>JALMGA010000001.1:35005742-36217685 GCA_023333525.1 Aspidoscelis tigris stejnegeri
TTTGCACGAGATGAAATTCATGACTCCTTAGTAAACCAAAAATATGATGAAGTCATGGCTACTTACCTGCTGCTAGGTAGAAAACCACCTGAGGTAATTTACTGTTGCTCAATTTTATCCACTATTTTGAAGCTGTCATGCATTTTTAATGTGTAGAGATTATAGGCATACATAGGCTGCACAAGCTGAATGCCCTGACCAGTTTTGTCTAAATGGTTTCATAACTGACAGCTGGCCTGTAGAAGGGTGAAGTGGTAAAGCCCTGAGAAGGTAAAGTAGACCCCTTCCTTCCTTCCTTCCTTCCTTCCTTCCTTCCTTCCTTCCTTCCTTCCTTCCTTCCTTCCTTCCTTCCTTCCTTCCTTCCTTCCTTCCTTCGAAGTATTAAAAAAATGCAAAGTACCATATGAAACCAGAATAACAAATATGCAATGCTGTCCCATCACATGCATAATACATCATTACAAAACACATCTGGGAAGCTTGGGGTGTTCAGCAAGGAAATCATAGCCTTTTATTCATGGAATAGTTATCAATTATAAGACTGTTTCTCTAAATGTCATGGCATGAGTATTGAAAGGATAATAGATGAAGGGATAAATTGATTGTCCATTTTTGATAGACAGTCCAGTAACAGACAAAATTTTAAGAAGAGAAATTATAGGTTGCTCCACAAACATTGGCTTTAATTAATATACAGTTCTAAACTAGCTCTCATATATTAGCGTATCAGGTCTAGTATGAATTTGTTGCAGTCTTTTCATCTTTCCCACATGGATTACCCTGCTGTCAATGATGAAGTCCAACAGTTGTTTATGCTTACAATCTTTGAGGTTACCTGAGGTATCTAAAGGAACACCTTCTTCCAGCCTGTGCCTTAAGATCTGTAGGGGAAGCCCTCCTGGTTGCATCACTGCCCTCAGTGACAAAAGGGGTGGGCACCTGGGATAGGGCCTTTTCAGTGATGGCCACAAGGCTATGGAATAATCTTCCCCCTTGAGGTGTATCAGGCACCATCACTTTATATGTTTAGAAGGGCAGTGAAGGTGCACCTCTTTGCCAAGGCCTTTGGCTAAATGGGAGCTAGCTTTTTCCCCCACTTTGAGACACTTTTACTGTTTTATTATGTTTATATTTGATTTTAAATGTTGTAACCTGTCCTTTGAATATAGGGTGGGATAAAAATGCAAATAATAAATAATAAACTTAATTCTAGAGACAATGCTATCCTGTATGGTGGATTTTTCTTTTGTTATTTCCATTTGTATTTGCAGCCTATGCTGTTTTATTACCAGGCAGTTCCACTATATGTGGACTTATGTGCCAAAGGTGACTCTGTCACTCCTGTTTGTAGAATGAACAACCATTGTGAAATGTTCTACTTTGTCAGGTTCAGAGTTGGCATTTGGCATGCTAGGGCAAATGCCTTAACCAAGATAAGATCCATTACTATCCTCTACATTAGTTATTTGTATGCCTGCTCAGAAGAGTAGCCTACAAAAATTAATGATGTGCTTTAACCAAAATTGCGTGTTGTCCATTTAACTTCTGTCACCACTGCCCTACATACTTCAGTTACTGTTAGCCATTGCAGAAGACATACAAGTGATCAGAGGGGTCATAGCACATTTGTAGGAGGCCCGTCGAATGTATCCTGGCAAGTAGTTTCCAGTATTTTACACAAAGACCTAGCCTATTTAAAAAGCTATCTGTTAGACACATTCATAGCAGAAGGAAGTATTATCTTGGGCTCTTTATGGTTTTGTAAGCATAATTAAACAAAATTAAATATATCCCCATACAAGAACTTAAGAAATGCTTACCAAATCAAGCCAGTGACCCATCTAGTTTCCAAGAGCCTGTTCTGACCGTGGTTGAGCAGGTGTATATTGAAGCGAATGAGCAGGACACAGGCAGAGCAATTTCACTCATAGTCTCCCAGAAGGTGACCTTCCAAAGCATTCCATCTCCTGTACCAAAACAGTTCTATAACAATCAGAGCTCATAGCTATTGATAGCCTTGCCGTCTGTGATTTGGCCAAACCTTTTTTTAAGCCACTATTCCACTTCATTCCCTTCTGTGAGAAGATTCAGTCATGGTTCACATGGAAATGTCTTTAACTCCTTGAAATTGTAATTAACTTTGATTACTTAGTATAATATATTGGAAGAGGTTCTATGTAAAAAGGTCTAGCAGTGCTGCTAAGTATGGCATTATCATTGTTTAATAGAATAACATTATAAGGTTTTTATTCCACAGTTGCATGCCATAACTCGATTGACTTAGCTCCTACATGGAATAAAATACAATGTTCATGGCTTCAACTAGATTGTGTACTAAGACTATTCTGAAACTAAAACCACCAGTTGTCCATGGTGGTTTTAGATGAGCAGATTCTTGATTCTTTGAACGGTTCCTGTAGGTAGTGAGCCAGTTTGGTCCTGTGGTTAGAGTGCCAGACACATATCTTGTAGTCACTGGGTTTGATTCTGCAATCCCCCACAAAACCAGCTGGGTGACCTTGGGCTCTCAAAGCCGCACCTACCTCACAGGGTGTCTGTTGTCAGGAAAAGTACAGAAAGCTTTATCAACTGTTTTGAGTCCCCTTAAATGGGCAGGAAAAGTGGAGTATAAAAGCCAATTCTCCTTCTCCTCCTTTATGCAGAAGCATTTTTCTCCTAAGCTTTCTGTCTTTCTGTGGACTGAAAAAAGAGACTTCATCATTTGGACTGATGAAGTATATGTTTTATCTTTCTTCACCTGATGAATATTTTCTACTGAAAAGCAACCTGAAGAAATGCTAACAGGAGAGGAGGCTTGAGGTGAATGGTTGTTTTTTGCTACCTGCAGTTACACTCACAGAAAAGCAGTTTGGGGGAAGCGGTTAGAGTTTCTACACCTGTTGCTTTTGAGTAACAGACTCAAACATTTAGTCTTTTTTAAAAGTAATGCCAGAAGGTAAAATTACAATACTTGTAGTACCCGTAAGCTTCAGAGCTGTTTGGATTCAGGATCAGAACCACTATTATGTTATCTTGGTCATAATCTGTTTGCTTGTACTTTTGGCTATGCTCTGTAAATTTGTCTTTCAAAATAGAAATATGAATAGGACATGCTTACCGGTGCCTTGAAAGTAGAAACAGTGTGTATGTATAGATGTGCTTTCTGAAAGTTATTTTCTCTTTTATAGTTTGAAGGGAGCGAGTCCCTCTCCAGTAGTAATCTGACTCAAAGATCTCGGCCCAGCAGTGATCTCAACAACAGTTCTATGCAATCTCCTGCTCACCTGAAGGTGCAACGCAGTATATCTGCCAATCAGAAACAACGGCGATTCAGTGAACACGGTGGGGATGGCATTCAACCAAGTAAAGTAGCAAGATACCATTTTAAGCTGTGTGCTGTGCTTTCTGAGATTGGCAGTGCCATTTCTCTGTGTATTTGTTGTGTGTTGTCCCCCATTGCACCATGATGATTTATCATGTAACCTTTCCATGGTAAATATAGCTTTGGTTGTTCAAAAAATGTGTTAATTTCATTTTTATTCCTTCTGGTATCTTTAGCTATTTTAACTTTCTGCTTAATGAAAACTGCTCTGTGTTTGTTATCAGGTTTTTTTGAATCCAAAACTAGGGCTAACTCGTCTTTAGGAAAGTACAGTGGTACCTTGACATACGAGTTTAATTCGTTCCGTAACCTTGCTCTTATGTCAAATCGCTCGTATCTCAAAGCAATTTTCCCATTAATCCATTCCAGCTCCCAAAACACCACCTCAGTTGTTTTTGTTATGTACTGTACTGTATTTACATACTCGTATCTCAAATCTTGCTCTCATCTCAAAGCAAAATATCACTCGCTCGGCAGCTTGTATCTCAAAACACTTGTATGTCAGGGCACTTGTATGTCGAGGTACCACTGTAGTTTGGTTAGAATATATGGATGCCTTTATTTCTGTAGAGAGCAAAAACCATAAGCCTGAACAAATTTGCAAATTACTCTATTTTTGGATTCCTGTGTCTATCAACGATTGTTTTGTTGTGGGATAGAAATCTTTTGTAATTTACTTGTACTTGGTTCTGATAGACTGTGGTCCTTTTTGCACTTTGCTTTACTCCATATATCCCAGGATAGATCCCTGCCACAGTCTGCACCAGCATGTGGATGGCAGGCTCTTTGTCCAAGATATAATCCAGGATAAGGACCAGTGAAGAAAGGGCTTATGACTATTTGCCGCAGTATAGAAGTTGGGGGCAGGGATCTAATTTGTTTAGATTCTAGCTTCAGATAAAGGATCCCTGTCTAAAAGCACATGCAACCATGTTGGAAACCAGAAACTAGGTCCAAGGAAAACCCAGAAAACCATTTCCTCTGATAACTTGTGTTCAATAGCTGACAGACAGTGCAAAAGTTGCTTAGTAAAATGTATCATAGCACTGAACCATCTACGTAACTGAAAGAGTTTGAAATCTGTCCTCTGCATTTGCCTTATCTAATGGTGAAGAGTTCTGATTCGCTGGCCCCATCCTTTGCATGGAAAATGTCCTGTGTTCAGTCCCTGGCATTCCTAGTAGGGCTGGTGAAAAAGTTTTGTATGACACCCTGGACAGTAGCTTAGAGTCAGTACAAACCAACAAAACAAATGAAATGCTTAATTTCTTTTAAGTTGAAAAGCAAAAAAATAAGAGATGTGCCTTGTGATTTTTCACTAAGCAGATGACAGTCCCAAAATGCCTTGGTGGCTACAACCCTGCTAATACTTAGGAAATTCCATGAGCAGCATTTCAGATAATGTGTGCATGGGGAAGTAATGTGATAACATTTCTAAAGTTGTTATACCAGAGAATGCAATAGTGAGTGCCAAAAAGGCATTGCTCCCTCCATCACTAACCAGTTGCACCTAGAGAACATCTGCTTAACGTAAGCGGATCTCAATGTTTTCTTTTCTTTTCTTTTCTTTTTTTGCAAAATCTGGGCTTGGAAGCAAGAAAACAAATTAAGCCTGCTATCCTTAGATCGTGCTCTCCTTATAATTCTGCAGCACTTGTTAATAAAATTATTTGAAGAGGAAATGTAACATGAAATTCATTATATTCAGATGTCAACTTCTATAAAAGTTAACTGGATACAAAAATGTATTCCAAGTGAACTACTTAAAAAACTTAGCATCTTGTGCAAACAATAATCAGTTGCTTAAATTTTTTGTGTGTGGACAGTCCATGTAAACATTTTGATGAACTAGTACATAGTTGTATTAAAGCAGCTAAATTTAAGGTATAATTGATTTGCCTTGGTTAATAGATGGCATCTTTAAGTTTACTGTAATTGAGAAATGCCTCTTATTTTGGATTCACAAAGGTAATAACAGCCACCTAAATTATTGAGAAATTTAAAAGTAGTAGACAGTTATCGCTAACATGCATTGTGGTGCATAATTTTAATTATTTTGTTAAGGAAAGATAGCCCTGCGTTGTGCTCAGTTCCTGATGACCCTCTGGGGACATGAGTGCAGTTTTCTTGGCCACACTATCCCTCCTGGGGATTTGCCATGAACTGAACCTAGGACTTTATAAATACAAAGCAAATGCTATACTACTCAGTTGTGCCACCCCTTTTAAGAAGTTAAGAGAGAGTAACATATTTCATACCATATAAGACACAGCGGTATTTACTACTTGCCTATAATATGCTGAGGAATATTTAGAAAAGATAAATGGAAAAATAGGGCGATTTTAGGAGATGTTATTTGGGAAAAAATGTGGGTCTTATATGGCAAAAATACAGAAGTTTCTCTGCCTGATGTCTTTTCCTGTAGGATTGCATTAGCATCCTCTTTATTATATAATTCCTTGGGTACCATGCTTAGTTCAACTGGAAATAATTCTTAGCATGAAGGTGGTAGAGAATATCCTCTCATTGGCATTATCTCTGCTTGACAGTTGGCCCATCGATTCCTCCTGCTGTTTCATATTCAAAAAGAGCTCAGGCAAACAGTGTGGAGAGTGAACATAAAGAGGATTGGGACAAAGATGTGACACGGAAGCTGAGCAGCACTACAGTTGGATCCAAGGGTGAGATGGCAGCGAGTCCCCTGGTGGGCCCAGAAAGGAAAAAATCAACTCCTATTCCAAGTGTAAGTGAGATATTTGTTCACTGGTGGAAGTCAACTCTGTTCTCTAAAGCATGCAAACCAATGTATCTTAAGAACATAAGAGGGGCACAGCTGGATCAGGGCACTAGCCCATATCACATAGTGACCCACCAATTACTTGTGAAGACAAAGGCAAAACCTTTGCATGCTTTTGAATCCCTTCAAATGTCCTTTAAAGATGTCCTGCCTGCCTCTTTAACCTGGAGGGAGTACCGGGCATCCATTCTAGTAGCCGTTGATGCACCTGCCCATTCATGAATTTGTCTAACCCTTTCTTAAAGCTATCCAGGCTGTCACCAGCTTGGAATCAGATGGTTAATTCTATTATTAATCAACTTCTTGTTACCTTCATTGCTCCACTTGAACTGCTAACTTGCCACCACTGCTGCCCTGCCTTTTAAAAATCTGTCTGATATAGTAATATATGTATTGGGATTAGTTAAATAGCTGAATGTTTAACTATCTAAATCAGTGTTCTTCTTTCTGAGAAAAGACTATCCAAGGCAATTAGGAAATAATAATAGTCGCTGTTTGCCAGAGGCTATAGGAATTTGCATTTGCCTTCAGGCCTTTGTTTAAAGTAGCTGTCACTGCTAGCTTGGATTGAAAGTTCCTATTAAATCGGAGCTTGTTCTTTTCAAATTATACTGTGTCCTTTGATACTGTGAGTATGTATGAGAGCTTTACCTCTCTCTCGCTCTTTGCCTCTTAGAAGGACTTAGTCAGTCCAATGGACTCTAGTAGATAGCTTTTTAGGATTAGTAAAGCTGGACAATGAGGACAGCATCCACTTTCTTCCATATCAACCCGCCTGTGCCTTAAGATCTGGAGGGGAGGTTCTTCTGGTTGTCCCACCACACTCAGTAGTAAAAGTGGTGGGCACCCAAGAGAAGGCCTTCTCAGTGATGGCACCCAGGCTGTGTAATAGTCTCCCCCTTGAGGTGCTTCAGCCTCCTTCACTGTATTTGCCCTGGCCTTTGCTTAAATGGGAGTATACTGTCTCTTCTCACTTTACACACACTGTTACTGTTTTAATATATACTGTTGTTTTAATCTATGTCTGATTTTAAATGTTACCTGCCCTGAGACCTTCGGGTGTAGGGCGGGATAGGAATTTAATCAATCAATCAGTCAATCAATCGCCTCTCTGTAAAAGGGCTGAAAAGGTAGACATATTTTTGGGTACCACCCCCCAAATTATATAGAAAGGGGGTATGATTGATTGGGTGAGTCACACAATTCCATCCCTCTACATCTCCAAACCTCTGGGTCTGGGTCCCTCCTATAACTATTGCTGTTGGTATTGTTTTTAGGTGTCATCATGTGGGTATTGTCAGTTACATAGCCTTACCGTTAGTTATCTTGGCTATACTTGTCATCAGTTTCTGCCCTAGGATTATTCTTCCCCTAAACTTGCCAGCATGCTGAAGACTACCACCTTAATTACTTCACCATCAACTGTAAATTCATCAAGTTTGCAAACTGAAAATACATTGGTGGTCTTAAGATTCAGTGCTATTCTAGAGGTTCCAATATTCTGGTTTCACTTTTCACTTTCATAACAGATTTCTTCTGCATCCTCTTTACTTTCAGTGAACAGACATGTGTCACCTGCACATCTGAAACTGACAATGTTTCAATGTCCCCGGTTTTGATTCCAGGTGCCTCTTCTTTCAAACCCACTGACATTGTATTTTCTCTATACGTTATATAGATAGCAAGTAGTGTGCATCCTTCTCTTATTCTGTAGCTTGTAAAGATTCATCAGAACTCATTTGAGAAGTTTTGGGTTTCTTCTGAAAACCTAAGCTTTCGGATACTGCTGCGATACCCATTATCAGAGGATTTTAGGGCTGTGCACGAATGAAATTTTTGGATTCGATTCAAATTGAATATTTGAATGTTTGAATTCGAGCAAATAGAGAAAAACGAATGTATTCAAATTTGAACCAATTTGAATACATTTGTATCTATTCGTACAAATATTTGATTCATATTTGAAGATACGAATGTCAACATTTGTATGTGTCCGTATGCATTTGTACGCATCCCATTTTTATCCCATATGCATTCCGTTTTCGTCCTGTACGTATCCGTACAAATGCGTGCGGATACAAATAAGATGCATACGGATACCTATCTAATACGTGCGCGTCCGTACACATATGAATGTCTGAATAATTCGTATGAATGATTTGAAACATTCAAGTTTGTCTGAATGTTAAAAATACAAATGTATAGACATTTGATTCAAATTTGAATGTATGAATTTGAATGAATTTTGAATGTTTCAAATGTTCTTGCACATCCCTAGAGGATTTGGCTTTTGAAAGGGATCTACGCTGTCCAAAGTTTTGGACAAGACGGGTGGGCGCTCAAGAGAGGGCCTTCTCAGTAATGGCCCCAGGCTGTGGAATAGCCTCCCCCTCAAGGTGCATCAGGCCCCCTTACTGTATATGTTCAGGAGGGGGGGTAAAGACGCACCTCTTTGCTCTGGCCTTTGACTAAATGTGGCACAGTTTTTCCCTACTGCACATACTATTGTCTTATACTGTTTTTATATATGGTTTTATTTTAAGTATTTTTGTCTTTTAAATATGCTGTTGCCCGCCCTGAGACCGTATGGTATAGGGCGGGATATAAATGTAAATGAATAAATAAATACAGTAAATGCTATTTCTACCTTACATAAGCTTATCTTGTGTCCCCTTGGCTTTTTGAAATCCAGACTCCTCCTTTGGCACTTCCTTACGTGGCTCTTGATTTTAGGTTCTTAAGCAAAATTTGGTTGCATAAGAATCCAGTGCAATCCTTTAACAATTTTCACCTTCTTTGACACCTTCAGCGTAAGCATATATAGTAGGGATGTGCACGAATTTTTTTCTCCATTCGCTTCGCATTGAAGCAAATGGGACAGAACTTTGCATTTGGGTGAATGGAGTCACTTTGAATGTACCAGGCTTCAAATTCGCTGCCCCCTCCAAATCCTCTACGAATCTGCATGTGAAGGTCAGTCTTTGAATATGGCCAATATTCAATTTGAATGTGAAGTTTTGAACCTTCACAATTTGTATGAATTGTGAAGGTGACAAACATGTTTTCACTAATTTATAACATATCGTGGTCTTTCTCAGCGCTCAGTGACAAAATCTCATTTCATATTTTTTAACACAGAATCATTAGAACACTGACTCTTTTCAAAGGGCATTTCATCTATGCCATGTACTTTTTCTGTATAGTAGCTGGGCCTTTGTGCAATGTGCTTCATTTTCTAGTGAATTCAGTTCTCTTCCTTGTTTATTTGTTAATATTCCTGCCTCAACTTGTGATTTTCACAAAAGGATTTCTTATTTTTCCGTTCTTATCAAATTCCTCTTTTTGTTGACATTCTTAACTGCGATATTTTTCCTTGTCATTTCTTGCTCAATATTTGAAGTCTTCATTCAGTTGTGATGAGCTGTTTTGCAGCCCAGAGATTTTGTCTACTGTTTTTCGTAGCAGCCAAAATTACTTTCTGCTGGAAGCTATTTGCATCTTCCTTCATTTTGATTTTGTGAATATTCTTCTTTGTTTTAGCTTAGACAATTTCTCTCTCTTTTTCTCTCTTTTCATAGGCTAAAACTATTTAATCTTACATTTTGACTGCCTGTTTTCTGCATATTTTGCTGGGACACCTGCTCTGTTTCATCTGTGTCAAAACACATTTTTAACACAAATAGTTCATGTCCTATTTCTCAAACAACATCTGGGAACATCCTGGCTGATTGAATAATGTGTCTCTGTATCATGTCCTATTATGCAATATGTTCATTTCTCGTGTTGCTCATTCAATAAAATGTGAGGAGTTTGTTATTTGAAGCAGGAGTTGGTAACTTCTTAATAAAGAATAATCTGCATGCAACTCAATTAAACTATCATCTGCATTATTGAGCACATCTATTCCAATTTTTAAAAAATATTCTGGTTCGTCCATTTCTCTCCAAGCAATAGTAGAATGTCCATTCTTGATATTGCACCTAATACTACTTGTAATAAGTTGTAGAATTCTTCAGTTTTCCATTGCATCTGCAGTAGTTACATAGTCTATGATTTATGTTTATTGACATCTTGCTAATTCAATAGACTTGATCCTAATCTTTATGGAATTACAATCAAGCACATACTTAGCACAGTCCCATGTGAGTTTGTGGTCCATTCTGATCCATATGAGTTCATTTATTCGTAAGATAGCCGAATGGATATGTTTTGAGATTTCTTCAGGGATGTGCTTTTCATAATTGTGAGGATTTGGTAAATTGTCCTTTTGCATGAAGATTAGCTATTAGGCATGCGATCTGAAATGTGTAATATAATTAGGCTTTCTTACTCAGCTCTGTTGCTTTTGTTATATTTTTGTGAAATTTTATTTCCTCCCTAGAATAATGTATTTTCTGGGACCAGCATGACACGAAGAAACACCTATGTTTGTGAACGCTCTGTGGATCGCTATACTGCAATTCAGAATGGAAAAGATAACAGGTACTCAGTTCATATCGAATTGTCATGGGAGGGTTTTGTTTTGTTTAATAGTCTGTGTTTGTCTCTTTCTCTCTCTCTGTCACACACATGTATTTATTTTTGTCTGGAGTCTTGGGAACAAAAGTCATCCTGACATTTGGAGAAGGTGATGGAAGCTTAACAAAACTAATGATGCAGACCAACTAAAAAGTCCCCTTTTTAAAGTAGATATTTGCTTTGTTTGTTTTCTGAGAGTTGTTTGTGTTTGTTTCAGAAGTGCACATTATATCAACAGCCTTTTATTGTATCAGTAGCCTTTTAATCATACCAATAACCTTTTAACTATATACAGAAGAAAAGTTAATTATTACTAGCTTTGTGGATGAATGTAGAATATTTACGATTGACTAGGAAGCCAAATGCCGTAGTGTACACACAGATGGAATTTGGCAGGAGATGATTGTTGTACAAAGAGACACCTAAGTTGATTAAAATGTATTAGCTAAAATACATTTAAAAACAAATGATAAAAAGCAGTGGGTTGGAAGGAACCATTTATGCTGGGAGGGCCTGGGAGAAGAAAAATGGCTTCAATAGTCACCTGAAAGCCTATGCCAAAGGGCAGGTGCCACCAGCTGCAAGTGGTCATAAGGCATCGCTCATAACTTTGAGGCACTTATAGCAGCAATTTCCTAGATGACTGTAATGCTCTTATAGGTCTGTAGTGGAGGAAACAATCAGTCAAGTCCCTTAGTTCCGAGTTGTTATTCCAGGCGTAGCATGTGCACAATAAGTGTCCCACTCAGCATCGTAGCTGCTAAATTTTGCACTGTCTGCAGTTTCAGGAGAAGGTACAAGGGTTCTTTCTGCACTGGGCCTTAATTCCAGATTATATCCGGGAATGGGGACATGCTGCCCACATGCTAGTGCAGAGTACAAAAGGCCCCACATGGGGGCCTGCCATAGTCTGCACCTGCATGCAGATGGCAGATTCCTGTTCTTGAAAAAAAAACTTGAATAAGGCCCAGTGCAGACAGGGCCAAGGAGAGCCCTATAGAGAGCACAGTACAGTAATTTAAATGATTTATTTTTCCTTAAATAACTAAATAATATTGTGAACTTGTATATTCTTTCTCAGAGTTGGAGGTGGAGGGAGCAGGTATACATTTGAGGGTCTTACGTGAAAGTATCTTTAATAAATCATGTTATGACACTCCTTCTCACATCTTCATTCTTATTGTGAAAGCTTAACAGAAATGTCTGCAAGCAGCACCTCCTCTGCTGGCTCGGCTGTCACCTCTGCGATATCTGCTCGACCGCGACACCAGAAGTCCATGTCTGCCTCTGGTCACCCTATAAAAGTTACACTGCCAACTATCAAAGATGGCACTGAAGCTTATCGACCAAGGTATTTTTCCCATAAGGAGGGTTTAGATGGCTCATTGCGCATGGTTCATAGAGCTAATGTAAGAAAAGGAGAGAGGGCTCTGCTCCTCCTTTGATTTTGCACTGAAGGGGGAATTTCAGCAAGCTGCCCCTGCTGAAATTTCCCTCTTCTGTGAATCAATTAAAAGGACATAAAGCCTGTCCTCTTATGGTCATCCTAAGGGTTTGAGCATTATTAATAAATGTCTGTGCATGTGTTATAATAGCCAATGTATGCAATTATTACAGAATTTAACAGTACTTTTGACAATCTGTATTTTATCATTAAACGCTTGTCGCTTGGCACTGTTGGCTGAGATAATGTGATGACGTTAGAAGATTCAGACATTGGGCTTGGAGAACAAAGCGGTAGGAGAATAACAGTTTGGGAATAACAGTTGATCTTCGGTATCGAACCAAGAGGAACTTTCAGTAGTCACACTGGTAAATTGTATTAGAAAGTACTTATAGGTACAATAGGAAGCATTGACATGAATTCAGTTGGCTGAAGAAAAGGGACACAGTAACCAGTGAATGGAAAACAAAAGCTTGGCAAGAGGGTATGTGAAAGGTTCTTTGCTCCCTATGTTAATACATTTTATCCTGACCTATCCCTTCATATTATCTCTTCAAAAGATCAGTGTTCTCCAGTGTCTGATTTACAATCATACGGGCAACGCCTCCTCCTCCTCTTCTCCCTCCCACTCCCATTTTATCCATATATTAACTTTTTTGGGTTTGCTCAGGTTGTGGGATGCTGGACTAGAGTTTCCAAATGAACTTAACAGCAAAGGAAATATGAATCCAGGTAAACAGTTAAGAACATAAGAAGAGCCTGCTGGATCAGGCCACAGCCCAACTAGTCCAGCATCCTGTCTCACACAGTGGCCCATCAATTGCTTATGAGCATCTCAAGCAGAAGACAAGGTCAAAACCATCATCTGCTCTCGAATCCCAGCAAATGACCCTAGAGGAACTAGCCTGTCTTCCCATCATGGAGGATGTACCTGGGCATCCATTCTAGTAGCCATCGTTACTTAATCAGTGTAGTCCCAATTTAATCAAAGTATTCTTGTACAAGAAGTCTCCAAGAAATAAATGGGTTCCGTTTCATACATATGCAATATCTGTGAGTGACGGTTTGCTTATATGTGCAGCTCTGCAACTATAACTTGAAAAGTATTCTGCCTCCTGTAACCTACAGAGCTTTGATTGTATATCCCAGTATTTGTAAGTCGGATGTTTAGTTTATTTATGTCTTTCTACCTAATTCAGTACTTTACTATACAAGACATTTTATGCACAAATTCAAAATAATGAATGGGTTTCTTTCTTTCTCACCCACTCTTCATCCTTCCCTTTTGGCCCTCCTTTTGGAAAGAAAAATCCCATGTAACTTCTGCAATAATGACATGATCATATTTGGGCATTATATAACAGAAGAAACTTGTTGTCAAGCTATTCTTCTTTCATAATTGTTTAGAATGTAGGAATTTCCATTCTTAGTTATCTTTTATAATCTTTTATAATGGGTAGATCACATAAACTGGGAACTCGACAACCTTGAATCTCAATGTTCATCTCAAAAATATGTTTTGAGCCACACTGTTTGTCTTGGAGCCTCTTCTTGACTCGGCTCTTTCTGTATCTTGCTTTCCAAAAATCTTCTGCCTTTCCAGCAGTGCAACTCAAAGAGCACCTGCTGCTTCTCCATCTGCTCATAGTATTAGCACTACCACCCCGGACCGGACCCGTTTTCCTCGAGGCAGTTCAAGCCGAAGCACTTTCCATGGTGAGCAGCTACGGGAGCGGCGCAATGCCACCTATAATGGGCCACCTGCATCGCCGTCACATGAAACAGGCACATTTGCTCAAACTAGAAGGGGGACTTCTACTGGCATTATAAGCAAAATAACTTCCAAATTTGTCCGCAGGTTAGTATGATACGTTGTTTTCATTTGCAGGTAGCTGAAAGGTAATATACTCAAATTAAGCATACCTCTGCCTGATTAGTGCTTGGATAGATGAGTGGATGCTACTCTAAAGACCACAAACATGGAGTCAAATATGATGCCGTGATTATGATGGCATCCCTTGTTGATTTTTGTTTGTTGAAGAAGCAAAAACTTTTAACAGAATGGTAGAATTTGTGAAAACCACGCAGGTGTGAAAAACTGACTGTTCTATATGACACTGCAGCTCACTCTTGCACAGTTTCCCATATGAATTTTACTTCTCCAGATGTTAGAAGCACCAATATGTTTAGGGAGCTTTTAGGTACCATAGGTACCCATGTAGAAATGGCAAAAAGGCACCTACTCTCTGTTTGTTGTGACAGTGAGATTATATTCAGGGGTAAGGCAAGTTGACAGGCTTTTTAGTGGCAGTGCCCATGCCCTGGGCCTCTTTGCCAGGGAGATAAAGGCAGAAATTTCAGTGAAGTCTTTTTAAAAATCTTTGAAGGCATTTCTTTTAACCTGCACCTTTGGTGATGATTTCAGTTTTCTGTTTATTGTTCCACTGTTATTCTCCTTTAGTCTTCTGAAATCCACAGTATAAAAATTTAATAATTCAGTATACAATTATTTACCTGAACATTATTTTTATGCAGGAAATTCTTCGAACCAATTCCCTTGTGTGTATATGTGTTTTAAACTCACTTTCCCATTCTTCTTAAAATCATTCATTTTTACAGTGTTATTGTTTTCTTTCTTTACTTGAATGTTTAGATCCTGCCCTTCATCAAAAGCACCCAAGTCAGGTAACAACAATAAAACTGAGGGGAGGAAACCTATAAAACAGTAGAAGGTATACATTAAAATGTAACCCTCCCTCCTTCTCTAGTAGGACAACATAGAGGAAGCTAGACATTCAATGAAGAATTAAATTTTAACCAGGTACCAAAAGACATACAAAGTTGGTGCCTGATGTATCTCCAGAGGAATGCTGTCCCAAAGCCTGGGAGCCACATAAAAAAGGCTCTGTTACATGTAATTGTCCCTTGGACATCTGAAAGAGGTGGAACTATAAGAAGGCTCCCACCTTGATCTTAAGTGATCAGGCAATATTATATGGGAGAAGACATTCCTTCCGATAATCATGGCCCAAGCCATTTAGGATTTTATATGCTAGCATGAATCCCTTGAATTGGGTTCAGTAGCAAATAGGCAGCCAGTGCAGATCTTTCACAACCAGTGTTATCTATGTCTGGCCAGAAACTCCTGCCAGCTGTCAAGCTGCTGCATTCTACCCTAGCTCCAGATTTTGAACTATATGATTTTAAAATGGTTCCAGCTTTAATGTAAAATAAATTTTATTAGTATCATGATCCAGAAATATAATTAACTAGCAGTTTGTTGGGGGCCTTGGATGGTCCATCTGTTAAATTTTAACTTGTATCTTAACAGTTTTAATTAGCATCTTCTAAACCCTGAAGCATGAATTTTCTTTTAAAATTGGGTGAGAATTTACCCAATGAGAACATGCACCTCAGTTTTCTCAATGAGAATGTACACCTATTTTGTTGCTTTGTGATCCTTTCTGTGACACATTTCATCAAGACCCCCCCCAAAAAAAATCTGAAATTCTTGCCATACTTAGATTAAGTAAGGAATTTGTTTGACAATACATTAAACTTCATACCTATGGGCTTTTAAAAGATGTAGATACTGGAAAACACCGCCACATTTTCTTAGTTTCATTTTAAAACTATAACCTTTTTCAAGTAAGTTATGAGTGCTACAACTAATTAATATCATTTTCCATACATTGAAAAATATGATAAAGCATGTTGTGTTGTCATACATCATATGGGGTGTTTATCATTAATGTTCTATGTGTTTGTTTTTTAAAAAAAATATTGCAAGTAATGTGGGACATTCTCTGTAGATAAGGCACAATTTGTGACCCATCAGGCTGAGAGCTGCCCAAAAGCTTTCTAGAGCAGCCGACCAGATAAAACATCTTTTTAGCACATGCTTAAGAGTCCAAAAAGAGTTTTCAAAAGTAATACTGCCAGGGCTTGTGTTTCAGGGCTTCAAATAAGCATTTTGGGGACTTGAAAAGTCCCTGCTTGCATACAGAATGGACTGGAGAACAATCCTTTTGCTCTTTCATTCTGTTTACCTGGTTGCTGCTGGTACACTGTCAGTAGTAACAAGCTGAAAAGACAATATGCTGTTGTGCAGTGAGTTATATGCAACTCCTAGGGAGTACCGTTTTGTGATGGTCTGCTGAAGTTGCAAGAAAAGTAGTTTCGCAGTTCATGGGATTGGGTGCAACCCAAATTCTGAGTGCCTTGCAATTAATCAAGCAGAGGTAGCAGAAGGTGGACTAGCTTGACTTATTTCCAAAGAATATCTCCAGCTGAGTGATGCTCATTTACTATTGTTTGTTGACCAAATGACTGCAAGGTTTGATCACAAGTTTACATAGGTTTGATATATTGAGTGCTGTTGTATATACCTGGTCAAGAAAGAACCAAATATAGCTTGCTCAGAGAGAAATGTCATCACCTCAGCTGGTTCACAGATACTTTGGTAGGGAATTTGTATTTTGTATTAAATAGAAGTATAATTATTCTGTGCAGCATATAGTACCAAATTCTGCACCAGACCAAATTTAACAATACATTGTTCTGAAACTCTGGGTTGCTTGGGAATTCTACAAATGCTGCTAAAAATTGATGCTATTCAGTGGTAGCTATATAGGAGCTGATGGAGTTGGAAGGTAGAAATTTAATGTAATTTATTTCAGGTGCTGCTTAAAGACCTGCAGTTACAACTAAATATAGACACAATAGAGTTGGCAAATGGACTGCTGTGTTGTGAATGGTAACAGTATACCATTATACTGAGGGATCATTGAATAGAACATAGATCTGAATTGGATCATTGTTTACTGCTGAGGTGTTCTCAGAGGGTGGGTAGGGGAAGAGAACGGAACAAATATCAACAGAAGGGCTTCTCTGACTTTTGAACGTGTTACAGATGTTATTTATGCTAGCTATTATGCAAAATGACGGGTGGGGAACCTGAAGTGAGCCAGAAGAAAGAAATGGGAGTTTTTCAGGAAGGGGTACACTGCAGTTAGTTGTGACAAATACTATGAAAGCTCCATAAATGATAATATCTTGCTGCATATTTGGTCAACAGTAATTTTAACTTTGTTCTAGATACATTATCTATAACCTCCATTTATTAAAATCTCGACCTTAACTTTGTTTTGAGGGATCCAAGTGAAGGCGAAGCCAGTGGCAGAACTGACACCTCAAGGTGAGGAGCCACCACTGATACTTCGC
This sequence comes from Aspidoscelis tigris stejnegeri, assembly GCA_023333525.1. NCBI lineage: Eukaryota > Metazoa > Chordata > Lepidosauria > Squamata > Teiidae > Aspidoscelis > Aspidoscelis tigris. The sequence continues at coordinate 35,023,107 of JALMGA010000001.1, forward strand.
TGCCAGGTCCCTTTTGTGTTCAAAAGTTTCATGATTCTGAAAACTTTTAAATTAATATGTAAGATAGACAAAACTCTAGGTAATGTATTTATAAAAACTGTGTATGAGTTAAATTCTCCTTTTCTCTTAAATAATTGATGTTTACAGAATAGTCAGTAGCTGTTCTTCTGCAAGTTCTTAGACTTCAGTAGTTCTTCTGGGGACCTCTGTGCCTTTTAAAGAGGGAGGTGGCATTTTTCATGTTCTTCTGACATAGTTAGACAACACACCTCATAAGCCCCAGCTGATCTGACTGATGTTTGGAGTCGCAGTCCAAAAAGATATGGACAACAAATTCCCTAATGGTGTTCCGAGTGTTTGCAGAGTCAGAGCAATAAAACCTCTTTGCGCACATGAATATTCAGGGATTATCTTTAGTAGCACAGGAAAATCATGTAACATCATTTTCCACACCATGCCACGTGTCTAATAACCCAAGTCTGTAAGTACTTCTATCACATCCCTGCTTTTAACACCTAAGACTCTGAATTGTAAATCTTCCAGTGATCATTAATAAGTACGTGGGTGTAGAAATAAATCAGTACAGTGGTACCTCGACATACAAGTGCCCTGACATACAAGTGTTTTGAGATACAAGCCGCCGAGCGAGTGATATTTTGCTTTGAGATGAGAGCAAGATTTGAGATACGAGTATGTAAATACAGTACAGTACATAACAAAAACAACTGAGGTGGTGTTTTGGGAGCTGGAATGGATTAATGGGAAAATTGCTTTGAGATACGAGCGATTTGACATAAGAGCAAGGTTACGGAACAATTTAAACTCGTATGTCAAGGTACCACTGTATTGTTTTAAATATTGTAAATAAGCGTGCCATTGCTGGCTGATGCACTACGGGGATGGAACAGTGTGCTTTAAGCTTATGCTAAAAATCTTAGTTAGAGCCAAGAATTAGATTGCACAGTCCTATTTAGTTTGTCACAACCATCCCTTCATTTGCTATGAAGCAAGAATTGTGTTTCCTTGCCTATACATTTACATCTGTAGGCTTACTTTCACTTAAAACGTGAGCATGGTTCTGTGGATGAAAACAGAGTAGCTTTCTAAAGAAGAGGCAGGTAGCAGAGGCACAGGGACTATGCACAGGACCCTTTCAATTGAAGACAAGGTATCTCAGAACTAAATAAACTCCATAGATGCAAATGAAACATACATTTTGGGCTGATAAAATGTTAGTGCTTTTCTGTTCTACTCTACTGTATAGAGGCCACTGCTCTGCTCTTCTTTGCAAGCCTAGATGTTAAGATACAAACTGTTGCCTATAACACACTGCATAATGCTTGTGGAGAATCCAGAAGACAAATCCCATGCTGAAGCTGGAACTGAAAGGAGCCCTGCATATATTATACACTATGCAGAAAGTATTATTTTTCTAGGGCTGCAGTTCTCTCCATATATACTGGGGCTTTATGTAAAGGCCCACTGAATTCTTCAGAATTAAATAAGTATGTGGACGATTCGTCTACTGAAACTCTCCCTTCCCTGTGATATCAAAATAGTCTGAGAGAATGCGGTAAAAGGCAGCGGTTATTCGGTATTTTTATGCTAACAAGTTGTGTGTTCTCTGTCAGCTAACAGTATGAATTTCCAATTGTTCTGCATTTTACAGAAGGTATGACAGATCGGGAAGGAACACTGTGCGGCATGGGACACAGTGTGTTTCTGCAACTGTCATTCCATCAGTATGGCTTCTGGAGGTGGGGGAGTGGTGTGGAAGGAGGCGGCATTCTCCGTTTCTGCAGTCAAGGGCAGAATTTTAAAATTGTGTTGCATAATAGTACAGTAGGAAGAGACAACCCAGCTTTTGAAAGTGTTTTCTTATTATCACCAGTCTGGGTTGAGGCATTATCACTTGGAGATTACCTTTTTAGAATGATCTACGATTATTCCCTTCATCTTTGAGACTTTTTGACTTGAAATTGGCAAAATAAGGCTCCATTGCAAAGAAATGTGGGGGGGAGTTGTGAACTGCAGAGTCGCTTCCTTTTTTCGCTGCTCTTTACCACATACTTTGCCTTCTGTTATATTTGACTAGTAGATTTCTTTTGAAGAGGGAAAGATCTTCAAATGGGAAGATCTAAAAAGAGCAGTAGAGCTGAAAGCAGCGGAGCTGCCTCCTGTGGTTGTACTCAAAAACATATCTTCTAAACTAAGATATGCTTTAAGCAAAAGCATTTTATAACTGTCTTGTGCCAAAAGAAGGTGTGTATGTCTGTTTAAACACTGTTTCCCTTTCAGGAGCACTTCTGGGGAGCCAAAAGACAGAGAAAAGGAAGATGGTAAAGATTCTAAACCACGGTCTTTGAGATTCACCTGGAGTATGAAGACTACAAGTTCTATGGACCCAAACGATATGATGAGAGAGATTCGAAAAGTGTTAGATGCTAATAATTGTGACTATGAGCAAAAGGAGAGATTTCTGCTCTTCTGTGTTCACGGCGATGCACGACAAGAAAGCCTAGTCCAGTGGGAAATGGAAGTGTGTAAATTGCCACGCCTGTCACTCAATGGAGTCCGCTTCAAGCGAATATCTGGGACTTCTATTGCCTTTAAAAACATTGCATCCAAAATAGCAAATGAGCTTAAGCTGTAAAAGAGCAACAATAATTCTGGGATCAGGGAAGAGTCAAGCTTACATTTTGAATGTACTGGTTATGCCTAACATGATTGGCCTGTGAAATTCCTTATGTAGAAATTGTCCTTATTGCAATAAGGTTATACATAGTTATTCTGAATTGTAAAATTTAATTCAGTACAACCTATATTAAAAACAAGCAGACTTGTAGCTGAAGTTATGTTCACATGTACAGGTAAGTATATAGAGCATTCTGTTCATTTTATGTTCATAGAGTTGTATAATAAAAGGAGGCTTAAATACAGATCTTGTATAGTTGTCTAGATATCAGCACAGAAGTATGTTTGCATTGAGTTGAAAAGTTCTTCCTGGTCATGATTTACATTTTTTGTGGTTTTTATAATTCTTACCTCTTTCATGCATTTTTTAAAACTGTGTCCATAGTAGAAAAAAAGGTTTTCACAACTGTAGCATGAACGATTTTAGTTGTTTTAAAATAAACCACATAAACTGAATTAGTTAAAAATAGATTGGCTTTTCTTCTATACAGGATTTTCCATGCTTCCCTCTCACTGTTTTTCCTCCTTTATAGAACAGTGTTTAGTAAAATAATAATAATGCAAACATGTTTACAGTGTTAGCACTTAAATTGAGGAAAACAGGGGTTCTGGGTATGTTTAGCTCTGACCCCTTGAAACATGTTGGAGACCCCAAATCACATCTTGATAAACATTTATTTGCAAAGTCCACTTTTGCTATTGTGACCCATGGTCAAATGTAGCAACAGAAGTACAGTTCATTTTTGTTCATAATGGTGTGACTTATTGTCTGCTGCCTTCAAAAACAATACAGATCCCACTTAAAGAAAGTGTATCTTAATACTGAGACTATTTCATAGCACAAGGTGTCCAGAATTGTTGACCAAGTGAAAGAGCTAATAAATGCCACCTCAGGAATTAAATGGTTTTGGGAATATTTGCCCTGCTCCACCTGGAAAGAGTATATGGAGTTTCATATTCTTTACTGAAAGGCATACATTGTTTGTAACAATTCATTATTATTTACATGACTGTACAGATTTTGTTACCATATCTCATTTGTGTTAAATATTTTGCCCACTTTCTTGTATTTATTCCACATCATTATGCCTGTAATGTGCAGCTGTGTATAGGCATTGCCTATGGAAGAAGAAAATTCCTTCATAATTAGTGATAAAAAGAAAACTATGTAAAACCACTAGTACCTGGTACATTTTAATATTTGTTATTTTGTACTCAATTAACCATAGCAGTTGGTTGTGCAATGTTATTTAATGTCGTAATTACTGTAATTTCAACATACGGGCCCCATCTGCACACTCCTGTAAAGATTAGAGAAGTTATTCAAAATTGTCACTTTATTTAAAAACAAAAAGAAAAAAAAAGCTGTGGTAAACTCTGTAACCCGAAGCTAGAAGGCTGTAAGTGTAGCTAAATGTGCCATTTGGCTTTCTGACAGATGGATTTGACGTACTGTACTGTGATGTAGCCTCTTCTGTAACAGTTCTGTTCTGAAATGAACGTGTATTGTTGCCTTAGAAAAAGGATGGTGTTTTGGCAAGAAAGAACTGTACCCCTTTTTATCTATTGTTCCTTTTAAAAAAGTTTTTTTTTTGACATAAGACATTCTAATCCACATTCACTGGTGCACTCTATTAAAAACTTACTTGAACAGTTTTCTTATTACTACACTTGTTTTTTGCTCTTTATCTGACTATACAGCTGACTGCCTTCATGATCAAGCAAAGAAGGGTTGCGAGGGAGATTAACAGGGCAGCTTTTGTGGTGATGACACAGACCCAGAGATTTGTGTTTCAGAGTAGCAGTGATCTTCCTGATTCTCAGGATATGTTATGATTCTCAAATGAACTAGAGATGTGCAAAAAGTATTTAAAATGTTCTGGAACAGCCATACACTGGAGGGAAGGAGCATGATATTTGTGTACTCTAGCATGCCCGTGCCAGGATTTGTGGGGGGGGGGGAGGAGTCACATTATCCCAAGGGGACACTTGCATACAACTATATTCCCCCAGTGTTCCAAAGCTGCACAGATGCGCAAAGCATAGATTCACAGAAATGCAATCCAATGATGTTACTGCAAATTGGATCACGCCAGTCCATGCAGGTGACTGCCAGTAACAGCTGTTCCATTTTCCCCCAGAAAACCCGTAAATGCCCAGTAATATGCACAAATGCTAAATTTTGTTCTGGGACATTTAAAACACCCATTTTGCACACCTCTAAAACATACAGTTATAATCAAGGAAAAACAGCTGAATTCATAAAATACAAATGACTATTGCTCACAAGAATCTGAAGCTGTGCTTATTTAGTGTTAGTCTGCCAAAGTCTTTAAAAAAAAAAAATCAAGAGGCTGGCAAAATGACCATTAATTTTCTAAGACTAGTACAATACTCACTGCTATACAACCTAGGCTCTGTATTAATTTCTCTGAAAAATGTATAAGGAGAGGGGATGAGACAAGGACACATCGTTCACAAGAAGTACGGTACATTGTTTATCCTATAGTGATCAAGCATGTTTTGCAGGTGTTTGTGAATTTCAAAACACTGTAGGAGCCAACAAAACCAAAGCTGAAGCACAATGAATGTTGGTGTCATCAATAAAGGTACCTCAGGTATTTTTGACTTTATTAGACCAAGACTTTATAATCTAAGATTGTGTTCAGGCATAACAAAAGACACCTTAAAGGTGCCTCAGAGCAACAGAGTGTGGCTCTTGTATCCCCAAACTTTCTCTAATCCTCTAATTCTCTAAGCACAGAATATTCATGAGAGAGGAAAGGGGCAGACTTGTATGCGAATGATCTTTTGAACCATTTGTAAGGTGGTGTTCACACATAACAAAAGAGGTACCTCAGAGGCATCACTTCAGAGTGACAGAATCCAAGTCTTCTCTCATGTCCCCATGTCTTCTCTAATCCATCTTTTCTAGCACAGAATGTTTAAGGGTGGGGAGCAGACTGTTGTGTGAACAATCCTGTCTCTGAGCTGCTACACACACACACACACTTTTTGGCTGTGTTTATGATCTAGGTAGTGGTGTTCTTCCAGTGTATGATTAGTACATAAATCTAAAGAACGCAGTATTTTATGGAGGAAGAGATTTTGTCTTTTATTGCAATAGAAGAATTTAATTACTCAAATCTTCTAATTTTAAAATGCAGTTCTGACCCAGTTCTTGTATTGCTTAATTGTAACAACTGTCAAACATCTCTTGGTTTGATATACATATTGAGTCAGTTTGATAAAGTGTTGAGTATTTTAATAAGATGTAGGAATCCCTGAGTTTGAATTTCCACTTAGCCATGGACACTTATTGAGTGACTGGTCCAGTCACTGTCTCTCAGCCTCACCTACCTTACATGGATGGTTGTGAGAAAAAAAAATGGAGAGGAAAAGAATGTTTGCTACCTTGAAGGAAGGCTGTAAATACAAAATGACAGCCAAATGCCTACAGGAAGTGAGACAGTAAAAAAACAGATCAAACTGAACTAAAATTTCAAGAGTAACTACAATTTCTTAAATTGTTCAAGGGGATAAAATGGTAAGCTGTTTTCACATAAGTCTTCACCTTTTAGTTATGGATTCTCAGTTAATGCAAAGGTAATGCTTTAGGATTTTTCTTCATGTTTAGAACAGGTGAAGATTTTGTCTTTGTCTTTTACTTGAGGATGTCCAGAAGCAGTTGGTGAGCCACCGGATGAGACAGGATGCTCAACTAGATAGAAGGGCTGTAGCCTGATCTAGCGAGACTTTCTTATGTTCTTATTGCAGATCATCAGATGGAAAACCTCTGAGCTCCTCATCAGATTAAGATTCAAGGGCCTGAGAAAAAGACAGAGAGGTGTGGAGAGACCCTTCATTTTGTGGCGTGCGGTTGAGAGGCAGTTATAGATGGCTCCATCTGTGGGGGCAAGGGAAGAGGGAGCCATGAGGCCCAATAACAGCCTTGGGTCTTCAGAATTAGACTGTGCTGCCTAGTAAAAGTGGAACAAAGCTGAGGAGGCAAGCTTGGTGGCTTGGAAGCCTGTGGTTATCAGCTCTGTCAGCAAAGAATTTATAGAAAAGCAAATTTGAGGTGTAATTTCAAAGAAACAATTCAATGAAGAGGGTAATTGACAAAGCCTTTTACTGATGGGAGGGTCATATGGCAGACAAAGTAGAATTGGAGAAACAAAGGGGCACAGGCATGTGAATGAGAATGGGTCAGGGGAACAAAGCAAGGAGGTCTAGACTAGAGATTGTGTTTTGATACGAGAGCAGAAAAGAAGACCACGCCAAACCAAGAGAATATTAAATGACTGTAGCAAACTGCAGAAGCAAGCAGAAGATGACTAGTCTATCAGGACTGATTCTATCACATAAAGAGGAGAAAGGAAGAATTTGAAAAAGGAAATTCTAGAATCAGTCCTCAAGGTTTCTAAATAAGTTGATTGCAGCTTTTGGTTCTCAGGCGCCTACAGCACCCAAGTGAAGTGCTTGCACCCTTTCAGATAGTACAGGAAAATCAGAGTAAAGGACAAAACTAAAACAAGGCTCCTGACTTGATCCTGACTTCACCAGACACTTCAGCTTTCCAAAAAATGAGGAATATTAGAGAAGATTCATCTAAAGTGAAATGGGCAGGAACAGATCCAAAGCAAAGCAGACCTTGGTCTAGAGACTGGACGCTGAACTCTGGGCCTGGTGCAAGGTTCCTGGAATATAGATAGATGACGAAGGGCTTCATGATACAAGCATGAGGGATCCCCTTCTTCATACTTTATCAGAGTGCTGTGAGAGTTTCTGGTGAACTCCAGGTGCTGGCCACATATCCTATTAGCAATAATCCAGAGTAACACCCCTCTGGCATTAAAACTTGCTAGCTAGGATGTGTGTGCATGCGTGCACGCTGTCTTTGAATGACCAACCACAAATGGAGACAAACCAATGCCTGTTATGGAGGACTTGAAGCCTCAGGCTGGTCCAAAGAACTTGGTGCATGAATATTAAAATCTTCCAGGACTTTTATACCAGGGTTCTCCAGCACCACATAGATGATTATCTCTGCCAGGATGGTCAGGGAGGCCGTTGGGCAGCAAGGTGAGTGGTACACCAACAGCTTCCTCAATCTGCCTTGTCCTATCATAAAGCACAGAATCTCAGCAGGATATAGTGGAATAAATAACCAATGCCTGGATGCAGCCTCACTCGTACCAATGTGAAGAATGTTTGAGTTGAAGGCAGCATTATAGAATGAATGGATGGGTGTATCTGTGGATTGGCGTATTTTGGATCTCCCAAGCCAATAATTTCCACAGTTCTTAAAAATGTAGTTAGAAAGTGGCACCTGATAGGCCTGTGATGTCCAGAAAGGTTTCAACCCAGCAGACAGGCTGTGGTGTTTTTCTTAAGAATGTAAGAGGAGCCCTGCTGGGTCAGGCCACAGCCCATCTAGTCCATCATCCTGTCTCACACAGTGGCCCACCAATTGCCCATGGGCATCTCAAGCAGAGACAAAGGCAAACCCTCTCCTGCTCTGGAATCCAAGCAAATGGCCTTAGAAGCATCCTGCTTGTCGCCACAGTCTGAAAGAGGTACTAAGACATCCATTCTAGTAGCCATTGATAGATCTGTCATTCACAAATTTGTCTAACCCTTTCTTAAAGCCATCTAGGCTGGTAGCTGTTACCACCTCTTCCGGCAGCAAATTCCATAGACCAATGACCATCTGCATGACCCTTGTCTGATCTGGCTCTCCCACAAGAGTGCCCCCTGGTTCTAGTGTTGTGTGATAAGAGAAAAGAAATCTTCCCTATCCACCTTTTCTATACCATGCGTGATTTTACGTACTTCAGCCAGGTCCCCTCTTCAATGCCGTCTTTTCAGACTGAAGAGGCCTAGACGATGCAGTCTGATTTCATAAAGGTGTTCCAGGCCCTTAATCAATCCGGCTGCCTTTTGCTGCACCTTTTCCAGCTCCACAGTATCCTTCCTGACCACCTTAGGTTACCCTGTCTTTCAGACATGGTGGTGGAAAAGTTCCAGGGCAAGTTCTACACTCTTCCTTTCTCACTTTGGCATCTTCAGAGAGTCCAATGTCTGTCTGCGGACAAAGAAAGGGGCTTACGTGATGGGCTCTTCCCAGTCCTACGACTAAGACTGTCGCTTGGGCAGCTGGGCTGTTCGGCGCTTCGGCCCCGTTTGGTGCTACTGGAAGCCCTGCGAATGGCCTTTCCGGATAAACAGTGACGCTGAGGCTGAGCTGCCTGGACGTGCTGCCAACATCCTAGCCTCCAGCGGGGAAACGAGGCCTTTTTCCCCCTCAGCAGCCGGCCAGAGGCCTTTATTTAGGCTCCGGCTTATGTTAATACCTCTCTCTGGCTCCACCTGTTCGCGGCCCTCCGCCAGGCCCCAGGGCTAATCTCCCGCCCGTTTCTCGTAGAGAGGAGCAAAGGTTCTTCGGGATTTTTCCCGAGCTCTTCGCCAGGCTCCCCTCTCGGGACGGTCGGGGCGCGCTATGACTGTCGGGGCGACGCTGAAAGCCAAGTACCCCCGGCGGGGGACCGCGGAGGATCAGGTCTCGATCCTTGGGAGGGAAGAAGAGCCGGAGGGCGACGAGGAAAGGAAACCGGCGGCCCCGGGCTGTCCCGCCGCAGCGGCGGAAAGCGCCTCTGACGGCTCCAAGAAGGTCGCCATTGCCATCCTCCCGGACAAGTACGAGCCCCTCGGTGGGGCTGGAGACCCGCAGGCGCAGGGAGGCGGCGGCGAGCGCAAGAGCAGGAAACGCCGAAGGAAGCTCAAGAAGTACAGCAAGGTACCTCGGCGCGTAAAAGTGGAGCGGCGGCGCAATAGGGCGCCCCCTCCCCCTCCCCAACAGCACCCAGGCTCTCCGTCGGGTCCCCTTCATTGGGGGAGCGGAACCCCGAGCGTGGCGGCCACGTCTACCTTGGAGCCTTCGTCAATCAAACCAGGCCCGATGTCGGGATTGCCAAGTGTCCAAACTTCATCTAAGTTTGAATCCAGCTTCAGTCCGCCTTCGCAGTGAGTGAGAGAACACCCGTCGGCAAAGGCGCGTTGCCCGTCGGTGACTTATTCCGCTATATCTAGATATTCCGGAATAAAGCAGGCCTGTATCCCAAAGTCACTTTGCTGAGGTGTCCTCTCTCGCTTTGAGGGTGGACTGAAGCCGGATTCAAACTTAGGCGTCGATGTTGCCGTGGGCTTCCGATAGCGGCCCCAAGCTCACATCCTGCTTGGGAGAAAAGGTCGACCTTTTGGGATCTCCCACCCGGGTTTTCTGCTGGCATTGCAGGGGAGGAAGCTGCGGGGGGGGGGGGGGCTGCGGTGGGCTTGTCTTGAGGCACCGTGCGGAGGGACTGCGGGGGATCGTGTGAACAGCTGCGCCTCTCTGAGCGCGTTTGAACTTCGCAGTTGACAGTCAGCTGCTAACAGTCTCCGGCTCACCGTGCGGCGTGTGCACAAAAACCCGAGGCCCGTTTCCGTAGGGAAATCGGAGTTTTAGAACCGAAGAGCCTCCGGTCTCGGGTGGAATTGAGAGAGAGGCTTGGAGGGAGGGGTGTCCGCCCTGAGGAATGAACTCTAAGGCTCCCAGGGGAAGTCCTTTGAATTTACTTATTGAATACAGTATTTAAGTCTTCTTTTCTCTAAATAAGACTGAAAACCTCGATTAACCAGTTCAGGATAAATGCAGGTGTCCGCTGTCTGTAATTTCTAACCTACAGAAGTACCTGTATTTGATATATCTTTCCTGGTTAGAAGAAAACAGGCATAATATGAGCACAAGGAGAAGAAAAAAGGGCCAAGCAATTATTTTTTAAAAATATATATATTTTCAAGTTATGTCAAAAAAGAAATGAAGGATGGTAACAAATCTCTGTGGGGAGGGAGTTCCATAAAAGTCCTGCAGCTGAAGATACCTTCATGCATGAGAGGATATCTATAATAAAAAGACACAGCTATACAAGAAAATTTGTTATTTAAGCACAAGAAGAGTTGGCTTTTCTCCCCTATCTAGGGGACTCAAAGCGGCTGACAAAGCTTTCTATTCTTCTCCCCACAACGGACACTCTGTGAGGTAGGTGGGGCTGTGAGAACTCGGGAGAGAGCTGTTTCTAGCCCAAGGTCACGTAGCTGGGTTTGTGGAGGAGTGCAGAATCAAACACAGTATATTCCCAGATAAGAGTCTGGCTGCCTAACCACTAGACCAAACTGGCTCTCAAAGAAACTGTAACTGTTCAAATGCGACTTTTTTTGTTTATTATTTTAAAATGTTTTCTTCCTTCCATCGTCTAATCATGATTCCAGAGTGATCTATAAATGAGACAGAACACTTAAGCTAAAACTGTAAATGCTATCACGTTTTGCCCTGGACAATTCCAAGTTTGGAGTTTGCTGCCACGGAATTTTATATTGCTTACCAGTTTGCATGACTTCAAAAAAAGATTTGGACCAGTTCATGGAAGTCAGAGCTATCAATGACTATTAGCCCTGATGACAATAGGAAATGCACTTGGATGTGTTGGGATTGCCACGTTTATCTTTGGGAACCCACAACATAGACTCCATATATCAGGGTGACAAACTGCTATATCCTATTTTGGGAAATCCAGACTCTTAAAGCTAGTTTTCCTAAAATAACACTATATCCTACCTGTCCAGGTGCTGCCTCTGGGAGCCTCCATCTTGAACATGCCCACCGTGCATGTGCAGGCCTGAAAAAGGTAGTTGCGCATGCACAGTGGTGGCAGTTGGGCACTTCCAGGTATTTTGCAGCGCTGAAACACCAAGATATGTGCCTCACAATATCATGCAAGGAAAAGACCAGCCTTACACTGTTTAGGCATCAAGAAGTTATTCTGGAAGGGAGTTATTCTGGGATATTGCTTGTAAGTGTGATTTTCAATTGGTGTGTGGAGGTGGTCTCTGAAGGCCAGCAGTCAGAGCAAGCTCATGTTCTGCTGATGAGTCTCCCTGTGTAGTTGGTTGACCACTGTAGCAACAGACTGCTGGACTAGATGGGCCATGGGGGTCCATTCAGGTAGGGAGGTTCTAAGGTTCTTGTGACTTTCTAGACCCTGTTGAAATAATTCATCCACTCAAGCCATGGCAGAGAACAATGGGAATTGAATATCAGTAGCTGGAGGCCTGCAGTTGAACCTCCCGAACAAAACATTCAGTTTAAACTTCACACAATAAAACAGATCCCACAAAAAAAGCTTTCCAGGGATTATGGGAACTCTAGTCCAGCAACCTATATGGACTACAGCCTGAAAATGCATTTGATTTTAGGGCTTCATATATTAACCCTCATCAATACAAGTAAAACAGAATACACAATTTGTGGATAGTGGAGTTTTGTGTTCCAATTGTTAATACTTGGAGACAAGCCATAGATTGCATTGATGTGGTTCTGCAAGGACTTTTGCCTGAGCATGTCCATAACTTTAAATTTATACTATATAGTATAATACTTTTCAAATGACATACAAAAATATGTATTTGTACTTTTATGGCTGAGGTACAAAATTACATCATATTGACAAGCATTTATTCTATCAGTTGTAACTATTGTTGGAACTAGGCCTAAATTAAACTTGTACTCCATTCATTAAGGTCAATGTCATTAATTGCACAGATCAAACTTATTAGTAATGGATGTTAAGTATATTTGGTTCTCAAAGAGTGAAGTTTGTTGGGAAATACTTTTAACGGGCCTTCACATAATTCTAGAAGATCTGAAATGATAAACTGCCTGTGAGGAGGGGAACGAGGCAATGTTTTTCAGTCCTCCCTCAGTTGAAAATTGTATAAAAATTTTGTATGAAACATCTGAAATGTACCTTGATCTACATGTAGATTTTGGATGGCTCACAAAAAGACACAAACATCCAAAATTATCACAGTTTTTAAAAAGTTCTGTTCACTAAAATAATGCTGTAGATTTTGTGATGACTGAATGAAATATTTGCAAACTTTTCTGTAATATAAATGATAAACTCTTTCAAATATTAAAAAATTGGGTTGTTGTGGTTCAAAAGAAATAGAAAATGCATATTTGCAGTGTCAGTGAAAGTTTCCAGTTTTTCCTGCTTTGGCTACGGAATCCAGTAAAATCTGTGATGAAGCACTTTGCAGCAATTGTTGCTAATATGTTATAGGTCCCCTAGAAGTGTAGATTTAAAATACAAAAGGGAGGGAAAGGCTGTGTGTGTGTGTTTTGCTTCAGCCTTTGATATAAACTTGGCTTCTTCTCAGACAATTAGAAAAGGCTTAGTAAATTCCCATACTTAATTACCGAATACTTTCACAGTTAATTTTGTGTCACACACAATGGCTACACTGAGCTAGTAGAATGGCTCCACTGTCAGACTGTGTCCAGACAGGGGTTAAAAAGAGTGATTATGGTGTGGCTGTGCTGGGATTGTCACATGTACAGAGGAAGCCCCAGCATAACCCTGCTATATAGTGGTAAAACTGTGCTTTCTCCTATTCTGGGGAAACCCAACAGTCACTGCGTTTTTTCCTGGGAATAGCACACAAAACTACTGTCTGGAAGCTCAGCAGTGCAATACTGAAGAAAATGGCCATCTGCACATAGCTGAATCTGAGGCGAAATGTGGAAGAGCTGGTGCGCACATACTTTTTGGTATTTCGCACCGTCAAACTACCTGGATGTCCATGTGACACAAGCATGGAAAAGGGCTCTTTCCTGGCATTGTTGCCTAACTGGTGGGAAAACAATCATTTTGCAGGTCCTTTACTCTGGAATATTGCTGAAAAGTTATTTTCCAGAGATGTCTGGAGGTGACCTCAGAAAAAAAAAGCAAAAGAGATCTACAAACAGCATATGCAAAAGTCACAGGAAATGGGTAATAGTTTTGTAATTTAAAATTAGCTGAGCTGTTGAGAATATTGTTAGCCTTTTAAATTTATGCCACAAAAGGTAATTTTCACTACCTGACTTTTATCTCATTTCTGCTTTGTCACATCAGATTTATAAAATTCATTGCAGTCCCAATTACTTTTCATTTCCTCTTGTGCTCATCTATGATTATGTGCATAGCTGCATGCTTTCATTTGTTCCTAGGAGCTTTGAATTCCATTGCAAGATTCCCCCACCCCCCAAATTTACCCAAGGCTTTCATCTTTAAAGTATCTTAATATTCTTTCTGTCACCTGTGTTGCTCTTTTGGTTACTTAAACTGCACACTTCTTGGACTTAGTGGAAAGTCTGCCACAAAAGCAGACCTATTTCCTGGTGACAGGTACAAGGCACTTTGGTTTATCAAGGTGCTCAGGAAGTCTTGCCTGAAATTCTTGAAGCAGGAAGCTGCTTTTTTTTTTGCAGCAGAAACAGTTACAGTTGAAAAATGAATAAAATTAGTTAAACTTAATGAAAGAACCAATTCTTCCCTTTCCTGCTCATGCTCAGAGCATGAATGAAAGTGGTATTCTCACAGATCAAAAGACAGATCTCTAATTTGAGTCTGAAAAAGACTCTGAGCTAATCCTTGTGACATACACTTGATGCCTCTTTGTGCTACATTCCACTTGGCATCTTTATTTTGACAACATCCTAATTAGGGAGAAATGCAAGGCATGTGGGGAAGGGAGCACCTCTGCCACTGGAGAGCAGAAAAATTAAAACAATAAAACTCGCTTTTCAGTATTGAGTGCTGTAGCTTCTAGTGAAAATCCATGTTTTGTATTTATTATTATATTTCTATATCTCCTTTCCTCCATGGCCCAGGAGGCATACCTGGTCTTCCCTTCTATTTTTTCAGTTTGACAGTGAAGTCATTTATGCTAAGAACAGTGTGTTTCAAAGTTTAAAAGAGACTTAAGCCTCTGGCTTAGACTAGCACTCAGTTTACTACATCATACTTCTTAATAGGAGCTCAGTAACGAATTGGTAGTAGTTCCTGCCATTGGCTGATCAGATAACGGGGCAGGGAGGCGTCTATGAGGTGTCTCTGAGAAGGATTTGGGGTAGGATTGTTCACATACCAGTCTGCCCCCCCCCCAAATTCTGTGCAAGGTAGGTGAATTAGAGAACGCTTGGGAACATGAGGCCACATACTTTCTCTCTCAGGTACCTCTGAGCTATGCCTTTTGTTATATCATAACATACCCATTGTAGAGTCCTGGATGTAAAACAGCCAAGTGTAGCTGTGGTACCTCATGCCTATTGTTGCTGTTGGCATAGGAGGTTAGGCAAATAAAACGAAAGGATGCCAGGGGTTTGGGATAGATTATGCTGGTAGTAGGTGGGATACTTATTAAGGCTGCATTTCTGTGCCATTGCACATGGCAGCTTCCCCTAGTGGGCATGTTAGCTGTCCCATAATTGAAATAGGCAGGAAAGAAAGACTCAAGCTCTGGGTTACTAGGGCTGTGGCCACACCTTAACTTTAAATCTTCTTCAGTCCATCTTCAGACCTGACTGCTCACATGTTTTTCATTTCCCTCTGTTTTGTCTGTGGACTTCCCACCCTCCATTTGGACTTTCCTGAATGGAAACTCCACAAATAAACCAGACTGAAATGAAAGGGTGTGAGCAGTCAGACCTGAAGACGGACTGAAGAAGGTTTAAAGTGAATGTGTGACCATGTCTGAGGTGTGGTGGGGATGGTCCCTTTGTCCTTAAGAATCAGCCACCAATGTACCTTTGGACATAGGGCAGCAGCCATAATAACTACCCCCCTTTCAAATAAAATAGTGGAACATAAACTTTTTGCCACTTTCAAGCATTTACACTTTTCCATGAAGACATAAATGTAGCACAACAGTCTAAGTTAAATAAAGCAGAGACAGAATCTGGCTTCTCTGTTAGGATCATTTATTTTTCAGAATAAAATACATAGTTCCAGTATTTAAAAGGGATCTTTTTTAAAAAAGTGCCTAAGATACAGGACACACCTTTTCTAAGCTAAGCAGGCTTAGAGCTGGTTAGTGTTTTGGTAGGAGACATAAGAGACTATGGCCAAGTTCCCAGTGGGAAATTTAATCTGGATATAAACCAGGTTTTTAAAAATGCAGTGAGGTCTGGTTTTTATGTTCCCCTCTCTCCTCCATCATACCCTGACTTAATTGGTGTGGGCAATTCAAATCCCACCCTTTATATAAACCTATCCCTGGTTCAGCTGTTGGAGTTCTTTGGCAGCAGTTTTAGTTATTTTCTCCCCCATAGCACAGCTTCTCATGTTAACAAGGCAGTAAAAAGATTAAAGATTAACTTCCGATTTTCTCTCTTTCATTTTCTCCTTGATAGAATGAGTAACGGTTAATGATAAGAGTGCTAATGGGAACAATCTTAGCAAAAAGGAAGTGCTGTTGGAAATTCCTAAAGATCCATGGATCAGAGCAGTGTGAAATGGCAGGGGGTGGAGGGAGGGAAACAGCTTTTACACAAGGAACCAAAAATTGTGCAGGCTCATTGCAGCAGATCAGCATGAAATGGCGGGGAACCAGGCAAAAGACATGAATGGAAGGAAGAAGGGAGAAAGAAGGTAGGCTTTTACATGGAAGCAGCCAATTTGTTACACTGATCTCTTGTTACAAATGTTACAATTTGCACGCTCTCTTGATTCTTCGCCTCTCCCCTCCCTTTCAGGCAGCCCCATGGCAGAGAGCCGGGCACAGAAAATCGCGGCTTATCATTGTATCAGGGGAAACTGCAGAGCATGGTTCCCTCCCCCCAAAAAGCTTGCATCCCCATTGCTAAATAGTGAGGATTATTTCAAAATCCAGCAATGAGACCCCTTCACGTTTCTGGGCCTTTAATCTGCAGAAACAGCTGATCCCTTGCAAACTGTCGGGATGGGGTGGTGGTGCTCAAGCCAGCTTCAAGTCTGACTAAATCCTGAGTAAGAATGCAGCCATAGGCTGTGGTCACACCTAAGGTTTAATCCTGCTTCAGTCAACTTCCAGAGAGAGAATACATCAGCAAAGTAACAATCTGTTTTCTTTCAGTGTTAAATATCTCAGAAAGTTCACTTTTGGGGTAGATAATGTGCAAATAAAATTGCTGGTCACTTTGCTGGTGTATTCTCTCATTCTGAAGGTGGACTGAAGCTGGATTAAACCTTAGTTGTGACCACAGCCAGACCATTGATGTTTAGCTTCCTCTGCCAGGTAAGGAGGAAATTTATATTTTAATATGTTTTAAGACTATTCTAGATATTTTATCTTTTTATTATTGTGGGACCTTTTGGTGAAGGGTGAGATATAAAATCATAAATAAATAAATGGCTATGGATTCTCCTATTTTAGAAGGAAATGAATTAAATAAGTGTTCAGATATGTATATGCAACTACAAGGAGTCTGGACACATTGTCACTGTGCACTAGCAGGGAAACAAGGGCCATGGTCACACCTTGGCTGTGTTCACACCTACATTTTAATCCAGTTTCAGTCCACTTTCAGAGTGAGATAACATTGGCAGAGTGACAAGCCATTTGCTTTTGGTTTTATCTAACTCAGAAAATCCACCTTTGAGTAAGATAACATGGAAGGGAAATGACAAGCTTGCATTTTTGCTGTGTTCTTCCACTCTGAAGCTGGATTAAAATGTATGTGTGAATGCAGCCCTTCACTTTAAACCTTCTTCAGTCCACGTTCAGGTCTGACTTCTCACACTTTTTCACTTCTATCCTGTTTTATTTGTGGACTTTCCTGAATGGAAATGGAGGGTGGAAATGAAGATGATCTGAAGAAGGCTTAAAGTGAAGGTGTGACCACAGCCAAGGGAATCTTACTGAGGAAAGGAAGAAAGGGAAAAAATGGGAATGAGAAATAATTGCTACTGTCTGCACATTTTCACTTCCTGGATTGCACAGCTACTGGAATTTATGCTACAGTCCTGTAAACCAGAGGCAGCCATCATATCCTCTAGATATTTTAGACCACAACTTGCATGTACCCTAGCCACCTTGGGCAGTTTCCGAGGATAATGGTAACTGTAATCTCTGGAATTATAGAATCCCCATTACTGGCCTAAAAATTCCACATTAAAAGTTGGGTGTGGATCTGTAATCTGGAACATTGCTGCTGTTGTTGTTTATTTGTTTTGTTCCTCTCCATGGAAATCTTAAAGGTGAAAGATTTATACGATCTAAAGAGAAACCAGAGTATAATCTGAAACATTGTTGACCAGCTTGCATCTCTGTGCAAATAGTCTCGCATATAACTTCAGTTGATCTATCAGTCATATAAGCCAAACAAAAGATTTGGAAACAGATGTTTCATGACCATTGTTTCTGCTTTCCTTGTCTCTTGCTGTGGCTCTCAGCCATTTGCTTCCTGCCTCACAAGTACTGCTGCACTGTGTACAGGAAGTGAATACTGGGAGACCAATCACAATGTTTATTCATATTAGGAAGTGTTTTGGATCCAGGTCCATTGTTTTTGCTAAGGCATAAGAATGTTAGGGCACAATCTTCGTCAAGCCCTATAAGAAAAAAATAGGTAAAACAATCTTGCTGAGGTCAGGGAGTAGATGAGGTGATGATGCCCTTCACGCAATCAGCATCTGTTAGTAGATAAGCAGCAGGTGCCCAGCACCAGCTGTGACTACCAAACCGTTTTCATGTGTAGAGCTGTACCCAGTGCACAGATGTAATGCAGAGGTGAGTTGATTAAGACATGGCCCCAGTGGTTGAATATTCTCTGTCCAGAAAAGGCTGTAGCTGGTAACGAAACCAAGTCTACAGTAAGTCCTTGTCCTGACTGATATGACCTATAACCTGCACTGACAGATTGGAATCCATGGGCAGACACCTCCATGGATCTTCTTTAATAGGGGAAGAGCCTCTCCCAAGAACAGATGGCACATCCAAAGGTTAGACATGAGGATATGAAAGCTAAAGGGCCAGCCTCTTGAGGATTCAGCCTTGGTTTATTAGCTGTCCCAAGTCCATCACAACCTACACTTACTCATTCAGCACTTGGTATCATCTTCCAATTCTACTTCAACTGATAAGGTGGGATAATGTCACCTACATGTTGTTAGCACACACTGTGACTCTCCAGTTGGCAGCTTATAATAGCTACATATAGATGATAAATAAGAAAAGCACCAAAATGAGCTACAGGTTCATTAAACATGGGGAGAGATAGAGGCAGCTTCCAGGCAATGTTAGCAGCTTAAACTGCTGTTTAGTGATATTCTGGAGCATTGGGCCTCTGGAATGATCGTCAGTTGCCCAGACAGCAAGGTAATAGTATGGGGAAAATAGAGGCATTTACTGGGGTGGACGCTGGCTCCTGCATTAGCGTGATGTATAAATCTGGGTATTTCAGTGATGCAAAATACCTTGAAGTGCGTGATCGCTGCCTTTTCTGCATGCCCAGTCGCCATTTCCAGCTGGGTATAGCCTCACATATGCATGGTGGCCATTCTCAAGATGGCAAATCAAGTGAGCAAGTGTACAGACAAGGTAAGTGCACTTGCTTTTTAGGTAAAACCCAGGTTGGGCATTGATTTTCCCCTAATAACATAATTGCAGGTTATCACCCCACTATCCAGTGGCAATCCCAGCATCGCCCAAGGATGATCTCAATTTTCCACTCTGTCTGGAGGCAGATTCTCCAGCACTGTCTTCTGAAAATGGTTTTGAAGGTAAGATCCAAACCATGGCCTATCATTACTTCTGGCCACCATGTAATCCACAGTATCAATGACCCAGGCTTCTATCAGTTGTATGATCAGACCTAAACCCAACCTAAGATAGAACTAAATAGTCTGCTTCCTCCAGGTGACCTTGCAGGAGTTGCACCACAGTCTCCTCATCCATCTTCTATGAATAGGGAACTTGCCACAGGATAGTGTAGACTCTCTCTGGACACATCAAATTAATGTATAGCCATAATGAAGTAATACTGGTGTCAGCTTGAACATGGGTAAAGTGGGAAGGCAGTAATTGGTGCCTTTCCTTTCTGATGAATCATACTCTATTCCACAGCAGGTCAAGGTGCACTTTGGTGGACTCATAGACAAGGCACCGATCAGCACATTGTCCTTTTCCCCACCCTACTGCGTGAGCAATGCTGGTTAATAACCACGGTGCAAACGTAAGAGCTTCATTAAGACACCTTGAATTTTTTCCTTTCTCTTCTAATCCATTTTATTGACATACATACTTTTATTGTATACCTGCCATTTGAATTGCACTGTATAGATGAAGATGTCATATATTTTCATCTATTGGTGGTTAGTTTTGTAAGCTATATTAATATCTTTTTAACTAATTCACACGATAAAACTATCTGTAAAATTAGAGGATTGGTGCTACTCTGACTTGATCCCCCCCCCTCCCCGGATAGGCTCACATTAATGGATCCAGTAGCCGGACAGCTGGGTGCATCGGGATGGCTGTGCAGGGATTTGCCACAAAACACTTTAATCTAATGAGGGAGAATGTATTTCTGGGTCAGAGCAAGCAGAAATCTGTAGCCACATTTTAATAATAATAATAATAATAATAATATTTATTTGTATACTGCCCTGTGGCAACCCAATCCGGGCGGTTAACAACAATAAATATAATAAAAACATCATATAAAAATAAAACATTATAGTCCCTCCCCCCCTTAAAAGTATATTAAACAATATGACAAATTAAAATACAATATCAAAAACTATAAAACATAATTAAACAGACCAATAGCCCCAGTGTCCCTCTAAGATCCTCGACCATCACTAAAGATGAGGCTACGGGAGGAGTGAGGGGGTCAGAGAGCCCAAGCAGGAATGATTAATCTGGAAAAGTTAATCTGGAAAGGCCTGCCAGAAGAGATCCGTCTTGACAGCTTTTTTAAAGCTGTCTAATGATATCAACTGACGGATCTCATCCGGCAGGTCGTTCCAGAGTTTGGGGGCGACAACAGAGAACGCCCTCTGGGAGGTCGCCACAAGCCTGGATTTTAAAGGCTGAAGTAAGTTCCTCCCAGAGGAGCGGAGAGCGCGGGGAGGATTGTACGGGAGAAGGCGGTCCCTGAGATAGCTTGGACCCAAGCCATTTAGGGCTTTAAAGGTAATAACCAACACCTTGTACCGGGACCGGAAGCTAATAGGCAGCCAGTGTAAGGACCTCAGAACCTGAGTAATGTGGTCCCTCCTAGATGTACCAGAAACAAGCCTGGCTGCCATATTTTGTACCAACTGAAGCTTCCGAACCAAGTACAGGGGTAGCCCCAAGTAGAGCGCGTTACAGAAGTCCAGGCGTGAGGTTACCAGTGCGTGCACAACAGTTTCGAGGTCCCTTACTTCCAGAAAAGGGCGCAGTTGGCGTATCAGCCGAAGCTGATAGCAGGCGCTCCTGACTGTCGCATTTACCTGATTTGTCATCAGGAGTGACGAGTCAAGGAGCACCCCCAAACTGCGAACGCAGTCACTGGAGGAGAGTGTGACTCCATCCAGGACTGGAGGTTGTAACCCAATTCTTGGTTTCGGGGCCGCTACCGTGAGCACCTCCGTCTTGTCTGGATTCAGTTTCAATCTGTTTTTCCTCATCCAGCCCATTACCGCTTGAAGACATTCATTGAGCGAAGAGATGCCATTGGAACTCGAGGCCGACGAGCGAGACATGGAGAAATAGATTTGGGTGTCATCAGCGTACTGATAACACCCAGCACCATAACTCCGTATTATCTCACCTAGCGGCTTCATATAGATGTTGAATAACATCGGGGACAGAATAGCCCCCTGAGGAACCCCACAAGTGAGGTCCCTCTTACTGGAGCTACAGTCCCCGAGCAGCACCCTCTGGGACCGACCCGAGAGGAAGGACCGGAACCACTGCAAAGCAGTGCCTCCGATACCTAACCCCCTCAGGCGGTCCAGGAGGATGCCATGATCTATAGTATCGAAAGCCGCTGAGAGGTCCAAAAGCACCAACAGGGTCACACTACCCCTGTCGATGCTCAGGCGCAGATCGTCGGTCAAGGCAACCATAGCAGTCTCAACCCCAAAGCCTGTCCTAAAGCCGGTTTGAAATGGGTCTAGATAATCGGCTTCATCCAAGACAGCTTGGAGCTGAAGAGCGACCACCCTCTCAACCACCTTGCTCAAAAATGGCAGCAGTGACACAGGCCTATAGTTTCTCATATCCAGGGGGTCCAGGGAAGGTTTTTTCAGAAGCGGCCTAACAGCCGCTTCCTTTAAACAAGATGGAACGTGTCCTTCCCTGAGGGATGCACCGATGATATCCGTAAGGAATCCCATCAATGCATCCCCTCCCTGGATGGCCAGCCATGATGGGCAAGGGTCGAGAGGGCAAGTCGTCTTCCTCATCTTGCCAAGTAGCTTGTCCACGTCCTCGGTACTCACAGATTGCCACTGATCCAGTATGACTACATCGGCGGAGTCACTGGACGCCTCGTCTATCGACTCTGTTTCAGTGGTGGCATCTAAGTCGGCTCTTATCTGAGAGATTTTGTCTGCAAAGAAGTTATTAAATGCGTCACAGCAGGCCGTCGTCGGGTTAAGTAAGGGATTTGGCGCAGGGGGTGCCTGCGTCATCTCCCTCACCACCTTAAACAGTTCTGCTGGACGAGACTCTGCAGACGCAATACGTGCAGAGAAGAAAGCTTTCTTAGCTGCTCGTATTGCCTCCCGATAGGAACAAAGGAAGTTCCTATGGTGAGTTCTGTCAGATAAGAGACGAGTCTTCTACCACCTGCGCTCTAGCCGTTGTCCAAACCGCTTCATCCTCCTCAGCCCTGGCGTATACCAAGGCCTCCGATTAGGAGCGGGATGGCAAGGGCGCTTGGGAGCGATCATGTCGATAGCCCTGGTAAGATCAGTGTTCCAGGTGTTAACCAGAGCATCGACAGGATCCCTGGCATTTAGATTTCAAAGAAGAAGCTACCCACCCGGTGCGCCCTCAGTTATCCATTGCTACTGAATCCAGCCATCAGGTTCCTGCATTAGTGGAAAAGAACCACACAAGGACAGAGCTGAAAGAGGAATCAACTGAATATCAGTCAATGAGCCCAACCCATGCTCAGTGCAGGAATTCCAGAACTATAGGCTCTGAGTAGCTTTCTTCAGTTCAGTGCATTTATATGATGAATGAATAAAGGATCAAAACTCAGTTAGCACACTGAGGCTATCCTGTGGGCTAAATAATAGTATTTATGGCCACACTGGAAACAGTAACATTTGTTGTCTCCCCCACCCCAAACAGTTGCCAGCTTGGGTTTTACTTGAATTAGCAGTGTGTGTTGGAAGGTGTCCTGCTGCTGACCTTACATCTAGAGTAATAAAACATATCTTTTTGACAATTAAGAAGCTTTGTTGTGAGGAAGTGACAAAACATCACTTCCTCCATCTTTGCTCCTATTGCCCTATTAGGAAGAGGGAACCGGGGCGCTTCTAAGGCCATTTGCTGGGATTCTAGAGCAGGCAAAGGTTTGTCCTTATCTCTGCCTGAGATGCCCATGAGCATTTGGTGGGCCACTGTGTGCGACAGGATGCTGGACTAGATGGGCTGTGGCCTGATCCAGCAAGGCCTCTCGTATGTTCTTATGTAAGTAACCTTTGTTCACTCTGGACCTGACGTGGCTGTTGGCTGTTAATGTCTCAATGGAGATACAGCCCAAGTATGTATTTAATGTTTTTATCTCATCTTACACCCAAAGATCTCAAGGGTGGGTTACAACAGTAAAAACACATTTTAAACTGAACTCTCTAAAAACAAAGCTGCATTCTGACAGGGTAATCAGTTTAGAACCCATTGACAATGAATTCGGTTTCCGTACCTTTTGTGGACCAAACAGTTCAAATCTGAGATAAAGTCTATTCATATTAAGCAAGTTCTCAGCCTGTTTCAGAGCAGTAGCCCATTTTATCTTGGAAAGGGAGAATGAGTGAGTAGTCTATTTTGAGAGGGAATTGTGTTTTGAGGGGTGAGCTCTCTATTTCCTCCTCTCCAATGATAGAGTTTATTGTTGGCATTGTACTTTAGGGATATGCACAAATTACCCATGCATTCGGAATCCGGACGAATACATCCAGATTTCAAGATTTGTGGATGGGTCTAATAGGGCGCTATTCGAAGGGCCCTAGCCATCCACGAATCGGATAATCTGGTATCTGTATAAGCTTTGGGAGAAGCTTCTAAGGATACTGGATGCCCAGGGGCCTCCCTCCCCCAGCCACCCTGCCCTCAAACCTCCCTTCTACGGCACCCCTATGGACCCCCTTACTGTGGCATTCTCTGGGGCCCCTTACAGACGTATATTTAGCTCTGGGAACCCTTTTGCGGTTCCAGAGGGCCCTGAAAGAGACCTTCATGGCCACCGGAACGCGCCCAAAGAGGCGGTGGCAGCAGCGGCAGCATGGAGAAGGCGGTGGCAGCGATGGTGGTGAGGTGTTCAGGTAAGTGGGGGGAGGGTTTATTTGTTCCAGATCCATGCCTGGATCCAAATACACTCACATCTGTTGGGGGGGGGGAGGTATTCTGCCAGAGCTGAATGGCTCTGTGCACACCCCTATGGTACTTAAGAGGCTAAGAACAAAACTGAAACAGCAGGGAATATATGGAGGGTGGTGTTTGATTTTCCCACCCCAGTGAAGTCATGATTTGAAGAATGGATCAGCATCCAATCCAATCACTGACTTCACAGAGAGGGTATCTGGGGAGGGGATGAGAGAAAAAGATATTATTTCTTCATGCTGAGCAGAAGAAAACTGAAGAGTGAGAACAAGCAAGTTAGTTTTGAGTCTGTGTAATAATACAAATATGGGAATGATGGGAACCCTTACTAGATCCTCGTTTCCCCACAAAATGGAATTTTTGTGCCATGTCACAACATGCTTTAACAGTGCTCAAAGTGGGGAAGGGTTAAGCTGTATTGTCCACCAAAGAGCATGATAAATATTTGTAACAGAAAGATTTCCAGTCTCTGCCTAAAGATTTCAAGAGAGGGAAACCCTGCCAGAAGGGAAAGTATTATTATGGTGGAGATTAATACTGGGTGTCTGAGTCTACTGGAAGATGCCCTGGGAATGTATATTTATTTATTTACATTTCTATCCTGCCCCATACCTGAAGGTCTCTGGGCAGGTAACAACCATTAAAACAACAGATTAAAAACAAGATACACATTAAAAACACTTTAAAAATTCAACAAATTTTAAAACAGTACATTCCATATTTAAAATAATGATGTCTGTACAGGTGGAAAATATAATCAACAAATAGTTGCCATATTTGTTAACCTGAGCTAGAGCCATCTGATAACCATCCCTCAGTGGGCCAGTCCTTAAAGGCAGCAAGCACAGTCTTTTACAGCTGGTATCTTACCGTAGGAACAGGAATCTTGTGTTATATAAAATTTGGTACAAAAAATGTTGATGTTGAATAACATTTGCTCACACTTGTCTTAAATCTAGGCTGCAGGATGGTGTAACCCTGAAGTCACCAACACCTGGGGACCCACATACATCCATTAAGGCTTTCCTTAGTATCTGTAGGAGCAATAAAGGACTGGAGTTCCTTCTTAAAGGACTGAAGTTCCTTCTTTTCATTGTCAGTGTCAGCCACAAATGGCTTCGTTTTGCACTCAATTTTTGTGGTCTTTTATATGCTCCATCTCATGTTTGGTGTCCCAAATAATTTATCAGAATGCCATAGGTTCACATTGACCTGCAAAGGTTATACCTCCTTTGAGCTTGATTTGAAATTTTAATTCATTCACCTAACCAAGCAATACACAGAAGTGCTTGATGAATGAGCCTACAGCCAAGCACAGTGGATAGTTAGTGTTGTATAATCAAGGACTAAAGTAACCCCTGACTCAAGGAAATAGCTTGGATTCCAGGGATTTTCACCAAGTACATTCTCTTCTCCCATTTTGAGTATCTGGAATGACAACAGCCTTGAGCAAACTGCTGTTTAAATCAATTTTGAGAGGCTGGGAGAGCAGTTTTCTTCAAGCTTACTGGTTGCATTTCTTTTTGCAGCCTCTGTTCCCTACAGTCAGAATGGGGAGCCTTTTACATTCCAGAATCTACTGAACTCCAGTTCTCATAAACCCAGGAATGGGAGCAAGAAACTTTTATTTAACTATACGAAGCATTTATACAACACTTCCCATCCACCAGCATTCACCTTATCCCATCTCAAAGCCCCTTAAAGGTTATCACTGCATTATTTCATAGCACCAAAAGCATCTCTTTCTTTAAGCTGAGTTGGGTGGGAGACTATATAAGCAAAGAGGAGTTTCCTTCTATGAGAGGACTAGTGGCCAATCAGTGGGTAGCGTTGGTAGTCAGGGAACTTTGACATGGAGGTGAATACAGGCTGCAGTGTGGCAAAATAAGGAAGGTACTCAGCCAAATATTTGGACAACTTTTATTTTACATTAAATGCAGTTTATAGAACTAGACATTAAACAGTTTGTTTAATGTAAAATAAAAATGGTAATTTTTATCTAAATGAAGCGTTTTTGAAGAGGGTAATGTGCCTTTTCAAAGGCACAAGGTTATCCCTTGTGGTTTTAACAACTGCAATTTTTTCAGTTATGATAAAAAAAACCAATGAAAATGTGTATTTGGACCCAGAAGAAGCCATTTTCCAAGTTATTTTTTTTACATAAAATGTTTAAAAAATGACCACTTCCAGATCACTCAGTGTTCATGAGTTTCTGAATTCAGCCATTTTTGCAGAATGATTTCCTTGTGAATGTCAAGAACAGCTGACAGAATTGAGAAGATCCTTGTTTATACATCTCATGGTCCTCAGACATATTGTAACAATGTCTAAGCACCAAGTGGTTTTAACATAGGAGAAATGCTTTCAAATACTCATAAATGGATGTCGTACTGTATTATATCACTGTATAATGAAAGAAGGAGAATCTATTAAACAATTTATAAACAATTTGCAATCCTCCTCAAAAAGTGTGAGGCTAACTTCTGATTCTAGAGGATCTCCAGTCTCCTGTACTTCAGTGGTATCCTTCTATCACCAGCATTTTATTTGCTTGCCATCCCTCCTTGGAGCCACAGAAAACTATGTGCTCATAGACAGAGAACAAGATGAGCAGAAGCTATGACTGCCCCTTCTCCTAGCTTTTGTCACAGTTTGCTCAGAGACAAGCAAAATTAGTAAAGGAGAGATGGAACACAGTAGGACTTCTTTTCTTGACCTTGATGAGCCCTATGCTTGTCATCATACTGGAATCTTTTTTACTATGCTTACTTGATGTTTGGAATCTTCTTCCGGTAGCCTAAAGACCAAAATTGACTACACATGGAAGATCTGGTTCTTGATTTCCACATGGAGTAGAATTTAGGGCAGGGCTTACATAGTTACCATGTTTTAAGGTAGGTGGAGAGGGGAGCAAGCTCACCTTTTTTTAATTAGTACTATCTAACTATTTGCTTAGATAAGGTAAATAGAAAATACTACTTAGAAAAATCATTGTGTTTTGTACTTCCTGGTTTGAGACCATAATAAACCTAACAGACTTTTTAGAAAAGTAAAATTCATTTTAATGAAGATGCATAGTTAAACACACTGCAAAGCATGTTGGTTTTTTTCTCTTTCATATCTTTGGCCTGAATGATGGCCTGCAATGAAGCCACAGGCCCTGGATAGATCAGTCCAAGACAGGTCGGCCTATTCATAAGTTTGAGCTGAGATTGTACCAGTGCTGATCAGACGTGGATAGGTATTGGTCGTCCTGAGGCCATCCCCGCCTTGAGCCCCGTTGGTCACACATTTCTGCAGAGATTGACCTGGGGTTCCACCATTGAGCTCTTGGCTCCCCACCCCTTTTGCTACATCATATCTATCTCATTTCCTATTGGATGCCATTCATGTCACTCAAAGGATGCATTTCCAATTGGATGCCATTCATGTCACTCAAGGGAGGTAAGGGGAGGTGCCTCACAAACTCCACATGTGCCAATTGGCTGAAAGGAAATACTGGGTACCACTCACCACAGCACAGTTCTGCCTCCTTTAGGCCATCCCCCGCTCATACCTGAGAAAGTGGAAGACTGCCTGGAATTTCAGGCCAGTCTGAGTCTGTGTCAGTCCTGTAAAAACAGGACTACATTTTAGGATGGTCTAATGGGTGTAGGCCAGCTTAGAATACGTCTTATATAAAATTAATGTGAGTAAAATTAATGTGACTTGGGGGGCCACCTCAGTTTGGCCTAAAACTTGTGTGTGGCCGTGGCCACGGTTTTTTGGGAGGCCTCATATCGTCTGTGAGATCTTCCCTTTCTTGATGTATAATTCCACTTTGGATCTTTTCTCCTTAAAAACACAAACTAGTTTTAGGAGTGTTTTTACTTCTGTCTGAGATACTGAATTTTTTTCTCCTGGGATATTGGGGAGGGTACATAACTTTTTTGCCTGTACTCCCCCCCCCCATTTAAACCAACCCAGGAAGTTGCTCTTATATATTTACCTTATTAGCTTCAAGTAACAATCTGAGAAAACAAATTGCCTCAGAGAAACAGTATGCTGCTGGAAAACTTCTTTCTCCTTTGTTAAAAGCCAGATTTCTCACAGCTGCTTAGAAATACTTTCAGAAAACATGTGAGAACTACCAGACAGTGCTGTCATCTCTGTGTCTTGGCCTAAAATGAACTTCTTGAAGCTGCTGCTCACAGAGTGCTTAGCAGAAGAACCATTTACTGGTTTCTTTTGCAATATTTTTGGTATTTGGGCTATCTTGAGGTCTCCCTGCTTTTTTTTAAAAAAAAGTAGAAAACAATGGGGAGATTGATTATCTATAACATGAAAAATTCCACG
This sequence comes from Aspidoscelis tigris stejnegeri, assembly GCA_023333525.1. Lineage (NCBI taxonomy): Eukaryota > Metazoa > Chordata > Lepidosauria > Squamata > Teiidae > Aspidoscelis > Aspidoscelis tigris. Next base: position 35,051,580 of record JALMGA010000001.1, read on the forward strand.
GAAACTATTTATGAAATACTGTGCATTTATCTTAACTTTTCTGCAAGGAGGTTTGTGATCAGTCCTTTATTAGCCAAGCTGATGAATTTCTAAGCCAAGTCTACCCTTTGACCAATTTCCCCAGAACTCCAGCACTTTTCCTCACATAGCACTAGGCTGCCTCTGAACAGTGAGAAGAAATACAGGAACTTTTTAGATCTTTGCTGTCCCTGCCAGATGGGGCAAACTCGGGCCTTTCTGTTTATGACGCTTGCTCCTGTGATGCTTCTAATGATGAAATACTCAGAACTGTGCAAGTGCCCACCCTGGCGGTTGTGCTAAAATATTTTCATCCAGGTTTTCCCCTGGAGCTTATGTAGTAGGTATTTCCTTCAGGAAAGAACTCTGAAGCAAGCACCAGACACAGTAAGTTATATTGCTTTCTAAAAAAACCTCTGGGATATTCCAGAATTTTGCCTTTATATCCCAGGATTATGTTGGGATTACCATAGACAACATGTGACAGTACCAATATGGTGCCAGGGTATTTCTGGGTTTTAGAGACTGAATACAGCTCTAGTTTACTGACTTAAATTGTGACCAAAAAGCATTTTGAGAATTGAGTCTCAGTGAGCCCTCTTTGGACCTGAGGAAAACTATTGCCATTTCCTTGAAATTTTCCTGCATTACAATATTTTCTTTCTTTCTTTCTTTTAATTTCTGTTTACCCAGAATGTAGGCAAAGCCCTACAAAAGAGCTGTCGTTACCTGGTGCTCGGCCTGCAGGGATTAGCCAATGCCTATTCATCTCCGCTTGGAGTGGCTGTTTCAGTAGCTGCGATGTTTCGTTAGGGATGCCGCAGACTCCAACATTTGATATGAAGAAAGCTGTACAGCATGTCTCCGTTTCTCCTTGCTTTGACTTCGTAAGTGGCTCCAACTTGGCCATCAGGAAGATCTGGTCTTCTTAACTCAAGTTACATGCATATGGTTTGCATAAGGGCTTCCATGAAAATTAAATCAAATAAATAAGACTTTGATTAACCAGGCTAATTTAGAAAAGTAGTACTTATATAAAAACAACAAAAATAAATAAAACCATGGTGGAAGTGAAGGATATAGCAAACAGGAGGAAAAGGCAGCTTAGATAGAGAAAGTGAGACAAAGTGGGAAAAAAGCTGTCTCCAATTTCTCACATGGCTTCTACGCTTTATGAATGCTACATAAAAAGCAGTAGCAAAGAACACCTCTCCTTAACATCTCTGGAAAGCTTCCTGTATATAAAAGCTGTATATGTTAAAATGTATGTGTTAAAGTGTACAGGAGTAATGCCAGTTACAAAGGAGGCTGAGGAAAGATGGAAGAGAGTGGAGGTGGGCCACTGAAATTGATTGTGGGTCCTCAAATTCTTACTCTGTCAACTGCTTGAGTTTGGAAAATGCATATTGTGCTTCCAGAATGTATTAGCATGCAACAATACAGTCCACAGTGTTAATGGAGGAAATAATAAATAAAATTAGTCAAAGGATTAATAGGGGGAATAGATACACAACCAAATGTGTTTTATCCTGTACACATTACTAAAAATAAAAAGCTTAACAATCCCAGGGTGTTAGGAAGAAAAAACGATAATCATAATTCGATGAGATTGAGGACCTTTCTGCACTGGGCCTTATTCTGGATTGTATCTCAGCATAGGGACCTGCCATCTGCATGTCAGTGCAGACTATGACAGGCCTTGGGCAGGTCCGAATGTAAATCTGCACCAGCATGTGGAACAGAATCTGGAATAAGGCCTAGTGCAGAAAGATTCTGAGTTTGGAGTTATGCTATGTAATTATGCTGTGGTATTGTTACCATTTGCTGGTAAGAATGGACTTGGATTGCTTTTTCTGATCTAATAATTCAAAAACAATAAGAGAATGGCCTTGGGGAATATGGCTGTTTTTCAGTACAACCATCATAGCAGAAGATGGTTAATCCTTCTTCCTACGATAAGTTCTATTCTACTGGAAGGTGATATTTTCCCTCAAAGCTTCTATTAGTTGCAGTATTACTTTTCAATGGCACATATAAGCTAGGAAGCATGAAAACAAAATGGGGAAATTATTAATTCCTTTGCTGATACAGTTGCATCTTATAAGGAAAAAGGCATCTGGAATAAATTATGTTCTTAACATAATGTCTGGTTTGACTGCAGTGATGTTCCATTTTATCTTAATAGAGGATCAGGAAATGTATAACTTTGCAGGTGTTATTGGACTACAAATCCCATCATACTATGACCTTGCTTTCTGGGAATGATGGAAGATGGAGTCCAGTCACCTCTGGAGTGCTACAAGCTCCTTAGACCAGCTCTAATACAGTGTTCTCAAACTGTGGCCCTCCAGATGTTCCTGGTCAAGTCCTAGCAGTTCACTGTCAGCATCCTGCAGCAGTGGTTTGGAAACATCTGGCGGACCACTGTTTGAGAACCAGTGCTCCCATATGATGCAAGAACAGGATGAAATTATAAGACAAATATCTTAAAGGACAAAGTAAAGAGACAAATGGCAAATAGATCGGCATTGTTCAAATATCAGTCCATCCAATTTAGATTACAGATGTGTTACAGAGAACAGATTCATAGTACAGTATAAGCCATAACACAGAGTACATTTCTCCAGATATTTCAAACCACAAGGTCCAAAGGATACAACCACAGAAGGACATGTTTGGATATAGACTACAAAAAAAAGTAGTTTTCATGAAATTTGCCTTCCAACTTTAGAACAAAAAGAAATTTAGAAGATTCAGAAAAATCATCATTGTACAGTACAGTAGACCCTCAACACTTAAGGGAGTTACTTTTGGAACCCCCCCCCCTCCGCCATGAATGTAAAATTATGAGGGCAATGACTGCAAAAAGCTGCCTCTTTCTTTTTCTTTATCCCCACATCTCTCTCTCTCTCTCTCTCTCACATACACACACACACACAAGTTTTGTTTTTAAGAAGAGCATGACTGAACAAGGCAATTTTTCTGTCTGTCAACAGCAGAAACCCAAAACACAAAAATTATTGGGGTTAGAGGTCAACTGCATTACCAAGTCTTCATAGCACTTGTCCTTTCTTTCTTTTCTTTTTTCTTTTTAACAGTGGATGACTAATGCGAACCACAGGTTCTAAAATTAAACATATGATAAATCTGTAGCAACAACAACAAAATCAGAAGTCACTAGAAAAGAAAATTGCTCTGGTGGTACAGGGACTGAAGTCATTTCTTTACTATGTGAGCTGTTCCAGACCCCACAGTGCAAGCAACTGAGTCCATCAGTAACCCTCTCCAGTAGCTGGCCACACATACAGACTTCCTAGTTTGGTCTAGTCCAGTCTCTGTCATTTGCAGATGGAGCATATTAGGATGGGGAAGTGCCTCTCTTAGGGCGCACCACAGCCATGGAAGGGAAGGGCCTAGTATACTTGCTGGTCTACCAACAAGGGTGAACGAAGATATCTGTGTGGCATGCAGGACTGTGGCCCATCCAAATACTGTTTTAACTACTGTGTAATAGCACATTGTTTACTTTGCTGCATTTAAAACACCTGTTATCTGTTTAGAACAGATACTGATACCTTTGTGTTTAATAAAACTCATCTTCCTGAGATGCCCTGGGCACCAAATGTAAGGGATTAGATGTACATTTCACTAGAAAAACATTAACTTCCTGTTCAGATTTTTATGATTGGGGTGAAGCTCACTCAGTGTTGTCATTTAAAAGATAATTGTCTTTTTACCTTTGTATTTCCAAATGATATATTTCTGTTTTTGAGTACCTTTTGCAATACACTTTCTTAGGATTCCAAGATGTATGTTATTTTTAGGTTAAAATTGTTGAATACTTATTTTTAAAATTACTACTAATAAAGCTGGTAACAAGCTGCTTTACTAAAAGAAATTAAATTGATTTTACTAGAGTTTTATCTGTGTGTGATGTAGTTTTCATTTTTTCAAACAATTCCTGCTGTTAATGAATTACAGTGGTCAAACCTTTAAGTTAAGGTATTACACCATACCTGTCTGTTGGGTCATTTGTGCGTCACAATTATTTTTCTGTTTACTTACTACCATTTCCTTCATGTTTCAGCTGAAAATGATTCCAAAATGGATATCAGGCTAAGATGCTCCCCTACCATTATCTCATGCTGGCTAGACAGTGCCAGCCTTTGTGTATTTCAAGTCACAGTGTATCACAGTGTACACAATGGCTAGATATACGTGTTGTCATCACCACAAATGTGTGGGTGGCTGTTTCGGCCTCCATGCATGTGTGGTGAATAAAACAATGATTGCCACTCCATCTAAAAGGTGAGTTAAAGAGCTATTACTGGAAAATCTGTGACTAGCCCTGGGTTTTCCTGCAATAGGTCTCCCCCAACTTTTTAAGGCAGAAAAATACATGTGGCAACCCTACCACAAAAGTTCCATATTGACACTGTATTCCCCCTGTCCAGATCGGGCAAAACCCACAAACCCAGGACACAAATACATTAGTTTTACTAGGCAATAGATTCCAAATTATATTATAAAGGAGATATAGGTCCTTTCTGTATTAGGCCTTATTCTGGGCTATATCTCAAAACAGGAGCCTTCTGTCCACATGCTAGTGCAGACTATGGCTGCTCTTGTCTGGGACCTGCTATAGTCTGTACTAGCATGTGGACAGAGGATACATCCCGGAATAAGGCCCAGTGTGGAAAGGGCTACAGGAAATACAATATAAGCAACACATTTTTTAACTGGTTGTATCTGAAAATCCACATTCCATAATCTCAGATAGATACTGTATATTCTGGCGTATAAGACTTGTCATATAAGATAAGATAGACCCCTGGGGAACCCCACAAGTGAGTTCCAAGGGTGTTGAATCGGTATCTCTCACAGCCACTATCTGAGATGGGCTCTGGAGATAAGAACGGAACCAAGCACTGCCTCCAACTCCTAAACTCTGTACCCTCTCTAAAAGGATACCATGGCCAATGGTATCAAAAACCCCTGTCTTTCTCCCGGAGAAGGTCATCAACTAGGGTGACCAAGGCGGTTGCTGTGCCATAACCGGGTCTGAAGCCAGATTGAAATGGGTCTGTTGTGTTGACATTGCAATAGATTTAGGCTGCGTCCAGAGGTCACTTACTTATTTTGCTATTTTGCTTTATTTTGGAATATCCAAATAGACCAAAATAAGTAACATCTGGATGCAGCCTTATTCTTCTTCCCTATATAAATGTCCCTTATAAACGAGACTTTACTTGTATCACACCATCCCCCAAACTTGCAGTAATGCAATTTGACCTTCACATTGCTACTGATTTACTGGGAAACTAGGTCCTTTTTTCATGGCAACATTGATTTACACAGTAGCCTAAACTTGCAGTTTCCCCAACTGGCTGTTTCCCATAGATCACAATTACATAAGAATTGTCTGCACTGTTCTTTCTTTACTTGCAATGTGAATGCAAGACAGATATGCATTTCAGCTGGTCTACTTCAGTGGCTAATTAAAGTAAAAATACACCGTATTAAAATAAAAAGGGTTTTTTGCCACATAAGGGCTACTTTTTTCAGAAACAAATTACTCCCGAATCACTTTGCATCCCGTTTTTAATTTATTTCCCCCCCATATATTCCTTGCAAAACTCTCAATGCATCTTATATAGCAGGGCATCTTTTAAGCTCCAAACTATAGTTACACAGTGTATCTCAGGAAACAAGTCAAGTTGCTAATTTCTCTGGGAGGAAGTAAAATTGAAACAACTTACAGCAGACATACCTATAAAATTCAATTATCTCAAGTATTTGATGGCTTGTTAAAAGCTAGTTTTCCAATAATATTTCACTGGAATTTTATATTCTATTCACAGTTGTGAATACAAAAAAAATTTTCTACTGATTCAGAAAGGTGTCATAGCAATAGCGGCAAACAATGCAAATATATTCTTGATGAAACAAGAATGGAGAAAAAGTGTAAAATTCAGTTTCCCTGAAAACAAGATAGGGTCTTATATTAATTCTTACTCCAAAAATTTTAGGGCTTATTTTCAGGGGATGCATTCTTTTTCTATGAACAACAATCTACATTTATTCTTGAACAACAAAATCAACATTCATTTAAATATAGTCATGCCATCAAATTCTGGAACATCATAACTCTCCTGGACACTATTTAAATTGACTTTTTAAAATGAACTGTAACTTGGGCTTATTCTGCGGGTAGGTCTTATTTCCGGGGAAACAGGGTATGTCTTCTGGGCTATAAGATATTATTCCCTTCCCCAGCTTTTCATTTAATCCATAGGGAAGTTTTGCCGCAAACAAATTAAATAATCTAATATATAGGACTATTCTTTCAGATAGTTCATTGGCCACATAGAAATGGGCTTCTGATTAACTTTCTCTTTAATTGCTTTATACTCAACATTATTAAATTTGCTATGCCCTGGGAGGGAGAGCCTGCATGGTATTTCTTCTTCTAAGGGCAAACTGTGGCATTTCTTGGCTCAAGGAGATGATAGTGAGTAATGGTGAACTGTGTCACGAGAGTTGTCCATTCTGGCAGGATTGTGCACTGAGGTTGTGATCAGACACAGCAAAAGAAAGCATCTCTGAGACAGCTTACAGAAGGCTTTGAGGTGGGATTGTTCACCTACCAGTCTGTCCCTCCCCCTTCTCCTGAACATTCTGTGAAAGCTTGGGAACATGAGGGCCAAACACTGTGCCTGTGAGACGCCTCTGAGACACCCTAGTTGATACTCTGACTTCCTCCTCCAGACACTGTCTCTACCCACACAGTTCTCCTGTTGGAAAGGTGGGACAGAGACACTTCTGGGATTCCTCATTTGAAGGAAGGGCTCTTTTTTCAGAAGCAAGGCTTTGGACATGTACCCCTGCAAGCCATTTGGAGTGGGATCAGAATGCATGGGACCAGGAGCCGGTCCGAGATCACTCCCATCCCATCCCCATGCCATTCCCAGCAATGTGGGCTGGGTGCGGGTTGGACGCAGATGGAGGCATCCCCATGCAAACCGCGCCAAACCCTGGCACCTCCTCCCCGCCCCCTTTCTCCTCATTGGAAGCCAGACTGACATCAGCCCACCCCAGTACCACCAGCTGTAAATGCCCTTGTGCTGCCAGCTGCGAATGCCACTCCTTTAGCACCACAGAAAGCGAGGACTAGGCCGGGAGGCACGGAAAAAAGTTGAAATAAAGCTTAATAATAAATTTATAAATAATTTTAAAAGACCAAAAGCTGCTATGAGGTTTAGCGGCAGTTAGATGCTTGAGCAGTTTTGTGTACCTCTGCTCCACCGGGAATGGCGAGAACACTTGTCAAGTATGAAAGGGAGAAAATCAAGCCTTTTATCATGATCACTTTGGCAATCAGGAAATGGGGTTGGAAATATTTCCATGGAAAATGCACAAAAATCAAGCCATTATCCTACTTTGGTGATTGGGATTTTTCCACTCCCCAAAAATGTCAGCGGCTGTAATCTCCAATGCACAGGGCAGGAAAGGAAAGCACACACCCCTCCCAATGACGTGAGCGCCAGTCTCCTCTCCGGACAGCCTGGGACTGTCCCCATGTGTGGTCACGGCTCGCCAAGCAATGAGTGCCAAGACCCCAAACCTTGCTGAGACTTGTTTTTTTGGGGTACCAAATTTGGTCCTGGTCTGGCACGGTTTGGGGGGGGGGATTTGGTCCACTTTCCACGGACCAAATCCAACACGGAGGGGATGCCCCTTGCCAAGCCTGCATTTGGTACTGGACTGAACATGCATGGGGGTGCATCCTTTGTGTGTGATGTTATCTAACAGAGAACTTATTTAATGGGACTTTAGTACAAACATGAAATATTTACACAATCCAAAGGTGTGTCTAAGGTTCTGGTGGCACTCTGCTTGGAAGCTCATCAACCTTGATCAACTTGTGGGGGAGAGAAGAAGACCACCCACTAACCCCAGCAACACAGTCCCAGTACTTTGTGCTAAGCCTTTGTGCTAAAACTGTATTTCACAACATTTTCAGTAGTCTGTTACTGTTCAACATGTAGATGTATCTATCAATTTCAAGCCTTTGGAGGTCATAATAATTATCCTGGCTGCATCTCCACTTTTATTCAGAAGTACTCAGAAAAAGCCACTTCACCAACTTATTTATTATTATTTTTATTTCTATCCCACCCTAGACCTGAAGGTTTTGGGGCGGGGGTAACAGCCTTTAAAACAATGAATTAAAACAAATATTAAAACCAACAATATACATACAAACATTTAAAAGATTCAGCATATTAAAATACTAAAATAATAGTATCTGCTGTGAGGAGGATAGTATAATGACATCAGCCAAAGGCCAGGGCAAAGAGGTAACAACAGAAAGTTCCTCACAGTGATTGTGGGGCCACATTTCTGCATGCAATTGTTTTTGGAGGCACCATCTTTGCAGGGTGCTAGTTTGTGCCCTCAGTGAAGGCACTCAAGAGCGTCACTCTAAAGAACATCTCACTCTGAAATGAAACATTTTCCCACAAATGGAATGGAAAATAATATGATTAAATATTTGATAATCCCAGTCCAAAATGGATAGGGCATCTGGTATGAGACGAGAGATTCTTCACAAAACGGACAGGGCAACTCCGCTCCAGAAGCCTGAACTGATGTTGCACCAAGTATCCTGGGGAACAACCCTGTGTAATCAGTGGCTCTCCCCACTCACTCATCTTGGTCTCTGTGATCCATGATAAAGTCACAGATACGAGTTGACTTATTTTGGACTGATCTGGCACTGAACAACCCTGCCATCGAGGCAAGAAGATCCCTGCATTCTGAAGGTCAAGAGGCAGAACAGGAGGAGAGATCACCTTAATAAATCTCACAGGTGCTTATGTACCATCTACCCGACATTTGCTGGTTGCTATGGAGATCACTGCTATGGATATTTTTATTGTGATTTTGTTCTGTTTTCATTCTATTGTCTGTATGCTTTATTGTGGTGCTTTTGAAAACTAGTGAACAGCCTTAGATTTTTTTAAAAAATGTAGGGTAAGCAGAAATGTTTTAAATAAGTAAATGAATATACACATCTCAACTTAAGAGTTGTTACTTCAGTAGCTTGAAGATCAGAAAGAAGAAAACTAAAACGCATGCTTAAAAACAGTCTCCAAAGTATTTGGAGCAACATTGGTTCAATAGAACAAATTGTCGGTTTAAGTGCTGAGGGTCCATACAGAGTCTTTTGGAAACTTGCATTTCAGAGCCTAAGGTTGTTCTTTTGCGCCCTCTACTGTCAAGAATTCAAATTCTCCTGGGAATTAGGAGCACTAAATACAGCACGTGGAAAAGGCAATGATAATTGTTAACAGAGGTCATATCTCCACAGGTCATTCAAACAGCATTGGAGGAGAATTGAAGATCTTCCACAGCAACCCCTCCAGAAGGGGCTTAAGGGTGTGTGGAGGGCAAAAGGTTTGAAGAGCGCAAGGCAGCTCTGCTTGTGCACTAATCTGGGTCCTCACTGTGGTAAAACACACTGCATTTGTGTGCAATTCAAGTTAAGACCGGCAGTCTCTGCCAAGGAGTCATCAAAGTTGCTGCTGAAATGAATTGAGGACTCAAGGGTAGCCCTACTATGGTGGAGGCACCTCTTGCCCACAGAGTGGGTATGCCCACACTTTGGGACTGTGATTAGACAGCCAGGAGTGGCCAAGACAGCCAGGAGTGGCCAAACGTCCACAGGCTACTAATTCTTGGGCAATCCTTGATCAGTGGGCCTTCTTTTTTTCTGCCTTCTGTCACCCACTTTATGGTAGATAGGAAGCTTCCATTTTAATAGCATTATTTGCTGTTCTTTTGCTTTTGTCCAGGCAATAACTTGTGTGTTTCATTCTGCAATGCTATAGACGACCGGATGAGCACATGGCCCATGGGATAGGAACATGCCTTATGTGTTACAAAGCACAGTCTTTTTCTTGCACAGGAAGCGGAAATATGGCATATATATTTTATATTAGGGGGTATGCAACGTGTCTTTACTGCAGGAAAACCTGCATTCACCACAGGCTTGGGACTTGGGGGCACACCTCTTACCAGACCCAGCTTCTAGAGTCTCTGGGGAGAGGGGGATATTGGCATGACACAACTGCAGTCATATCATCAGACTCTGCCCATCTTTCCGGAGCGAAGGTTTATTTATTTATTTATTTATTTATTTATTTATTTATTTATTTATTTATTTATTTATTTATTTATTTATTTATTTATTCCCACCCTTCAGCAAGAGATGTCAGTATGGGTCACAACAATAACAATGTTATTATTACAATAATAACAATGTTATTCATAAACATTACTTAAAACTTCTTTAAAATATAGCCCTTCCTGCCTCCCTCCCACCCTCTATGCCAGGACTATACCCAGAGTGGCTTGATGTGGGTTTGCCTACGGTAAGTGCTCCCTCGGAGCTCCTGTTCTGAGTGGCATTCTCAACCAGTTTGTATAACCTCCTATTACAGATACGTTCTCCTTCCCCATAAGCCAGATGTTGCTCAGCAACAGCTCCTATCTGCTATTGCCATTGACTATGAGGGTTAAAAGTGTTGCAGTTAGAGTGGTTTTTCTCTGGCCGTTTCTGCACTTGCACAGGAGTGGGGGAGAGGTCCAGCTAGCACCACTCCAGCCAAAGTAGTACTAGAGTGATCCTGCCAGAAAAGGACCATTCACACTTGGATGGTCTGCCCGCGGACAAGCTTCATGCAAACTCCAGAGCCTGATGCATCGGCTTTGATGATCAGGTACGGAAGTCCCTAACCTTGAAAATATTCATGTTATATTTCGTTTTCAATGTTGTAACCTGCCCTGACATACCTGCCCAGAGACCTTCGGGTATGGACGGGATAGAAATGTAAATAAATAAATAAATAAATAAATAAATAAATAAATAAATAAATAAATAAATAAATAAATAAATAAATAAATAAATAAATAAATAAATAAATAAATAAATAAATAAATAAATAAATAAATAAATAGGGTATAGGGTGGAAAGAAAGTCCAAGCAAACAAACAACAATTTGGTGTGTTGCAAAGACGGGAAGCATGTGGGCTTATGCAGGCCTCCCTGTTCCGATGCAGAGGTTCCTGTGTTACCAGTAGGTCTGTAAGAGCAGGTCTAATGTTATCCTGGCCTAGGTGGCTAGTTTGGCCACCTAGACTGGGCAATGCTGCATCCAGTGCAGACACAGCATGCTAGCAGGGATCAGGGCCTCTTTAGTCTGTATCAGAGTGCAGAAGAGGGCTAACCCCTGCGCTTGACTGTTCCCAAGGTAAGTGTGGAAAAGCTCTCTGTCTTGAGGACAGCAATGGAGTGGCAGAGGATCCCCTCTGTTTGTCCAAATTGCTTGATGGGCAATGGAGAAACACTTGTTTCCATGACTGGGTGCAAACTTTGTCCGTTGTACCATGTCTGACAGGAGGATCATACATGTATTCACCTGACACGTGACTCATGGTCTTTGGGGTTTCTTCCATAATACGCTGGTTTATACTCTGCTGTTTTAATGGTTGTTACCCACCCTGAGACTTTTGGGTATAAGGCAGGATAGAAATATAAATAATAAATAAAACAAATAAATGAAACTGCAGCCTTACTTACTACTAATGGAAATTTCAATTCACAGTGCACTACCCAATTCCATTAGATGCAATGAAACTTTCATGCAGAACATGCATAGGATCACATTCATTTGTGCAATGCTTATGTACTTGAAATTTAAAGAGTGTAAGACTGCCTTTTTAGAATCAGGAGTGTCTGAAGAGCTTACATTTTATTATGAGAAAAATGAAAATACAGAGACAGGAAAGAAGAGTACAGGGAACCTTGGCTGCAAATCAGTGGAATATTCCAAAACCATATTGCATGAATAGCTGTTTATAATGTGACTCAGCATTTTGCAACTGTTCCAAAATTCAGTACCCTGTTTATTGAATAACTACAGGACACATGATAGTGTGAGCTGACACCTTGCTTTGCAGAACCAGCTCCTTCCGTCCAGAAGCTACCACAATGACAACCACGCATAGAGCAGATTGACTCTGCACCCTGTGTGTACTTAGATTTACTTTGACCTGTGCCAGAGCCAGAGCTGAAAAGGCTCTGGGCAAGTCTATTCACACCTCTTTCTGTGTGGGTAGTGCAAGGCAACTTCTTCCACATCACCTAATGCACCACAAGGGCATGTGCACAGCACACCATGGTTGCCTTGGCGATGGTGCCACGCACATGCCCTGGTGTCAAGATGTCAAGATGGTGATGTTCAGACACTGTACAAACCTCAGGGAGGTGTCTGGATATGTGGGGGGAGGGTTCATGTGAACTAAGCATTCATCAGTCCACATGAGCTATGGGAAGCCAAGTGTGAACTTCCCCTCGGTTTTTGAAGAGGCAGAGGAACTAGAGATCAAATAACCAACATTCACTGGATTGTGAAGAAAGCAAGGGAGTTCCAGAAAAACATTGCTTTCTGCCTCATTGACCACCTCAAAACCTTTGACTGTGGAGCACAACAAATCGGGGCATGTTCATAAAGAGAGACACTTGAAATTCAGTCAGTGCTAAAGAAGATCAGCCCTGGGCATGACCAGACACTGGAAGGGCTAGGGCTGAAGCAGAAACTCAAATACTTTGGCCTTATAATGTGAAGGCAGGAAAAGACCCTGATGATAGGAAAGAGAAGTATAAAGCAGAAAGTACTGAGCATAAGGCAGACTCAGGGAGACAGCAGAGGGCAGAAATGTCTGCATCTGAGGCACATCACAATAGAATGCAAAATACTCTGATTACAAAGAAATAAAATACTATGGGAAAATAAAGGCTTGTAGAGATCCAAGATCAAACAGTTTCTTTATTTTCTCCTGAAGTGGTTCACCCCATAGTGGCACCATCCTATTCTAGGGACTGAGATTTTGTATCTAATATGTGCACAGAATAGTTGATCAGATTTGAAATAAGATATCTTTTTTTAAAAAAATCACAGATCTAGCCAAATATACCTATATGTATATGGATAAATATACATTCCCTCCTTTTTTCTCAACTAATTGCACATTGCTAAAAAACTGCAAGAATAATTTCTCACTGAGCACAGCACCTGCAAGTGGGCTTATTGTGTTTTGCAGAAGCAGAAGTCTCCTTGTCTTCTCCCAGGCATCTATTATTAATGACTCTATTTTTAGTTGATCATGGACCTATTATTTGCCAGAATAATTTTCTCCTCTCCACTAACTACTGCATTTCCTTAAAATACATGACTTGCCAAGCCCTTTCCCTAGAGATTGTAAATGGAAGACAATGGATTTTTATTACCCCCCCCCCCCCGTTGCCCTTTAAAAATGTGTTTTGCTCTTTCGTCCTCCTCCTCTTTTTTTTTTTTAAGACACTTTCATTCACTCATTATTTTCTCTCATTTGCTACCATGGGCAACTAATCACAAATCTTCTAAAAATGCTTCCCTCCCTGATACTGTACTTTGTCAATGGTTCTAAAAGGAACATGTGTAAACTTTCTGGCCTTTTGGGTAAGATCTGGTGTAGATTATGAGAAGTAGTACTAAGGTAGCACAAACTCAACAGCAAACAGCAAGTCCATGGTTAGGGGGAAAGCCCCCTATACCTCAATGAAGTGCCTTTTTTAAAAAACAAAAAAAACCCTCTGGTGCTTCAGCAAATGCCATCCGTGCTCTTTCAGTTTTAGCTGCCTCAAAAACCTGCCTGTGGTTGATCCGGTTCTGGCTAATAAAGATCTAGCTAATATGGATTGATTGGGGACCTTTTTGCACCTAAATCTCTTAATCTGGATTAAGATCTGGATTTTTGGTATTTGGTCCTCATGGAATCTGGTCCTTGACGTTTCGCATCATGGGGGGGGGGCATAAGTCTGCATGGGCTGTTTAGCACCTGTAGCAATGGGTGCTAAACAGGGCTGCTATGTGGATGCTGTAGCACCCACTCTGAGGCTCTGAGTAGGCCCAATTAGCCCCGAGGAAGGTCCACATGGGGCAGCATGATTGCCCCATGTAGCTGTCAATCAGGGGTCACTTTAGGTTAGAGGATGTGTGGCGGAGGGACATGGCTTCTTAGCGGCCTGTGTAGCCACTATGAAGCTTGTGCTCAGCTTTGTAGACCTCTACATAGCATGTGTGTTGAGGGATGGAGACGGAGCCACCCTGCTGCAAATGGCGGCCTCTAGGCCCGCCCCAGGACCCCATTGCCCCAATACGCATGCGGAAGCATGCTCTGTGATCTGGTTATCATGGTGGAAGACCAGATTTAAAACACCATTAAAAGGGTCTTGTGTTAATCTGGATTTAAGGGCCTTAAGACCCCATTAAATCCAGATTTTGAAGGCACTCGTGCAGACAATCCATTCAGAATGAGGTCCTAATGGGGTCCCTAAGGGGTTGTGTGTGTGGAAGGTATGTAACTAATCTGTACCAACTGCATACCTATCGGATTCCTAATGGGGTCTTTGGTGCATATGCAGAAAAGGCTTAAGAACCTGCAAACTGAGAATCTGTCCACTGCGGAGATAAATTTTTACTTCCTGTTTTTGCTGTTTCCCTTCCTGTGCAAGCTAGAGCTCAAATGTATATACCTACACTAGAGAATACAGGTATTTTTAAATACCAATTTATGGACCTCTGTGTTGGCGGGAATGTGTTTCTTTCTTTAGGGCAATTTTTGTGAATGCTCACACTGGCTTGAAGAAGAGGATCAGACAAATATATATAAAAGGATGCTACTCTATCTAGTTTCTGCCTAAGCTCTTACTGGGATTTCCCCATTTTTCCCGTCTGTAGTTTTCCCTGACCTGGAACTTAAGATAACACAGAAATGATCAATATTTCTAATTAGAAAAAAATACCTGAGCAAATGTTAATTAGAAAGAATGAGAATTGAAGCTTAAATCCTGTGAGGTTTTTTTTAATTGTTTATACCCTTTGAGTCTGGCTTCATTGGAAATCAGCACTTGGCTAGTCCTGGGCTGGTGTTTATAAGGCCCTGTCCCCAAAAGACTTATTAGCCCCTCTCGGCTTCCTCTGCCGTCACTCTGTTATAGCTGACTTTAAAAGTCCCCTCCACTTCCGGAATAAGCGTCCCCATGGTAGCCGCGATCTAAACGGACTTTCCGTCCCCATGGTAGCCGTCTTCTCTTTCTGGGCATCTTTTTCCCCCCGCCCCCTCTCTTGTTAAAAGGAAAAATAGCCAGATCTCCGTCTCCTGAAATGGCTTCCCGCCCCTAGCAAAGGCAGAGGATCGCTCATTCATTCACTTTCAGCACTTACTTTCACTCAGTTCTCTGTTAGAAAAGGCTTTCTGCCCCGGCAAAGTCAGCGGCTGCAGCCATTGGCAGTGCGATCCTTCGCTCATTCTCTTTTAAGGCTTTCACAGATCACTTGATAACAATGTTGCAATTCTGAGCAATTCTGGCTCTTTTTACAAAGGAAAGGAAGCGAACCTGCTGCATTTCTCAGATGTGTGAATGCTTTTTGGCTGTGTGTGCAGGCAAGCAATCCCCGCCCCTTTTGCCACGGAGCGTCCTCAAGGCAGATATAGCGAGCAAAACCCGCGAATCGCCGAAAGAGCGCTGGAACTCTTCTTTAAAGTGCACGTATTTTATCGCGGGTGTCTCACTTTCCTAAGCTCCCTAAGCGCCTTGTAAAGCCTGGAATGGGGCCGCTCAGAGGCAAAAGAAGAGTTCCAGCAGACTTTCAATTGCATGGGGACAGGGCCTAAGAGAACTAATTAAACATCTATAGAGAATCCAATAATAGCTTGAGGCTCTTCCATATGTTACAAAACAGATACACAAGACACATTTGCTTTTTCTGTATGTCACAGAATACAATGAACATCCTTTTAAATTCCCATGTACAGAATCTTTCCAAGCTACAATGACTTACAGCCAATCAAGTTGTTCTATTTCATAGCACCAAAAGCATCTCTTTAAGCCACGTTGGCCAGGAAGCTAAACAAAGAGGCAGGGAGTTCCCACCATAGTCCTATTCGCACTTAGGCTGGTAAAGAGCATCCACATGTGGAGGAGGCTGTTACAGCCTCCAAGTGGACCCTGCCTCCCCAGAAGTTCACTAATTCTTAATTAGGGGTGGAGCACTAAATCATGCTCCACGCCTTTACCAACATTGACCAGAAGCTTACCAGAAGCGTCCAGCGGCATGACCATTTGCTTTGTCCGGTTCTCTGTGGTCAGTGGGTGGGGGAGGTGGTGTTCATGCAGGCACCGTGATGTTGGTGGCCGAGATTGATGACTGACCTCTGATGTGACCGGACCACCAATCGCTGGGAGTGATGTCATGAGAGGGGCGCTTGATAAGCAACTGCGTGTTCGATCAAACACACCCCCTGGAACGGTATCTGAGCATGTCACGGAACGGCCAATCACGCCAGCGAGGAAGTTGAACTTCTGGCTTTGGACACAGTGGCACGGGCTGGTAAATGGGAGGAGCATTCACACTTCTGGCCGACAATGGACACTTTGGGGAAGCTTTCCTCATAACAAGTGTGAATGGTCCACCTGTACCAGAAGTTTACCAGCCCTAGTTCACCACAGCCTAATCACCTAAGTTCAGAAAGGCCCTGTGAGGGGACCAGTGACAAGTACACAAACAGAGAAGGTGATATTTGACTTAGAAACCAATGCAGGCTGCAGTGTGGCAAAATGGTATAGGCTCTAGGCTGCATATTTGAACAACTTTCTAAGGCTTGTTTTTTTGGTGCATCTGAGGATGGGACACTTTTTCTTAAAGGGGTGGGCTTTAAAAAGCCCTATCAGATGGCACTATATAAGTTAAACTCCATATGATTTCACAACAGGAAACAAGATTGGAATTGGCTAAATGCCTTTTATTTCAAAGCAACAATAGTTTCTCCATGGCCTTACATCAGGAGAAAGGTTACTCAGACAAATTGCTGGTTTTAGCTGCCTTTTGCCTTCATATTTGCTATCAAGTCATGCATTTTCTTATTAAGAGCGCCACCATGGACTCCCTTTTTGCCCATGAGAAAAATGAGAGCTTTGGGGCCCTTCCCAATACAGATGGACCTGCTGTCATCACCTTTCGTTCTAGTGTCCATCACAGCATCTTTTTCAACCAACAAGTTGTCTCTGATCACACTGCACTTCTTCCCAGCTATGGTGATCCCAGTCTGCAAAAATCCTTTTCTGTCTTGACCGGTGATCAGTCCTACTTCCTGAGGAGAAATGGCAGCCAGTATCCCTCCTGGCTTAGAAGCCCAGACGGATTTATTGTCGGAATGTCCCACAATCGCTACATCTTCAATATTTTTGTCCTTCAAAACTGTATTGATGTATGCTTTCCAGTCTCCCATCTTGCTTTGTCCCTCTCAAGTTCTTTTTAGCTTGTTCTTCTGCTGCTTCTTTGTCAGGTCTCAGGACTCAGATTTTACTTTGTAGTTAATTAAAAAAAAATCATTTTAACTGTATGCATTTAAATATTCAAGGACAAAATTAAAATACAATATACTAAAACAAAGCAAGACCCACCCAAATGTGAAAAAAGCAGTAGTCAAAATGAAAATATTTTGTGTGGCATCTTGTAACACTGTTGCCAGCCAGCTTCTTTGAGGAAGGCATTTAGAATATGTGGGGCCACTCTTCTAAAACTCCCCAAATTCCCAGCCCAAATCACTTTTCATTTCTGGTTGCAGAATCCCTAGAGCTCAATAGGAGAAGGCTTTAGAGGACTGGGACATATAGATTGGAGAATTAATGCTCCTTCAGGTACTTTGACCCTAGGCTGCTCAGGATTTTGAAAATAAGGGGAATAACTCCCCTTGAAGGTACACCAAACTCTATGACTGTACAGACATATGATAATAATGTATCCCTTTATGCTAGCTTTTGGCTAAAGAGATAGCTTACCCTAACAACCAGAAACAATTATTTATGGTTTTACTTGTGGCCTTCATAAATTGAATTTTAACTATAGGCTTTTCCGCACTAGGCCTACTAGAGCTGCTTCTGTTTTGGACCGTTCCCCAGCTGGAGTCTGGGATGCGACTAGTATACTCTGGCATGTACCTTTCGCACCTTTTTGTAATCGCACTTACCTGGAATTTGGTGCTGGATGTATTGGGTGTCCCAAAATGCGGATGCCCAATCCATCTCAGCTGTTCACTGTTTTCTTCATCTAAATTAACCTACCCTGAGATCTAATGATATAGGGTGGTATATAAATATAAATATCTGGACACTGAATCAGAGGAGAAACTGCAGACAGCAAAGTTCTGTACAGCAGGATAAATAAGATCAGAAGGCAGGACTAGTTAAAAATGTGGCAGCTGTCTTCTGAGTAAACTATTTTCAAACTATTTTCAAAGGAAGCCCTAAAATAATAAATTGCAATTTCTCAGCTGGTATATTGCCAAAGCGTACTTAGGGTTAACAAAACCACCAGTAACAAGACCTGACTACGATGAGTGATTCCACACTGGCCAGTATAATGGACCAGCAAATGTACTAGGATCCTTCCCTTTGCACACACCACCCAGGGTCTCTCATTGACCATACCAGCATGTAGAAGGGAGGCTCCTAGTGCAATTGCTGATCTGGCAAGCTGGCAATGTGGAATCACCCTCTGACATAGATAAGTGCTTCCAGGGCCACCTAGACCATTGGAGTTACCAGAGAAAAGACAGCTATGATTTACTACATTTTCTTGGACTCTTATCTGTGACGATTGACTATTCTAGTTGGATCCAGTAACATTTTTAAGTTCACGGTTTTCGTCTCTTGGCTTTAAATGTAAAGCTGCATCCTACACAGATCCAAAGCTATGAGATTTTTCTTTCTGAAATACAATTTCATTCAGAACTAGCTGAGTATTATGCTCTGAGATCTAAGAACCATCCACCCACAGTACCTCAGTAGCATCAATCGCTAAAGTGCTGATCTAATGTTGGAAGTTGCAAGGAGAATCTAGAAGGATTCAATCTGAGGACTTAAACTGAATATCCTTGCAAAGTTTGAGCCTAGGGTTTCACTTCAGGACCCTGGCTCATTCAGAGATGAGGATCAAGGCTGTGGACACCTGAAGCCGCAGGCGTCTGAAAAATTCACCACTTGTGCTTATCCAGCCAAAGGCAGTCTGACTTCACAAGGCAAGTTTTCTGTGTTTGTGTGCTTCAGCTGTTGCTAAGCACTCATTGTGATGTCAGAGGCGACCGTTACTGCCACTTAACAGCCCATTACAATCCATGAACCACAAGCAACTTTCCTTCTTAGCCATCAGTTCCCCAACCTTGTACTTTCTAAAGGGCCTTAACTTTCATGAGTTCCTATACGCTTTGTAACCCAAAATACCTTAAAGGTGTTGGGAAAGAGGGGCAAAAATGGTTCCGCAGTTAGGCCAACTAGGGAACTGCCTTAGCTTCACACACCTGAGAGCCTACAGAGCACAGGTGAACTTATGCAACTTGACAACTGGTGACTGGGTTTGGGTTGATCTATTTATTATTCTACACAAACAACTACACACCTAATAGAGATAAACACATTTACAAGTAGTAGTCTAGTAGGACAATATTAAAGATTCCAAGGTATTGGCTGTCCAGTCTGAAGATTGATGGGTAGTCCTGAAGTTGGCTAGGTCAGGAAAAAAAATTGACGAGTTGCGAGTTCCAGAACAAAAATAAGTAGAATTTGTTTGGCTATGTGAGTACAGTCCCACCACATCTACATGCATGAGCAAAGGAGAGATGCTGATTTGAGTTATATCATGGAGTAAAACGTATGCAGTACCAACAATAAAGAACTTTTAACAATAACTCATTGGCCTGTTGTGATTTGTGATTTGCAATCTTTCTCTCTCCTCAGAGGTCTTCAATGCCACAAGTATGTTATCTACAACCTCTTCCACCATGGAGGGGAAGCAGGGTCAAGGATTTTCAAATTTGGCATTTGCATAAGATCTTTGGTCTTTGGATAATTTATATTCCATTTCACAACAGTTTTACCCCCATGAAGTCTTTTAGAGTCCATTACAACTAAGTTTCAGTCCATTTTCAGATTAGGAGAACACATCAGCAAAAATCTATGCACTCTCCATGCACTCCATTTCGTCCGAATTGGATAAAATTTAGTCCGAATATGGAGCTGGGTCCGAATTGACCTGTCCCTGTGTGACTGATGAATGCGCAGGCTCAAGTCAAATATACCTGTCCCCATGCAAACCACGCTAAACCCCTGCTCAGGGAAGAAGCATCATTTTTTCTCCAGCCCTTCTCTCCTGATAGGAGTCGGGTTGATGTCACCAACCCCTGTGCCACCTGCTGTAGTGATGGCAGGGCAATGCCACCCAACGCCCCTTCCCCGATCACAACTGCTGGCCATTGTTGAACAGTGATCAAACAGAAATGAGCCTCTTCTCCCTGCGATCTGAACGCCATGCAAACATAAAAGAACTGATTGCCTCAGTTTGACAGTAAAGATGCAGCAATGAGGGGGCTCATCTGGCCCTTGCCATCCCATGAGCTTCTTCCTACAACTCTTATTCCACCCCCGCTCTCCGATCACTGGCAAGCAGCTTCTGAATTTTGCCAGCTAAAAAGCTAATCAAAGCCACTACAAGGTTTAGAGGCAGTTTAGCAGAGAAGTGCTCCTTCACTAAACTGTGGCCCCATCTACATGCAAAGAAAAATCCATTAAAAAGCTTCTTTTGCTTCTGAGCGTCTGCATGCAGAGCTTTATTCCGGGCTTCAAGAGCCACAAAGGAGGAAAATCCGTGGCAGAAAAAAACCCCTTTAAACAAGACTACCTCTGTACTTTTTGGAAGCCGTGGGTTTTCCTGGGAGCATGGAGATGTTTTCTCCACATCTTCTCCCATATTCCACTGAATTTTTAGGCATTTTTGATCTCTGCAGAAGAATTGGCTGTCAGAATCAGCTGCATTCAGTTCTTTCAGCTGGCAAGCAGAGCTCCAAACTGTCACATTGTTTCACTTTGGAGGGAGAGAGATTTTGTGCTTGCTAACAGGGAAAGGTGATACTAATTATCATTATCATTACTACGGATATTGTTTCTCAGCAAGCAAATCTCTCCCTCCCCCTCCTAATAATGCAGCCTCCTAAGTGAAAGTAAGTTTCACTTCGCAGGTCTGGTCTTGAGCTAATCAGCAGCCATTACGTGAATGCAGGCAGCTGAATTTGACAGCTGAAGGGAGCCTGCTTTCAGTTTTGCTTGTAACTATGTTGCAAGCATTAGTTACAGAGAGAGGAGCTGCTTTCAGTAACTGCTTTTAACTCTTGGCAGCCAAGTAAAGGGATGATTTTGTGTTCTGGAGGTTCAGTTGAGGTTTTTGCCTTTCATCTCTGCAGTGGGCGGGGTGGTGGGGGTGGGGAGGAAAGGATGCGGGCTCACAAAAAGCAGTTTGCATGGAGACAGGAAAGTACGTTTTGAATCCGCGTTGCCCCAAACCACATGGGGATGCTTTATTTCGAATTACAACCCACATTTTTAAAATCCGACACAAGAGAGAAGCAAAAAGAGACCATGGGGATGCACTCTAAACACTGTAGCAGCTTTGGTTAGCTTTTTAGCTTGCAGACTTCAGAAGCTGCTTGCCTGCCATAGTCTGGCAAACTTCAGAAGCCGCTTCAAGGAAACCAAAACTGGCAATACTAAGACCTCTAAAACTCCACCCTGGGTGCATCCCCATGCAGTTTAAAGTCCGCTAAAAATCCTCTTTTGTCGCTGAGCACCCCCATGCACGGCTTTTATCTGGGCTTCCAGCGCCACAAATTAGGAAAATGCGCAGCAAAAAAAGTGCCCTTTAAAGAAGACTACCAGCGCACTTTCCAGGAAGATGCGGGTTTTCAGAGCAACATTTTGTATGGAGACACTCCATGGCAAAAGGGGCAGGGGTTCCCTCCGAGGTGGCAAGCTCTCTCTCTCTCTTTTTTGCCTCTCATCCACAGCCAGCATTCACGATATGAAAACAGTAGGCAGGCATTCCAATCACAAAGAGAAACAGCAAAGATACATTGTAATGAATTGCTTCTGCCCGCCCCCAAGTGAAAGTGTATGAGCAAGATCGCTGGCTGGGGGAGGCATTTCAGGGCCAGAGATCTTGTAAACTGCCTTCACAAGCAGGGGAGACGAACAGAGAACTTGTAAAATTTTATTTTGGACTTGTGAATGAGTGCATGATCGCACGATTGCTGGCTGCGGGAGGGGTTTCGGCAGCTGGAGAACTTGTACATAGCGTAATGAATTGCCCGAGCACCCAATGAAACAGCGAGGGGCGGGAAGAAAAAGATGCAGGTAAGCAAAAGATGCTTCCTTGGGGACAGTCAGTGCATTTAAAATGTGCATTTTGCTGAGCCCTATGGGGACACTTAATTTGGAATTGAACACGCATTTGTTAGATCCGCTGCAGTAGAGGGACAATAGTGACAGGAAAAAGTACCATGCGGATGCACCCCCTATAAAGTTTTCTGCACCAATACTGTGCTTGCAAACTAAGCATCAAGACTCATCCAGTTGGCGTCTGTGGATAGTCTGGCATGATCCACTTATTTGTAACATGACTGTAAAATCAGTGCCTGCTAGCAGTAACTTCTTATGCAGCTGTGAAGACAGTGTAGCCCACTGGCCTCTGGTTTGCGTCAGAACTGGGTGGGGGAAAGTGATCCTTTCAATCACGCCACTGCCCTGCCTTCATCCCTCCCACCTTGATTCTTGCTCCACCACAGAGGACATAGACATGGATCTTCTTATATGCAACTTCAGTTTTAAGATTAATCAAATTTAAATATGATCCTGCAATTCCAGTTATATTATAAATGCTGAACTAACACAAGTTTAAGATATTTAAAAGTCAACTTGTGGTGCCTCTTAACTTTTTGTTGAGTATGGGATTGTTTCATATTTTTTAGCCTTGCTGTTGCTATTTGTGATACGCTCAATTTATATCCTTTCGTACTAGCTTTTGACCTTGCATAATATTATTCTGGGAGGGTCTGCACTTTCCATTCTTAATAAATAATGAGGATTTTTCAGCTTTAGAGGCCCTTGCAATTGCAGTCCATTAAATGTTTACTATAATAACTTGAGTTCCCATCAAGATTCCCCAGACTCTATGGCTATGATCAGACTCTGCAAAAAAGCACATCTTAGAGGTTCCTCTCAGGTGGCTTGGAGACAGCTTTGTTTGAGGTGGGATGGTCCACACACCAGTCTGCCCCTCTCCTAAGCATTCTCTATGCTAGAAAAGGAGGAATAGAGAAGACTGGGGAAGACGAGGGCCACACACTGGCCCCCTGAATACAGACAGCCTTAGTTTCTTTCCGAGAAGGAAACCCTACTAGAGCCAAATGCGTTTCCACTGCACCAAAGCTGTGCGCCTCTTCGCATTAAAATAACCTAAGGCGACGCATTTGTGCCGATACCTTGGCATCCTTCGAATTATCCATCCAACGCCACTGAGCCGAAGAATCATGGGAACCGTAGTCGGAAAAAAGGGTTTTCGGGGCGGGAGTCGGGGAGGGACTACAAGAGTCCCCTCGCTTTTATTGGTTCCACCGTCGCCGCCCTTTCGGTGCTCCTGTGCGCCCGCCTTCCCCTGACACTGCCGCTGCTTGGAGAGAAGCGATTCCTCATACCAGGGAGAGCCGCTCGACTCTTCCTCGGAAGGGAGACGCCTCCTCCGTGCATAGCCCGTTCGCCCCCTCCTGCCGCCGCCAGTGCCTGGTCCACCCCCTCCAGCCGCCGCAATGGCGGAGCGCGGCCTGCTCTCGTCTCTACCCAGGTCCCGCCAAGGCTGGACGCTTTGGGCTTCGGCCGCTCTCGCCCTGGCGGCGGCGCTGGGCATCTGGCACTGGCAGCAGCAGCGGCGACGGCGGCGAAGTCGTCGCGACCCGCTCCGGCTGCGGCAGGTGGGGACGGTCTCCGGCCTCTACATCTACCCCGTCAAGTCGTGCCGCGGGGTGGCTGTGCAGCGCGCCCAGGTGACCGAGCTGGGCCTCCGATGCGGAGAGCTGCGCGACAGGTGAGCGCTCCGTAGCCGCCCTATGGCTTTTTGGGAACCGTCGCCTTAGGTTAGGGCGCCGCTCGTGGAAGCTAAAGCGGACAGGGTGAGAGAGACGGTTCTAACTTGGATGGCGTCCCACTGGGATGTCCCAGGGGCTTGGAGGCTGAACTGGGAAATTATCACAGTACTATCACAGTGCTAAGAAAACTGCGAGGATTTTGTTGTTGTTTTTTATCTGATCCCTTTCATCTTGTATTCCTTCCTTTGGAGAACTCAAAGGATTAAAACCCATGCATGTCATGCACTTCTATTCCAAAGGGGCTAAAAATAAGTAAATAAAAGCTTCTGCATAGATGCTAGAAAAAGGTATGGAAGTGCATCAGAGAGAACAAAAATAAAAGCAAAGGGCAATGTAAAAAGAAAATGAGATTTCTTAAGGGGTGAGGAATACCTTTTAGGGAAACTGCCCCTGTCCTTCCTGCCCTGTATTAAAATAGCTCTGTTAAAGACATCTGTGCAAGACTGCAATATATACTTGTCTTTTGTGTGTTTTGTGCTACAAAATTCTGTAGGGTTTTGGTATATATAGTCTGTGTAATGCATACGTTTTGTGCACTGGCACCAGAATGACTGGAATTTTCTGATCCCAATCCACGTGTGTGTGTTGAAATTGTTGATCTTGCTCCATTCTGAATTGTGAAACTAGTTGCTGAGGCACTTTGCATTCTGACAATTCTTGAGCTGAACTTGTAATTAGTCGAGTTTGTGATACAGTTAATTTTGGGTGTTTTTCCACTTTCACTTCAAGTACCCATTTAGTACCCATTAATGGGTACTTGATGGGTACTTCTAGCGACAGTGGAAAAACACCCTTTGGCACTTTTTAAAGGGGACAGTTGGAAATCGGCATTTATTTGGCAGTAATTCCTATGTTCTTGGAAGGCAGTAGAAGTGAAATGCATATAATATTGTAACCCGCCCTGAGACCCTCGGGTATAGGGCGGGATAGAAATACAAATAAATAATAATAATAATAATAATAATCTTTCCTCTGTTCTTTCTATAGAGTTTTAAAACACAACTCCCCCAAATGTTATTTAAATATGATTTAAATATTTAGGGGCTCCTGAGAATTCTAACTTAACAGGTTTTTAGGTTAAGCACATTTGAGCATACTGGTTTTTAACTGCAGGGATATGGAATGGGCAGATGACTGATTTCAAGAGCTACTCTCACAGACCCTTCCTGCACTAGGCCATATTCTGGATTATATCCTGGAATAGGGTTCTGCCATCTGCTTGCTGGTGCAGACTATGGTAGGCTCCTCTATACTTTCTTCCTGCCTCATCCTATTGAACATGGGTGAAATATTGTGGAACGTGAGGAGTAGTTAATTGTGTAACTTAAGAGCAAAAACTGGTTTTGGCAGCCTCTAGACCCCATTAGAGATGGATCTCATGTGAGCCTGTGCAGAAGCACCGTCCTTGAAGTGGCCCTAATCTGTCCTGCTGTGTGGAAGGTACCTTGCAGATGTGTGCTATATGTGTCCTTATCGGGTGCTTAATGGGGCCTTAGCGGCCTGTGCGGAAACACCTTTTGACATTCTCAAGCTTGCAGGACTGTTTTTTTAGGCTTGCCTGAGCCTCTTCTCTATCAATCTGCTTGAGGAATGCTCAAAGACAGTCATCTTCAGATATTTGTTTCAAACAGAGGTATTTTTGTGAAGTAAATGTTACTTGTTTCTCAAGCTGCATTGAAGAATAGGTTATACATTAACGCTCTTAGGCTAAAGTTCTCTACTGGCTTATTAGTGAGAAATGAATCTTGAACCCAGTGAGTAAATAAATATATCTAAGATTGCATGTACACGTTATAACGGTCAGTATTTGTTTTCAGGAAGAGGCTTTTAGAATTGACATACTGCTGTTAAAAAAGGCAACATTTATCTGCCAAAATTCTACCCATTAGTACTAGGATAAGCCTCATCTCTTTGCATTTATTACTATGCTGTTTTTGTAATAGTTCTGCCCAAATGTAGTTGCTAGCATTCCCCTTATTTGCTTTCTGTTCAAGCACCATCTTGTCCCTGAAAAAGTCTTATCAGTTGTATTACACACACCAAACTTTTCTGCATGGACCATTAATCCGTTATTAAAAGTCAGTGTAGAATACTTTTAGGCCACATAGATCTGCATGTTAATGTGGGTCTATGAGACCACACACAGACTTAGTCCTGCTTATCTGCACGAGATGGAGTTAGATCTGGATTAAGAAACCCATAATCCGGATCTATTGTGGACCCACTTAATTAGTTTACTGGTGTTCTAGTCTAGATGGCCATTTTGGTTGCCTATATCAGGAAGGAGGGTCTCTTGTCTGTTTCAGCTTGTGCAAGAGAGGGGCCTGAAGAGGGAAAAGTCCTAGTATGAAAAATTGTATATCACAGATGCAATTAATCACTAATACAGTAGTAGCTGCATATGGCAGAGAAAGAATCATGTAGAAGATGAAGCACAGGGAATTCAGTTGAGTTGTGAAAGCTCTCTGGGTAACCTTGAGTCATTCAGTAGTTCCCTGCCTAACCTACCCTCCATTTTGTTGTGAGGATAAAATGGATGATAGTGTAATGGCGTGTTCTGCCTTCAGCTCTTTGAAGGAAGGGTGAGATATAAATGCCAGAAATACATACTAGAATTGAATAGAGATGATCAAACTCTGGCTTAACTTCAGTTTATTTTCAACAGTCTTTAACTTTGGTTTATTTTCAAATCAGGTTTTGGCTGGTAGTGAAAGGAGATGGACACATGGTGACTGCTCGGCAAGAACCTCGGCTGGTACTGATTTCTGTTGCCAGTGAAAATGGCTGCCTGGTTTTGAGTGCTCCAGAAATGAAGGATCTCCGCGTTCCTGTCACACTGCCAAAGATGAATCCTTTGAGGAATTGCAGGTAATTCAGTTTTTCTCTCTTATGGTGTTTCTGCACTGGTGCTAAAATCATATTAAAACCACATACAAGACACATAGAAAACTTACCTTCCGCACTGGAGGATGGATGAGGGACCCTTCAAGGCAGCCGCTTCAGCACACTGGCATGCAAGATCCTGCCTTAATGGGGTCTCGCTGCCGAAAAATCCGGCCTCCGTGAAGACCTGGAAGGCAAATGGATTCCTCACAATCTGTCCTTCTCAAGTGAGTGCAGAAGCATGGGGCCTTATTAGATCCGTATCTGTTTGGGATGGATCTTGCTAGAGACACATTTCATAAAAACAGATTTATTTAATTTGGATTTCAGCGGGCCAGTGCAGAAAGGGCCTTCGTGTCTTGCAGGGGTTTTATATATATGTAGCATTTGGCACCTTCTGAGAAAATATGCTGTTCAAAATTATGCCTTTGCTTAAGCATTTTGGATACATGCAAGATCACCTGCAAAAACATTAATCTGTTACGATACAACAAAAATGACATTGTGAGCCCTACTACTGATTCTTTACAGTTGCTGGAAGTATCTTCATATGCTTCCATATGGATTTGTGTCTGTAGCTTTTTCACATTTGTTCATCACTGTAAAGAAATATTGTATTCTGCCAGCTCATTTGTAATGTTTGTATTGTCCCTAATAGAGAAGTATGTCAGTGTCAGTAAGGGAATTCAAGGGAGAAGATGATACCTAAACAGGGATAGAGAAGAGGAAGAGGGGCATTATCACTTTAAGGCTCTTGGGTTTTTTGGGTGTGTGTGTGCAATATATGTGTTAGAAGTGACATTCTAAAAACACTTCATTTTTATTATTACTGCTGTAGAGACTATCAGATTCTGTACTGATACTTCTTTCAAATCTTTCAGAGTGTTTAGCACTGATATCCAAGGCCGGGACTGTGGAGAAGAAGTGGCCCAGTGGCTAACGGCTTTCCTGAAGTCAGAACCGTACCATTTAGTGCACTTTGAAACAAATATGGCTCCAAGGAATTCAAAAGATCTGATGGAATGTTTCCAGGCCAATGATAAAGTGAGAAAATTGTACCACACTCATCATTTTCTTGTCCTGAAAGTCTCTTGTCTTATGAAATTGAAATGACCAATTTAGCTCTTGACATTAGAAATGTCCTGCCGAGGAACAAACTGAACGTGCAGGCTGATGCAGTGGTGACATCACCAATACTTTCTGGTGGAGATCTGGAGCTCTAAGGCACCTAAATGGCTCCCACACTGAACAGTCTCTCCAGGCCTTCGGCAAATCCAGAGGAGACCAGTGGCTATTTTTACAGCAAGTTCTATACATAAAGGAAGGCAGACACCTCTTTGATGTCCTTTGCAACAGCAGGCTGCACTGCCCCTTCCCTACACACTGGAGCTTCTCCACTAGGAGGTTCAGAGAATGAACCTCACTTCCCTGAATGGTTTCCTCTACATTATTCTAAAATCATGCAAATCTCTCTAGGGCACATTAGAAAGCCCCCTAAAGCAGCCAGATCATTGTCTGACAGCCAGGTTCATGCTGCTCCACCTGCTTGGTAGTACTATTGTGCTGATACAGAAATCTCTCTCCCCCCCTCCACCCCAGTGCTTTGATCCTTAATTATTTTTTTCCATGCCTTGTTTATGAAGCCTGGCTTTTGATTTCAAAGATTCTGGAATTGTTTTTATTCATTTTTATTTTTATTCCTGAAGTCCTCAGTGTGGGTTACACAGTAAAAACAAAACAGAAGCAACATACAAAATCCAATAATAGCCCCTGAAAGTGAGGTGGGGAAGCTGTTCCTTCCACAAAAGGATAGGCTAAATAGTTCTGTCTATTGATTTTCTAAACTTGCCTTGTGAAGATGCCTTTGTTCACATTGGGGCAGAGATTATTTCATAGTCGGGGGCTACCACTGAGAAGGTTCTGGCACTGGTCCCCACCCATTTACCAGCTGAAGGTGGTAGTACAATCAGGAGAGCCTCCCCTGCAGATCTTAGGGCACAGGCAGGTCAATATGGGAGAAAACATTACTTTAAATATTTGGTACTGAAGTTGTTTGGAGCCTTATAGGTAAAAGTTAATTCCTTGTAATAGGTTCAGTAGAGAATTGCCATGTGTCTGACACTTCATGTTCTATTATTCTCTTAAGCATTCAGAGCTGTGTGTTTATTTTTACTTGGTTTATAAAGTCTCACCCTGTCAATTTGTGGGATTTATCTCCTTTTTTTAAGCAAGTGGAAAATCTTTATATGCATGATTCTAAAGCTAAGGTTTACTTGACAGAACAGCAATACTACTTAACAGGTTGCTTTTAAAAGTAATTTACATTTAAACTGTGATCCAAAAACCTGATAGCTTCATTTTAATTAAATGTGGATTTCCAGCACTCATCTGGATCAGTAGTTAGAGTTTGCAGTTAGGGGAGATAAACATCTATTAGACATTTCTGCTTTTAATGCACTTTTTGCAGATGCCTTTAAAGTTCTCACTATACTTTTATCTCTCTAGATTGCCTATCCTGACTGTAGCCCAGTTATGATGCTTTCTGAAGCTTCCCTGGAAGAGCTGAATTCCCGTACAGAGAAGAAAGTCCAAATCCACAACTTCAGGCCAAACATTCTGGTCACAGGTTGTGCTCCTCATGAGGAGGTAACACAGTGCTTCTTTTCTTGCATGTGCATGCACCAGCGTTTAATGCAACCACATCAAGGTGTCGGTAAATAACTAGTTGTGATTAGTGAATAGAATGCATTGGTAGGGCTTTTGAAGACGCTGTTAAATCAGAAGCTTAATATTAGCTAGAATTTGGGAGGAAAATAATTGCCTGGATGCATACATCTTAAATGAAGATGTAAGAAGCAGTTTTTCTCCTGGAACCTTTCATGAGAAATACTGTTTCAGATCAACTGCATTAAGTGTGCTGAATGGTAGCAGATGTGGTCTAAGGGCAAACACAGTGTGGATTCCTGAGCACTGTTCTTTATCATTGGGTTAGAACTACTGGTGACACCACCACCCAAACCCAAAGCAATTGGCCCATGATTCCATTGATCAAACACTGCATCTACGTATTGGGCATGGAGCGTCTTCACAGGCAATGTAGAAACACCTTTGCTGCAGATGGAAATTGTCTTTGTATACAATGTGAAATCATTGCTGTCAATGCTGCCATTGTTCTGAAGGGACTGCAAAGGCATCTTGCACAGTCCTACTGTTGCAGTGCATTTTCTTTGGTGCCGCACCCACAATCTTCCTAGTTCCCTTCTACATACGGATGGCCCATTTAGTATGGATCTGGTGATATAGACAATAAGGCTCTTTGATTCAGATTGCCAAGTAAGTGAAGAAAGGACCCAAAATTAGTCTGGAAACAGTCTTCCTAATGGCTCCTGCTAACTAAAACCTTGCATATGCTTAATGTGAATGTAGTAAACAAATAAAGAATAGCTACTGACTGGGAGGATAGTTTTTAACCCTGGTGCTTTTTCTGTGGAATTTGTTGAATATTTCTTTAAAAGGTCTCAAGCTTACCCATAGGCCACTGAGGAAGATTTTTATATTGGGTAGAAACGCATTTAGCAAGTTATTTTTATGACATCTTCTGGCTGGCATAATTTGGAAATCCATTTCAGATTTTTGTTTCAGTGCTTTTAGTTCTCATAAATAATAAAGGATTTGTGTCCACTTTGGTGAATTTTACATTTGCACTGACTTAGATTGCTACTTGTTCTTTATATAAAATTGTTGTATTAAATACACATAAATGCTTTAGATAATTATATATGCGTATCCATTGCAGATATTTCATTTTGTAAAGAACTCCACAGCAGATCAGTGTTCAATAGTTTTGCTGCTTTATGTCCATATTCTTCTGGATTTTGAGATTGTGAAATGGTCTTAGTACTCCTGAGAAGACCAGATGGCCAGGCAGTTGAAGGTGTGGACTGACGTGATTCAAATGCCTCTGAGTCTGTACTACATTCAGCAGGTGGCCTTAACAAAGCTACACTTGACCTGGCTCTGCATGATGGAAGATATTTATTTCAGAATGTATATCCCTCCCTTCATCAAAAGGTCCTAGGATGGGTCACAATACCAATAATACATATCCTTAAGAACATAAAAATACCATAAAAATATGACCCTTTCTGACTGCCTCTGGCAGGACTATACCCAGAGGCAGCTGAATAGCAGAAGCTGAGAGAACTAGTATGTTTTATGGCACGGCATTCCCACACCACAGAAGGGCAATGCCTTCTTCAAGCCCTTAAAACATTGTAGATGAATGAATTGCTAGGCCTAGTGGCCAGATAGGGTTTTTTTTTGTCTGTTTGCAAGCTAGCCAGTGGCTTGCTAGTAGCTGTTAGCCTTGGCGGCAGTTGGAAATAGTTTGCATCCAGAGGCCATTAGCTGGAAGGCTGCAACTCTGTGACTGATTGGCTACTGTGAAAGCAGACTGCTGGACTAGATGGAGCGTTGGTCCCATCTTGTAGGGCATTTCTTGTAAGTACTTATTTCTGATCCAGTCTGTAGGAGCACGGGCATGCTTCTCCCAGTGCAGCATAAATGATTTTGGGATTACAGCTGTTGCCAGCTCTTCAGTTTTATCATTCTTTCTCCTATTTGTGTACATAATCCTTTATATTTAAATATGATAGAATTAGCATACAACATGAATCCAAATAATCAAACCTGCAGCTAATAAAGAAAGGCACTGAAATATCCTGCTGTATCCTGGCGAGTGTTTTGTCCCAGTTATTTCCACTAAATTACTTAGTGCCGGTACATATATAAACATTTAGCTATGACTATTCTGTTTCCATAGGATACCTGGGATGAGATTTTAATTGGTGATGTAGAACTGAAAGGAAGAGTGGGCTGCCCTAGGTAAGTTTCATTTTGGAAAGTATTTTAAAGGGGAAAAAGATTCAATGTTAACCATTTATGAATTCAATGTTTTGATTGCAGGTGTATTCTTACTACTGTTGATCCAGACACTGGGATCCTGGACAGAAAACATCCTCTTGAAACTCTGAAGAGGTAACCAAGTCTTTGGAACTTTTCTGCTCTCTTGGATGAATTACTCCTAGAGATGTACATAAATAATATTATCCTGGTTCAGTTCAAATCGAACAAAAATCACTAGAAGCTTTAACCAGATCAATTTGTACATCAGACACCACAAAAGGGTTGAAGGTTTGATCTCCTTGTTCCTTGAACTGGTTCACTGTAGGAAACAATGGAGGGGACCCATGATTTTTCAGGAATTTTATTATGGTGGTGGTGGTGGGACTCCACACACAACAAACAAACTGTTGTGACTAACTCTCCCTCTAAAGAATGTACCCTGCAATTAACCTTACCTCAGCTTGACCTCTGCTATTGTGATGGTAAAAGAAGAGTCTTTCCGATTGATCTGAAGAAGATCCAGTGGTGAACCTCATCCAGTGGTGAGGGAAGGATTTTGCGGCCAAGATTTCAGGCTGGTTGTGGTCCCTGGGCACTGACCCAGACAGGGTACTGGCCTAGGGCACTGAGTGCATTCCCTGCTATCAGTGATCTCGCATCATTGGTGGTCTGTATGCGCATTTGTGTTTTTGGTACCACAGCACTAATGTACATATTGTGGCAGTACATATTGTGAGTGATGAACGTACACATGATGTGTTTGTTTGGACTGCAGCAGTGTCTAAAATAATGGAGTCTCATGAGGGAGACTCTTCCTCTTTGGGTTGCCTTTTATGTTCTATGTGAGTTTTCTGTGGGGTAGTGTATTTTGGGGTGGGATTTCAGTTTAAATTTTTTAAAAGATAGTTTTGAGGCTTTTTATTAATATTACAATGGTGATAATACACACACGAGTTTAGAAATTTATTTTTTTAAGTGCTTTCTTACCTGCTCTTTTGTGAGTGTTCTAATCTGATCTATTTCTTCTCCAGTTACCGCTTGTGTGATCCCAGTCAACAGCATATATACAAACAAAGCCCCCTGTTTGGATGGTATTTTGGTGTTGATAAAACAGGAACACTGCAAGTTGGAGACCCCGTATACAAGATAATTTGATATTAATACGTTTCCATCCCAGTGAAAATGGGGTCTGGATATATTCTTATGAAAACGGTGCCTTAGACTGGATTTTCTGCCTGTTTCTCATTGGCATTTCTTACCTTGCATTCTGCAACAATGAATGTGATTTGTTACTTTTTCAGTCCTTGCTACACAGTGTCAGCTGCAAAAAAGAAGCAACAGACCTCATTTATAGCAATCATATAATCAGAGCCATATTTTTATAGCATTTAAAAGTAATTGATGGAAACATGTTGAGACATAGAAAGAAATGCTCTTATTACTGATTTTAAACATTACATGGAGAAATAGGAGCATGAGATTTTGTTATCAGTATTGTATTGCTTTAGTGAACAAGCCATTCTGTGATGTATAGTAAAAGTGATCACTGCATCAAGCATATATTGGTAAAATCCTTTTCATCACTGAGTCCTGATTTGCATTTTAATGTAGCCTATGGGTACATAACATACAGTCAGTTTCAGTAAATACTCTGTGTTTGAATGAATGTAAAAAATGTTCTGATTGTAGTGATTTGCTGTGCAAAATATTTTAACATACTTGATTGTGAAAACAGCCCACTATTCAGATGTGTAAAATTACTTTTATAGTTAATAAATTAAATTTATACACAACGCAAAGTATTTTGGTGCATTTCTTTTATTTATAGTTATTTCTAAATATGCTAATTTCTGTTATCTGAGATATTTAACCACTGCACATCCACAACAGCCATCTGGCAAGGCTGTATGTAGGGATACATATAGCTCTGGCATGGGTCCATAATTCTGTACTCCTCCATGAAGCCAGCTGGGTGACCTTGAGCTATCACAGCTCTCTTTCTGAGCTCTTACAGCCCCACCTGCCTTTTGCATACACCCTTCGTATCTCTTTGCAATCAAACTTGCCAGCACTTGGTGCTGAATATGTTTGGGATGTACTGGGAATCCCAAAGTGCAGATCCCCAGTCCATCCCAGTTGTTCACGGGGTTCTGTGTCCAAACTAACCTACCCTGAGATCTAACAATATAGGGTGGGATATAAATGTGAACAAATATCTGGATGCTGGATGAGAGACAGCAAAGCTCTGTATGAGCAGGATAAATAAGATCAGAACGCAGAACGGGTCCTTAATGGGTACTCTAGTGCTAAGTGGAAAAACACCCTTAGAGACAGCTTTGTTTGAGGTGGGATTATCCACACACCAAGCATTCTCTATGCTAGAAAAAGAAGAATAGAGAAGACTGGGGAAGACGAGGGCCACACATTGGCCCCCTTAAGTGACCCTTTTGTCATGTCTAAATACAGACATCCTTAGTTTCTTTCGAGCAGGAAACCTTACTGCAGCCGAATGCATTTCCACTGCACCAAAGTGGTGCTGCTGCACGTTTAATAAGCGCCCTCTGGGCATCAAAAATAGCCTGCACCCCATTTGCGTAAATGCATGGGCATCCTTCGACTTGACCTGAGAGCCTTATCCGCCAAGGCCACTGAGGTGAAGACATGGGGACCGGGGTCAGAAAAAAGGTTTTCCCGGCGTCCTTATTTCTTGTCGGGGCCTGCAAAGCTGCAGTCACGGCCAAGTTTTAATCCTGCTCCTGCCCACTATCAGAGTGAGGGGGCAGGTAAAAAAAAGCGACCAGCCATTTTCTTTCCACTTTATCTAATCCAGAGGTGGGTTTTCTGAGTTAGAAGATGCTGAAGGAAAACAGTACTGCTCGTTGCTGATGTCTTCTCTCATTCTGAAGGTGGACTGAAGCTGGATTAAAATGTCAGTGTGAACACGTCCCAGGATTCACCTCGCTTTCATAGGTACTACCAGCAACGGCACCTTTTCCCCGCCGCGGTCTTTTTCGGTCCTCCTCGTTCGCCCACCTTCCTTCCTTCCTTCCTTCCTTCCTCTGCCAGTCCTGTGCTGCTGCTTGTGGAGAAGCCATTCCTCATGGCAGGGGGAGGAAAGGCTCCAGCCGCTCGACTCTACGTCGGAAGGGAGACGCCTCCTCCGTGCATAGCCCATTCGCCCCCTCCTGCCGCCGCCAGTGCCTGGTCCACCCCCTCCAGTCGCCGCAATGGCGGAGCGCGGCCTGCTCTCGTCTCTACCCGGATCCCGCCAAGGCTGGACGCTTTGGGCTTCGGCCGCTCTCGCCCTAGCGGCGGCGCTGGGCGTCTGGCACTGGCAGCAGCGGCGGCGACGGCGGCGAAGTCGTCGCGACCCGCTCCGGCTGCGGCAGGTGGGGACGGTCTCCGGCCTCTACATCTACCCCGTCAAGTCGTGCCGCGGGGTGGCCGTGCAGCGCGCCCAGGTGACCGAGCTGGGCCTCCGATGCGGAGAGCTGCGCGACAGGTGAGCGCCCCGTTAGCCGCCCACTGGCTTTTGGGAACCGTCGCCTTAGGTTAGGGCGCCGCTCTTTGCTGACAACCACCGCCTGGTCTTCATAGGTGCGGGGAAGGGGCAGCTGCGAAGCGTGTGTGAACTCTGCAGCCACGGGAAGACATGGGCTGGATCAGGGCTGTAAGGGTAGACGGCGCAGATCTGGCCCCACGCCTCCAGAAGATCCGGATCAGTGGCTTTGGTTGATACTGACCTGGATCTAAGCCAGGTAAGTGCAGAAAAGGGCATAGTTCCTCCAGGCTTCTTTCTTTTGAGTAGCACATGCAGAAATCAGCAGAAAAAAGTTTCATAGCATGTTTATATGCCAAGTGCCCCACCTCTTGTCCTCTCGCAAGTTCTTTCAATAGTAAAGGTACCTGTGTTAACTCACACAAAAAATAGGCATTTAGATTAACCAGAATGTCACTATGTTGTATGTGAACTTTCAGATTCCTGGAACAGATTACCCTGCTTGAGTCTCACGACCCAATTATGGAAAGCCAGAATCTTAAAGAGCCTAAGAGCTAGAAAATGACTCTAGTTTCGTATCTTGAGATTTTGTATTTTAATGGGACCGATTAAGGACTTGTGGTTAACAGTGTCAGCCTTGTATTGTACGTTCTCCTCTTCTAGACAGTTATGTTGAAGGTATAGTATTGGAGAGGAAGGAAAGGTTGTAAGGACTGTGCATTTAACTGAGTTGATTAGAATACACCTGGGCTGTGTTCACACCTTCATTTTAAAATGTCTTCAGTCCATCTTCAGGTCTGAGTGTTCACACCTTTTCATTTCTACCTGTTTTATTTTCAACATTCCTGAAGATAGACTAAAGAATGTTTAAAGAGAAGGTAAGTAGATAGCATTCAGACTTGATTAGTGGAAACTTTCTGAAGATTACTTACCTTACACAACTGGTCTGGTAAGACTGACCCAGCCTGGATCTGTTCAGGTGGCAAGAATGACTCCAAATTACGGAGATAAGACTTCCACATTTGGAAGGCGGTGTTCAGTGAGCACTAGGAACTAAAGTTCTTAATCTAGGATTCTGCTGGGGATGCATATCAGCAGCGTAATTTGGTGCACTGGTAAAATGTGTCCCACTACTAGGCTGGAAACAGGGCTTCCCTGGGCCAGTCCTACCACCCCTTGAATGCCAGTAGTCTGTACCTGAGAAAACAAGTCTACTGGTGTTCTGGTCTAGATGGCCATTTTAGTTGCCTGTACCTGGAAGGAGGGGCTCTCCTGTGTCATCTTGTGGAAGAGAGGGCCTGAAGAGGATGGTAAGTGGGAAAAGTCCCAGTGTGAAGAACTGTATTTTACAGGTGTAATTAATGACCAATACAGTAGTCACTGCATATGGCAGAGAAAGAATCATGTAGTAGATGAAGCATAGGGTTAGGATTTAGGAATCCTAGGTTAAGGTTCCATTTCAGTTGTGAAAGCTCTCCAGGTAACCTTGAGTAATTCAGTAGTTCTGTGCCAAACCTACCCTCCATTTTGTTGTGAGGATAAAATGGATGATAGTGTAATGGCGTGTTCTGCCTTCAGCTCTTTGAAGGAAGGGTGAGATATAAATGCCAGAAATACATACTAGAATTGAATAGAGATGATCAAACTCTGGCTTAACTTCAGTTTATTTTCAACAGTCTTTAACTTTGGTTCATTTTCAAATCAGGTTTTGGCTGGTAGTGAAAGGAGATGGACACATGGTGACTGCTCGGCAAGAACCTCGGCTGGTACTGATTTCTGTTGCCAGTGAAAATGGTTGCCTGGTTTTGAGTGCTCCAGAAATGAAGGATCTCCGCGTTCCTGTCAAACTGCCAAACACAAACCCAGTGAGGAATTGCAGGTGATTCAATATTTTTCTCTTAGGCTGCGTCCCCATGCACTCTGTTTACTTCGGATTGGATTCGAGTTATTCCCAATATGGAGTTGCATTTGAATTTACCCATTCCCATGCGACTGACGAAAGTGCGGGCTCAAGTCAAATACACCTGTCCCCATGCAAACTGTGCTAAATCCCTGCATCAGGAAACCACATCTTTTTCTCTCCAACCCCTCTCTCCTGATAGGAGCGAGGGCAGGGAAATCCCACCCAACGCCCCTTCCCCAATCACAACTGCTGGGCATTAAACAGTGATCAGACAGAAACGAGTCTCTTCTCTCTGTGATCGGATCACCAGGCGATGAGGGGGGTCATCTTGCCCTTGCTGTCCCCCACAAGCCTCTTCCTGCAGTGCTTATTCCACCCGGCTCCCTGGTTCCTGGCAAGCAGCTTCTGAAGTTAGCATTTCTCTGCTAAGCTGCTTCTAAACACTGTAGCAGCTTTGATTAGCTTATTCCACCCTGACAAGTGGCTTCTGAAGTTTGCCAGCTAAAAAGCTGACAAAAGCCTCTACAATGCTAAACTGCCTCTAACTTCAGAAGCTGCTTGCCAGCAGTTAGGGAGCAGGAGTGGAATAAGGGTTGCAGGAAGAAGCTCATGGGACAGCAATGCACAGGACAGGTGTCCCAAAGTGACCCGGTTCTTTTATAGCTCCAGAGCAATTAATTCAGGGTACCAAGAGCCATTCACTCACCCAGTCACACATACATACTCACACAGCCCTTCTCAAGAATTGACCAGGCTCTTGGTACCAAGTATGTTATATGTGCTTATGTGAAATAAAAGTTACTTGAATAGTGCAAAAATCCACATCTGGTGTCCTCTGTCTTCTTGGTGCCTCTGTCCATGAAGACACTTTTGCTTCTTTGAATCAATTGCTCTGGATCTATAAAAGAACCTGGTCACTTTGTGACACAGGAATGGTGAGCACAGGATGTGAAACCCGCCT
This sequence comes from Aspidoscelis tigris stejnegeri, assembly GCA_023333525.1. NCBI lineage: Eukaryota > Metazoa > Chordata > Lepidosauria > Squamata > Teiidae > Aspidoscelis > Aspidoscelis tigris. Next base: position 35,089,884 of record JALMGA010000001.1, read on the forward strand.
GCTAATGACGTGAGCATCAATCTCCGCCCCTAATAACTCGGGAGCGTCCCCAGGCCTCCAAAATAACGTGGGCTTGCCTCCCAAACCATAGTGAGAACAGTTTTCTTCAGGAGTAAATTTACCATGGATTTGGGCGATATGTTCCGCATGTAGCCCAGTTTGGGGGCTTTGCCTGGGGACGCTCTGTGTCAAATTCCTGCTTGGATATGGGAAACAGTCTTGGAACTGTGACTGGGAAACACTCACTATGCTTTTATTAATAGAACAAATGTAGCAGTGTTCTCTGTGATGTCTTGGGCTTCTCTTTGTGGGGTTTTCATTGTAAGTGAATGTTCCTGAATTAATTGGGTGCACTGTATGTGTTAGAAATGACATTCTAAAAATATTTCTTTTCCCATTATTTTAATGAATGTCCCAGTCTAACCTTTTAGCCTCTACAATAGTTATGTAAAAATATCAGATCCTGTACTGATACTTCTTGCAAATCTTTCAGAGTATTTAGCTCAAATATCCAAGGCCGGGATTGTGGAGAAGAAGTGACCCAGTGGCTAATAGATTTCCTGAAGTCAGAACCATACCATTTGGTGCACTTTGAGACAAATATGGCTCCAAGGAAATCGAAAGATAAGATGAAACCATTCCAGGCCAATGACAAGGTGGGAACCTTGCACCACACCCATCATGATCTTGTCTACCAGATAGTCTCTTGTCTTATGGAACTGAAATGACCGATTTAGCTCTTGACATTAGAAATGTCCTGCAGAGGAACAAATTGAACATGCAGGCTGATGCAGTGGTGACATTAGCAGTGCCTTCTGGGTAGAGATCTGGGGCTCCAAGACACCTAAATAGTTCCCACACTGACTGTGCAAATCCAGAGGAGGTCTGTATCCATTGTTAAAGCAAGTATTGTACATAAAGGAAGACAGACAGGCAGACATCTCTGAATTGCCCCTTTCTGAGGCCATGAGAAGCTGCACTAGGAGGTACAGAGAATGAATTCCCACTTCTATGAATGTGGTTGCCTTTACACTTTTCTAAAAGCATGCAAACATCTCTCAGAAAGCTGCCTAAAGCAGCCAGATCCTTGTCTGACAACCGGGTTCATGCTGCTCCACACCTGCTTGGCAGTACCATTGTGTTGATATAGAAATCTTTTTTCCCCACAGTACTGAGCGTTAATTATTTTTTTCCATGCCTTGTATATGAAGTCTGGCTTTTGATTTTAAAAGATTCTGGAATTTATTTAATCTTTATACCTGAAGGTCTCAAGGCAGGTTACACAGTAAAAAATAAAACAGAAGCGTTGTAAAGATCCTTTGTTCACATTGGGGCAGAGACTACTTCGTAGTCCGGGGGCTACCACTGAGAAGGTTCTGGTGCTGGTCCCCACCCATTTACCAGCTGGAAGGTGGTAGTACAACCAGGAGAGCCTCCCCTGCAGATCTTAAGGCACAGGCAGGTCAATATGGGAGAAAACATTCCTTTAAATATTTGGTATTGAAGTCGTTTAGAGCCTTATAGGTAAAAGTTAATACCTTGTATTAGGTTCAGTAGAGAATTGGCATGTGCTTGACTCTTCATGTTCTTTGGTTCTCTTAAGCATTTTAAACTGTGTGTTATAAACCCAGTAAAACTTAAGTCTCACGCTGTCAATTTGTGGGATTTATCCCCTTTTTTAAGCAAGTGGAAAATCTTTATATGCATGGTTCTAAAGCTAAGGTTTACTTGACAGACCAGTAATACTACTTAACTGGTTGCTTCTAAAAGTAATTTACATTTTAACTGTGATCCAAATACCTGATCGCTTCATTTTAATTAAATGTAGATTTCCAGCACTCTTCTGGTCCATTAGTTAGTTTGCAGTTAGGGGAGATAAATGTCTATTAGACATTTCTGCTTTAAATGCACTTTTTGCAGATGCCTTTAAAGTTCTCACTATACTTTTATCTCTCTAGATTGCCTATCCTGACTGTAGCCCAGTTATGATGCTTTCTGAAGCTTCCCTGGAAGAGCTAAATTCCCGTACAGAGAAGAAAGTCCAGATCCACAACTTCAGGCCAAACATTCTGGTCACAGGTTGTGCTCCTCATGAGGAGGTAACACAATGCTTCTTTTCTTGCATGTGCATGCACCAGCGTTTAATGGAACCACACCAAGGTGTCGGTAAATAACTGTCTCAGGTGTATTGATTTAGATAGATCAGAACTGCTATCCAAAGTGGCATTCAATTCTGAATGAATCCAAGAGAGTTTATCCTCAGAATGCTGACCTGGAAAGGTGGTAGAACTGCCACAGTAGAAGGTTAACAAACCAAGTTCTTCACCATCTAGAAAAGCTCATCTTTACAGCTTTTGTAGTACGTAATGTTAGCAAAGAAGTATGAACGCTTTGCTGCTACCACTGTCACATGAAGAGCCCTTGCCATCTCCCAGTTCTCTGATGAAACTCCGCCAGAGTGCTAGAGCATTCAGGAACTGGCAAGGATTCTTAAGTCTCTTGAGATGAACTAAGAGCTCAAGAGTATGTCTACACATCAGAGCTATAGCCCCAAGAACCGACTGTGGATTACTGCAAGTTGTTTGCTGAACTATGCTCTAGGTTGCAGGTTGCAGAAAGGCAAGCAATCCAGGGAATATTCCAAATGTATAGCTTCCCTTTAAGAGTGGTCCATGTCAACCACCATTGGCAGCGTCTCTGCCAGGCTGTTAGTATTTTGACATATACTGGGTCTCATTTTCAAAATTTTTCAAACTCTTTCTCCCAAACCAAACTCACTTAATCAATGGCCTTTTCTGTACTTACCGCCCTTAATCTGGATTAATGAATCCAGATCAACTGCAGGTAGAGGCACCTCCATTAAGTGGGCTGGATGGTCTAAGGACAAACACAATGCAGATTCTTAGGCCCTGTTCTTTATCATTGGGTGAGAACAAATGGTGACAGTTGGTCCACGTCCCCATTGATCAAATGCTGATGGGTTACCAGTAGCTGTTAGCCTTGGCGGCAGTTGGAAATAGTTTGCATCCAGAGGCCATTAGCTGGAAGGCTGCAGCTGTGTGGCTGATAGGCTACTATTGAGAGCAGACTGCTGGAATATCGGTTCCGTTTCTTGTAAATACTTATTTCTGATGCAGCTCTGTAGGAGCAGGGGCATGCTTCTCCCAGTGCAGCAGAAATGATTTGGGGATTGCAGCCATAGCCAGCTTTTTAGTTCTTTCTTTCTTTATTCCGCACATTAAAACAGACAAAATATATTAAAATAGTAATATCTACCACAACATTTAAAATCCAGAATGTTAAAACAAACCAGATATATATTAAAGACAGTACTACTTGAAGGTGGAGGGTTAGAATTATATGTGTGCACAATCCTTTATATTCAAATTGGGTAGAATTAGCAAACAACATGATTTAAATAATCAAACTTGCAGCTAATAAAGAAAGGCACTGTAATAATCTGCTGTATCCTGGCGAGTGTCTTGTCCCAGTTTTTATTTCCACTAAATTACTTAGTGCCGGTACATATATAAACATTTAGCTACGACTATTCTGTTTCCATAGGATACCTGGGATGAGATTTTAATTGGTGATGTAGAACTGAAAGGAAGAGTGGGCTGCCCTAGGTAAGTTTCATTTTGTAAAGTATTTTAAAGGGGAAAAAGATTCAACGTTAACCATTTATGAATTCAATGTTTTGATTGCAGGTGTATTCTTACTACTGTTGATCCAGACACTGGGATCCTGGACAGAAAACATCCTCTTGAAACTCTGAAGAGGTAACCAAGTCTTTGGAACTTTTCTGCTTATCTGGGCACTGATCAGGACAGGGTACTGGCCTAGGGCACTGAGTATATTCCTTGTCATCAGTAACCTGGCATTGCTGGTGGTCTGTGTGCAAGTTTGTGTTTTTGGTGCCACAGCACTAATGCACATATTGTGGCAGATTTAGTGTGTGTATGGGAAGTTGTGTGAGTGATGTACATACATATGATGTGTTAGCTTTAGATTGCAGCGGTGCCTAGGAGAATGGAGTTTTTCAGGCTGGTGCGGGGGGGAAAGGGGTGCTTCTAAGGCCATTTGCTGGGATTCTAGAGCAGGAATAGGTTTGTTCTTGTCTCTGCTTAGGATGCCCATGAGCATTTGGCGGACCACTGTGTGCGACAGGATGCTGGACTAGATGGGCTGTGGCCTGATCCAGCAGGGCTTCTCTTATGTTCTCTTATGTTCTTATAAGGGAAGGTCTTCTTCTGTGTGTCCACCTAAGCGGGGGAATTTCAGTTTAATTTTTTTAAAAGATAGTCTTGAGGGTTTTTGTTATAATTACAATGGTGATAGTATACACACACATGAGTTTAGACATTTTTTTTAAAGTGCTTTCTTACCTGCTCTTTTGTGAGTGTCTTAATGTGATCTATTTCTTCTCCAGTTACCGTTTGTGTGATCCCAGTCAACAGCATTTGTACAAAGAAAGCCCCCTGTTTGGATGGTATTTTGGTGTTGATAAAACAGGAACACTTCAAGTTGGAGACCCTGTATACAAGATAATTTGATATTAATACGTTTCCATCCCAGTGAAAATGGAGTTTGGGAATGCTCTTGTGAAAAGTATGCCTTAAACTGGATTTTCTGCCTTTTTCTCATGAGAATTTCCTACCTTACATTCGTGTTACTGCGTAGAAAGGTCTGAAAAAGCATCAGATAGCTGCAAAAAAGAAGCAACAGACCTCTTTTGTAGCAATCATAAAATCAGAACCATATTTTTGTAGTATTTAAAAGTAATTAATGGAAACATGTTGAGAGATAGAAGGAAATGCTCTTATTACTGATTTTAAACATTATATGGAGAAATAGGAACATGAGAATTTGTCATCAGTATTTTATTGCTTTAATGAACAAGCCATTCTGTGATGCATAGTAAAAGGGATCATCGCATCAAGCATATATTGGTAAAATCCTTTTCATCACTGAGTCCTGATTTGCATTCTAATGTAGCCTATGGATACATAACATACAATCAGTTTCGATAAGTACTCTGTGTTTGAACGAATGTAAAAAAAAATTCTCCCTGTAACCTTTAAAATTCATTTGATGTGGGAAATATTTTAACATACTGATTTTAACATACTTGATTGGAGCAAATGAGATAAATTGTGAAAACAGCCTGCTGTTCAAATATGTAAAATTGGTTTTATAGTTGTTAATAAATTAAATTTATACACAACACAAAGTATTTTGGTGCATTTCTTTTATTTGTTATTCTTTCTAAATATGCTAATTTCTATTATCTGGAATATTTAGTCACTACACATCCACAATGGCCATGTGGCAAGGCTGTATGAAGGGGTACTGCCACATACCCATACCCCTACTCCTCTGCACTCCTCCATGAAGCCAGCTGGGTGACCTTTGGCTATCACAGCTCTCTTTCTGAGCTCTCACAGCCCCACCAACCTGACTGGGTGTCTGACGTAGGGAGAAGAACAGAAAGCTTTGTCAGCCACTTTGAATCCCTTTGAATGGGTGAAAAAGTGGGATAGAAAAGCCAACTGTCCTCTTCCTCCTCTAGGTACTTCCACTGATCTTCCAGGTGATTTTTAAAAACATATATTACAATTAGTTTGGTTGAAGTTAGAGTCCGTACACTTTTTCTGACTCCGACCCTAACTCCCATAACCCCAAAATTTATTCTAACTCTTATTCCACAGCCCTGGTTTACAGAACAATTAAATGTCCCAACTTACCTCACTGAACGTTGTCAAAGTGAGCTTCTCCTGTCTGAGGAAGGAGAGGCACGCTTACCTTACTGGAATGGGATAAAAAGGCATTGGTTAATTTCAAGGTGGTTGGAGCCATTCGTAGTCTGAGCACTGCAACATTTCTGTTCTTCCCCAGCAGTGCAAGCAATGTGGATGGCACACCTGTTTTGTTCCTGGTGATACGTCCTTCCGTTGGATTGGGTGATGTTGCATCTGGTGCGCAGTGGCAAAGCCAGCTATTGCAAGGTCTTGACTTAGGACTGCAGGGTCTTGACATAGCATTACAGAGTCTCGACCTATCATTCACATAGGAAGTGCTATGGAAATGCTGTGGACTATTCCTCCTGCTGCAGGTACACTTGTGGACTGCTCTTAACCTATCTACAGTGGGAAAGAAGGGTTTGGAACACTTAAGAACATAAGAACATAAGAGAAGCCTTGCTGGATCAGGCCACAGCCCATCTAGTCCAGCATCCTGTCGCACACAGTGGCCCACCAAATGCTCATGGGCATCTCAAGCAGAGACAAGGACAAACCTTCTCCTGCTCTCGAGTCCCAGCAGATGGCCTTAGAAGCTCCCCAGTTCCTCCCCCCCCCCTCAGCCTGAAGGATGCACCTAGGCATTCGTTCTAGTAGCCATTGATACACCTGTCATCCATAAATTTGTCTAACCCTACCTTAAAGCCATCCAGACTGGTAGCTGTCACCACCTCTTCCGGCAGCACATTCCATAAGCCGATGACCCTCTGGGTGAAGAAATACTTCCCCCTGTCAGACCTTATTCTCTTACCCATCAGCTTCATAGAGTGCCCCCTGGTTCTAGTGTTGTGCGATAGAGAAAATAAATTATCTCTATCCTCCCTTTCTATACCGTGCATAATTTTATATACTCCAATCAGGTCCCCTCTCAAACGCCGTCTCTCCAGACTGAAGAGGCCTAGACGTTGCAGCCTGGTTTCGTAAGGGAGGTGTTCCAGACCCTTAATCATTCTGGTTGCCCTTCTCTGCACCTTCTCTAGTTCCACAATATCCTTTTTGAGGTGTGGTGACCACTGTACTTCTGGTACAGTGCAGTAGATCATCTCTGCGGACAAAGCATTCCAGTGATCCACTTGTTCATGCATAATGTGTAAATGTGAAGAGGCACCAAGGCTTTAAAAATACACTCATTGTGGTAGTTTAGACCCGACTCACTGTAATTTCTTTTAAACCATTCTTACATGTGGCTTCCCTGCAGAGCATAGCTACTTCTAGTCTAGTGGTATCCCCATAAATGCTTAATGTAGCTTCAAATGATTCTCATCATTATTGGGTCTTGTGAAACGTACATGCTTAATGAATATTTATGGCCTGATCTTCAAAGTGCAAAACCACTGCAATGTGACAAGGAAGATTTTACAACATCATGTCACTAGTACAACACATGGCCCAGTAAAGTATATAAATGTAGGTGCATTAGAATTACCCATATTAAACTGTAAAGACCAGAGTGAGCATAAAAAGATAAAGGGGGTGTCCCCATGCTGAAAATAGTCTGTGGCCGCCTCAAGAGCGTCTCCATGCAAAGCCCTAATACGGGCTACATGCGAGACAATACATGTCAAAAAATCCCCACTTAGCAAGTGTACTCATTCCGAAATATGGGGCTAGCACATATTGTCCTGCGGTCATGCAGGCACTCCCGGGTTATTTGGGGTGGAGCTTGGTGGCAGCATTAGCAGGCAGGGTTTCGCCTCTGCTCCCTGTTCCTGCCATGCGTGCTGCAATCAGCATCCACTTGGGAATTTCTTTAAATAAATGGCTACATTTATTACACCTCCCTTTCCTGATAGAAAGCTATGTGTGATTAATTTTGAGCTGGTTGCGAGTGGGGGGGTCCTTCTGTCATGCGGATGTGTGCACCTCCACTAACCTGTGGCGGCCCAGGAAAGGAATGATCTGCTTTTATATTATAACTTTTGGGTATACTTTTAACTGTGGCGGGCAAGGAAAGGAATGATCTTAGTGTGTTGTGTTCGTGCAGGTGCAGCTGAGGTGTTTGCCTGTCATCACTGCAGCTGTTTGCCTGTCATTGCTGCAGTGGGCAGGACGGGTTATGGTGACATCAACCCGGTTTCCTATCAGGGGAGAGGGTCGGTGGGGAGAAAAAGATGTGAGTTCACGCTGCAGCTTGTATGGGGACAGGCACGTACGATATGAATCCATTTGGCCCCAAACCACACGGGGACACTTTATTGTGAGTTACAATGCAGATTTTTATGACACGTGTCACAAGAGAAGCAACCGGCTTGCATGGGGATGTGGCCAAAGAGAAACATACATTTTTTTTAAAAGTGACTCTCGTATCATTAATGATTCTGTGGAAGGAATTACAAAGGCAGCCCTGCCTAATCACATTTAATTCCAAAAAGTGAATATCTCAAAACTGAGAAGATGGGGGAAAGGGGAAACTCTTTCCAAAAAGCTTGGCTGTTATTTAAAACTATGGTAATGGATTCCTAAAATTAGGAAAGTAACTGGCTAAGGAAAAAACCCAGCAGGAGCTCTTGGTACAGTGCACTGAGAAAAACCTCTTTATCTTTATCTTTTAAGAGTGGGCTTGTCTCACTTTGACTCAGAGTGACCCCATGCAAGGGCTCCAATCTGGGCTACATGCCGAACAAATCACCCAAATCTTCGGTACCCCCCCTTCCGCAAACTGTTCTTGCTGTGGTTTGGGAGGCAAGCACAGATTATCTTGGAGGCATGGGGCCACTCCTGTGTTATTGGGGGAGGAGATTGGCTCTTGCATCATTAGCGGGTGGGGTTTCTCCTGTGCTCGCTGTTGCTGTCCTGTGCGCTGTGATCACAACTGTTTGAGGATTTCTTTTAATAAATTATGATGAAAGAGAAACGATGAGGAGGTCAATTGGCTCTCATTTGTCCTACAAGTGTCTTTCCGGCTACAATTATTACACTCCCCCCTTCCCTGATTGCCTGATCGGCAAGCTACGCATGGGTAATGGCTTGATTTAGTGCACAAGCGCTGCATTGCCTTAATGGGCAGTGCACCCGTGTCTTTCCTGCACCAGATTCAACATGAGAAGATGATGCACAGAATTTCTCGAACCTGTTGCAAGTGGGGGTGTGCCCGCTGTCATGCGAAGGTGCGCACTTCTGCTGAACTGCGGCAGCTTCAAGCAATGAGCTGCTTTTCCATCCTATTAGTCATGCCCCTTATTTTCATTGTTTATCTTTGCTGTATGTTGTGTTCATGGAGGTGCAACCTGGAGGTGTTTCCCTGTCATCGCTTCAGCTGGCAGGACAGGGTATGGTGATATCAACCCAGCTTCCTATCAGGGGAGAGGGGGCGGAGAGACAAAGATGTGGTTACCCGATGCAGGGATTTACTATGGTTTTCATGGGGACAGGTGCATTCGACTTGAACCAGCACTCTCCTTCATTGCATGGGGACAGGTTAATTTGAACTAGAATCCGTATTGGGAATGACCCTATTCAAACCTGAAGTAAACGGAGTGCATGCGGAGAAGCCCTCTGACATGGATTTCTACAATGGCAGTGAAAGCCACCCATCTGTGCATACATGTAGCCATCTGCAGGGGGAATAGAAGACAGTGTTTTAGAGTGCCGATCCAACATTTTTCAAATCCATCTCTGAAGGAGAAGTGTCAAGGTGTCCCTCATTTTTATGGGTGGACCTGCACATACATGTGCTGTGCTTTTCACCCTCACATTCCTAATATATTGCTTCCTATTGCTATATCAGTCTGCCATCTGGAGGCAGCCTAAGTGCCTGTTACCTTCTATTTACTGGTTAATGCCCTAGAGTAAATGGTTGCATTATTAGCAACAACATAGGCTGAGAAGGTACCAGAACTGAGCAAATCCCAAAGAGAATGCAATTATAGGCCATTACTGAGGTCATTTGATGGACATAGCAATTGTTGTAGGGTAAAGCTAGTAAGCCCTCCTACAGTAAATTACAGTAGATAAGTGCACCAGCTTTTAAAGCCTTCCTAGCACAGCTAAAAGCTGGAAGACTCATTGCAGTCTTTCACCCTGGAAAGGCCTCTGGAAAAAAAAAGTTCCTCTCCCTCTCCCATGATACTGAGAATACAAGCTGTCAAGTTTTATTTTTTAATGAGAAATGCAGATAGTCCCATTTTAGGACTCCCACAGCCCAAGGTTGCCTCACTTGGCCTTGAAATTCCCCCAAGTGTTTTTCTTGTTGTTGCTGTGTTATTTTTAAAATGCTGTGGGTCATGATGAATCAGGTTTTTCTCCCTGGGTGATATCATAGAACATGCCAAGTCTAGGCAGAGAGCACAGCAGCAAATTGCTTGACTCCTACAACTGTTGGTATGCTATACAGCTAGCAAAAAAAATTTCAAGCCTATAAAAGCTGTCGCAACAATGAAAAGATGTGGAAAAATAGGGTTCCTGTTTGTTTGATCAATAACCTTCCCTGTTTTTTCATTTGCCTGAAAGACTCTAGTCTGCCTGAGGACAGATAAACATCTGATCAGTGTGTTGGACTAGATTTGAAGGCAGTATTCAGATCTCAGCATCAGCTGATAGACAGCACATAACCAGGCACACTCATCCAGACCATGGGGAGGTGCGAGCTTGATCAGTACTGTCTGCACTGATGGTGCTGATCCACATTAAGCTATGCCATGGCTATGAAGGTTGTGCAAGCTTTTCATCCTTCCCTTTCATGCCTCTGAAGGGCTGATGAAGGTACTTTTTGCTGAGGCACTAAGGCGGTGGTAGTCCCGTGTTCCAGAAGAAGCCCCAGCTTCCTTTAATTAATTAAATTAATCTATTTAATTGGGTCTACCAGGGATCTGGATTAAGGGCCTCTTAATCTGGATCTGGCTCCATCTAGTGCAGATGAAGCTAGAACAGCAAAGGGCTAGGTCTTGTTGATCCACATTACTGTGTGAATGGTGGCCTGCAGGTGGGTCTTTTCTGCCTGCCTGGTGAAATTTCTTCTCTCTGACATCAGTTTGCTCCCTACATTTGCAGTCTTCACTCACCTACGAGGACACATCTCTTCACCCAGGCATTTTCTGTGCGAACAGTTGTTTTTCTTAATCCCATTTTAACAGGTTTTAGCCTTGTTTATTTTTATCTCTTTAGAAATCTTTAATAAACAGCATACAGTTTATCCTAGGATGGATTTTCACACATACTATTTGTAGGCAATCTCTGTTAATGCATGCTATTTTTTTTAAAAAAAATCTGCATGCCCTGTCCAAATATATACTTTTGAATCTGAGGGCAGGAAGGGGTAGACGAAGACAGCTGCTGGGAAGAGAAGCTTCTTTGGGAGGGACTTTACCTTAGAAAAAGTGTCAGGTGGAAGCAGAGAAAGCCAGAGACAGTGACAGCTAAGGTGTGGAGAAAGCAGAAGCACAGAGAACTGTAGGGTTCTCTAATGCCATGGTGTAATTGCTGCCTCCTTTCTTCAGCTTCTGAATGAAGCTGCCATTGTTGCTTCATTCATGGCTCTTGCATAGAAGCCAAAACAGATGGCAGTGCATGTGCTCTGGTGGCGACACACACTTCCTGTTCTTGGATTCCAGCCAAATACCCAGATGCACATGTCACTGGGCAAGGTGCTCTCAAGCTAGCAGGTGATAATGGAGGAGGGATTATATTCCACATTATTGTTTGCTAGTGGGATATCCAGGCACTGTCAGAAGGCAGACACAACCACCTTCTGTCAGATTTTGTTTGCAGTAAAGGGTTGCCTTGATCTACTCCCATGTTGTGTTTCCTGGGGAATCTGACCTAGGCTCTGTCCCCAAGCAATTTAAAGCCCTCTAAAAATCTTCTTTTGCCTCTGAGCGCCCCCATGCCTGGCTTTTCAATGAGCTTCCAGCGCTACAAAAGGAGGAAAATCCGCAACAAAAAAGTGCACTTTAAAGAAGAGTTCCAGCACTCTTTTTGGAAGTCATGGGTTTTCCTGGCAGCATTTACCATGGGGACGCTCCGTGGCAAAAGGGGTGGGGACTGTTGCCTGCACACACAGCCATAAAACATTCACACATCGCCCAGAAGTGCAGCAGCTTCCCTTCCTTTCCCTTTCTAAAGCTCAGAACTTTCAAAGAGCCAGAATAGCACAGAATTGCAACATTGTTGCAATTGTTATCAGGTGTGAAGTGGTAGATTGCTACAGTTACTGCTGCTCTACGGGTGGATTTTGACAGTGATCTGTGAAAGTGTTGAGAGTGAATGAGCGAACGATTGCGTGGCCAATGGCTGCAGCCGCTGCCTTTGCCAGCACGGGAAGCCATTTCAGGGGGGCGGAGATCTGGGAGACAAACAGAGAACCGATGGCTATTTTTCCTTTGAACTTGTTGGGGGTTTCTTCCTGGTTGTGGCTGCACAGAGCGCAGTCCCTCCTCATTCTTGCCGGCACCCTATCAACAAGAGAGGGGGCGGGGAGAAAAAGATGCAGGCAAGCAAAATACGCTTCCGTGGAGATGGAAGGTGCATTTTAAACACGCGTTTTGCTGAGCCTCATGCGGACGCTTATTCCGTTATTGCACGGCACTTTTAAAGTCCGCTTGAATACAGTGACGGTAGAGGGAAACTAGAGAGGCCAATAAGTCTTTTGGGGACACAGCCCTAGTGAAAGCCTGCATGGTGCAGTGACCAGAACCCTGGACTAGCATCTGTGGGACCAGGGTAAAACTCATTGGGACCATAGTCACACCTTCACTTTAAACCTTCTTTAGCCCATCTTCAGGCCTGACTGCTCACACTTTTTCATTTCTACAGGTATCTTTCCACCCTCCATTTGGACTTCCCTGAATGGAAAGCCCACAGATAAAATGGATAGAAATGAGAAAGTGTGAGTAGTCAAACCTGAAGATGGACTGAAGAAGTTTAAAGTGAAGGCGTGACCACACCGGGGTGAAGTTGGGTCAGCCACAACCTCTTTGTCTTCTCTAGTCTAAGGGCATTTTCACACTTCACTTCCTATCCTGGGAAGGTGAAGTTGTACAGTGCTTTAGGCATCCTCACTTGCAGAGGCCCAAAGCATTCAAAACTTAGCCGGTGCTTTACTAAGAGCCGGCTGTGTGAATTGTGGGGCTCTGGCATGACTGTGTGGCACTGTTGCCAGGGTGACCAGGCCATGCTGTGTGCAATTGCGTCTGTGCACTGGTCACATCCCCCCTGGGCTTGTGCAAAAGAACCCTGTCAAGATTTTTAAAACAGAAGAATCTCCTCTTACTTGCAGATCTGCCTTACTGAGCACTTCTGGGATGGTGGTGAGAGAAGGATGATCCTCTAGTGGGAAGTCTCTTTTCAATTTTTCCAAGCCTATTTGGAGCCACATTGGACAAAACATGGTTCCAGGAGGTCAAAGGAGAGCTGCTAATTGGACCCCTGCCCTCTTTTTTTCACTTGCCTCATAGTCCTGGTCTGCCGCGACCACCACCACCACTTCATGATCTTTGGAAAAAAGGTGAGGTGCAAATGCAGATTTAAAAAAATTAAAAATGTGTAACACAGAACTGGTCCAAGTGTGGTAGAACTGAGGTGTCCTACCTCAGCTAGTTTTCCAATGGGTGAGAAAAGCTTTCTTTGAATATGTGAACTTTAAAATATGTAAAAAATATTCCATGCAGAATATGTGATTGTTTGAGAAAGTGACTGATTTCAACTAAGGATGTGCACAAATGCAGTTTTTGACATTCAATTTCATTCGAATCCAAGATTCAAATGTCTGAATTTTGTACGAATGGAGAAAAAAACGAATGTATTAAAATTCGAACCAATTTGAATACATTCGTATCTATTCGTGTGAATATTTGATTTGTATTTGATGATACAAATGTCGACAACATTCATATTTGTCCACTTGCATCCATACACATCCTGTTTTTATCCCGTATCCATCCTGTTTTCGTCCCATACATATCTGCACCAGTGCCTACATAGACGAACAAGATGTGTACAGATACGTATGTAATGTGTCCAAATAATTTGTTCGTATGTTAAAAATTGAATGTATTGCCATTTGATTTGAATTTGAATGTCTAAATTCAAACAAAGTTGATTGAATTTCAAATGTTTCAAATATTCTTGCACATCCCTGGTTTCAACAGTTTTTCATGGCAATTTTATTGAGGTTTTAAAATATAGAGGCAGCATTACCCTTGTAAATCTGCTTCACATTATGAGGTCATATTGCCATCTTGTGGTGAGTTGTGTGAAAAGCAGCTTTGTGCTTCAAGTGATCTCAACGTGAGAGCCAGAATCAATTTCTCTTTAGAGGTAGGTGAATATGCTTCCATACACACACAAGGAACTTGTGTATATTGTACTAAGTAAAAATACGGAGATCATGGACTACTTCAGCATGATTTCTGTAATTCTGAGAAAGGAAGAGGAGGATGGGAGTGCTGAAAATGAAACCATGTATAAATTGGGCTAGTGGAAGCAGGTAATTGGCCAGTAAAGCAATAGGTTCTGTCACACATTTCAGAATCAGAACCATGAAGTCAGCTTCCCATGAGTTCCCAAACTGGCACAGGAGGGAGGAAGTGCTTCAGAATTGTAGGGAATCTGTGAACCCCTTCTGCCTTTGCTTTTCTCTGCCATGGAACATGGATGGCAGGCCTACATGGTGCCTTTGCTGAGGAAGGGTATGCCACTTGAAGAAGGCCATTTCTTTGCAGAAGGCTCAGATATGGTAGAATTCTGTGGTCAAAGCCATTGGCTCCTTTGAAGTATTGTATGAATTCAGCCTAGTTATCTTTTGATGGTTCTGTCTGCCACCTTCTCCTTTTCTTAGCATGTTATTTCGTTGAGTCTTTTTGCATTTCCTCTTTTGGGCAACTCCTGGAATCTGCACTATGCAGAGCTGCTTCTGTCCTAGAAGTGGTTTCACATGTGCAGGAGTTCCCCCATGTGTGGATTTGTCCAGCCCAATGTGGATCCGTTTGTAATTGTTCCGGTGAATGGAGCTTGAGGAGGGGCAGCCATGTTATCCTTTCACCATAGCAATGGTGCCTTGCAGACCCATTGCTGCAATGTTTCCATTTCCTCTAGCATAGAGGAGATTGCAGCGAATCACACCTCGCCAATGCTTAGGAAAATGCTGGCAAAGTCTGGGTGTATTGGGCCTTCACTTCCCTGGGACACTATCCTGGGGAAGTTAATAGGGCCTTAATTTCCCTCCTGTAGTTTCTCTTTCCTTCTTTCACTCTGTGTCTATGGGGCCCTTTTTCCTTGTAACCTTTCTGATTTCGGAGTCCTGTAAGTTTTCCATCTCTTTGTGTCTTCCTGTCTCTTGAGGGTCTCATCCTGTTTAGATCCTCTAGCCCGGTGATGGCCAACCTATGACACGCGTGTCACAGGTGACACGCCAAGCCCTTTTGGGTGACACACCTGGTCACCCTGGCACCTGGACATGTATTGCTTGCTTGTTCTTGAAGTGTACGAAATACCAACTTTCAATTGAAGATTTAGCAACAAAAGTCACTAATGTAAAGAATTATTTGTTTTTGCTTTTAATAAAATACATATATCAAAAATATAACTTTTTTACTATCACAAAATTATGGATATTTCTAGAAGTGACACAGCACCTGAGTTTAGCTAGGTTTTCTTGCGAATTTTGACACACTGAGCTCAAAAGGTTCGCCATCACTGCTCTAGCCTCCTAGGGAATTCACTACTCTCCTAAATACTGTGAACTCCCTGACTAGGAAAAAGGGTCCTTGATGTTCTTCCCTTCCAGTTTCATGGATTATGTCTATTTGTTAAATGCATATTCCATAAAATACTCAAGAATTTTTACAACTTAGCACAAAGAATGAACAAAAGTATTAAACCATACACAAAATACAACAAGGTACAAATAAAAAACTTCAAAATACATAAATCATAATAATGAAATAGAAAATACAGCATTCAGTACCAAGCATTCAAGGACCAGTTGCTGTCTGCCTTCCCCAAATATCTCCCTTAATATCCAGTAGTAAAATTTGGAGCAGGTGCTCCCTGGCTTCCAGTCCTTAAGGCATGCTTGGCACAATGCCCACAGGGTGATGGTCCTACCTGGCTTCTGCAGGGAGGGACCCCATATCCCAAGTGCTGATGTCCCAAGCTGTGAGAGCTCAGAAAGAGTAATGTGACTAGCCCAAGGTCACCCAGCTGGCTTCATGGAGGAGTGCTGAATCGACCCGGGAAAGTCTGGCACTCAAACCACAAGACCACACTGGCTCACTGGAGCACCTTCCAAGTAGCTGCTGTTACTGCTGCAGCAGCAAAGAGAGGCGGGCATAGTGGAACAGGTTCAGAAGCATGGCATGATGTCCATTTGGCTCTCTTACCAAAGTTTTGCTATTAACTGTTCTCCCTCAGAAGCTGGAATTTTTATAATCAACCTGTGACATTATGGTAACAGGGCAGTGAATGTATCTAACGCCAAACGCGTTTCTGATATTGAATTTGAGAGAGACACTCACACACAGCTATTCGTATATATATTTTAATATTGGCCACTGAAGAAGACTTTTCTAGTCGAAACGCGTTTGGCCTATTTTTATCTATATTTTATTTATATTTTTTATTGCTTTGATTTTAATATACCTTTTGGCTGTGGCTTGTGGTTTACTTTTTATTCCACAATTGTTTTTCTTACAGTGAGTTTTTTAATTTTGGTGCTTTATATTATATTATTTGATTTAGCTCATTTATTATTTGCATTATCAGTGCATTTATTATTTGCATTATCAGTGGGGTCATTGTAACCCTTTTAGTAAATATTACAAATATTTTTTCTTGTGGTATAGAACCCAATTGTTTGTTTGGTTGCTTCCAGGAAATGCAAGTACTATGTAGGCTTCTAAAGTGTGCTGTTTATACTGCAACATCCTTGGTATAGGGTAAACCTTAGGACTAATAAAGACACCATAATCAGGCCCTATGGGCAACTATTATCTATTGAACTAATGGATACTGGTCTCAATGAAGGCGTGGTAGCCCTAACTAAAGAGGTTGGAGTACATACCCAGAAGGACAAATCGCTCCAGTTCTTCATTTTGTTGCTTCCAAGAAATTTAGTCTTGCGTGGAAGAAGTGGGAAAAGATTTTTTTCCCCCTTCCTTTTCTAGAATACTAGAATCAGGTGAATTTATGACATTGAATGAATGAAGAATTGTTAAATGAGTCTGTGAAACTTAATGCTACTGTACTTTAACCTCATACTTTCCTTCCTGTCTGGATGCAGCCCTAGGGCCTTTCTGCACTTGGCTTTATTCTGGAACGTATCTCAGAACAGGGGCCTGCTAACTGCATGCTAGTGCAGACAATGACAGACTCCAGATTAGCATATGGATAACAGACCCCTACCCTGAGATATATTCTGGAATAAGCCCAAGCACAGAAAGGGTCCAGGTTTGAAACCACAAGAGGTGGCTCTGCTGGAAGGGTGTCCCAAGGTCACCTGCTGTTCCTCAGAGGTGTGCTGCATGTTCAGGGGCACCATGGGCACCAGCATATCATCTCCCTTATCTAGACTCTAGTCAAAATTAATTTAATGGAAATGGTCTATCACTGGGGAGGGGAAAAGATATGTATTGGCTCTTTTAGGGTTTTATATTCTTCGTTTTTATTTTATGTATATATATGTATGTCAAATAAGTATGTTATCTGGAAGCCCTGCCTGAGGAGAACTTTGGCATCTCTCCTGGGGGTGATCTAGTGGTGGTAGCCTAGACTACTCTGCCCTCTGGGTGACTCTCCAGCCTGGCTGGGCACAGATGTCTTGGAGGAGATGATTCTTTGTGTCAGCTGATCTAGACTCCACTTGGCTTCAGCTGCCTTAATATGTGTGTGTGTGTGTGTCTGGAAAATCTTGCAATGTTTTGCATGATGTGCAATTTTTATAATGTATTTTATTATAATATTTTGATTGTTATTTTGTATTGTATATTTTCTGTTTGTTGTAAACCACCTTGAACAAATTTTCTTTTGGAAAGGTGGTATACATATAAAATGGAAATGGAAATGAAATATGTATGTATGTATGTCAGATATGGATGTTGCTCCTTAATAAAAACTGATTTTCTATCATTTAGATCTAGGCTATGCTGTTGCTCTCTGATTTTAATGGGATACTGTAATGTAATGTGTAGAAAAGTGTATTAAATAATAGAATAATTAAATACAGTTACTGATAAGTGCAAATGATTTCTTCCTTTTGTGTTGAAAGAAGATAGCAATAAATGTTTAATTGTTTTGCTGAATTAACTATGTCTCTCCAAGCCTGGAATCAACCCAATAATTGCTGATTAACTATAATTGCTATAAAAGAAGAATCTTATAATATGTATCATATAACATGATACATCTAAATTTGCTGTGATTAAACTTGAAAGTCTTCAGCAAAAAAGCCAATGTCAGGATTTTACCAAGCCCTTAAACCATTATAAATGAGTAAGTGTAAACTTTCAAGAGGGACATCATAAATTTATGTGAGAGGAGCTTTTCTATAATCAACCCAAGGTGTCATCTGGCAAATGCAGAATGTTCCCCATGCATGTGAGAGGAGAGTTTCTAATGACAGGGCACTAAATCTCAGCTGGATAAATGGTCAAAAGAAAATAATTCTACCAAATCTCACTCTCTAAGATGTCCAAACAGTTAAAGTAATTTCTTATCCTACACTGCAATTAGTCAACTGACAACCTAGCAGCAGTTTTAACTTTTTCTGTTCTCTTTGTGATAAATCTTTCACAGCCACCCAGGAAAAATGTAGGAGATGCTTCTGGTTGTTGGAAGCCACTTGGAAAAAGAAAAGTCTGTAACAGAGGCTACATCCACACGCAGCAAAACAAAACAAAATAAAAAGTGCTGCAATAGCAGCTTAAGGGTGGTAGCATCCATTTTCTAGTGCACATTAAATGCCAGAAAGTACACTTCCAAAGTAAATCCTCAGGCTTTTAATATAGATTATGTATGGGAACACAAGCATCTATGTGTAACCATCTCTAACCCACTTTTGAGCTGCTTCTGTTAATGAATGTGGATGCAAACAGATTTAGCTGATGTTATGCTTGCCAGATGTCAGCTCCTGCCATGCCCACCCATTAGCCAGGTTAATGGGAAGTGATGTGAGTTGGAGGGCAGCAGTATCTTAGCAGGTGCACATGTCCTACTGCTGTCTCTCATACTCCAAACCGCTAACACGTTTCTTTCTTGTTGAAAATGCACACATTGGACCCTGTAACTAGATTCACTTTGTGCATTCAAATTCATATGCTAGGAATCAATTGTTCTGATATCAGATTACATGATTGATTGTGTATTAGGTTGTTTATTCTTGTTTGCTCTGAAGTGTATGGATTTGCTCATAAATGTACACAGTGTAATAAGATCTGTGTAATTCTGTGCTATCCTCACCCAGAAAGGGGCATAGCTGGCAAATCAGCTGGGGCTGGATGACATTTCCACCTAAACCTTACATGACAAGAACTTCATACTTCTTGATCTCAAGAACCTGTAACTCTGTCTTGTCTGCTTTCAGGCTGAATTTGTTGGTCCAGCCCTTAATCTCTAGACAACCATCAAGCAAACTGCCTGTCTACTAGGCTATTGTCACACCTTGCTGATAAATTTCATCTTATTAAGAAATTGGACTCAAAATGCACTAACTCTAACCACACCCAGTACCTCATAATCCTTCCTCATTTTGTCCTCAATTTGGGTCGCTGTCCTCACATCTTTCTGTTCCCATCCTGAGACTCCTTTTGAGATGTTTTTAGATCTTCACCCTTCTCCAGCCTTACAACACCCCCTGTGCTCTGATAGGATATACATTATGTAACTCAACAGCATGTAATCACTCATTGGGTGAAAGGGAGGGCAATTCATGCAGTGTCCACCCACTATGGCATGGTTCAGGCCCTTTCACCCTCTTCCCCAATCACACCCAAAAAATGAAAATGGATTAATACAGCTTGAGAGCTGTAAAAATCAGGAGTCAGGAAAATATAACTGAAGGAAGGAAAGTCCACAAATAAAATAGATTGGACTAAAAAAGTGTGAGTGGTAGTGGCCAAAGATGGACTGAAGAAGGATTAAAAGTGAAGGTGTGAACACAGCCCTAGTACATAAGTAGAGCTAGGTGTTATTAGCATACAGATGGCAACTCCTGATAGTCCCAACCCTCTATTACAGTTTGTGTTTCAATAGACTGTGGTTTGGCACATTCCTAGTGCTTGTTCTCAGTTTACCTTGAGGTGTTTGTCTATACTGCCAGGATGAAACTATTTGTTGTCTAAGAGTCAGACTGCTGGCTTAAGCTGTTGAAAGCTTGGTAAACTCAGGAAGTTTTTTTTTTTACCTCAGCAAATGTGAATAAAGTGCTATAGTATCTCCCAGTTTCTCACCAGTCTTGTATAGAAATGTGGAAGGGAAGCAAAGATATAGTTCATAGGGATGTACATGAATGGGGTTTTTTTTGCATTCTATTTGTGAGAAAATTTGTAATCATTTGAATAGATCCCCTTTGAATATGGTAGGATTCTATCAGATACGAATGTATTCGTACAAATTTGTATGAATATCCGATGCGAATGCATACATATCCCATACGTATCCAATATGTATCCAATACACATCCATATCTCTCCGATACGTATCCCATAACATATCTGCTCTGAAAGCATCAACTTTGCCCTGAATCCACTTGGAATACGCTCTCAATCCATGTCGAATGAACAGCCGCTTTCCCACTTCCCTGGTTCATGAATGTTCTGAAGCTTCATACGAATGTTCCAAAACATTTGTATGAATATGAATCTCAATTTACGAATGTCATAACATTCTATTCGTATATGAATGTTATCAATATTCATGCACGTCACATCCCTAATAGTGCATGAGTTCCATTGCTCTACTCATATATACAAGTTTACATTGTAGAGCCATTCAGGATGGTCCATAGCTGCATAGCAAAGCTCCTTATTATGCAGAATCATTATTATTCTGTCAGAGAAGCACTGCACCTGCCAGAGATGGATTCCACTCCCAAGAGTGGGCTGGGCACTGGTGATGTGCATTCACACTGTGCCAGAAGGGTGTCTTACCCTTTTTTAAAAGCACACAGGGTCTTTCTGCACCAGCCCTCTGAAATACAGATTAAGAGCATAAGAGCATAAGAACATAAGAGAAGCCTTGCTGGATCAGGCCACAGCCCATCTAGTCCAGCATCCTGTCGCACACAGTGGCCCACCAAATGCTCATGGGCATCTCAAGCAGAGACAAGGACAAACCTTCTCCTGCTCTTGAGTCCCAGGAGATGGCCTTAGAAGCACCCCAGTTCCTTCACCCCACCCCCCACAGCCTGAAAGATGCACCTAGGCATTTGTTAAGTAAATCCGGATTTACGGAAAGGGTATTTAGCAAGATCAGTATTAAGTAGATACGGATCTAATGAGGGCCCATACTTATGCATTCGCTTGGCAAGGACGGATTGCGATGCCTTGCCAGTGCAGACACAGTAGCACAGATTTCTAGATGGCTTCCCCAGGAGCCGCGTGATTGGAGCATTCAGCCATCAGTCATTTCTCCTTTCCTGCTGTGTGTGGACCAATGAGCAGTGTGTCCAAGATCCAGTGCCCACCTGGCACCGAAGCCTGCTTTTTGTGTATGGAATCACTACATTCAGACTTGCTGTTCCTCTGCCGCCATAGCTGGGTGCCTGCCCGATGCGCAGCCCGTGTGAGAGGGACTTCATGGCTGGACTGTGCTTCTCCTGCCTCTCTCAACATGGCGGCTTGCTGCCGCCACCTCACTCAACATGGCGACTTCCTGTCCCACCTACATGTGTTCTCTCTCCTGGCTGAGTGCGGACGCGTGCTCCGATGATACGGATTTAGAACACAAGTACCCATTAAGACTACCTCCAAGGTAGTCTTCCTTTAATCTGGATTAAGGGCCTCTTAACACCCATTAGAGACACATCTTGCACGAGCCAATGCGGACACATGGGTCTCTAATGGGTGTTGTAGCGCGGATGAGGTTTTTCAAATCCATTCTTAATGGGTGCTTAATGGGTATTTAGTGACTAATGCAGAAAAGGCCCACAGTGGTCTGCCATCATTACCCGCCCAGCTTCCTTGTGGCACAGTCCAAAGGGACCATGCAGCTTATAACCTAGATATATTTGTGTGCACATCTGTACATCTCCTGATGAACCATTCCTTTTATCCATCACTTCTCTGACAAAAAAATAAAAATCAGTCAATTAAATGCAACTTTCAGGAAATTGGCAGGTTCACTTTTCCTACAGAGCCCCATTAACTGAACTTCATGTAAACCTGGGCCTTCAAGACAGTTGGGTGTCTGGCAGGGCAGTGTAAGCTGAAATAGTCTTCAGTAATGTATTTAAAAACGACATCCTTAGATCTAACTGAAAAACCAATTTAAAGAAATATTATATAATATGCCTGCACCTAGAGGACTCCTTTCTTTTCATCCCATAAGTAAAGATGTTTCAGGACAAACAAACCAGACTGAGATGTTGTCCGAAGGCCCAAATCTTACTTCTTGCTATGTTAGGTCATTTTGAAAAAGCGGACTGAATAAAACTTTTGTTAGACTCTAAGCACATACTCCAAGGATTTCCTATGGCAGCTGCTAGGATCTTCTTTCTTTCATGGAGCTCTGGTTAGCATCAGCAAGGAAAGCTTTCAGTAAACAACTGACTAATTGATTACTCCGTTTTCACATGGCTACCGCGGTGCTGCGTTCCCATCTGTGTACCATTTCTGTCATCCTTATGCCATAACATTGGAGAAATGATGACTGTTTCTTGGAGATTCTTCTGTTGGCTCAGTTGCCAAGACCAAAGCTGTAATGGTTTGTTAGTATGACCTTTTGTTATTCCATTAGAGCTCAATTGCTTGGAAAAGAAAAAGAAAAAGAAAAAGATGTGTGCATACTTTAGGAAAGTTTTCACCCTTTCCATTGACCTGACATCACAGTTTACACTAGAAAATGTATTAATGACAAAGTAGTGTTTTCATGTCAGGAGGACCAACTTTAACAGCTATAATCTGCCCTTAGTCATCATAAATATAAATGTATTGGTAAAACAGATCTTGTTAATGCAGCCAAGATAAATGCTGCGCTGTATTTCAAACCGATGGAAGTACACATTTTGCAGGTGGGGGAGAAGGGAGGGAAGGAAGGAGGAAATCTGTGTGAGTCAGCTGAAAACACCATTGTGAAATGGCTGTGAAATTGTTTCCTCCCCTATCACCATTGCTTGTTTTTCTTTTCTGCAGAACAGTAATTACTGTCTTGGACTTTTGTACTCCTGGAACGATGGAAAGCATTTTGGGGCTAGGAAAGAACACTTGCAGGCACCACTGCTGCGTTCACACCTAAGTTTTAATCCAGCTTCAGTCCTACTTCAGAGTGGAAGAACACATCAGCAAAGTGACAAGTTGTTTTCTTTCAGTGTTAAATAAATTCCCCTTTGGGATTGATAACGTGGAAATAAAATTACTGGTCACTTTGGTGATGTGTTCTCTCGCTCTGAAGGTTGACTGAAACTGGATTAAACCTTAAGTATGCCCACATAGCCAAAGTGACTTGCCATTTTTTTCCCATATTATCTAACCCAAACATGGAGTCTCTCAGTTAAATAAAGCCAAAAGCAAATGACCTGTCACTTTGCCAATGCATTGTCTCACGCTGAAAGTGGACTGAAGCTGGATTAAAATACGTGTTAATAAATATGAACGTGCAGGCTGTGGAGCCATGCTTCCACCAAGACTGTACATAGAGTTGCCAGCCCTCTTAGATTGTCTGAGGGTCACCCAGAATTATTCCTGTCTCTCAGATTGCCCTTAATTTTTTAAAAAACTTTCCCATCCACTGTTTCAAATGGCATGTTTTATTTTGTTTCTTTTAGAGAATATAACTGTGCACTTGTGCTTGCCACCTCAAATGTTTAATGGGATTTATTTAGGAGCCGGCAGCTGGCACATCATTATGCCAGCTGTTGCAGATTGATCCTCCTGTCTGTTTGCATAAACATCAGGTGACGTGGTGGTGGTGGTGGTGGGGATAAGTTGCCTTCACCAGTCTCTGTGTGATTCACATGCCAAACCAATTGATTCCCATTAAAAAAAAGTTTGAAAAGGACATCTTAATCTTCATAGGTTTTACAGAAGCAATTTTAATTTTTTTAAAAAATCTTTCATTGGTATATTAAATTCTTCATGTTTGCTAATCTCATTTATACATGATTGCCAGGTTTTAGGAAAACTGACAAGAGATAATAGCGCCTTCCTTTTTTTTTGTTTTCCTTTGGAGAGATACATATGCATTCATCATTATGGACCAAATTTCCTTTCTTTCTATTTAGGTTGTCAGCATATTGTCAGTTTTTTACCAGCCTGCAACAAATAGTTGAGCATTTAAACTGAACTATGAACAGCGTTGAGCTGTTCAAAGTTCAATCCAAACATGTTTGCAGCACATGTGGTTCCATTTGACCTGACCCAACCCTAAGCAGAAAAAAAACTTTCATACACGTCTCTGCCCAGATCCGCCCTTCTAAGTACTGGAACCTTGTTCTTTGGTAGAGTAGGAGCACAAATCTTTCTCCCGAGAATAGTTTCCACGTGTATTTCTTTCTTTGATTTTCTTACCTTCCCATTCTCAGCATGAGAACCATAGCACTGAAGAATAAAAAGAAAGGTGAAAGCAAGCGCATAACCCACTGAGAACTTTGCATTGGCATGTAACCCATCAATGACGATAGATTTGACAAAATCAGACACAGCATATTTGCCAGTAGGTATGTGGCCTGGGTTAATGATATTAAAAAGGGGGCCATGGACAGAAATATATCTTTCAACAGCCACTGAAGGTTGCCCAGCTCAAAGATAACCTAGGAATGCCTGGCTTTCCCTGAAGGTGTGATGGTGAGAGGTATACACAGGTGCACATCTGTGCATATTGCTAAAATTAATAACAACAGGAAATCCATAGGAATGTGTAATGGAAAGGAAGATGGTTTGCTGCCTTTGGGTGTTTCCGCACAGGCTCTCAAGACCCCATTAAGCACCCGATAAGGACCCATATGGCACGCATCTGCAAGGTACCTTCCAAACAGCGGGACATAATAGGGCCCCTTCAAGGATGCTGCTTCCACACACCCTCACGCGAGATCCATCTCTAATAGGGTCTAGAGGCTGCCCAATCAGTTTTTTTTTTTTTTTAAGACCTGAAAAATTAGGTCATCAAACCATTCCTGCTTGCAAATTCTGGATCAAAGGAGGACGCTTCAACACAGGGACAGGATATACGGATGTGGGCGGGCCCGGAAGTTGCCATGTTGAGCGAGGCGGCAGCACCACATTCTGGCTATGTAGTCCATCCCACAGTTGTTTCACATTGGACATGTGCCAAGTTACATGTGCCAAGTTATATCGGTGCTGCGGCATCCGCACAGCAGCCACGTGATGTGTTCCTCAGTAACCATTCTCCCAATGCATGTACGGATAAATTAGGCCTCATTTGGATCCATCCCGATTTCAGGCAGATTTTCCCAGGGACAGATTTCCAGCGGTAAGTGCGGAAACACCCTTTGATGCCACTAGAAACTCAAAGTGTGTCATTGGTGCTCAGTCTGACACCAGAATGCTTGGTGCAAATAAAACGATGTCTGACCCTTCCCTGAAACCATCATGTGTCTGCAGTTGCAGTGGGAGCCACTGCAGAAACATTACCTCTCTATGTCACTGGGCGCTTCCTTGTATCTACATCTGATGACATGGGCACCCAGTGAAGCAGTGGATGAGGTGCTTCTACGAAGTGCACAATTCCATGTCCTTACTCTAGACACCTGGGGCAGTCATCATGCTTTTCAGCAGGCATATGGTGCTGCCAAAATTGGAGACATGACACCCAGAGGTAAGTGGAAACAGATCCTGGAACACAGTTATTTTTCATCATCATCATCATCTAGATGAGGCTCTGTGAGACCCTGGGAGGTATACATTTTCTGCCTTTGCCTCACAGAAAAGGAGACCAAAAGCATCCATCTCAAACGCTGTCAGGGTGAAGAATCAATGTCAGGCACAACGTGGACTGTGGTCACACTTGAGGTTTAATCCAGCTTCAGTCTACCTTCTGAATGAGAGAATACATCAGCAAAGTGACAAGTGGTTTTCTTTCAGTGTTAAATAACGCAGAAAATTCACCTTTGGGATAGATAATGTGGAAAGAAAATTACTGGTCACTTTGCTGATGTGTTCTCTGGCTCTGAAGGTAGACCGAAGCTGGATTGAACATGGTCTTTCTACATCAAATGTAGGTCATCGGTACAAGGACCAGCTGCCACCTGGAATATATACTATTCTGTGGCAGCTGTAGTCTGCAGGCGAGTCTGCACTGGATGGTGCACTGGGCAAGCGAGTGTATTAGGAGCCTCCTGGGTGCCTCCCCCCACTTGCACGACTCCAGGTGGTGGGAGAGAGGCTCCTGGTAAGCTTGCTGGCCCTTTGTTTGTGTAGCAAGACTATCAGATAACATTCTCAGGGAGTGAGGTTTATGCGGCCTTTGCATTGTAAAATCAAATGTGTAGGCCATCCCTAAGTAAACTTTCACCATTCTCAGATTGGTTCAGGAGAAGAGGGGAAAAAACACACTGTAATGTGATGGAACACATAAGGAAAAGGAGGGGGGAATCAAACGTGCCCTTTATTCAATGGGAATGACAAAAGACATATTTAGAGGCTCAGTTTTTAAACCTTAATCCCCTTGGAAAACAATATGCCTCTCAGGAATCCTGGAAGTAGAATAATGGTACTCTGTGTTGTTTAACTGCTCTATTATTTAACTACAGTTACTTAAGTCTCTGGAGGGAAGGATGTGATAAATCTTTTAAGTATTTGTTCTGGTTTATGGCTGAAGGGAAGCTGTGTAACTCTAAATCAGAAGTTGTAAACATTTGCAGTGGCATTTTTTTTTTTTTTGCTACATAGGGGCATCTTGGCATAACATTCGGGAAGACACGCTTCCAGGATCTGATCTTCTTAACATTTCCCATCCACTTCTTATGTGACATTTGAAAAGTAATGGATGTACCCAAGTACAGCCTTCAGATTCTTACAGATTTCATGCAGGGGAAATTATAGAGACATCTGTTTCTAGAAGACAATGCATGTAAAAATGTTTGGCCTGCATCTAGATGTCTGAATATAGACATTTGCAAGCTGAGACCTAACAGTTAAGAAGTCACAAAATGGTGTCCCTTCATTTCACATAACGGAGGGCACATGCTACACTTACGAGGGGCCAAGCCACACAGCTGTTATTTGCTATCAAAAAGGCAGAGCTTGGAGACTCCAGACCAACACTATGGCCCAATCCCCAAAAGACTTATTAGCCCCTCTCAGCTTCCTCTGCCGTCACTCTGTTATAGCTGACTTTAAAAGTCCCCTCCACTTCCGGAATAAGCGTTCCCATGGTAGCCGCGATCTAAACGGACTTTCCGTCCCCAAGGAAGCCTGTTTCCTTTCCCCGCATCTTCCCCCCCGCCCCCTCTCTTGTTAAAAGGAAAAATAGCCAGATCCCGTCTCCTGAAACGGCTTCCCGCCCCTAGCAAAGGCAGATGATCGCTCATTCATTCACTTTCAGCACGTACTTTCACTCAGTTCTCTGTTAGAAAAGGCTTTCCGTCCCTGCAAAGTCAGCGGCTGCAAGCATCGGCAGCGCGATCCTTCGCTCATTCTCTTTTAAGGCTTTCACAGATCACTGATAACAATGTTGCAATTCTGAGCAATTCTGGCTCTTTTTACAAAGGAAAGGAAGCGAACCTGCTGCATTTCTCAGATGTGTGAATACTTTTTGGCTGTTTGTGCAGGCAAGCAATCCCCGCCCCTTTTGCCACGGAGCGTCCTCAAGGCAGATATAGTGAGCAAAACCCGCGAATCGCCGAAAGAGCGCTAGAACTCTTCTTTAAAGTGCACGTATTTTATCGCGGGTGTCTCAGTTTCCTAAGCTCCCTAAGCGCCTTGTAAAGCCTGGAATGGGGCCGCTCAGAGGCAAAAGAAGAGTTCCAGCAGATTTTCAATTGCATGGGGACAGGGCCTATGTCTGCATTTTCCTGGTGCCTCCAGTATTTGCTGCCTGGAGGCATGGGGCTGCCTCTTTCTTCCCATGATTGGGCTGTCCCTGATGGGAGGAATGAAGATGGTGGAACAAATGCTTACCTTGAACCATGATACTTGTGGAAGAGTGTGGTGACTTTGGATGTCTACAGACAACAAATTTAAAAAGTGCTGCTTACCTTTACTTTGCAGTAAAGGTCCTCTGCAGGAAGAATGGATCATCCTCACGTTCTCCTGGTATTTTGCAGCAAAGAAAGGCTTCTTCAGTCCTTCCCTCTCAAGTATACCTGCTGCTTCTGGCAAGGGCTCATCTCTTGCGAGATCTCACAAGATCTCCCCCAAACAGCCTTGAAAATGTGGAGGAAAGGAATACTCCACAGCAGATGCTAATGTAAATATAGGGTTTTTCCCCCCCTCCAGAGTATCAGGCTTTAATCTGCAGGTACTGCACAGCATCATAAAACCTGTCTTGGAAGGTTGAAACTGCTCCACACTACCTGCAAAGTTTTCATTCTGTCTGGATGCAGCCTTTGGCTGCCTTCAGCTGGCAGCTAAATTTTGCACAGTATAGCAATATTTCAGAATAAAACCCTTTTGGAATAATTGCTGTTTTCCCAGACAGCTGTGCAACCACATGGAGCAAGTGAAAGGACTCATCTGATCAGAACACTTGCTCCTGCAATGTCGCGGGCATGCGTGGCCACCATTTTAGCTCTTGTCTGGCCCTGGACATGTGCTGTGGCCATTTCCAAGATGGCAGATTGCAAGAGCTGTTTTCCAGAGGCCTTTTCGCACTACACTCGTTCCATTTGGAACGGGTGTAGGACGGGTGGCCTAAGACACTTCAGGACGCTTTCAGCATTCACACACAGGTGCGCTGGAACGCGTGTAAACGCCTTCCGGCACACCTGTGTGTAAATGGTAAAAGCGTTCCGAAGTGTCTTAGCTGGCAAAGGCCGGCCAGGGGTGGGGACACGGCCGGCGAGGCTGCCTCCCATTGGGTGCGGCTGCTCCGCGTCTTGCCGGCTGCACGGGGCCGGATCGGGGCCCGTGCAGCTGGCAGGAAGACGCCCGGGCACTCGGGTGCCCATTGGAGGGCCCGGGACAAGGTCCGTATGGGACAGGAGCCCTTTGGAGATCGGAGCCCCTGGCTCCGATCTCCAAAGGCTTCCCCGCTACACGGATCGTGCCCATCTGCAGGGCGTGGGCGCCTGGATCTAGGCGGCTGTGCCCCGCAGATCAGCTCCCCACCCCCACACTCCCCGAAGCCCCCACACCACCCACCCTCCGAACCCGATCGCACCCATCACGTGAACTGCTTGTCCAATAGGGGGCCTCCCCGAGCTACGTGGTGCGCGCTCCCGGGATCCTCGCCTCATTCCAAGGCCAGACAGCGAGCAGGTAGGTCCTGCGTCGCGCGCACGGGTCCTCCCGGGGCCCGGGGGGGGAGAATCATCTTCGGGGTTTAGGTGCCTCGGTGTAGGTGCCTACACCCCGAAGATGGGCGCGATCGGGTTCGGAGGGTGGGTGGGGTGGGGTGGGGGCTTCGGGGGGTGGGGGGGTGGGGGACTGATCTGTGGGGCGCCTGCACCCCGCAGACGGTCACGATGGGGGTGGGGGGGACCCTTGGCTGACCAGAGCGACATGCTCCGGTTGCCCAAGGGGTTCCTCGCCCCCAGTCAGCCCGGCATTGGCCTCCTGCCACCCCGGAAAGGGGATACAGGAAGCCGATGCTCCCAGGTCCCCGACTCCAGCAGCCGCAATGGGGCCGCCAGGGCCGGGAAGGGCCTAGCTCCCCCCCGTGGAGGGCGATCACCTTCCTTGCCGGGCTGCGGGAGTGATCGTGCAGCGCCGGTGAGGCTGGCAGACAGCAAGGGGTCCTACGATTCGAATCGTGGCCCCCCTCGCTGTCAACCAGCCTCGTCGCGGCTGCGCGATCACTTCCACAGCCTGGCGAGGAAGGAGATCAGCCCGACCGCCATCAGCTGCTGGGCCGATTTTCGGCCCATGCTGACGGGGGAGGCGTGCCCGCGGCTGTCAGGGAGAGAAGCGTGCGTGAACGCTTCTCTCCCCGAACGCGCCGGGACGCTTCGTACGCGCGGGAACAGATGCAGAGCACTTTAAAGTGCTCTGCATCTGGAATGCGCGGAAGACAGCCCCGGACGTGCTGGGACGCAAACCTGGCTGCGGCAATGCGAATGCTGCGTCCTGGGCTGTCTTCCGCGCGTTCCAAAACCGTGTGTGCGGAAAGGCCTCAGACAAGGTAAATCCTTTTGCTTTTTTTTTTTGTAAAAAAAATAACTCAAGTTGGCAGTTGATTATCCCATAATAGCATTATTGTGGGATATCGCCCCAATACCCCAGGACTATGTTCTGATTGCTGTGGACACGTTTGTCAATTGGAATGGGCTCCCTGGATAATTTGGGTTTTACAGGTTGCCTAGAGGCAGCCCTTAACTCCTCTGCCTCCTCAAATGAATGAAACCTGTGGAAGTGACTTTGTGCAGAGAAGGGCAAGCTGGCTATTGGGAAAAATAATGTTCCTTTCAGCAGATTGAAAGCACAGGGGCTTGATCCTGAGATTGCGTACCTATTCTGCTAATTTTGGATATTCCAGAATTTAGCACTTAGCTGAGAGAGTCAGCCAAACTTAAAAGATGGGAACTAATTTGGCAACAATGACAAGCTCAGATGTACACAGGTGCAGAAACCTGCAGGGCCCAACTCTTGTTTATCTACACGAGTAAATCTTTATATTTTGCTTGGCAGATACGGAAGTGTTTTGCAATGGCCTTGTTCTGGGGAAATACCCAGTTGCTCTTTCACTTAGTTATGGCCAGTCACAGTATTCCTCCGCCCAGACGTACCTCAAAGCAGCACAGCTTTTTTCTGCCTGCAGCAGCAACGCAACATCTGACAGAAGGGTGCGAAGTAAGAAGATGCTGATCGATCAGCATCTTTTTACTTCACTTCTTCAGGGACATGCTGTGCGTCCTCTGCAGGCACCTGTGCATCCCATTTGAGCAATGGGAAGTTGCTTTGCTGGGATAACGCAACTTCTGATCACCCTGTCTGGACGACCAGAAGCAACTGCGCTGTCCTTGTGCGGCTTCCGATCTTGGGTCTGACTGACAGGAAGCAGCTTTGGAGGGACTGCAAAGTATATTGGAAGTCTGGATGCAGCCTTAATGTGTGTATCTATTTAGCAGCAAATGTTTCATCTGCAATTACATAAATTTTCCTTCTTTTATACATTCAAGCTACAAATCGAATTGTTCCAGACATTTTCTTAGCAGATGAAGGGTATACTTAATAGATCTGCTGAAAAAGATTGTAAAATGTCCTGTAGATGCTCTGAAATTATCGAAGCAGGAACCCTGTCATGTGGTTAATTCTAATCTTCACTAAAGCTAAGCATCTTTAAAATACTCCAAAATTTGTTTTTGTTTTTTGTCAATTAAAACCACATGTTTTTCTTTTCCTGAAGTGTAGGGGGCAGCCAAAACCAGCAGAAAGGAAATTGCTTCAGAAAATCACTGAATAAAATATCAGCAGAGTTTAAAATAAAATTTTAACTTGATTCAACTGTATAAAATTCTTGGCTGCATTTTCTCACACAAGAGGCTGCTGAAGGAATGATTCATGAGGATATTAGGTATTGTTTGTTCCCATGCTTAATGATTTGGGGTGCATTTATATAACACCTAGAACTACGCTTAGTCCTTCAAGTATCAAGGTTAGCTTTGCTCTTGTGTTCTTGGATTTATTTATTTATTTATTTATTTATTTATTTATTTACATTTATATCCCGCCCCATACCCGAAGGTTTCTGGGCAGGTTACAACTTTAAAACAACAGATTAAAACAGAATGCACATTAAAAGACGTTAAAAATTCAGTACATATAAAATATACAACATGTTTAAAATGATAATGTTTGTACTGGGGGAGGGAACATTAACAACTTAGCCAAAGGACAGGGCAAAGAGGTGCGTCTTTACTGCCCTCCTAAATATATATAAGGAAGGGGCCTGATGCACCTCAAGGGGGAGGCTATTCCACAATCTGGGGGCCATCACAGAAAAGGCTCTCTCCTGGGAAAAGCAACTAACAAACAACAGCATCAGTAACAATTTTAGCCTACTCTTGTATCTGCTTTCCTGGGTCAAAACTTTTAATACAAAAAAAATGTTCTTCAGGAATTTCTGAATTTGGATTGAATATGGATTTTCGGAAGTCTGCTACAGATTTTCAAATGATTCGACATCGTATATTGCATCCGAGTATCAGGTCTATTTGTGCATATAATACGGGATGCAAACGGGATGCAGCGGAACGCAAACGCAGTAAAAATGGGATGCGAACGGATTCGAAAATCAGATACGAATGTTCCTGACATTCATATCATTCGATTTGAATTGGATTTTTGAAAATACGGATCCAGATAATCCGGATTCAAATTGGATTTTGAAAATCTAGATTTTCACATTTCGATTTGAATCGAATATTGAAATATTCAATATGAATTGAATTCAAATGCAAAAAGTGCATCCCTACATTGGGCAGGGGGTTGGACTCTATGACCTTAGAGATCCCTTCCAACTCTATGATTCTATGACTAAGAATGGCTTTTTGAGAGGATTGTCATTTGACTGCTACATTCTTTTCAAAATTAATTCCCACTGAATTCAAAATAAGGTTTTGGAAATAGATGACAAGCAGAACAACAGAGGCTTGCCTTTGTTTTGAATTTTTAA
Source organism: Aspidoscelis tigris stejnegeri (assembly GCA_023333525.1). Taxonomy (NCBI): domain Eukaryota; kingdom Metazoa; phylum Chordata; class Lepidosauria; order Squamata; family Teiidae; genus Aspidoscelis; species Aspidoscelis tigris. The sequence continues at coordinate 35,122,559 of JALMGA010000001.1, forward strand.
AAAGTAGTCACACGACGCACAAGTTCTCAAGGTTCCTTTTCACACTTAAGCAGTGGGGTGGCTCAGGGATGCATCACACACTATGGAGCTGTTTCCATTTCAGAACAGCTCTGAGTGTGCATGGCTGTCCCCTATTTTGGATAGCTCCATAGCTATGCTAGGATGGCCTGTGGAACTGAATGCTATCTTGGTGCTAACTTCTATGTGAGAATTGTGTGTTTGGGGCAGTGTGGCATAGCTGTGGCTGTGCACTCATGTGCCACATTGCCCAACTGCCATAGAAACCGCCATCTGTACATGGCTGTTGCTGCAGCAAGGCAGATGCTGCCATATGGCAGTGTTTATACTTACCTTGCTACAGGGTAAGACCAAGGTAGGTTTTGAATGGGGCTGGCATTCACACGTATCTAGTTCAGCCTCCTGTCTCACACAGTGTATTTCTGTTGAAGGTTATCACATTGTGATCATCGTTCCCTGATGGATCAGTTGCATTGGCATCATGTACCAGATCATGGGTGTTACCTAAGAGACAATCCAGGATCACCTTTTCCCTTGATGGTTCCAAAACCAATTGCTCTAGAGAACAATCATTTAGCATGTCTCTCCCTCATGGGTTGAATAAGATTTCTCCCAGTTTATATGAAAGTAGTTGAAGTCTCCCGTTATAACTGCCCTTTCCTTTTTGAATGCCTCTTGACCTCATTTTCCAAATGCCAGTCTCCTTCAGGAATTTGGTTAGGAGGGCAATAGCATGTCCCTAATATTAGACTTGCTTTCTGACCTAGTATTTTTATCCATAATGCTTCTGCAGATGGGTCTGATTCACCTAGACAATCTAACTCATAAGATTCTATGTCTTCTTTAATGTTCAAGGCTACACCACCTTCAATTTGCCCTTTCCTGTTTTTCCTGTACAATTTGTAACGTGGGTTTACTGTATCCCATAGGTTTTCATCAGTCCACCAGGTTTCAGTTACGCACCAACAGGATCAATTTTATTATCTATCACTAAGCATTTCAGCTGCCCATTGCCATGGATGGATCATTTGCTTCAGAAGTTGAGTTTATGATGGCAGCCTCTCATTACAGGAGTGAAAAATCTACTGAGATCATCCACTCTAAAAGACTTATGGAAACTGATGGTTTTGGAAGACTCTGTGGAAGTTTTGATTGTCATGACTGGTGCTCCTCTTTAGGTTTTGGTCTCACTTTGGGATTGTGATGAACATCTCAGCTGAAGTGCTTGTAAGAAGGGTCTGACATCTGCCTCTTCATGACTGAAGAGGCACAGGCACTAAGCAGATACTTGTATCATCTGCTGCACAGTCATAGTTAGTTGTTGCTCAGGGTCATACTGTATAGACTGGGCTTTAGTGTGAGTTATGCTTCAAATAACATTTTGATCAGTACAATATCTGGATTAGAATTCAGGAAGACACCACTGGGAACCTTATATCATAACGTAATAGATAAACTCAATTTATCAGTAAGAATGGATGTATAGCATCTGTACATTTTCCCTCTTGAGACATCAGTTCCTTTTTTGTACTTGCCCTAATTCAAGAATATATCGGAAAAAGCTGAACCACTTACAAGTGGTTCATGGTTGGAATAGGCTATGCTGTGGCCTGTTCCAGTGCCTCATCCAATGAAGAAACCATGTTCTACCAGGCCTGTTGGTACTTGGTCCACAGTGTGGATGAGGCGTTCTAGGCTGAGCAAGTGTACTGATGCAGTGCAGAAAACCCCCAGAACTCAGCTTTTGCCTGACCAGCTTCTTCATATGGTCACCTCCAGAGTCCATAAGGCTAAGAGGCAATAATGCAGGAAATCTCTCCCTGTGTCATTACCTTCTCCTAGCTAGACAGTGCTGTGGTGTACTGTCTTTAGGCAGCACATTTTACTGATGACAACATCTGGGTTTTCGGTTGTCCTAAGTACCCAAATGTGTGTGTTGGTACTTCTGTGCATGTGTGGATGCCTATTTCAGTCTCTACACATGTGCAGGTGGATGAAGCTATGATGGCAATAGTTTCTAGCACTTTTTTTGGAGGGGGAGCAGGACTATGGTGGGGTTGCCTGAGATACATGAGGCAATCCCACAATAGTAGTGTCATAATGATGCTATATCCCCCTCTGTGGATGGGGCCAATGTTTTTCGCGACAGGCAGTGAATATTCAGATAGAAGTGAAAACACATTGCCGCAGGGGTATTTTCAGGCATTTATTCGGTGGGACTGGAGAGGAAGAAGCAGAAAAGCTGAACTGGTCCAGAGATTGCTTGCTTTGGGATTTTGAAGGCCTGGACGTTCTACTCATTTAGAATGTTCTGCAGGGAACTTTCATTACAGTGATGCTGCTTATAAAACTGGATGTTGAAAAAGCTTTGACAGTTTTGACAGCTTTAACAGCTCCCTAGACAGCTTTATAATCTGATTTAGAAATTATTCCCAGCTGTTGGGAATGTTTTAATCGGCGGGTTAGTTTTGTGTTCTTGCCTATTCCAATCGTGGGAGATCCTAGTTTGTGAACATCTGGATGGAAGACATAATTGGTACGGTGTACTGAGTGTTTTTTTGGGTGGTGGGGATTTATAAACCCTAGTGAAATAAGGAGACCAAGAGCAAAAGAATTACACTTAGTCAGTACCATCTTCATTTCATTTGGGCTCAGGGGATTTTGGAGGGGGCCTTGGTTAAAAGGATGTAATCAAAATGTATTGGGACCCATTTTGCACTATTGGTGTAACCAAGGATTTCATATTCGTTTCCTTCTGGATCTTGTTTCCTGCATTGTTGGGGAGAAGGGGCCCTTGCTGTAGCCCTTAGGATAATGCTTTAAAAATATCTACAGCTATAGAAAACTTGAGTGCTCCTGATCACTATTCCAACCAACCAACCATACTTTATTTCCCAGTATTCCATTCAGTGGTTGTCAGTGCCCAGCGTAAAAGGCAAGCCAGCCAAAAAGCAATGGTTTTACAGGTCAGACAGTAGACTGACAAATAAGTACTGGCCAGTACATCTGATACTGTGGTAGCAGACAAAGGCAGGAAAGAAGCAATGATAATAGATATAGCAGCCCCAGCAATGGTAAGATCAGGAAGAGAAAATATGAGAAACGGGAAAAATACCAGGGACTGAAAGAACTGGAGAAGATGTAGAAGCCAAAGGTCCAAATAATCCTGATGGTGATCCCTAAGTTGGAGGAATGGCTTCAAAACATCCCATGACAAACACTGGAGAGCACTGTTAGGAAGACTGCAATCTTTCTTTCTGCACTGACTTTTAGAGTACTTTAGTGCAAGGCCTAGTCCAGTTCTGGGCCTCTCTCTTCTGCACTCTGAGGCAGATCAGAGAAGCTTTGGTCCCTGCTAGCATTCCGCATCTGCACTGGATGCAGTGTAGCCTGGTCTAGATGGCTAAAATGTCTCCTAGACCAGAGGCCTTTTCGCACTACAGCCAAATGGCTGTAGTGCACTTAAGCTAGGACACACAGGGACGGATTCCCCATTCACACATAAGCAGTTAAGGAATGCGTGGGAACGTGTTCCTTCCTGCCTGTGTGTGAAAGGGGAACCCATCTTCGCCTGTCCTAGCCTGAAAAGGCTGGCATGGGGGCGGGACGCCACTCCCAGGCATGTCCCGATTGGGTCCCATTGGACCCAGGGGCGGGCAGGCCAGTTGCGTTCCTTCCCTGGTTCCTGCAGGTTCTAGGGGACCAGACCACAGCCCCTAGCACCCACAGGCACCCCCCCCAGGCATGGGCATATGTGGGGATGCATGCGCGCACGAGGCACTTACTTCATCGCCACTGGGTTCCGAAGTGTTGTGCTCTACTCAATCAGAGCTGGCAGGGTGCGCAGGCGCATAACGCCACCAACCAGGATTGCCACTTTGGAACCCGGCAGTGAGGTAAGTGCCTCATGCGTGCGCACATCCCCACGTAGGCCGATCCGGTGCCCTAGAACCCGCAGGAACTGGGGAAGGAACTTGGGGCAGCTGGGACAGCTGAGGGACAGCCGGGGATGGCCACAAATGCCCTGGGCAGAATGCGAGTGGGTGCCCTGGGATGGGGTGGGGCGCTTCCGAAGGGAACCACCAGCCTAGTGGAGCGAATGTTCTGTGCCAGGGTGTCCTACATGTGTTCCATCAGCCCTCATGTGAATAGGCCTCAGGATACCAGTGCCTGTCACCCAGAAGCCACTAGACCTGCCCAGGGAGCTATGCTGAAGGACACAGGCCAGTTTAGCAAGGGAACCTATTTCAGCGGTGCACCAAATTGTGCTGCTAAAATGGATCCTCCTGGGGCTCTGAAGCCAGGAAGTTTCATTCCTGGTTGTTGGAGCCTTTGCAGCAGGCTCTGAAGCTTGCACATTCTTTGGAGTGGTATAGGATGGTGTGGGGGCTATCGTGAAACAGGCATTCAGCTCTGGACAGCTTCGTTCTGGGACAGCTGGACCACTGCAGCCGTTCAAACAGGAGCAGTTCAAGCTCTGAAAGTATGGAAGCTGCCTCAGATTGGGCTAGTGTACCACATGGCTCGCTTCTGGTCATTTCTCTTCTGTGCTGAAGTGTAGACTAGAAAGGTCACGGCTCTTCCTAGGCTGCTGTATCCTCATTGGATGCCCCCTAGCCTAATCTAGGCATTGGATTGGGATACTGCCTAGATTCAGGAACCTCTAGAGGTATTTGGAAGGCTCAAAAGCTCACACAAGTTTGGTGCAGTACAGGGCCTGTCCCAGAACAAGCTGTCCAAGTGCAGGTGGTCTTGTCCTGGGCAGGTAGACTGCTCCAGCTTGTTCCTGTTCCAGAAACAGATACGCATTGTTCTCTTTCTAACTTTTATCTGGACAAAGCCTTTGTAGTGCTCTCCTTAAAGTGGCAATATGTTGTTCATATACATGCCCCAGGTGGGAAACATTTGTTCCCTGGCTGCAGTGTTTCTGGGTGGGACAGTTCCATTGATCACAGGAAATGGCCCTGAAAATAAGCCATTTCTTGTGTTCAGAGACATGGGGCTGGGAAAGTCACATTAAAAGGTGTAACTTAAGGAAAGTGGCGGCACTGCTGGAAGAGCATTGGAAGCACAATCAATGGTCTCATTCTCTCCCTTTTTGGCATTTCAGCGTGATTGTGGCAGGATGCCTATTTAATGAATGTGGGCCTGTTTGGACCTCTCACTCTTCTAGTGCACCCACTGGGCCATGGGTGTGCAAGGATGTGTGGACTCACAGGCTGTATCCTCACGTGGGGTGGGTGGAGTATAAATCAAAGAGTAAAGTAATCTGGATTTAAATCGGGTTTTTAATCAGCAGTGAAGTTAGATTTCTTGTGTTTCTATTGTTAACTTATAATGCAGATTTGCTCTCCATTCTTCAGTGTCCCACTCACCCCTCCGCTGGCAGAATCCCTCCCACCCCATCATTTTAAAAACTGAATTAAAGGGAAAATGTGTGAAAGACAGTGATTCCCCCTCCCCCCTCTCTCTCACACATGACCATCTGAAGAGGAGGGAGGAGGGACGGGAGAAGAACTTTCTCTTTAACCTTTTGCTGGCTGCGATCTTCTGAAGAAGCTGTATAGCTGCAATTTAAAGATTAGATTAGTCTGGCATGACCTGTTTGTTACAAATCCATGTTGGCTTTGGTTAATTACTGTATTCCCATCTATGTGCTTGCACACATGTTGTTTAATAATTTCTTTGAGGATCTTGCCTGGTATTGAGTTTCCTGGGTTGATGTTTGCCCTTTTCCAGCCTTCTGGAACTTCCCCTGTTCTCCAGGAATTTTCAAAGATCACAGAGAGCGGATCAGCAATTATATCAGCTAATTTCTTCAGTACTCTAAGGGTGTTTCCACACTGGTTGCAGAAACTGGATTAAACATACATTGAACACACATTTAAAACACTTACCTACTTCACTTCTGCACTAGAGACCTCTTTCCGGATGCGTGGAGGTGGCCGCTTCCGCATTTTGGTGCGCAAGATCTGTTTCTAAAACCGGATTAAAGTGAAGACCTAAAAAATTAGGTCTTCAATCCATCCCTTCGCCTGGATCCTTGTGGAAGCAAGACGCTTCTGCCCATGGCCAGGTGAAGGGATGGATGTCCCGGCGGCTGCCATGTTGGGAGGGGCGGAAGCAGGATGGCCTGCCTTGGAAGCCCCTCCCTCATGCACCACCAGAAACATGCAGTGACTGGCAGCTGCCTGCTCAAGTCCCTCAGCTCCGGGAGCAGTGTCAGTGTGGCTTCCACACAGCACCCAGACCATCTGTCCTGCCAGATCCGGTCTCCCCGCGCATGTGTGGACGTGCATGGGCCCTTCGTCCCTATTTGGGACGTATCCTCCAGAAGACTGCTCGCTGCCAGCAAATGTGGAAGCACCCTAAGATATAATTCATCTGGGCCTGGAGACTTGAATTTATGTTAAGCGAGTGTTTCCTCATCTTTTCTTTGTCTACACAGAGCCTTGATTCTCTTGTTCTTTCAATGGCACAGTGAAGGCCAGCTAGTGTTTCATTTCCCTTCTGAGAGAAAACAGATGCAAAATAGGAGTTCAGAAGTTCTGGCTTCTCTATGTCACTTTTGACCAATTTGCCATTTTCATCCTGTAAAGGTCCTATAGATTCTTTGACATTTCTTTGGCTCCTTACATACCCCCCAAACCCTTTTTTATTGCTTTTGGCCTCTTTTGCAATCCTCAATTCATTTTGAGCTTTAACCTTTCTGATATTTATCCTGCAGTTTCAGCAGATCACGTTATATTCTTCTTTAGATATGTCTCCCTCCTTCCATTTCTTAAATATTTCTGTCTTTCTTTTTAGCAGGTTATTGAGTTCTGGGTTCATCCACCTTGATTTCTTCAGTTGTTTCCTGTTCTTCCTTCTTTTGGAACTTGTTAAGGATTGTGCTTGCAAAATCTCATTCTGCAAAATTTCCGATCCTTCTTGGACATTTTTGCGCTTTAGGGCATCCAGCCAATCTATCCTTTGCACCTTCCTTCTGAGTCCATCAAAATCTTCTCTTCTGAACTCCAATCTTGAAGTTGGAGTTGTTCCTTTGTTATCCAAAATTCAATGATAGCATGGTCACTGCCTCCCAGGGTCCCAATTGCCCTTATTTCCTCAATCATTTCTTCTTTGTTGGTAACAGTTAGATCCAGGATAGTAGATCCTCTTATATTTTCCTCATTCCTTTGGCAGATGAAGTTGTCCGCGAGACAGGATAATAATTTTTTGCACCTGGGATTTTTGCATGAGAGAGATTTCCAACAAATGTCTGGATAGTTAAAATACCCCATAATCATTATGTCATGATTTCCTGAGAGCTTGCCATCTGATGTAAAAAGAGTTCATCCATATCTTCTGTTTGTCCAGGGAGCCTATAGTAAACACCCACAATATTCCTCTCTCGTCGTATTTTTACCCGAACAGTTTGTACAAGGCTTCTGTTATCTGAAATATGAATTTCTGTGCAGGTAAATGCTTTCATTACATACAGTGGAACACCTCCTCCCCTTTTGTTAACCCTATTTCTTTTAAATAAATTTTAGCCATTGAGCTTTGTATTTCAATCATGTGTATCATCCCACCATGTTTCAGTGATGCTGATGATATCATATTTCTTTTCCTGTATTAGTATTTCAAGTTCTTCTTCTTCTTGTTACCCATGCTCTGTGCATTGGTATAGAAATGTTTTAGTTTGTGGCAGGTATCTCTTACAGGCTTGACTCCTCTAGTTTCTTTCCTAGCTTTTTGTCTTTGTTCTTTCCCTTTACTTTTGACAGCAAGATCCTCAGTTGATAGCAAGGCTCCTCCCAAAAGATGTGCTTTCCTGTTTTAGTAAGATGCAGCCCATGTCTTGCGAGGAGTCCATCATGCAAGGACTTCACTCCATGATCTAGGAATCCAAATAATTTCTGATGGCACCATCAACATAGCCAGTTGTTTACCTCTACAGTTCCATCTTCTCGTTCCATGACTATTCTCTGGGAGGATAGATGAGAAATAGGGATGTGCACAAATATTCATAACATTCAGAATTTTTATGAATTTAGCCGAAGTCATATATTCGAATTAGCATTGAATGTTGGCACAATCAAAGATTGACATTTGAATTTGAATCAAATGTTTTTATACATTTGTATGAAACTTCCTATGGGATTTGTATACATTCGTATGGAATTGAACATTCGTATTGAATTCAAATCCTGCTATATTCAAAGGGGATCTATTTGAACGAATATGAATTTTCTTGCATTGAATTCAGTACGAGTCAAATACACCCCCCCCCGCCCAGTTGTGCACATCCCTAATGAGAAGACAACCTCCACTCACACTTCCTTCACTTTCTTGCCTAGGTCTTCAGAGTCCCTGCAGATAGCAGCAAAGGTCTTCCGTGTGGTGTCATTTGTCTCTACATGCGCTGGTATGCATTCATGGCACCACAACCGCCCCGTGTGGATCTTGCCCTTGATTCACCTAAAATGAATGAGTGATTGCTCGGTTCATCTATATGGTCATGCCTCTTCTGACTTTGCCCCCTTCAACGTAGCCATAGTTCTGTAGCTTAAGTTATTACCCCATTCAAAAAACAATTTGCAAGCTAGGGAATACGTACAGAAACTAGCAGAGTATTCTTTACAATGCTTTGAATGGCACTATTTATATGCAGGTGGTGACTAAAGCTTTGGCCTCCAAATACACTGGATTTTTCTACTGGCAAGATGCTGCCACTATGAGCATAATTTCTTTTTAAAGAACCCAACCTTGGTTTTACCTCCCCCTCCCCTTTGATGTTATTATAAAAATAAATCTCTTTGGATATATTCATGGAAATTAATGAAAGTCTCCAATGTAGCCATTTCCCTCCTCCTCTCCTAACTCAATAAAACATATTGCTTCCTCCCCACCCCCTGGTATTTTTATATTAGCCACCTCTAGAAGAGACCAGCTCTTGTGTAGAAAAATGACTCCAGATGGAGACCTTTGCATAGTCCGCTGACTCCAAGTGCAGTGTAAATACAAAAGAATGGATTATGCTTCTAGCTCTCATCTTTGTGCAGGAAATAAGAAGCATGCCGTTGGCTTAAGAAAGTGTAGATTTATTCCACTAAAAATGTCTGTTTTACTATGTGCTTTTCCATCTGCTTCTACCAAAGTCCTCAAAATGGGAGCCTGGTGAATGGAGCTTGTATATGGGTAGATACCAGTTGATAGACAGCCTGTGGAAAGTTGTCTCTGAGGATTCTGGGCTGCAGTGGGATTCCATGGCCTACCACATCTGGCAGCTCCATGTCTCACTGGCTTTGAATGTCTCCACAGTTTGTTCCAGCTGCCTGCACCACTCCTTACGACTCTGCCAGAAAGGGAAGTTATTTTTCCCTCACTTAAGCAGATGGGAACATTTGTGGAGCAAGGAGAGGCTATACGGCCTGCGGCGCAGTATGGAATATCAGTATGTATCCATGGTTATGATGAGTGCCTGGAGGGGAAAAAAGAAAGAAAGAAACCGTGCACATTTTTCTTGCATTTGCACAATATGAATGGGGACAAATTTGTTTTGTTTTTAGAGGAAGTTGAAGGTGGCCGGCAGCAGGGTCAGCCTGGGGTTTTTTTGGCATCCTTAGCAAAATATGAGATCAGTACCTTCCTCAAAGTAACAGAGAGAAAAATGACAGCTGATGGGCAGGATGTGGTCAAGGAACAGATTGCTGCTACCACCGCCTGCGTGTCCTTTCAGCAGCTGGGCTGTGCAACAAGGGCTGCCTGTGTTGGGGGCCACCAGTTGTGGGTCCACCATCAAAGGGGTTTGCCGCTTTGGGGGAGAATGAGTGTGAGGGCCTCTGCCTCTTGACCAGGCCTTGGCATTATGGGAGGGATTTGGGTAGGGTTTTTAACTTTTTCCTTTTTTAAACCATTGATCTGTTTTAATTCTGTAAATTGTTTAATTCTGGTTTAATGTATTTATCTATATGGTGTTCTGTAGTGGGGGCTAAGAATTTATCTGTCAAGGCAGGGAAAGAGAGGGGATTGTGATAGGGGGCCATCATTGCTGTGATGAAGGGCAGGAGAAGGTGTGGTGTCACATTAGGAGTGTTAGATGTATGAAGAAGAAGAAGAAGAAGAAGAAGATGAAGATGATGAAGAAAAAGAGTTGTCTTTTCTACCCTACTTTTCTCACCCATTTAAGGGGACTCAAAGCGGCTGACAAAGCTTTCTATTCGTCTCCCCACAACAGGGCACCTTGTGAGGTAGGTGGGGCTGTGAGAGCTCAGAAAGAAAGTGATTATTCCTTCTGGTCTGCCTTCCATCCAGAGTTGAGAACAGCTGTCAACTGCACCACTGCTCTGATAGTGCTGCTTTTGAATGCCACATCAGTCCAGGATAAAACATCAGTTATCCATGATTGATTCTGGATGAAGGGGCTGATCTGGCATGCATTACTGAGACATGGGTGAATGAACTGGGCAAAACCTAGCCTCACTCTGCTTTCTCTCCCCAGAATGAACAGAGCAGCATTGTTCTAGGTGGATGGGAAGGGGAGGAGGGGTCTCTGTTGTCTATAGAACTTCTGTTATGATTCAGGGGGAAGGTAGGTAGAGTTAAGGAGTTTTTGTTGTCATAGGTTAGTGGTAGAGGCAAGCTGAAATGGGGCATGGCCTTCAGAATCCAAGGAAGAAGGGGTTAGCTGGCTCAGGGGTCAGCCAATCAACAAATGTTGACAGTGAAATGGGCCCTTTAAAAAGCTTATGCCATTAGAGCATAACTGTTATTGATCTTATGTATCACTGGGGTAGGGAATAGGATAAGGATCGGGTCCAAAGTTTGCCTATGGAGAAAGATAGGAGGGAATCCTGAATAGTTAACTGAAATGCTAAAAAGTTCTGAGACTGTTAGGTTAACCAAGTTGTAACAATAAAGTGAAGTTCATATTTTGTTCCTATTGAGGTGTGTGTGTGTGTTGCAGAGGGGGGTAGATTGTAGGCTCAGGGATGAGACTGCTGAGTCAATTTTAAAAGGCAGAGCCCAGTAGTAAAAGGAACTGAGGCGCCTGGCTAGGCGTGAGGCTAGCCCCAGCCGTGAAATCACAACTTCCATCTCTCTTGCCGTGTGGCCAGTTGAATCTTCAACTTGTTCTTTATGGCAAAAACAAGCATCAACAGTAAGCAGCTTCTGACTAGGGATATGCATGAATATTCATGCCATTCAAAAATTGTATGAATTTCTATGACTTTTCACATTTGCAGGTGAATCAAAAGGGCCCTGCATTCATTGGCCCCCATTTGCCCTTGAATCAGCCTTCATCAAAGCGCCATAGAAGCTACAAATAAGGCTGGATACCTCCACCCCTGTCCTCTCATCCTCCCAGGCTGGACCACCTTACCTTTGGCCCCAGTAGGCCTTTGGAGGTGTATGCGTGGTGATTCCAGATGTGGGAGGTGTGCGGCCACCTCCAGAAGGCCTACTTGGACCTAGGAGGAATGGATGATGTTAACAGTGTTTGCAGCAGCAGGTGGGGGGGGGGAGGTGAAGCTGGATGGGAAGGGAAGGTTGGGGGGTTTCCTTCACACAAGAACATTCAATGGATGTTCAGATGTGAATCTGAAGCCCCCCCCCTATTCACAGGGGAGGGGATTCATGCAAAACCAAATATTCCCCCATTCGATTTGCATCAAATTGTACTGGGAAAATTGGCTTCATGAACATCCCTACTTTTAACACCTCGTGATCAGGCATTTGATCTGTGAGAATATTTTAGTTTATATTTTGTTGTTATATTTCTTTTAATGCTGTTTTAACTTATTTTTATTACCTGTATTGAGTTTCTGCCTTTGTTTTCTGTTTCCAGATGCTGCTCTTTTTCTTTTCTGCTGAACACACAATCAAGCCACTTTTACCTTGTTTATTAACAGTTCCTGAAGAAGTCTCTGTTCAGCAAAGTCAGCCTGTCTAGCTACTCAGCATGAAGACAAGACCAACACAATAGTTCTGTCTTGTTTATCTCGATGTACTTTTTCCTCTCTGCTTGGCATTTGACACCGGAGACATTATTTGCAAAGATAATAAAGTCACGGAGCAATAGGCTGCCTTTTATGTGCTTAGGAAGAGTTAAGACTACTGCTGCATGAGTAAATAAATGAAAGGAAGTTGATCGAGACAGTCACTTCTTGATGGAACTACAGTTCCCAAAGTTCCCTGGGGAGAAGCTTCATGTCTTTAGTATGGACACATATCCTTTGTGTTTTGTTTGCTGTACTATTAGAGCAAGTTAGCACTGCTCTTTTGGAGGGTGGGGAGGAAATTAATGTGGGTCATAGAATATCAGTTCTTCCACACGGACACCTGTTTACTACCCAACAACTCATATGGCCACAGTAAGAGACTTGAATCAGAGCAAAGGTTAATTAACCTAACACCTTGGGCCTTTCCGCATTTGCCGCTGAAAACGGATCTATAAGATCCGTTTTCGGCCAAAACGTTTTCAAAGGGAAATCTGTTTCGAGCAGAAACGTTTTCTCCCAGACCCCGCGCGTACACACACGCGTGGGGCCGCGGCGGCAAGGCCGGATTGGGAAACGGTTTGGGATGGGTGCTGTGCAAGTGCACCACCACCCATCCCAAATCGGCCGTGCCGGCACCTGCCCAGCTCTCAAAGAGGCAGAGTGCATGCTCTGCCATTCTGACAGCTAGGCAAGCCTGGCAGCCAGCTTCCCTGCCTTCCCCCTGGCCAGAGAACGGAGAATCCTCCCTTCTCTGGCGAGGGCAAGGCACCCCCACTCCTTCTGTCACCCCAACCCCACAAACAGCCCCCTTCTATGTACCTGATCGCCTCCATTTCGCCTCCATTTCGATCGTGAGTCTCGGAGGGACGGCGGCAATCGCGCACGCATGCGCCATTGCTCTGATGGCCCCAGCAGCCCAGGGACGCTGGGAAATGTTTCCAAACCGTTTTCAGGGGGAAAGCCAGATGTAAGACCTGGGTAGGATTTCGGCAGCAAAAACGGTTTAAAAACTTGCCGATATGCGGACGTGGCTTGCTCAAAGGGGTCTAATTCAGGCCCCTATGCGAAAGCCACGTCTAAATCCGTTCCACATCTGGCTCTAAATCCGTTTTTAGAGCCAGTGCGGAAAGGCCCCTTGTTTCTAACAACAGCCAGTCAGGTTCCTGGGCCCTGTATGCATAGAGAATAGAGAACTGCCATCCACATGCTGGTGCAGACAACAGCAAGCCTCATGGGGACGTAATCTGGAATAAAGTGCAGTGCAGAAAGGTCTTAGAGGAAGGCCTCGGGCAAAATATAAAGACTAAGTTCTCGTTTACTCTCCTTCACATCTCCTCCTATTCACTTGGGCTGCGTCCCCAAAAGACTTATTTACTTCTCCACTGTCACTCTACTGTCACTCTACTGAAGTGGACTTTAAAAGTGCCATGCAAATCAGGAATAAGCGTCCGCATGAGGCTCAGGAAAATGCGTGTTTTTAATGCACCTTCCGTCCCCATAGGATCCCTGTTTTCTTTGCGCGCATCTTTTTCTCCCCGCCCCTGCTCTTGTTCATAGGGTGCCAGCGGGAATGGGGAGGGACTGCGCTCGGTGTGGCCACAACCAGGAAGACAATCCCTGACAAGTGCAAAGGAGATCTCTCCCCCCCTTAAATGGCTTCTCGTGCTGGAAAACATTCACTCTCACCACTTTCCCTGTTTTTGCTTTCAAAAATCCACCCTGCCCAGCGCACAAGCGCTGACAAGTCCAAAGGAAAAACAGCGATCGGCTCTCTGCCTCTCCCCCCCCCCCGAAATGGCTTCTCGTGCTGGAAAACATTCACTCTCACTACTTTCCCTGTTACTGCTTTCAAAAATCCACCCTGTCCAGCGCACGATCGCTCATTCACTCATCACTTTCCCTGTTATCGCTTTAAAATCCACCCCTAGCAATAATCCACCCATTTCACACCTCACAGCGATTGCAACAATGTTTCAATTCTGCATGATTCTGGCTCTTTAGTTCGGAGCTTTAGAAAGTGAAGCTGCTTTTGTGCTTCTGCTGTGTGTGCAGGCGGCAATCCCCGCCCCTTTTGCCACGGAGCGTCCTCAAGGTAAATGTAGCGAGGAAAACCCGCGACTTACAGAAAGAGCGCTGGAAGAGTTGTTTAAAGTGCATGTATTTTGTCGCGCGATTTCCACATTTTGTAGCGCTGGAACCTCGTTAAAAACCCTGGCTTGGGGACGCTCAGAGGCAAAAGGAGAGTCTTGGCAGACTTTTTATTCCTTGGGGACAGGCCCTTGTAGGCTGTTCCTCCACATAATGGGATTATGTAGCCTCCATTAGGGATATTCACGAATATTTGTATGAATTCAGATGATTTCGGACATTCGTATACGAATAAAATGTTACGACATTCGGACATTGACGTTTGTATTCATAAGAATGTTTCAGAACATTTGTATGAATGCTTTGGAACATTCATGAACCAGGGAGGTGGGAAAGCAGCTGCACCAGCCACATCTGCAATGGATCCAGAGTGCATTCAAAGTGGATTCAGAGCAGATCTGGCACTTTCAGAGCAGATATGTTACAGGATACATATCGGATACGTATCAGATATGTATTGGATACATATCAGATACGTATGCGTTCGTATTGGATATTCGTATGAATTTGTATGAATACATTCGCATTGAATACAATCCTACCACATTAGAAGGGGATCTATTTGAACAAATAGGAATTTTCTTCCATTCAATTCGATACGAATCGAATGCTAAAAACCCATTCATGCACAACCCTTGTCTCCATAGCTTATTGGAATAAAAGTCAGTAATACTGGGACTTTTTGAGGAAGGGAGGCAGGCACAGCTAGATAACGGAGGCAGATAGATGTCTGTCACTTGACTGACATGTTAGCTATCTGCCTATCAGTGTCCTTGTAATAAGATACAAGATAATTTGTGCAACATTACTGTAGGATCCTGTATAAAAAGGATATAATAACTTGGCCAACAGCTGAACCAAAATAAATACCAGATTAGGCTGTTGTTGCTGGGTACCACCAAGTTGTGGCCAACTTCTGATTGATGGCATGGGCACATCTGGAGGAACCTTTAGGCAGTTTTTTGGCTTTTGGTACAACAGCCAAAGCTGGCAATTGGTACTTCTTGCCACTGAGATCACCTGAGCCTCCACTGACAGTGATAATTCCAAAATACCCCCAGGATATGTATCTGTTCCTTCTGAGGGAGTAAAACCCCATCTAGAAGAGACAAATTCCTTAACTCCCAAACTTGGGAACTTTCTACTGGCAAGATCTCTGTCTTGTCAGGATCCACCCTCAGCTTATCAGCTTTCATCTTACCTGTCACTGTTTCCATATCTGTGATGTTACTGGCCTACATTAGTAGACTGGGCCTCCACTGCACCCCTAACCCCAGATTTTTCATGCATGGCAGTTATACATATAATGTAGTTCTGTGCTGCATAGTGGTTGGTGGGAACCAAACGTTAGGGTGTGGCCACACCTTCACTTTAAACCTTCTTCAGTCCACCTTCAGATCTGACTGCTCACACCTTTACATTTTTTATCCATTTTATTCATGGAGATTCCATTCAGGAGAGTCCAAATGCAAGGTGGAAAGTCTACAAATTAAATAGATAGAAATGAGTCATCAGGCCTGAAGATGATCTGAAGAAGTTCTAAAGTGAAGGTGTGCGCACTGCCACAGGGTTATACAGAAAATAACTGTATTCTTCAGTGGTGTTATGAGAGAAGAAAGGCAAACACTATTCATTCCATTTATAAATACACAGAGATTAGTGGAGCCCTTTTTCCAGGACTTCAGAACTACTTTCCTTGTAAGGTAACCAATCCTGAAAACTATCCTAAGACCTCAGTCCTCTAAGGGAACTGGCAGTTCCCAAAATGTAGCAATGAAAAACCACCACATGTGTTGCCCTTTTGCTCTATCTTTTATTCCTTTGGAATAGTAATTTAAAAAGTTCTAGCAACTGCACACACTCTGAATTTATTCAGTATTCTTTGGGTTGTTCTCTCATAAACCATAGAATCCCATATGAGTTCTTCCTAACTTAATACCTTGGAGACTCGAAGGGTATTTGCTCCCATCAACCTTAAAAAATGGATGATCTATGACAGTCAATCTTTCCCCCATTTCTAATTTTATCTTCATCATTCTTATTATTTAAAAAGCAGAGCATATCAAGACACCAGGGATGGGGGTGGGTTGGTTATTCCTTGGCTCTCTGTCCACTTCTAACCAGTCATGGGGATCGTTTATATGGGAAAATATCTTCATTCCAATTCCCCATCATGTGGGCTTTGTCTATTTTTACTTCCACCTTTTGCCTCAAACATTAATTTAATCATAGCTTTACTGGGAAATGAAGATGCTGTGCTACACATTCTTCCTCCCCAAGGAAAATAAAATCTAGTATTTTCTGAAACATGGTAAGATTCTGATCCAAACTGAAATTTTTTATTTGGTTGAGAGCGACCAAAAGTAAGATTAGGAATAATCATTTATTAGATGTATGTTACATCCACACCTAAATTCTAATCCAGCTTCAGTCCACCTTCAGAGTGAGAGAACACATCAGGGCTGTGGCCACACTGGAACCTGTTAGTCCATCTCAGGACAGACAGGAAGCCAGGCCATTTTGGGCCTGGGACAAACTGCATACACCTACTGCCTTCATGGTAAAAGGTGAGCTTCAAGTGACAGAGATGCCAGGGGAATGTTGCAAGAGAGGGAGGGAGGGGGGTGACTCTGAATGCTGAGGGGACACTGTGATGGGAGGGTGTTGCAGAAAGGCAAGGAGACCATGGCTTTGCACCCCAGGGGGATGTGGGGGGGGCATTGCTGAAGAAGAAGAAGAGTTGGCTTTTCTGCCCCACTTTTCTCGCCCATTTAAGGGGATTCAAATCAGGTGACAAATCTTCTGTTCTTCTCCCCACAACAGAACACCCTTTGAGGTAGGTGGGGATGTGAGAACTCAGAAGAGAGCTGTGACTTGCCCAAGGTCACCCAGCTGGCTTTGTGGAGGAGTGGGGAATCGAACCTGGTATTCCCAGATAAGAGTCCAGCTCCTTTACCACTCAACCAATTGTTGGACTCATTGTTGGTATTATCAGTTTATAGGATAGTCCCTTTCTGGCCAGGAAAGTCCTCAGGAAAACCAGATGTCCACTTTGGTGTCTGGTCTTTGAGGACCCAAGATGACCTCAGTCCTCCTAAGACCAGAGGTGTGACCATGGCCTTATATTCTATTTTTCTTCCAAGAAATGCAAGTGGCAAAAATATGTCTTTTTCTCCCCGCTTCCATTTTTTTTTGTATACAGCTCTGTGGATGAGACTGGACTGAGATGGAGGGAAACACCAACTTTAAAAACAAAAACAAAAAAGCTAAATACTGTACTCATAACTGCAAAAAAAGACATCCGATTGGCCTCTCAGATTGGCCTGGAGTTTGCAGATTTTCTTGGAACATTGTAATTTATGTATTTCATTGATCTGGCACTGTGCTGGCACAGCAAATATAATGCCAACCTTTTAGAGAAAGTGTGGGAACATAATATCAAGCTTGTCTGCCTGTCCTATCCCTCCCCCCAAAAAAAAAAATCAGATGCTAACACTTTTATGGATGGCCCCTGAGAGGGGAGAAAGAGATGGATACCAATGGCCTACTGTTTTCCTAAGACGACACCCACCATACTTGCAGAGTGGGGCAAAGCCCATAGTGTTCACCTGTTCTCATGCAGCAGGGGGTGAGGAGAAGTCCAAGAACCCATTTTGCTCCAGCACATGGCTTTAGCTCAAGCAGCTGGTCCTTGTTCCTTTTTCATACATGGTTCACTACATCTAAGAGGAACTGACTTAGGGTTACCCCAAATCTGATACTTTCTCTTTTTTACAGACCCATGTTCTTCTAATCCAGTGATGGTGAACCTTTTGAGCTCGGTGTGTCAAAATTCACAAGAAAACCTAGCTTAACTCGGGTGCTGTGTCACATCTAGAAATATCCATAATTTTGTGATATTTGTAGCTCTAGTAAAAAAGTTATATTTTTGATATATGTATTTTATTAAAAGCAAAAACAAATAATTCTTTACATTAGTGACTTTTGTTGCTAAATCTTCAATTGAAATTTGTTATTTCACACACTTCAAGAACAAGCAAGTACTACATGTCCAGGTGCCAGGGTGACCATGTGTGTCACCCAAAAGGGCTTGGCGTGTCACCTGTGACACGCGCGTCATAGGTTGGCCATCACCGTTCTAATCTATATTCATAGCTGCTTAAAACAAACAGTGGCTGGGTCTTTAGGGACACCACAGTTGGATCTTTGAAATATTATCTTTTTAGTTTTTCCTTCCCAATTACGTTTTCCTCTTCTATGGTCTATATTTTACACTTTATTTTATTGAATGTTGCGATTCTCCCTGTGACCGTACAGTTAGAGGTGAAATATAAATGTCTAGGAAGAAATAAAAATATTATATACCTGATGGCCGAGACCTGTCTTAGGCCTTTCCACACTTGGCCTTATTCTGGAATATATCCCGGAATAGGGGCCTGCTGTCTGCATGCTAGTGCAGATTATGGCTGACCCCAGGCAAGGTCTGCTGTTGTCTGCATTAGCATGCAGAACAGCAGACTGAAAATATTTGCATCCCATAAGCTCCCCTGGAAACCTTTAAGTGTATGGGATGAACAGAAATACCACAGACAAGTCATGGATGTTAAGAATTACTGGAATCATTCAGGTTTCCCAAACTCTGGGATTACATGCATACTGACTTAGTTTGGCTGGATTCTGTTGGCTCAGGTTGGTTCAGCTGTACATTAAGCTGCAGAGTGATTTGAGTGTGAGCTATTCGCATTAAGCCTACCTTTGGCAGGATTTATTCCATGGCTTGGCTTGATTTCTTAGATTCCAAATGCCCAAACTTCTCAGCCAGGCAAAGAATGGCTCTATGCAAAGTAGAAATAGATTGTTTGGCTTGGTAGAAAAAATACATGGCTGGACCAACCCAAATTGAAGTACCTGAGGTTTGGTCAAACCAAATGAGCACCCACATCTATGCCGTGTCTACAGTATGGAGGCTTGAATCCTGGACTTCTAAGTCCTTGTGCAGAACAAAATTGGAGCCCTGTCTCACACAGCGGCCCACCAATTGCTTCTAGGCATTCTCAGGCAGAAGATGAAGGCAAAATCACCTGCTCTTGACTGTTTGCAAATGGACTTTTGAGGCATCCCGTCTGTCTCTCCTGCATCTTACTGGTTCTTTAGAAAGAGATTTTGCCTGTTTTCAGTAATATAAATGGATACTTCTTCAAATCATGATACTGTTTTATTAATCACAGTCTTTTCTTCCTCCAGAATGCTCAGGTCAATATCTGTAGACATGAGTTCTCAGTTTATGCATACATAACGTAGGCAAGGTTGAGAGCAGATAGCTGGACCTGTATTGTTGAAGAAAGCTTTAAACTTAGAGCTGCTTCTGCACCTACCCTTCTGTATTTGTGGCCAGGATGGGTTGCTGGTGGAACAGAATAGGGCCATCTACATGAGAGGCCATACTGTCCAGCCCTAGTTGTCAACTCCAAAGACTGGGTCCAGTCCTTGGAGTCACTACTCAGGGCCTTTGTACACCTTCATTTCCCTGGGAAAGTATCCCAAGGAAATGAAGATTAGGGATGGATCTGGTGTCTACACTTTGGGATGCCAGACCCGTTGCAAACCTTGCCAGTGCTTCCCTAACTGCTGGCAAAGTGTGAATTGCTGCAATTGCCTCTGTCCTTGAGGCAATTGTATCATGAGGTGTGTCCCCATGAAGCTTTTTTAGTCCTGGTTTAGTCCTGCTTTGACTATTTTTGGGACTTTGGGACTTTTACACCTCCTCCAGTGCAAACCGTGCCTGCAATAAAGGCAGCAAAACTCTCACTGAAGGCAGCTTTAAAAACATCTTCTGTGTGATTACTTTCTATTTCACACCTTTCCCTTTTGACATTACTGGCAAATGTGTGCTCAAGTAGATCAGTGAAGGACAGAGCACAGCGTGATAAAATGTATCTTTGCAAAGCATTTCAAGTATTTAAAAGCATTGCAAAGCATCTCAAATGTTTCCTTTCTGACAACAATAAAAAAAGATACAAATGTTTCCAGCAAAACTGTTTTAAAAGGCAGGCAGCTCTTACCCTTTTTGCCTTTTTTGAATGAGGCTTTAGCATTGCGAGCCTGGGAAGGGGGAGCTTTGCATCTGTAAATAACCACCCACAGCTGTCTGCCATTGGCCAGAAGTCTAGGCCTCCACCCCAAATAGCCCAGTATTGTCCGCATGTGGGGTAAAATAAGCAGGCTCGGCTCCCAAAAGGGGACTGAATCCTATTTTCATCAGGATTTTTTTTCCCTCTGGATTTAGGCAGGATAGTCCTCATAAAATCCAGGAATAAGGAATTGCGTGGGGATGCCTGGATGCTGAGTTCAGATTAATTACTAAGTCATGGGGATGGGGATGCACCCACGGTGGCAATGGTGGCAACTGGCATGTGTGACACCATTGCCGTGGTGACTGGGCAAAGCAGCATGTAACTGTGCCTGCACTGCCCAATATTAAGCTCTATTCAACAGGAAGAGGTGCAAATGGAGGCTTCCCCAGCTGTCCCAGTTCAGCCACTAGTATAGGTTAGAGCACTATCTATACTTATATGAATGAGGAACAGTTTGCCATGCATTGAGCCACTTCTAAAATGGAAGTGGTTCCATGTTGTGTGTATGCCGTGCTGGCGCACAGCAGAAGTTCCCCACAGATGCAGGTGCAAATAGGCTCTCAGTATCTGAAGGCCAGGAACTAAAATTCTCAGATTTCTGAGTTCTCAAGAGAGTCCTTTTCACTGGCCTTCTTCCTGGAATGCTGCTAAAAAGGGTCCCTGCTCCCCGAAAGACCAGTAGCATGCAAGTAATCCCCATTGTTGAGGTCTACTGGTACAGCACAATAGGACACCACTTGACTGCCCTGGAACCATCATAAACCAAACCAAACCAAAACAAAACAGATGATCCTCATATCACCTTTTAGAGCATTTCAGAAAAAACAAGTTTGCAGAAATAGTAGTCGTTCTTTCTTAAGTGCTAGGTCAGAACTTCAAATAGGTATGCCCATTAAATGTGAGGGACCGAACATCATGGGCCAAATATTTCTTAATTAGCACCTAAGGGTGGCTAATATTTTTGTAAATTTAATGAGAATGTCCCCTGATTCCCCTCCCCTGCCCAGATTATTGGTTCTGTTTTATTATTTTGACTATAAAAAAGAAAATTAAAACTGTTCAGAAGATAGTGATGTTGGATTGGGACAGTCTTAAGGCCTTACTAGACAGCGAGGGTAAAAACACAGATAGTGGTAAATGTAGGGATTTTCTTTACATTGTAGCAAGGTGCATGGTATCACACTGGGCCTCTATGGCTCACTTCATGGCATGTTGGTAACAAGAGTGGAGCTATATTTGCTTGAGGGGGAGGTGCTTGGAATGAAATTTTCCCCAGACGTAGCTGTAGTATGTATGTGTGTGAGGGCAAGACCAAGCACTGAATGGTCACCGACACCAGCAGCAGACATGGCGTAAAACCTCTCTGACATCAAAGCTGTGATTTCCTCTGTGATGGAAGCTGAGGGAGATCAGAATACAAATTATTCAAAATCATGAGTGTACTGATGATAAACAAATAAGTCTAGTTCAGCACAACAGCATAGAAGAAGTACATCTTAAGAACCAAAGGTTAGGATGAATACAATGTATTTGAATGAATTTGAATTTGTATTTGATGCCTTATCTCAGAGAGGAATAATTTCATAGTCAGGGGCCATCACCAAAAAGTGCACTTCACACAGCAATGGAGGTACCCAGCTACTTCAACTTTTTATGAATGTTTTCATCCCTAATGTCACAGCTCCCCATCCTAAAATGTTTCTGGAGTTTAACTTTGTTGATCTTTTGTTGTTGTTGACATTTAAATATTGTTGGGATCCTGATCTAATTCTCCCTAAAGAGGAAATGGAGTAATTCCAACTCTCTCCTCCTAGTCATTATATTGGCAAATCTTTAAATATTTAACACAATGAAATTCCAAGAGATCAGATACTGTCTTTCCAAAAGTCAATTTTGCTTTCATTAATAATCATTGTAAGATGTCATTTATAGAGGGAAACTATGCAATATAGAACAAAATAGATCTTTGGGGAGTTGTCAAGGCTGAGAACGAGCTCATTCCCACCATGTCTGCTCTCCAAAAACTAGCATCCTGGGAGCTGTTGAGGTACATGTGGATACTAGGAAAGAAGAGGAAAGAGAAATCAGACATTAGCAGGAAATGTTTAAAGAACTGATAGATTGTCCACAGCAACTCCCAAATAAGTTCAAGAGTAAGCTTTGTATATTCCCTGATCTATAGATCCTTCTTTTTATACAGCTAAATATATCATGATTGGAAATCTTCAGAAATTCAGGCCATCTTAACTCACAAGGTTTCTGTCCTCCATTTTGAAAAGGTGACCTTGTTGTACTGTAATCAACAGATACTGACCAAAGGAGGGTACTGCAGGGAGATCAATCACAAAAAGAATCCATGAACCCCGCAGACCAGAAAAGGCCAAACGATACTCTGTTGTGGTCATGTGAAGAATTCTGTCACTTGAGAGATCGAATGCAGTGTGGCAGAGCTGGACTTCGAAGGCCAGGATTCTGTCGTCAAATTCTCTGAGCAAACTTAGCAACCTACTTCATGAAGCATTTGTAAAGATATGTATGGGGCCCTAGTTCTCTGTTTAAAGCCCCCCCCCCCATCACCAACATCATGGCTGGAGGACAAAAGTCAGAATGCCACTGCATTAAAATAGTGCTATAAATGTAGCATTATTCTTTGTAGCCCTCTTCACTTTGCTGTCCAGATCCTGCCTTTATTATGGAAAGGTGCACTTTTAGGCACCAGTGTGTGTCATGTCTATACTTACCTTGATGTGGGGAGGCATCTTGGAAAAATGCCTAAGCTGCCACCTGTCTGCATATGGCAGCACAGTGGTGCCTTTCTTGTGGTGAGGGAGGCTCCTCATTTTTGAGGGTGATGACCATCCAAGGTGCTTAACTGGCATGGTATGATTTCTCACTCTCATTGCAGGAGCCTTGGATCACTTCAGACACCTCCAAGCTCCAAAACGGAGTTGTGGGAGGCATCTTCTGGAATGACTATCATGATGCCTCCCCTGCCTGAAATGCCCACACAGAAGCCATCTCTCCTGGAAATTGGAGACATGGTCATAATTTCTGACAAGCTACCTGGAGAAAGACCATATAGTGAGATCTTTGGGTTCACATGAGGAAACTTGCTCACTAAGTAACCTGGCTCTCTTGGTGCACGTTCAAACCTAATGACATTTGCAGTATGATTTTAAACACAATAGCAACAAAAACGTTTATGTTCTTGAGTTTGCATTATGAAGGAGAATTTTTATTATTCCCCCCCTTCTGCCAAAGACAATAATTTCCCCCTCCCTTTCTTTCAAAATAAACATCAGCATGGAATGTGCTGCAGCAAATAGCTAGAACTTTATTATATTTCATACAGCTTTCTAAACAATTTTCAGCACTGCTGGCACTTTGTCAAACAGAAGGCAACCAACAATAGCAAAATCCCATTAAAGCTGAGAAGGTTCCTTCCTGAGGTGAACATGGCCAGAAATAGTAATCTTGGCTTGCTTTTCAATTTGGCACAAGGGACTAATAATACGCATTCTGCTAATGGAAATTATCTAATTTCATCCAAGCACAGCTCCAGAAAGAACTGGGCTGACGCACAAACAATCAATATAACCACATTCTTCTTGAAGGGCTGAACAATAGAGGGTTGGTAGGATTGTGCCGAACAACGTCACCCCAAAGGAGAAGCAGAAGGTGTAAAAATAGGCATCCGAGGCATAGAAACAACGGGGTGTTTATTCATTCAGAGGGAATAATGTCTTGTTGACTTCTCCGCTTGGCATTCTTCATCCAATGTACAAGGGAAGGCCATCCAGAAGCAAAACTCCTCTGCTTTTCCATCTGGATCTGAATGTACTAAGAAACAAAGAATGTACGCCGCATAGACCTTAACATCAATCATGCAATTCCCTCTAGCAACACAAAACCATTTTCCAGTGAACTATTCATACACTAGAGTGAATTTAGGATTTGCGTGTGTGTGATTTTGAAAAGTAATTACCCACCCTCGTGTGTCTGAAGCGCATTAAAAACAAAGTAGCAGCTTTTACTCCCGTTTCCAAAATGACTACATATTCCTGAAGAGTCTTTATCCATTATTTGCTCAATACACAACTGTTGGCCGCTTCCAAATACTATGATCATATTTCTCCTTGAATCCATGAAGGTTCATCCACTCTAGGAAGGAACAGGCAAACTCACCTCCGGAAGCCTCTATGACAACCGTAAGCCAGTTTGGTCTTGTGGTTAGAGTGCCAGACTCCTATCAGGAGATCTCCCTGTTCGATTCCTAACTCTTCCATGAAGCCAGATGGGTGACCTTGGGTTAGTCACAGCTCTCTTTCTGAGCTCTTTCAGCCCCACCTACCTAATAAGGCATATTTTATGGGGAGAACAGAAGGTTTGTCAGCCACTTTGGGTCCCCTTAAAGGGTGAGAAAAGTAGGACATAAAAGCCAACTCTTTGCATAAAAGCCAACTCTTCCTCCTCCTCCTCCTCCTGATCCATTTGGTCCATGCCAGTAGCCCCCAAGAATGCATCAGAGTGGTTTCCAGAAGGAAAGTCACCACTCATGTGCTTCTACCTCCCTCAATTCAGCTTGGAGTGGCTATGTAACTGCTGAAAACCAAATCACTGGGATAGGATGCCATCAGTGAGAAATCCCATTCTTCTCTGTTTCTCTTCTCCTGGTGCAAGGGTGCAGAGTCCCAAATGTAACAGGAGCTGGTATCTGTATTTTAGACAGTGAGAAGGAAGAATATGAGAAGGAGCAATGAAATCAGAAAGAGGCTCGTTGTTTTCCAGGTATGGGTCTAAGGGTCCAGACTCATTTATAATGTGCAGTGGAATGTGCAGTCATGATCAAAGTGCCACACATGGTGATCAATAAATCATTGTGGCGTTGCATTATCCGATTGTGGCTGCGCACTTACCTTAATGCTGATTTAATGACATTTGCTGCACAGTATAAACAACATCCAAAGTCTCCCTCCAGTTGAGGCAGAACAGCAAGAGCAGAACAACAAGAACGGGAAGGGCAGCTCAAATGTGATTGGCTGCCTCAACCTGGCATGTACCAACTCAGCTCTTGCAGCTTCCGATGGAGAAGCTACAGAGCTGCTTTTTGAGTTGGGACGGCCAGTTGTTGCTGCACAGTAGGTACGCTGTGCTTTTACCTTTAACTGTGGATTTATTCTGCAAGTCTGGAGGCAGCCTAAGAATACTTCATAAGCCTAAAACAGCAGCTAATAAAAAGCTATTTCTACTCATTTGTTTTATTTGTATCCTCCCACTCATCATGAAGCCTAAAGCATCACATATGTGATTCAGAGGTGGTCTGTCATGTAGACACAAACTATCCATCCAAGTAGTGGTGGTGGAAAGTGTAGTGTCATTATGGGACCCTTATGATGGGGTTGCCTCACATATCTGAGGCAACCTCACCATAGCCCCTCTATATTCCCTATAAAATTTGTAAAAAACCCTATTGCTGGGAAACTCAGCACTGGTTGTGAGTTTTCCAGCAATAGCACGTTTTTACTTACACACAGAAAGACCTGCCACAATAGCTTTGTCTACCGCACATACGTGGAAGCTGAAATAAACATCCATGCATGCTCAGTAGTGTCAACATGCACATATCCAGATGCATGTGTCAGTAAACAGACAAAGGCAGCACCAGCCATGGTGATGTCAGACTAGCAAGGGATAATGGCGGTGGATCAATGTCCTGTATTATCCTTTGCTAGTGAGATATTTGGCTGCTGTCTGGAGGCATCCTAAATCTGGGGTTGCGTTATCATCAACAGTGGCCCAATTGCCTGCCCCAAGATCATATGCTTGAGGCTTAAGCCATGATCAGATGGCCTTAGTAAAGTGGCAATTGTACACACCCAGGACACGTGCTTCATATAGCCATATATGCCCGTCATTGTAGGAAGTAGAAGAATTGGGTTTTCTACCTTGCTTTTCTCACCCTTTAAAGGGACTCAAAGCGGCTGACAAAGCTTTCTATTCTTCTCCCCACAACAGATGCCCTGTGAGGTAAGTAGGGCTATGAGAGCTCAGAAGAGAGCTGTGACTAGCCCAAGTCACCCAGCTGGCTTTATGGAGGAGTGCGGAATGAAACCCAGTATTCCTAGATAAGAGTCTGGCTCCTTAACCACTAGCCAGTTTGGAAGACATGGGGGGGGGGGGGATCTGGGACTTCGTCCTCTCCGATAGCATCTGCAGTGCTCCCTCAAATCAATCTTTTCAGAAAGCACTGGGAATAAAATAATCATTGATGAAAGAAAGAGTGTGACAGAAATAAGTAGCAATTCTCTCTACGATCTGATGGACTTTGGGGTTTCAGTGTGGATGATGGGCCTGCCAATAGAGACAAACCGGATCAGGAAAAGCTGCCGGTCTCTTTCTACTGCCGTCAGCTATTCGGCTTGTGAGTATTTCCACAGGCAGGATACCAGACCAATAGATTGTGCAGCCATTCCCAAAACCCTGCTTCCAATGCGTGGGATCCCTGGAATTTGCTGTGGTGGCACTTTGTGTGCCGTCTAGTAAAGCACCAAGGCTGAGAGAGAATCTGGCCAGTTGTTTGCAGTTTTACAAGCAGACAGATGCACTGCAGTGGCTGCAATCCTGAATCTCTCTCCTCCATGCTCTCTCTCTCTGACCACCTTCTAAGCAGCATTTGAAAGGGAAAGAGTTCAAGTGTTAAAAGGCCCAAAGGAGGTTGACAAGAGGAAACAGCATGGAGCTGAGAATGAGGTGGTAAACAGTTACAGAGGACTGGAGCTTCTCTTCTCCAGAAGTGTTAGGCTGGAAGGCAGCCCTAAGGGGCTTGTATATGAGCTCTGCAACTGGATGTGTTTATTAATTTAATGTATGGGAGTCCCACTGCTGCTAGGGACCCCAGTTGTGTTTTGACTGTGATGAGGCAGAAGGGGAGATGATAGAAAGTTTGACAAGGGGCATGATGATTTCGTCTAAAGCGGGGGTGGCAAATACATGATACCCCCATATATTATAAAATGACCACTCTCATCTTCTGTGGCCAACGTGATCTTTGGAAATGGGGGTTGCGTATTACCAATCCTGAATCCAGATGGGGACACTTTCAGGCATGAGAATTCAGATGAACATCTTATGCATAAAGACCACAACCAAAATCAGTCTTCTAGAGTTGTCTGAGCATTCAACAGATGTTGGGATACATCCAGAAATGCTTGGTGCACAAATCTGAAAGGTTTCTTTGAAATTCAAAAAGTATTGCAAAACCCTGTTTGCTCCAAACTTCTGGTATATACTTGAGGATTAGATCAAAGAGGGATATATAGCGCTTGTTTTCCTAATTTGATCTTTATTTAAATGCAACAAGACAACAATTTAAAGAGTGTAAAAAGAACAAAACTGTGCTGAATGTGACCTGTGCTCCTAGATACTTCTGAGTATATCTTAGGGTGCCAGCTGCTCCCAAATACTCAAGAGTTCTCTTGGCAAATAGACTACATGTAGTGCCCTTGCCTCTCTTGTCTTCTGAGGAGGTGGAAGGACAGACTCTGGGATCTTCTGCATGCAAAACAGATTCTGTATCGCTAAGTCACTCTCAGAACTCAAGAAAAGGCTACAGGATTTAAATTTGGGCTTATGGTGATAGTAGTGATGCCAAGTAGCTTTAATTGTATGAGTAGAGCCAAATCAGAAGTTCAGAATTCAGAAGCTCATATGTGATTGGGCTAGGAGTTCTGTTCTGACCAGCAAGCCATCTTGTGGAATTTGCTGTTTGGCTATTGCATGATCAGTCCAAATTCTGACCCTTCTAGTACCCTTCCCTGGATGGTTTGATGAGGGGATGCTTCTGTTTGGCCCTTGTGTTCCCAGTCCTTCTTGACCTTTCCTAGCACGAAATATTCATGAGAGGGGAAAGGGCAGATTAAACTGTGAACCGTTCCATCTCAGAGGTTTTTTAAAAAGAGATATGTTGTTGTTTCTTTGCTGTGTCTGATCACAGTCTCAGTCAGGATACACAGAAGTATTGTAAACAAACCTAGTTAATCTATATTTTGCTACAGAGGAAAACTCTTTAAAATATGTACTGGTTTAAATAGGCACATAAGTAGATACTTGGCTTATTTTACAGCTCATACCTATGTCTAATTAGATGGGGAAAGTCACCATCAGACACAGCTGAGATTTTCACCTCTGGAGAAGTTCACAGAAGACATTTTCCACGTCTTCCTCTACTTTGCTATGCTGCACTACATTCTATTCTGTTCAGGATGTCCTCTCAGTCTCTAGGGAGCTTTTTGGGGCTGGGATTATAGGGCAGCTGCAGGGCACAACAATTAATAGGAAATTTATTTCTGTGAACTCCATTGAGGTGGAATCCTCTGCCAATTAACTGGGAATGAACTGGCAACAGCTGGTGAAGAGAACCAGTGGGATGGTAGGGGAAAGGTGGGAAGCTAATTTTATGTTGCTTTTAATGGCTCCAAATGGCATTCTGCTCTCTAGTGGATCACAGTGTGGTTTTAAGTGACCAGAGTAGATAAAATGGTCCTCTCCCTGTTTGGGCCCTGTTGCTACTTTGGGTAACTCAGTGGGCATTCTTCTTAGCCAGCTCACAGCACAAAGCTGTTCTGTAAATGATGGCCCTGTCAGGAGGGGGACAATATAGCACCAATATGGCCGTACCATGCTGCATTTTCCACACATATCTGTGGTCTACTATATCTGTTCTAAAAACCACAAAATCTGTTGCGGGAAAACCCAGCACTGGTGGAGGGTTTCCCAACAAATAGCACATTTACTTACCTTTTGGACCAAACTGCCATTATTGTTCTGGCCGCCATGCATTTGCAGGGGCCAAAGGAGATGGTCACTAAAGTGTTCAAAGTCAGTGCTGGCCATAAAGAGGAACAATCTTTTTGTGTTATTGCTTGTGAGCAGGATATTTGGTTGCGGGCTGAATTTGTTTCAGGATTCAAACTACCACTTGGGAAAATTCACATTTTTGTACTGTAACTCCCATGATACTTAGTCAACGCAGCAAATGGTGTGTGTAGGTTGCATGAAAAAAGTCTGCATGGCTCAAAACAGCTGCCCAGAGAAGGACCGAGGGATGTACAGTCCCACAGAGCTGTAGCTATCAGACCTGCAGATTACCTCAGAGGACAGAAAGAGACCTTAGAAGCAGCCTATCTGTAGGCCAGGAAAAATACTCTGGCCATGTTTCCCACCTGACTTTTAACATCCTGATTAGACATTTTAAATCTGGATTCAGAACCGAGTGCACAATCTGGCTATCCCAATTTGCCTGAGGATAACATGGGCTGAGTTTGAATACTGCTGTTCCCACTCGAACCATACAAATCCCCAGGATGGAGAAACAGGATCTTTTAATCTCCACCCCTTGTGCAAACCCTGTAAGCCTCCCCTGCTCAGAATGAGCAAAACAACAGACACAAGGCAAAACATTTGTTCTCCCTCTCAAATCGGATGCTCCCTCCCTTCATTCACGTTAGTGGGAAGACAACACTGACACAGGGCAAAGCATTCACTCATCTCCCCTTCAGATTGGAAGCTCCCTCCCTCCATTCACCTTTGCACACAAGCAGGAGAGCGAAAGAACAGAGAGTGCAAGTGATCTCTCACTTTCCAGTCAGAGGGGCTGTGATCTCTAGCTACAATATTGTTTTTAACGTATCTCACTGGAATAGTTACAGTGGCATTCAGGGGAAATCCAAGCAATTTTACCTAGCATTTGCAGGCATGGCAAGGGGTCGGGGAAGACCAGATGTAAAATCCGACCCATCTGCGTCAGGCATTGGCCAGAAGCGTATGAGGGGGCAGTGCAAAAGGCTTGTCTCCTCCTGGAATAGTCTGGTAGCATTCCCAAAGCAGGGCAGGGGAAGCGGACTGGCCTCCTAAATAGGGCCAAGAACAGTTTTTTCTGAAGACTTTTTTTCTGCGGATTTTAGCCGGAAAATCATTAAGTCTGGAAATAAAAAAATAAATGGGAATATCCAGTCCCAAAAATAGACTGAATTTGCATTTAAACTTGTATGGTAATGCACCCTCTGAGGCCCTTTTGGCACTTCCCATCTAATGAGCAGTGGTCTTTTCGCTGGGTAAGTGTGTCTGCACATTGCTGTTCCCACTGACCCTGCTGCTGTTCTGGAGTTCACCAAGCCCTTCCTGTTCCTAACTACCTGTAGATTGCCAAAATGCAATCCACAGCTTGACTGGAAGCAGCTAGATGGTCTTGGGCAGCAGCATTTGCACCCTTCTGGGTGTGATACTGTGAATGGGTGTGGAGAAGCATCCTGGTCATCTGGCCATCTGCACTTCAAGTGCTGGTGGTTCAGGATTGTCTTAGCCCTTGAAATGTGCCTTGCTCCCACTACACAGTCAGGTAAGTGTGACAGGTCCTGAGAGGGTACTTGCCATCTTGATTTGCCTTCCCACCACCACTGCTATATGGAAGGACGGCAGAAACATAGGCAACACACCTGTTTTATTCTCTACCTGGGCCCATTAAGAGGTGGACAGAAAATGGCCCACTTCCAGGGCCACTTCCTGTCCATCCCTTAATGGGGAGGGTTGGAAACTGCAAAGCTGGGGAAGTCTTCCTCCCTGTCTTTGGAGTGTCCGGTGCCAGAGACAGCCTAAAACCAAAGAATCTCTGGATTCCCATGTTCATACCGCTGCAAAAGTACCCTGAAAGGTCTTGAGACCATCAATGTCACTTCACCTAACCTATCTCATAGGATTGCTGTGAAAACAATATGGAGGAAAGAACAACAGACACCGCCTTGAGCTCTTGAAAACAAAGATGGAATATTAATCCTATGAATTAATAAATGAGTGAGTGAGTCAATACCAAATATCTACACAAAGAAATTTGTTTTCATTGGTAGGTAAGTAAGTTCTGTTATACAGAAGCTGTTAATAAATGATTGGGTACTTTTTAAATATTTTTTTTTAAAAAAAGAGAGAGGAAAAAGATGTGATGATCAAATAACATAATTATCACCTCTATCACTTGCCAACAATAATTATCAATATGGCAGCATCCCAGCTGCAGCAAAGGAAATACTCTTTCTTATTTCTGTCACTGAGGAAAACGTCTGTGTCTAGTATTGAAAAGGGGGACACGTCATTCCCTCCGCCCTCCGCCATAAATACGAAGAATACACGACTCTATTCCATTCACTATATGCTGTAATGCTACGAGGTGACCAGAAGGTGGCACCAATACCTTTTCCATGTGGGTTTTTCTCTTGGGGCAGGTGGATGAAGGAGAGCAAAGAAAGGATTAGTGACAGATGTACTTTACTAGTCACTCAATCGTGTTATTTTGGGGAGTTAGGTGGGACAGAATCTTCTGTTATAGTTGAGACAGGAGCTGGAGCCCATTTCCAATGAGGAAAATCTTAATCACACAAAAAGGGAAAGTACACATATATAAACTAGATAAGAAGAAAATATTAAACAGAAATTAACACTGGGGCATAGATTATTTTATAATGTTTAATGTTTTTTTTGTTAAGTATTCTTTCTTAGTGAACTTATTCTTATAATGATACCTTATATTTTGTTATATTCTTTGTATTGCCATAAAGTAAATAATTTTTTTTTTAAAAAAATCGGGGCAGTATCTTTTATTGGGTCAACTGAATGCTGCCCCATTTGCAGCATTTTAGCTGGCTCAGTAAGGGACCAGCATAAGTAAAATGCTGATAACAGTGGGCCTTTTTGCATTTAAACGTAGTGGGATAGTATCCCATACCAAGTTCAGGTATGGTGGCTGGTGTTTGCACTGCAAGTGCTGGCACTGTTCTCAACTTACCTAAGAGCTCTTGCAGTGTGGACCATCCGTTTTGCCATAGTAATGGCCACAGGATCACCCAATAAGAATAACCCAGTTGGGAGAATCTGCTGGGGGCAAGACTTCAGCAGAAGTAGGCCGTGTCTTCACGACAACCTTATCTCGAATTCAAAATGTTTTGAATCCTCTGAGTCCAGACGGCAGTTTGGCTTAACACAATTTCCCCATGTTAAACCACCCCAAAGCGTGATGAATTTCAATCCTGATTTCAACAGGTCTCACTCCGGTTCATGCGCTTGAAACGTTTTACATTTTTTACTGTGGGAACCCTTCCGTGTTAAGGGATGAGAGTTTCCCTCCCCCAATAGCTTGCTTCCAAAGCAAGCTGTAAAAGCAGCAGCAGCCCAAATAACAATCCAAGCAATCCACTGTAGCAAACAAGCAATTCACACCTGATAACCATCTTGCTATTGAAAGTGCTCACCTTCTAAAAAGGGAAAAGAAACAAAAGCAACTGCCGTCTGGAGAGATGTATGAATGTTTAGCTGTGACGGATGAAAGGGGCTTGACTTGCCGCCGCTGCTGCGTGTCCTGAGCAATCGGGAGAGGAGGGAAAAGAATCGCTGCCTGCCTGGTGCCGTTTTTCCTCCATCCAGGCAAGGCAGCCACCCAGCTAGGCTCCGTGAAGGGGTCTGTTATGGGTGGCACGTTCACACCAGGAGGAAGAGGAGAGGGCAGCCCTGAAAAGCCGCTTTTAAAAAGTAGCCACTGGAGTCCCCCCTTGAGTCACGTACGTCCTCAGAATCCAGATTGAACGCGATTAAGCTGAAAGTAATGGGAACAGGCAAATTCGCGTTTGCATCTGGTTCTGTTATCTCGGTTTAGGGAAAGCGAAATAAGGTTGCCGTGAAGACACGGCCGTAGTGTGGTGTAATTATTACAGTAGCAGTTTGAACACTTGGCCATGGATGCTGCTAATTGCCTCTCAGCTTGGCTGCCTCACAGGATTGCTGAAAACTATAAATGTGTTGTCAAGGTAAAAATGGTATACAAATGGGCAGAAGATGAATTAACCTAATAATTAACTCAAGCACTAAGAATATACTGGAAAATATTAAAATTATTCAAAAAGTAGTTAACAAATACAAAAAACATAGCATATCTGTACACCTTAAAGACATAAAGGCCTTTCTGCACCTGGCCCTCGGGATGGCCAGAAAGACCCCAGCATGGAGCATCTGCCCACTGAGGACCCACTTCAGTCTTGGAGCAGCTTGAAATTTGTGTGGTCATCCCTGCAAAGACTGCATGGGAGCGGTGCAGCCCAGCTGCTGCTGTGCAGTTGCACGCTGCATCACACAATCCCCATGGCAACGTCCGGCCACACATGCCCAATGGTGCAGACAGGCGGACACTGCCAGATGGCAGCATTCACACTTCCCCTGCTGCAGGTTAAGTTTGAAATAGGTTTTGGACTGGGCTGGCATTTGCAGCATGAGCACCAGCCTCCATCCCTGATCTTAACTTCCCGAGGACAGTGTCCCAGGGAAATATTAAGTTCAAATTTCCCCAAAGTTTCAAATTAACAGAACAGTGCATTGACTGAGTCCCTTTACAAACAGAATGTGTCAGTGAACTCAAGTGTAGCTTTTAAAAACTTGTTTTCTTCTGAAATCTGGGGCCTTCTAGAAGTTGCTAATCTCCAGTTCCCACAATGCCCCATCACTGGCTTCACTGAGGCTGATGGGAGTAACCTGGAGGACCACTGGTTAGTGATTCTTGTTCTAGCCCTTCATGCTCCTAAGCCTTGCAGAAGTAAATGCCACTGGGTCCTTTGTTATGCTTCTGCTTTTGACATGTTCTGCATCCTGCATTTCCTGTTTTGTGCTGCTACAGAAACATGAGACTGCAGCCTGGAGTTTCCAGCTCTACACAGGTATTAAAGGTGCTGGTGCCCACTTTTGACCTCTTTCCAATATGGCAGCCTTAGCCAGAAGTCACGTCTGTTGCACAGGAGCACTTTTAGGATCAGTGGTGTCCATTCAAAACCCAAGACCAGGTTGTTCTCTCTCTCTTGTTATGTCTGCCTTAACTCAAAACACGTCTGCCTGCCTCCATCAGAGATGATGGAGAGAACCTTTGGATGCTGTGTTCTCTGCTCTGCAATGTCTACTGGGGAACTGGCACAGCTGCAGAAAGTGAGGGCCACAGATAGGAAGGAGAAGTGGAAGACGAGTAAGAAAAGGAAGAGAGAGAGAAACCAAGGGTTTCTGAAGGTGTAAATGAAGTAGAAAGGGAGAAGTGTTGCAACCTCAGGCCACTTTTACTTTCTGCCTCTTGCCAGACATCAGCAGTTCATCTTGAGTTTTGCTAGCAGGAGTGAACACATTTCTGCAGAAGCAACTCCTGCCACTGATTTTACTGATATGGGTCTCGCTTGGGTTTGTATTTGTTGCAAAGGAATTCAGGGTAGATGCCTCTTAGCTGCTAATGATGAATTTCTTCTATCAATGTAGATTAGTCTGATACTGCCTATCCATTGATGACCATCCATGTGGGAAATGGTGTCTTCTGTAAGGAGAATCTGTCAAAGATTGGGATGCAAAAGGGATGTTTTTAAAAAGTGCTAGCAACCATCTATGTAATACTGGGACATTTCTACACTTGCCTTCCTGTCTGCTGGAAGGAAAGGGTGCATGAAAGACTAATGTGTACTAGTGTTTGCATTAGGGAATGCTAATCCACGACAGCTTAACCCCTGTCCGCCCAAACACTTACCTCCATCCAGGCATGTGTCCGATCCTCTGCAGGGTGCTGCCATTTTGATTGTGGCACCCTGTGCAACTGCGCATGCACAGTTGCCATTGCTATGGCGATGATGACGCTCTGTGCATGCACAGTTGTGTCTAGGGTCATCTGAGGTACCAGTATGCTTGTGAAGTACCGCAGATGACCACTTGCACTGGAAATAGTGTGAATACTCACTGCTGGATGTGACCTGTAAGGTTTTGATCACCTGTAGATAGGATTCGGTCATGTGTGGTGGATGATTTCGTGCACCACCACTAGTTTGTGATAGGTGAAGATCTACACAGGCAGGGGAAATTTCTAGGTTGTAAATGCCTCCTGCAAGGGCAGATGCACCTGCCCAGATGTTCACCTATCGCATACTAAGATGCCAAGTGTGAACTGGCCTCTGGTCTCATAGCAGACTCAGGACATCAGGCTTGAATTGTATCCTTTCTGGCCTGATTCTCTGCATTTGTATGGAATCTACTACATGATTTTCTGGCTGCATCCAGGCATTGCTTACTTATTCTGCTACATTTGGATATTCCACAATAAACCATGGATATTCCAGAATATATTCATGCTTTATTCAGGAATATCCAAATATAGCAGAATCAATAAGTAGTGTCTGGATGCAGCTACTATTAAATGAGTGTGCTCACTTCTTGGAAGTCAGAGCGTGTTACACTGTTTAGTCATGAATATGTTTGAATAAAAGCAACGTTTCTTAATACAAATTCCACATGTACTCTGCACTTGTGTAGGTGTGAAACAGCCAAGGACCAGCTGGCTGGAAGAACTGGGGCAGTGCAAAGCCATAGTAGATACTGCTCTTCTAAGGTTTCAGAGAGGATGAGTAGAACAAAAGTGTACTAAATAAATGAATGAAAAAACTGGTGAGATTTCTTCAGGTTTATACAGTAATATTCTATATTTTAGAATGCAAAAGACAAAGGGGATACCCATACATGCATTTAAAGCATGCTGGTAAATAATGAAAAAAAAACTATTAGGGTGTTTCAGAAGAAACTTGGGGACATCCAGAAGTGGACTGAAAATGGTGGTGGTGGTTGATGTTCATTTTGGAACAGAGGGACCATAGCTCAACAGCAGAGCAACTGCACAGTGAACAGAAGGTCACTGGTTTGATCCTGCAGCATGTACTGGGAAGGAGTTAAAGGCAAGTTTCTTCTATATCTTTACTGTATGGATATGTTGATGAATCCATGTAGTCATGAGGTGCCAAGATGGGCTCTGGACATCTCCAGCATAAGGTGGTTATAGGCTGGCCAAATGTTCTAGAGTTCTGCCTGTTGGAGACCTTGATCCCACTCAAACCTGCTTAAGCTTAGCAAGGTGAGAGCTTCATCTGCATTCAAGGCCATGTAGAAAATCACCAGAGTCATGTCACATCAGGTCACGTCAGGTCAGGTCAGGTCACGTCACATCACGTCACCTCCCTCTCCTCTCCCCTCAGAAAGATCTCTAGATTATTTGATATAGGTGGGTGAGGGTAGTGCACAGTATTTTTGCCCATCTCAGGTGTATTAGTAGGAGAAGACCATAGCCCAGTTGTAGAGCCACTACCTGGATAGAAGGTTGAGCCCCATGGGACAGGTCAGCAAACGTCTTCTGTCCCCTCGCCAGTGAAACTGCATAGATGTGTTTGTGCAGCCAGCTAACCTGTGTTTCCAGGAGAATCAATCTGCACATCAATTGAAGTGCACACCAGAAGCAGAGTTTTTTTTTAAAAAAATAATCATTTCCCATTCATTTCTATTGACCCCTAGGAAGAGTTTTTTTGGGAATCCAAGATGCTACTTTAAAGATGTAGGAATATGTGCACTTTTTCTATATGTGCTCCTTCAGGCCAGGCCTCCCATATCTGTAATAGCAGCATAGAAGGGAGTATTTCAGCAGATGTTATTTTGTCATGGAAAATATAGGGAATTGTGAGCAGCTGAAGGTTTTTCCTTCCTCTTCTGCTTGAGAATGCCCAGAAGTGAGATGGGATGCTAGACTAGACAGGCCATGGCCTGATCCAGCTGGAGTCATCTGAGGTTCTTACAGGAACCTTGAGACGGATTCTGCAGTCTATGGCAGCCCTTCTTTCGAGTGAGCGTACTTAAGATTACAGGGAGATCTACATCCTTCTTAAATCCTTTGCACGATTTCTTACTCTTCGGTCCTTTTCACGTGGACAGTCAGGATCCATCCTCTTCCTATCACGTGGACAAAACCTTGTACCATTCATAAAGCAAAAGGGAGTCGCTGAAGTCGCTGGACACCTTCCTTTCGCCCTGATCTTACCTCCCTAGCCGGGACAGCTCCTCCAAATTAACTGGTGACTTTGTGCAAAGTCCCTCGGATGGCAAGATTAAAGGGGAAAGTCACAGCTG
The DNA here is from genome assembly GCA_023333525.1 of Aspidoscelis tigris stejnegeri. NCBI lineage: Eukaryota > Metazoa > Chordata > Lepidosauria > Squamata > Teiidae > Aspidoscelis > Aspidoscelis tigris. The sequence goes on from JALMGA010000001.1 coordinate 35,159,847, forward strand.
TGTATTTATGTTTTGGAGCTCTAGAAGGGAATGGATTTCCTTGCCTTTATTTTCGTAGTGGTAACACACAAGGGCGGATTTGCGTCACCCGCGCAACTTGCCGGCCGAGATAAAGTTGCACAAATATTGAAAAGGGAAGCGCTCCGGCTCATTATGGAGTTTCTCCCTCTCTCTCCCTCTCCGGAAGAAATAAGGATTTCTGCTGGATCTTAAAATACTGAAGCCGCTTCTATTTTGGGCCTCCAATCTCGCAGGCACATCCGCTCATTTAGGCTGCTTCGGAGCCTATCAAAAACAGGAGATGACCCGGGCATCAGCAAAGCCACTCCGTTTCCTGCTTATACTTTCTTCTTCTTGAGCAGGAGAAACAGGCAGCTGGCGGAGGGGAGGGGAGGGGAGGGGAAGCCCCTCTGATTTGGTTCACTGGTCGCCACTGCCTGTCCTGGACTTGGGGAAGGATGGAAAATGTGGGAGAGGAGCTGAAATCCCCTGGGAGTTGGGAGTTGATTTCCTTTCAAGGTCATGCTGCAAGAACCTCAGGGTGCAGACCTTTTGTCTCCACGACAATCCTAACAGGTAGGACGGTGGCTGGCACCAGAAGGAGCTGCATGGCACAATGGCAGCTTGGACTCTACTGCCCCATTGGGCACTAACCGCCAGGGCTAGGAGTCCTACAAGGACAAAGCAGACAGCTGTGCAAGGCTTAAGCTTAAGTGCTCCAATAAATGAATCAACCCAGGGAATCATCATGGCTAAACTGCTCATTCCCTGGGCTGATTTTTTAAAAAAATCTGAGTGCATAAGCTGTGCATATCTCAGGTCTAAGCCCAATGCAGATGTAAAAGAATTACTTGCATGGCTGTGGGCAGACCTTTCCTTTAAGCCTCCTTCAGTCCATCTTCAGGTCTGGCTGCTCACACCTTTTCATCTATTTTATTTGTGGACTTTCCATCCCCCATTTGGACATTCATCATTGCCCGTCATCCCCAGCCAGTCTAGTCACTGGCAATGGCAGGACATGATGGGTGCAGTAGTTCAGCAACATCTGGAGGGTCATAGTTTGAGCACCTCTGGCTTAAGAGATGTCCTGTTTTCCTAACCACTAGTCTCAAATGTCAGCTTAAAGGCCAACTGCTAAACCACACTGGCTGTCTTTTAGCTCTGCCTTCAGCTGATCAGTTATCTTTCTCTGTTGTGTCTATTGTTTTCGCTACAGAGATGCCATTCAGGCCTCTATGGTCTCCTACCAGCTGTTTGCCATGACAGCTAATTAGACTTTCCCAAATCGGAGGCTGCTCAGCTCTGAGTGCCAGATGTTGGGAGCCTCCTTGATGGCCTCCTGCTGAACTTCCTTGCAACATCTGGTTGGGCACTCTGGAAGACAAAGATGCTGGACCTTCGGCTTGATCTAGCAGGCCAAGTCTTGTATTTTTAAGAAAAGTGCAATGAGTTGTTTTACTAGACCAGGTCAAAAGCTACTCCAGTGAGCCAAATAATTTCCACAGGACAGGGAGAAGAAAGATCTAGCGTGCCTTGGTCCACAACATAGAAATACTCCAATGAAACATTCAATAAAGTAAAAGATCCACAAGTGTTACTTTTATCTGGTTCTTCCACACAGGCCCAGTTTCCATTTATTTTAGAAAACTGGGGGAATAGGTTATTGGTTAAGGAGTGCTGTCTACTTTCTTATTGAATCAAAGGCATTGATCCATCCACTGTGTCTGTGTGTCTGAGTGTGTCGTAATGCTGATGGTCAATTGTTTATTAAGCCATTCTACAAAAGTAAGGAACAAAATGTCGTGTAACTTTTCCCCCCAAACACAAGCTGCTCTTGCAATGATACAAAACGCTCAGTTAAAAGATTAAAACAACTGCACAATAAATCCTTTCTTATAAATAAAAATAGCAGGGAAAATAATATTGCCTGTACATGTCTGTGTGGAAGTAAAGCTTGATGACCTACTCTGCAAGTGTCACATATGAGTCAGGAGAGACTGTGAATGTCATGAACTGGTGGTTGGATGCAATGGTGGGCTGGATAAAGGCCAATAAACTAATGTTGAATCCCAACAAGACAGAGAGATTGTGTGCAGGTGGTCCTCATGTTCAGGTACTTGCAAACTTGCCTGTCTTAGTTCGGAGTTCACTCCCTCAGAAAGAACGGGTACAAAGCTGGGAGTGCTGGGCCCTTTCTGCACTTGGCCTTATTCCAGAATTTATCTCGGGATAGGGACCTGTTGTACGTATGCTAATGCAGACTACAACAGGGCTCGTCTGGGATCTGCCATAGTCTGCACTAGCATGTGGATAGGAAGTCCCTGGTCTGTGATATGTTCCAGAATAAGGCCAAGTTCAGAAAGGCCCCTGCTTGAGCCCAAGTGACCTCTGGAATAGTCTCTCCTCTGATATTCATAGGTCAGACGCTTGTACTTCTGGCTTTTAGGGGTCAATTGAAGACTTTTCTTTTTACTCAGGGTGAATGTTTGTTTCCCCCACCTTTGATTTTCATTATCCTTTTATTATACGATCTTAGTTATTTTTATTCTCTTTTATTTTGTGTGTTGTTTGAACCACTTTGAGTTTATATTTTAATGGGAAGCGGCATAGAAATGTTAAATTATATGCACCCACAATCACACACATATAGGCAGTAAAAACAAGACTAGGAATTGATTGTGGCTCAGATCATGAGTTTCTTATTGCAAAATGCAGGCTTGAATTGAAGAAGGTAGGAAAAACCACTAGACCATACAGATACAGTATGACCTGAATAAGAACCCTTATAAGTATGTACTAGAAATGATGGATTGATTTGTGGCATTAGATTTGGTAGACAGAGTTATCAAAGAACTATGGACAGAGGAGGCAGAACCCCCCCCCCAAAAAAAAAACCCCAGAAGAACAAGAAGTCAAAATAAGTGTTGAATGAGGCTTTACAAGTAGTTGTGGAAAGGAAAGGGAAAGAAAGGAAGGGAAAGATTTACCCAAGCCAATTTTCAGAGAACAGCAAGGAGAGATAAGTAAGCCTTAAATGAGCAAAGGCAAGAAAAACAATAGAATGGGAAAGACAAGAGAGAAGGGAATGTTTCATGCAAAAACAGGGCATGATAAAAAACATAATGGAAGCATATAACAGAAGCAGAAAAGACAACGAAAAGGTGGCAAGACTAACGCAACAATTATACAAGAACTATAATTCTTGTGATGGTGTTTTCACTGATCAAGAGCCAGACCCCTGGATACTAAAGTCAAATGGACCTTAGAAACATTGCTAACAAGGTGGCTAGTAGAGGTAATGGGATTCCAGCTGGACTAGTTAAAATCCTAAAAGATGATGCTGTTAAAGTTCTATGTTCAATATGCCAGCAAATCTGGAAAACTCAGGAGTGGCAACAAGATTGGAAAATGTCAGTTTACATCCCAATCCCAAGAGAACGTCAAAGAATGTTCAAACTACCAAACGGCTGTGTTCAATAATGTGCTACAAAAGTAATGGTCAAGATCCTGCAACCTAGGCTTCAGGAGTATATGGACTGAGAATTACCAGAATAGCAAGCTAGTTTTCAAAGAGGCAGAAGAACTAGAGATTAAATTGCTTATATTTGCTGGATTATGGAGATAGCAAGGGAGTTCCAGAAAAACATCTACTTCTGTTTCTTTGACTACACCAAAGCCATTGTCTGGGTGAATTACAGCAAACTGTGGCAGGTTCTTAGAGTTGGGAGTACCAAGACACCTTACTTGTCTCCTGAGGAATCTGTATCGAACATGGGTTTATAGGTTCAGAATGAGAAAAAAGTGCAACAAGGCTATATACTGTTGCCTTATTCATTTAACTTATACCACAGTACATCATGCAAATGCCAGACTGGATGAATTAAAAGCTGGAATTAAGATTGCAAGGAGAAATATCAACAACCTCAAATATGCAGATGAGATCACTCTGGTGACAGAAAGTGAAGAGAAACAAATTGATGAGGGTGAAAGAGGAGAGTGTAAAAGCTGGTCTGAAGCTCAATATTAAACAAACAAACAAACAAACAAATAAACAAACAAACAAACCCTAAGTCCATGACATCTGGTCCCATCACTTCCTGGCAAATAGAGGGGAAGAAATGAAAGCATTGACAGACTGTACTTTCCTAGGTTCAAAGATTACTGCAGGTGGTGACTGAAGCCACAAAATTAAGATGCTCTTTGGGAGGAAAACTATGGCAAACCTGGACATGATATTCAAAAGCAGAGACATTGCTCTGTTGATATAGGTTTGCATAGTCAAAACTCTGGTGTTTCCGGTAGTAGATGTTTGCTTGTGGCAGCTGGACCATCAAGAATTGCTTTCAAAATGTGATGCTGAAGAAGACTTTTGAGAGTCCCTTGCAGTCCAAGGGACAAGAAGATCAAATCAGCCAATACTAAAGGAAATTGACTCTACCTGCTACTGGAAGAACTAGTACTGAAGCTGTAGCTCCAATACTTTGCCATATAATGTGAAGACAGGATTCAATAGAAAAGACCCTGATGCTGGGAAAGATTAAAGGCAAAAAACAACAACAGAGGATGAGATGGGTACATAATGTTATGGAGACAGCAATCAAGAGCTTAGGTGGACTTCAGGAGATGGAGGGAGATGGAGATAGATGGGTCTGGCATGCTGTGATCCATTGGACCACAAAGTATTGGATGTAACTAAGAATCTAACTAAAATCACATACTAAACATTATGTAGGCATGAACAGACTGCTACACAGATAGGGTCTACCAAATCATTTTCTCTTTCTGTCCTACAATCTAATTTATTTCTTTGGACTTTGCACTGAGAACAAGTCGCAATGCATTTTGTATAATATCACATCCCTTCTCAATGGCTGCTGGGATACCCTATCACATTAATATCCATATTATGAGCCAGTTTGGTTTAGTGGTTAAGGAGCCGGACTCTTATCTGGGGGTAACAGGTTTGATTCTGCACTCCCCTACAAAGCCAGCTGGGTGACTTTGGGCTAGTCACAGCTCTCTTCTGAGCTCTCACAGCCCCATTTACCTCAAAGGGTGTCTGTTGTGGGGAGAAGAATAGAAAGCTTTGACAGCCACTTTGAGTCCCTTTAAATGGGTGAGAAAAGCAGGGTAGAAAAGCCAATTCTCCTTCTCCTTCTCTTCCTGGTTCACCTTCCTGGAAGTCAATGCCTGACAATCTTTGGTCAGAGGCTTAACCTTTAAACCTCTTGTTATCCTCTCAGCTGAGCAATTCTGCAAACCAACACCCCCCTTTTTCTGATAGTTCCAATGGTAAGTGTGGCTTTTTATCCATGTGCTTGGCGTATGAGTTGGTTTGCTCATTTTCTGCCAACAAAAGGCAAGCACTGATTGTCTTCTATCACCAGGGTATGTCTTAAAACCCAGAACCATGTCTGATTGTCATTGATGAAGCCACCCTGCCTCTTGGCATATCTGGGCTTGTATGATATACTGAGTCTCTGTAGAGAGTGACCCAGTACTTTGCTAATTACCTGCTCAGTTGACAGTCCCTCCCTCTAGTAGCAAGGGGTGGGTTTGCTATCAGGCTTTGTAACTGTGGGAATGGAGAACAGTTTGCTTACACACTCTGTACAGTCATCAGGTAACCGGTTCTTATGTTCTGCACTATTAGTCTTCATTAAATTGTCTTCCATGGCTTCCTCTGGCATCCCACCTTCCAAATACTGCAAGAATATCAGCAGCTTTCATGAAAGAGGAAGACCCCATTTTCCTTGCTTGATGTATTTCAAGTTTATGAGCTTGCTTGTTGGCTTCAAGTCTTTTAATTTCACAATTATCAGAAAAGAATGATCTTTTTGCTGTGGTTTCTATCCTCACTGCACACAATGAAACTGTCAACATCAGTTAGTCCACGTGCTATCTTACTCTTCCAACTTTTGGTGGAGTCACATGAGTCTGCCTCATGAAAATGACTTTAAGTAGTTTGGAACTGAGGCTGCATCTACAAGAAAGTTATTCAATTTCAGTCGAGACAGAAGACTTTTCACCCCCAGGTCTTGTGGAATGCCCAAGTCAGGCTGAGGTATGGAGTGAACCTGGCCTGCTCATTTAGATGTGGAAAAATAAGTAGTATAATAAGCATTTTCCAACCTGGGCTTTCTCATTCACCACCTTCCAAAAAAAATGTGTGGAGAGAAGTTAATTTTCAAAGACAAATTTCCACACTTGAAGCTGAACCCTGTGTGATTTCCTTCACGTTTCTTTCTGATAAGACCTTTGTTGTCCCTCTGCAATGACACGTCAGCAAAAGCTGCCAGAAGTAGTTAACTTTACTAAGACGCAGACCAAAAGACAGGATTTTTCTTTTCTTGATTCTACAAGCAACAAAAAGATTTGGGTGGGCTGCATATGTAGTTGGTGTAGAATTGGCTGGTACAGTACTGATGATTGGCTTAGGGAGGCAAAGAAATGGTGGTGAGCAAAGCTGCCTTGTGAAACCTCGAATTGGTCACAACAAAATATTTCCAAAAAGGGGATCCATAAAACAGCCCAACCAGAATCCTCCAAAGTGCGTCAAAAGGTTATTTTATGTGAAATAAACCTGGAAACGGTGGTTTTGAAGTTGAATTCACAGGTCACTGGGCTAATGGAAACTCAGTCATTTTTGTAGCTCTGATTTGGGTTCCTTTATCTTTCTTGGCCGCACTCACACCTAAGTTTTAATCCAGTTTGAGACCTCTTTCCAAGTGAGAGAATATGTCAGCAAAGTGAACAACCATTTTCTGTGCTCTTTATCTAATCCAAAGATGGCTTTTTAAAGTTAGTTAATGCTGAAAGAAAACAGCTTATACTTTGCTGATGTATTCTCTCACTCTGAAAGTGGACTGAACCTGGATTAAAACAAGTGTGAATGCAGCCCTAGTATGCCTGGGAGTTCAGGACATACTCCAGAGGTTTGAGGCATGAGTTATTTATTTTCCTATTTTTATCCCATCCTATAGCCAAAGGGTACCAAGGTGGGTCACAACAAAATCCCTATAAAGCAGATAAAATAAATCAGCTGTGTCTATTATAGGAATCTAATTCAAGTCCTGCTGCAATTAGACTGAGATCCATTAATCTCATCTTTCTTCAGATGAAGGACAGGACCACCATGAGGGTAGTGATCAGCGGCTGGCCGCTTTGTGATCAGTATATGATAGCAAGTCCGTCTATGTATGGATTTTGTAATACAGATTGTTTGTTCTGTCCTTTGAATGGGTCTTTTAGGGACACACAGTTTCTTGATGAATTAGTCACGTTGATTTTAATACACAAGCATGTCTCTAAAAGCCCGATCTCCTAGTACTTCAATTGCAGTGTCCCCCCTACAAATCAAGCTATGCACGGACAATGAAGAAGATGAGGCCGTATCTTATTGTGGCTGAAAGTAGCTGCACTTTTGTTCTCTTGGAGAAAGAGGGAAAAAAATCCAGCCGCTGAGGGTTGCAAAGTCCTCCAAAGGCTTTTAAAAATAACAGCAGATGGTTCCCACCTCACAAAAGAACACTCCATTATTGCCGCATTCTCTTTCTGCTTAAAAAGCCCAGCCCTGGGTCAAACTCTTTATTGTAACATATTTAGGACAGTATTTCCTATGAGCTATTTTTAGATATCCTTAGCCATTTAAAAGCTGATCAAGCGGTTCTTCCACTCCTTCATCTTTCCATTTCTGTCTCCAAAATGCAGCCCCTTCCCTCCTTTTGTAGCATAGAAGCTACTAAAAACTAAGAGGGGGAAAGGCTTCGTTTGAAGGGTGCCGACGAAGCTAAACCTGTAGACAATCCAGAGTTATTCATTGACCATCTCTGTGACATTCAAGAGGAAACTGACGTTGCTTGTTTTGAATGCTGTTACTTCTAGACAAAACACAAGAGTATCGATCCACACTGAAGCTATTGCTGGCTGTCAGTAAATCTCTCTCATTTCCCTTGTAAGGTATAGAGGCAAATACACTCTTGATTTGAAGCTCGGCTCCTAGTGGATATATAGAGATGTAGAAGCTTTTTTTTTGCAGCAATACGGAAGTTGTTTACTTTTGCTTCCTTCCAGGACTCCCCCACACACACACAACTTCCCATTCTTCCATCTAAAATTAGCCTTGCTTAGCCTTCTGAGATCAGCCAAGGTCAGCTACCTTTCCCAAACTCATTTGCATTGAAGTAAACCCTTACTGATTTCTAAGTATTTGGGATTAAGACTGGCAAAGTCTCAGACTCTATCCCTGAGCTGCCTGGCACATACAGTGGAGTAAGATTGCAGGGGAGAAAGACTGCTTCTTTCTCCTAAGTATTTGGCAGCACACAGACAGGTCCATAAACAAAGAAATCTATATACGAAGGATATTTTCTCGTTAACCCACCCAAATTTTATTTATTTTTTAATAGCTTGTACTTTAATCTCCCTTTATCTTTGCCCGACTTTTCTTTCGGTAAACTGCTTCAAGCTACTTCTGTGTGAATTGGTATATAAATAATAAGACATTTACTTAAGACAAATATATATATAGGCATGTCTGGCCTGTATACAGAAAACAGGGCTTATTATGCCCTTCTTCCCTTTTTGTACTCCAGATACTTGTGCAGTTCTCAGCCAATAGGCAGTTTTATTGAAACATCGGAACAAAATGGAAATGGAACCTGGTAAGCTCTAAACAGAAGAAGTTTTTTCGTGGATTGAACTAAAGAACACCAAGAAGAGTTGGCTTTTCTATCCTGCTTTTCTCACCCATTTAAGAGGACTCAAAGCGGCTGACAAACCTTCCGTTCTTCTCCCCACAACAGAACACCCTGTGAGGTGGGTGGGGCTGTGAGAGCTCAGAAGAGAGCTGTGACTAGCCCAAGATCACCCAGATGGCTTCGTGGGGGAGGGCAGAATCAAACCCCGTTTGGCTCCCTAACCACTAGTCCACTTGTAGAAGGGCCACTTATTTTTGCCACGAAGGCCAACCAGATTCTTCTTTGGAAGCAAAGCAGTCCTTTCCATACATCAACTATCCTTCAGAGGAAAATCACTTCTGAAGGCATTAGCCAGCCATCATGATTCAAAGTCACTGATAGCTTTATGCTCCATGAAGGTATTTCATTGCTTTTCAAAACTGCCCCACTGATGAATGTCACTACATTGGTCTGTTCTGAAAGATTTCCTACAGAAGATGATTCAGAAATCTTAGGATTTTGCCAGAAGTACGCCATATTCTGCGCTGCCCTGTCAAATCCCTGCTTCTGCAGTGTCTCCCTACAATTAAGAAACACTGAACGTAGCTTTCCCTTTCAAGGGGTTTGTTTCAGCCCCTTGATCTTCTTTAATGTTGGTTTTCAGTACTTTTCTAGTTCTTCAACATCGTTGTTTAGATGCCCTCCACTAAACTGCATACCACAAATACTTTCATATTCTTATTATGTACTGACAGCTTTAATTTCCACTCCTTAATTTATTCCACCTAGAATGACCGCCTTATGTGGGTGCTTTATGTCTACAGAATGTATTTGGGGGAGGCCTCGTTTGAAAATAGATTTATTTGCACGTTATTTTAAAGTCACTTGTGGCCAGTGAATTTAGCTTCTTTCATAAAGCAAAACTTACCCTTGCAATCACCTCTTAGAGGATTTCCATTCCTACAGAGCAGTTACTACCCAGTCTAACTACAAATTCCAATACAAATTGGAAAGGAGAGAAATATCAGTTCATCTGAGGAGCTCAGCGAAAGCTTTAGGCTCTGTCAGTGAAAAGAACCGAATTTCAGTGGAACTCCGTGATGGATTAGTCCAGTAGTTTTTAACCATAAAACCAAGAAATTCAAGAAATTCCCTAACCCAGACCTAAATAGTGATCAGCTAAACTTATTTGACTTAAATATGATTGACCTGGGATCCCTTGGAAATTCTCGTGGGCTTTGAATAGGGCAAATATTTTTTTACCGTGCAACATGTACCTACATCTGAGTTTTAGGGGTTGAATTTGTTCTACCTGCATGGCTTTATGATTCTGTAGTTTATACAAGAAATTAACTGGTTTGGGATAATCGGAATGGAAGCTGACGATCTTAGTAGTGCAATCTTGTCACGCTGCATTGAGTAAATGTGCATTCAGCTTCAGCCGAAGATTTTCATTCAAACTGGGACATTTTATGGAAATCATCTCATTGCATGCAATACCAGGACACCAAATGTAGATCCGCAGGCAACAACCACTTTGTCGCGTGTAGGACATCGCTGCTTTGGGCAAGTGAGAAGTGCCTTTCCCCAGCGCAGCCATATTAAGTATTCTGGCTGCCTTTCCACATAACGAAATATATAGTATTGCCCATAATGTTGTGTGTTTATTTGCATAAAACTCTGGTGCTTACACCCATACATGTGTAAAGGGTATACTGGACATCTCTGAAACCCTAGAAATGTAAACAGGATTTGTTTGCGGAGAAGTTTGCTACAGCTATTACACTTCTAAAGCAGCATCTTTGATTTACGTGCCGGGGAGAAGAAACAGCCCTCACTGGTGTAAACAAAAGGGGTACAGAGGCAAGCACCTTTAAAGCCAGCACAGCCTCGATATTTCCAGTAACCTGCTGGTAGATTTTGACATTTCACCTGTTAAAGATGCAAACTTCCTTTTGCTTCGAGTGAAACAGAAATCCTGAGAATAGTCGCTTGTCCATTGCTCCGAAGACCCGTTTGCTTCTGCCAGCTACATCTATACTGGTAGCTTTCATCTGCTGGATTAGAATGCCATTGGCTAACCCAAGGGAAACTGAAGGGAGAAAGCCCTCAGACGATCATCTTCACGTGTGAGTGGAGACCCAAAACTGAGCCCAATCGAATCACAGCTGAAGCCACTTAGCTTCCATTTTGAACCAGCAAGCCAAGGTTTCTCCAGCGTCAAGTTTCTTTCCATTTGTAGCAGGTTCAGTAGGAAATATTTTTCCCTCTTCCGCATTTGGCTACTCATGCGGGGGATTCCCGGGAAGGACGTAGCTTTCAATCATTTCCCACCTTAACCACAAAGAGCTACAGCTTATCCAACTAAAAAGGGATAGAGAGAAAGCACCTCATTTCCCCTGTGGTCTGTTTAAAGTGTGGTGTCCGCGGGTAGAAAGGTGAAACGAACCCCTTAAATGGCCACGATTCGGCCTCTTGTCCCTATCCAAAGAGTGAGACTTCGCGCTTGTATATTCAGAAGAAAACTGAACTTTTCAGGAAAGTTCGTACAGATTTGCAAAGCCCAGTGTGGTTCAATTACTGTATCGTTTCTTGCCCACATTTGAAGTGATAGCATTTAAATAAAGCATCACGGATTTCTTCCGGTTTCAAAATAAAGCGAGGGGGATAGAGTCTGTTGATTTTATATAGTTAGAGCTTAATTTTATACGAATATATATTTTGTTCCTGATTGTATACGTTTCTTGTTCCGCGTTATAAAAGGTTGTTATTGTTCATCATCATCATCATCATCATCATCATCAAATAGACTCAGTCTCCACAGTAGTGGCTTTTCCTAGAATTGTTTTAAAAATATATATTTAAGAATTTGTGTCCTGCCCTTCACTAAAAACTGCCGGGGTGGCTCACAATTTGTTTATATATTCATTCCATTATGGTGTGTTTGGAATTTCTGAGTGCAGGATTCATGATAAACTTAGGACGGGCTGCAAGGTTTACGATTAGTTTATAACTAAAGTTCAGTACTTTTAGAAGAGCCACTGACTTCAATGGGGAAATTAAACACGGAGTAACGCTCTTACTGAACCAATGAAGCGTTAGCTTTGATTGTGGATTTTAGTACGCTTTGGTTGCTAGATATTCCTTCTTGGAAATAATTCTGACTGAATAAAATAGGACTTACTTTCCAGTAATTATACATAGAATCGGGTTGCATATGTACATTTCTATATGACTTTGACGCGGGGTGACTGTCCAAATATCTTCGGCAGAAAATCCTAAAGGAGGTTGATACATTACAGCTGTGGTAAGTTTTGCCATGTATTTTAATAGGCGTTTTTAAATTTGATTTTTTTAAAAAACCCTTTTTGTTGTGCTGAGCACCACTGAGTTGTGGCCGATTCCTGGTTGACTGCACGGACATCTCCAGGCTGTTTCCTTGCAAAGATACAGAAGGGGTTTGCCTCCTTCGGGGGAGAAGCCAGGATCGAACCAAGAACCGTCTACTTTCCGGGCTCTACCACTGAGACATCCCATCAAACTTTTAGATGCTCCTCCACCTAGCTCGGGTTTGCTTATCTAGTGTGACAGGCAGTATTTCTGGAGGGTTTCCGAGAGGGCCGTGAGAAGATGTGGGTGTGATCCTAGGAGCTGCCTCCTGCGAAGGTCGAGCTCAGGCAGGCAGCCCTTCTGCAGATGAGACACAGCTGCAAGGGTACTTCCAAACGGCCCCGATGCGCTACATGTAGGCTTTCCACACGCTGGAGAACTCCAGTCCCCATCCTTGGCAGTCCCCATAGCTAATACGCTAGGACGGTAGGGTTCGGGACATCTGGAAGGCACTGAGGATACGCAATGAGATTCCCTCCCTCTCCCTCTCTTTTTGAAGGAAGGTCCTGAATTTGGCTTCTTCGTCTCTGTTTTGGAAACGGATAGTGAGAGGCCTAGGGACATCCGCACCCCCTCCCCCCAGAGCGACCCAAGCCCTTAAAGTACTAGCGAGATGCTGAGCCCGAGCTCTGCCTCCCCCGATGAAAGGCTCTCCTTAGAAGGGCTACGCGGCGAGAGCGCGCACGCACTCAGAGCATCCCGCCGCTGCCTCCTGTGGCGACGCCGCGCAACTTTTGTCGGCACGGCGGTACCTCCGCCTTTCTCCTTTGGCCACGCCCCCTTTTGCCCCCATTGGTCGCTTGCTAGCCAATCCGCTGCGAGAAGAAGTTTTGCTCTACTCCGCTAAAAAAAAAAAAAAAAAAGTTTGGGAAGTGGCTCTCCCTGGACGGGGCGGGCGGGTGACTTTTCATTTGCTTTTCCTCCTCCTCCTCCCCCTCCCAGAGATCCCCCCCTTCTCTCTATGCTGGGTTGTTGTTATTTTGTTCAACGCGCCTGTCTTCCCCAGCGGCCGGCCGGAGCGCTGCGTGGCCGCCTGTCCGCTCCGCTCCAGAGATGCGCGCAGGCCGAGCGGCTTTTCCCGAGTGAGATCCCGGCGGAGCGGAGGCGGCGATCGCCCGCTGCCCTGCTTGGAGGTGCGCGCCCGGCGGCGGCGGCGGCGGCTCCCGGCTGTGGGCTCGGCTGGACGGCGCCCAGGACCGAGGGGGCGCCCCCGGGACGATAGCAGCATGTACACGGCCGGCCTGGCCCCCTTTTACGCCTCGAACTTCAGCCTGTGGTCGGCGGCATACTGCAGCCAGTCGGGCCCGGGAGCGGGCAGCTGCTTCCCGCTGGATCCCTCCGGGCTGAAGAAGCCTTCCTTCTGCATCGCGGACATCTTGCACGCCACGGCGGGCGAGGCGGCGGCGGCGGACGGGCTGTCGGCGGGTCCCTCGGCCACCCTGGCCGCCCACTTAGGCGCCGTCCACGGGCACTCGCAGTTCCACGCCGCGGCGTCTCCGCTCAGGCCCACGCCCGTGGTGGCCCCGGACGCGGCCGTCGCCTTCCCGGCCAGGCTTTCGCCTCTCTCGGCTCCTTTCCACCACCCTCCCGCCCAGCATCACCGCTCTGCCGCCGGAGGGGCGCCGGCGCAGAGCAGGGGGCCGAACCCCCAGACGCAGCCCGGCTCGGCTCCCGCGCCCACTAGCAAAGACTTGAAATTTGGCATCGACCGCATTTTGTCCGTCGAGTTCGACCCGAAGCTCAAGGAAAGCAACACACTGAGAGGTAGAGAAATCTCCTTTAGTTACCCCGATTGCTGGAATGGGGGAAAGCCTGGGTGGGCGAGTGGGTGGGGGACACGATAGCGGAGATCCGGCCCTCGTTTCATGAGACAGGTAGATCGGACCGGTCCGTGCCCTGGGAGCAGGAATGAAGCCTGCAGGAGGCAGGAGTCCTAGGATGCGGACTTCTGGAAGACGGCAGGTCCCGTCGAAGTCCTTTCCAGGGTTCGCAGACTGAAATTTGCAGGCCCTGGGCTAGAAGAAAGCGAACGGTGCAGAAAAGCAGCTATACCTGCCTGTCGTGTTTCTTTGCCCCCCCCCCCCCCGTAATCGTCTGGCTAGGAGTCGTGCGACTTGCTGGATCGAGTCCCCGTCCTTGCCCCCCTCCGCCCCCGATCCAACGAGGCTCCCCCCGTGCCTTAGGGTTTTAGGCTTTTCGCTGATCGTGGGTTTCGCAGTTCAGTCCCCGCTGCTTTAGTGGGAGAAGGAACTCGGCGCCGCGTTGCACAACGGAACGAACAGTTGAGCAATCAGATTGGTTTCCGAAATGCTAGGCAAAGGGGTGGGGAGGAGGAACACAAACCCACAAAAGGCCGGCGTCCTCACCCGCCACATATTTACTTGGAAGTCAGTCCCGTTTGATTTTGAAATGATCATTCAAGCCCGCTGGAGCAGCCTGGCCTAGGAAGTTAAGGCGGTTTGATCCGCAGTATCCTGCGTTTAGGCCTCCGCTCTGATCCGTAGACAAGCTGCAACTGCCACACAAAGTAAAAGAAAAAAAGAGTGCTTCAAAAACGGTTTAGAGGTGATAGCATCCGCACGGTAATCCACATTAAAGGTCGGAAGATGCTGTTTCCAAGTCCGTTCTCTGGCCTTTAATGTGCGCGACTGCTGGCTAAACCTCCGCTAGTCTCTTCTAGGCAGTGGGTTGAAGGCGTAAAGGACTCTGGGTAGAAATGCGCAGTACTTTGCCCATGCAGACCCGGGCCTCAGGGTCAAGATCATGACCATGTTCCCTTTAGAGCCATTATTTATGATTCCGACACAGACGTGAGCCATAAGCCAAGGTAGGACAGCGCTGCTTCCAAATGTTTCAGTACAATTCAGGATCATTCTCTTTCTCATAATAAAAAGAGTTTTAATTGTCTGATTAAGACCCACTGGTTCGTTCAGGTCTGGATCCTAACAAACTGTAGATTAAGCATCTTAATTCAAAATTAGTCCCTTAGGAATTAAAATCCCAGTCCCTGGCTAGTTATGTGTGTTGAATTAAGAGTCCAATCCAGATATGCTGGTTCTTTTTTTTTTAAAGATGGGTAGAGATGAATAATGTGCCTAAATCGATTGTCGGCTGTGGAACCTTTGCCTTATAATGGTAAACTGCAACCACTTGTCTGGTCCTCTCTATCCAATTCCGCCCCTCTGTTTTCGCCATTATCTACCTATTGCTAGGCCTATTTGCAGTACTCCTCTAACCAAACCCTTGAAATCCTGATTTAACCACTCCGATTTCTCTGATCGAACCCGTCGCCTATAAAGCTGCGCGGCAAAAGCTCCGTTTCCCTGGGGAAGCCCGAAGAGGTAGGTCGTCGCCTCCTCGTCTGGGCGCAAGCTCCTCCCGGCAGCCCCAGGCGAACTGGATTTACCCGGAAGGGGAGTCTTCCCCATTGCAACAGGCCTGGTTCCCAAGGAGTTGCGCAAAACGGTTGCAGCGTAGCTTCGATTCCGCAGAAACGAGCTGGAGGTCTCGCTTCCGAGTAAATGCGTTTTCAAGGCGTGCGCACCTCCTCCCGGGGAGTAAATCCCGTTGAATGCAGCGGGACCCCTTCGCGACCTCCTTTCCGCTCCATAGGTCCCCAGTGGCGCCCTACGGCTCGGTTGGAGCTGTTCCGTGGCAGCGGCGCTCCTAAGGTCTGGCTAAGGGCGCGGACAGACGGGGCGCGCCACTCTGCAGGACGAGGACATTTCGAAGTAAAGGGACGAGACAGTTACAACAGGGTTTCTCCGCTCCAGACTCTTTACGCCTTAAGACGATCTGCTCCGGTTTTCGCTTCCTCCATAGAGACGCGCCTGCCTTCTGACTTAACAAGCTTTCCTTGTTCCTGTGCCCACAGATCTGACCTCTTTATTAACCACCAGCCGCCCAACGGGGGTCCATATCTCCTCCATGCAGCCTCCGGTCGGCCAGTTCTTCGCGTCTCTAGAACCCATTAATGACTCTTCAGGGGTCCTGGGGCCCTTAAACACAACCCCAAGGAATTCAGTCCAGCACCAGTTTCAAGACACTTTTCCAGGTATACACCCCATTATTCCCCTCCCCCAGGTTTTCAACCTGTTCCTAGTACGGGTCCTGCCTCCTATGTCCCCCTTCCCTCCCTCTGCTTTGCTTGGATCGCTCTGTGGTTGCTTTTATCTGCGCGCAATATCCTTGCAAGTCGGAAATAAGACATTCGGGAGCGCAAGGAAACGATGAAGGGGAGGGTTCCCGGCGAAAGCCCCATCCATCCTAATCCCAAGCATAGGTTACAGCTGCGCTTATTTCCAAGCAAGGCAGGGTTCCTAGGTGCAGTGCCCGGATCGTTCTCTGGAGCCGCAGCTTGTTCCGCCGCCTTAGCAAGCTGGGTGCCCTTCCTATGCTTTGGGCTTTGGCAGTGCCCGGTGAGGCGAATGGGACCTGCGGCCTTTCTGCACTTGGCCTTATTCTGGAATATATCCTAGAATAGGAACCTGCTATCTGCGTGCTAGTACAGACGATGGCAGGCCTCAAGTGAGGCCTGCCAGAGTCTGCATTACCTTGTGGCCGGCAGACCATTATACAGAGATATATTTCAGAATAAGGCCAAGTGCAGAAAGGGTTCTGGAGTCTAGACCTGTAGGATCCGGGTAAATAGTGGGAAACGATCCAGGGCCCTGGATTGCAGGAAGCAAGTCTGCACCTCAGAGAATGGGATTCTGTTTAGGAGGAGCGCTCTTCGACTTCATAGGGCCATAGATTCTGCCCAGAAATGTAGTTGGGCTTTTGGGAAGGTGAGGGTTAATGGGTGGCTCCCCTCATAGGAAATTCAGTGATGGAGAGTCCGCTGCAGGAAAATTGAGGTGCAGGGACAGACAGTGGTTCAGTAGCCTGGACTGCGGGATAGTAAAGGAAGGTCCCTGTCTGTGATCAGGCACAGCAAAACTAAAAACGCCCCAACAAAAAACACCCCAGTGTGTCCTTCCCCCCTCTCCTAAACATTGTGAGCTGGAAAGGATAGAGCAAAGAAGGCTTGGGAACACAAGGGCCACACGTCGCCCCTTTGGTCCCCTCTGAATCCAGGTCAGTCAACATCAAATCGAATTTTGTCTCTTGCAACCTCCCCAAGCAGACTGTTTGTGTTCCGTTTATTAGCTTGCAGATCTTGGCCCAAGGAGGAGGGGATTCTGCTGGTCCTTCCGTCCAGGCCGAGCCCTTCACTCCCGCTCTCTGTCTCTTGTTCCACATTGCAGGGCCTTACGCGGTGCTCACGAAGGACACGCTGCCTCAGACCTACAAGCGGAAACGGTCCTGGTCCCGAGCGGTTTTCTCCAATCTACAAAGGAAGGGCTTGGAAAAACGCTTTGAGATCCAGAAATACGTCACCAAACCGGATCGAAAACAGTTGGCCGCCATGCTAGGCCTCACGGACGCTCAAGTAAGGCTTTCTGGGTGGGATGGGGTTTGATCCCTTGATCTGACTTGAGAAGAGGGCGCACGGCTCCTAGCCAGATGGGGAAGCAAGGCCTTTTGCTTGGGTGGCATTGACAGCCGGGCCTACTTCGTGTGTCTGGGCGGTGGGCTTGCAGAGGGGATCCCCTGGGCACGGGCGCACTTCTGCGCGGGACCCGATGATCCACCTTAAGCATGGTGATCTGGGGCCGCAGGAACCTGGTTGCTTAGGATCACCTTGGAAAGTGTGAGCTACAATCCCCACCTAATCCTAACATATTTTCTGAAAACAAAGCCCTGAACAGATCCTGCAAACACCTCCTCCTATGTGGACCTGCCTGTGCCTTAAGATCTGGAGGGGAGGGGAGACCCTCTTGGTTTTCCCACCACCTTCAGTAATAAAAAGGGCAGTCTCCCCCTTGAGGTGCGTCAGGCCCCTTCATTTAGTATATTTAAGAGGGCAGTGAAGACTCACCTCTTTGCCCTGGCCTTTGGTGAAATGGGAATATACTGTCCCTTGCCACTTTACAGACACTGTTACTGTTTTAATATATACTGTTTTAATATACGTCAGATTTTAAATGTTGTTATGCGCACTGAGACCTTCGGATATAGGGTGGGATAGAAATACAAATAATAAATAAATAAATAAATCATAATCTGTTCGTCTTTAGCATTTGCTTCTAGAACTCTTTCTGCCGCCTTTTCTGCATTTTCTGGGTCTTATTCTGGATTATACCCGAAACGGACCTGCTGCAGGTCTGTCCTAGTCAGCACTAGCATGCGGATGGCAGGGCCTTATTCCGGGATAAGGCCCAGTGTAGAAAGGCCTGTGGTCTCTTTGTATGTGAGCACACACGAACAAGAAGAAGTGCGCAGGTCCCTCCCCCAGTGTTGACTAATAAGGGAGCGTCCACATGGCACAAGGACAATACGTGTTAGCCCCTTATTTCGCATGCAAAGCACTTGTGAAGTGGGTTTTTTTTTAACACGTATTGACTCCTTTCGGATTATTTTTAGCACACTGACGGGCCCAAAGCACCTTACTGATGATGATTTATTATTCCTCTAATATTTTTGAGTCGCAGTTTGCCTGAACATTTCGCTAAGTGGCAGCCAGAAGCGTCTTCTTTAAGGCCTTGTCTAAGGAAATGAAGTGTAGGATCGGGCAGTCTGTACTTTTTGCGGAAAGGACAGCAATAGGTGTCAGCCAGTAGCAGGCAGCATGTGGAAGGGTGGGAAAAGTTCCTATGCATGCGAGGTCGTATCCCTCCCCAAACGTTATTAGGGAAGTATTTACTGCGCTAATACGAGATCTCTCCACATTGCTTTGCCCTTAGTAATGCAGTAAATACATACTGATTTACTTGAACTGAACAGACGGGGAAAGGCCATAAATTAACACTGAGATTACTGTCAGTGCAACACAGAGTGTTTATTTTGGCTGTTGGAGGGAAATATCAGCAAGGAAGGAGTCCAGAGGCTAGCGGGTGGGATCCTGCAAAGGCAAACCAGCACAAAGGAGAAGAGAGGGCAGTGCTTTTTTTTGCTGGGGGAAGAAGAAAGCGGAAAGCTGCCCTCCCCAGCTCCCATCCTCAGGCTGGAATGGTCGAAAGCATTAAATCCTGTCGGGATAATGGGAGGAGGATGGGCTTGATTTTGGCAAGTGCTGGATTTCTCGGTAGGGAGAGATCTTCTATCTTGGAAAAAGGAAATTCAGGGGAAATAGGATGGCTATACAAATATCAAATCAATTATGTTATATAAATAAAGGGCATTGAGCTAATTTTTATGGTAAATAAATTTAGCTGCAAAATTAAATGTGATGCTTTTATGTGCTAAGGGACCATTTGGTGAAGGGCGGGATAGAAATTTCTTAAGTAAATAAATAATTTTATAAAATATTGAAAAATGCATCAATACATTACAATCAATGCTTACACCCAATCCTTTCCCACCCACCCTGTACCCTAAAGGGACCACAGTTATATTTTTACCTATATTCTAATGTGACTTTGCATTAATTGTTAAAGAAAATAGCATTGTGAATGTGTAGATTAGTTTTCAGCTAAATTGAGTTGAATTTTCTGAGGACTACTCTTCTTGTTAATAATCAATAGGAAACCAGTGAAAGAACTTACTGGAAATAATTGGATAAATTACTCAGGGCCAGATGTAGGGTAGTGAATATCGACAGAATTTAATTCCCTTAAACCTACGGGTCCTGATGGTCGTGATGGCTAATTTAAGGGAATAATAAAGGTCATTTACCCACTTAATAGTAATAAAAGTGAAAGCATAATGTACAGCAATTGGTTATTATTTATTTATTTATTTATTTATTTATTTATTTATTTATTTATTTATTCATTTATTCAGTCTACTTTACAACTTGGAAGGAGGTTTCTGAGGTTCATTCTCGCTAATGTAAACACATTTCAGCTCAGTTGGTTCCAGTGGAAACGCACATAATATATTTAGTGCAATATACATTATAAAAGAGCGCGAGAGCTTTTTAGCTGTAAGACTCCAACTGAAAGCACTACTACAGAAGTGAACAGGCCTAGAATCTGCTTAGAGTTCATTCTCTGGAGTATATGGGGAACTTTACATGATGTGCCTGACTCTTAATGTGCTGGAGTAGTAACCTTTACTTTATTCGTGTAAAGTATTTATAGTTAAGTATCATTTTTCTAGGTACAGCAGATATGTAGAAGAGCCAAAAACTATCTCCCTTTCTGGCTCTTTCTGCACTGGTCCTTATTCTGGGATAAGGACCACTGTGGAAAGGGCCGCTCCTTCCATGTGATCTGTTAAAAAGGTTTTATGTCATTCCCCCATCTTCAGACTCCCTGTTTTTATTTGTGTGCATAGAGGTGATGGTATGAAATTGATTCCAGTTTATATATGCAGCTGTGTTTGAGAATGCCTGAATAGACAGTGAAGTAAACTGCAGGAGGGGCATCACGGTATCATCAGAAGTAATCTCCTGAAATTAACACCGGCCCTGGGCTTAAATCTAAGAGAGGGGAAGGAGCCCTGGAGCAAAACATAGATCCTTTTTGTATATGCCTTTGTGCTGTTCGTCCCCCCCCCCCCACTTTTGGAGGAACTTTTGTATTTTGCTAAACCTTCATTCTGAATTAAAGAACATCCTACAATTCATGTACTTATGAAATACATACAGTAGCAGTGGACATAATTTTAAAGTAGTCATTACAGCAGGAGAGAAATAAGAGAATCCAGGATAACAGCAAACCTTTCCCCTTTTCTTCTGAAAATAATTCCATCTTTCTTACTATGGTGGTCTTTCTTTGTGTCTGGGATAGAAAATTGGAAATACATTTTTGAACTTTCCAGATGGATCTGTTCCAAGTTCTCCCTGGTAAATTCAGCTTCTCATTTCTGTGTAATACATCTGTGGGACATTCTTTGTTATGTGAATTTGGGAATGAGAATAAACTTTTTAGGTGGGTACCAAGGACTAGGAATTTTTGCCAGTCTTTAAGCACTTATTAGCAATGGTTTTATACAGCCATTGGGTGAGAAACAGATGGCAATTATATCTAAAATTTTTAGGTGAGTTTAATCAATGTTAAGAGGCTTTCTTTCTGTATTCATAGACTTCTAATTCTTGCCTTAAAAGTTAGTTTTTTAAAAAAAGAAAAGTCATTTACATTTCCAGATTTTACTTCCGGAAATATTAAGTCTTCCTTCACATCTGTGAGGATGCTTTACATTTTTAAAGGATTGATTAAAACTCTTTGTTTTATATTGTTGGGCAGGTATGCAAAACTTTGTGTTGGAAGTGGGTGCTCCATTGACCTTGATCGTGTTGTAGGGGTGTAGAGAGCCATCTTAGATACGCCTCAGTTTAGTCTCACATCTGATGCCCTTGTGGGTCTGTTCTGTGCTGGCTTACAGGTGAAGGTCTGGTTCCAGAACCGGCGCATGAAGTGGAGGCACTCCAAGGAAGCACAGGTACAGAAAGACAAAGAAAAGGAGTTGGCCGATAAGGCCGCAGGAGGAACTGTGCCTACGGCTGAGGGGGAGAATGAGCGTAGCCTCAGCCGCTCAGAAGGTGAGAGTGAAAGCAGTGAGGCTGAATCCCTGGATTTGGAACTTGGCAGCGATGCAGAAAGGACTGAAGGAGGAGCCACCAATGACCAGTCCCTGCAGCAGCATAGTCCAGAGGGGCAGCACTCTGCTGGATCAGAATCTGCAGTATGTCTGGAGCTGCCTTCTGCTCCCCCAGGCCTAGAACAAGGCAGAGAAACTCTGCGGTGCCCAGAGCCTACCTTTTGCCTGCGGGACTCTCCGTGATTACCTTCCTTTTTCGGTACCATCTGGCTGGAGAGCTGCTGGTAGCCCCAAATGTTCAGAGATCATCCCCACTTGGAAACTGGGGAGTACAAGACCCAAACTGCAGGTAGATGTGGGATATTGGTTCCAGTTACAGGTGAAGTGTGATTCTGAAGGCGTTTCCCTCTTCACTGCCAATAAGAGGAATCGCTAGAGGTAATTATATGGAGAATGTGGGATACTGGCACACACAAGCGGTTTGGCTTTACTTAAGGACATATGAAGTGAGCTCATATGAACTGGGGACACAAGAGAAGCTGTTAATTAATAAGGGAAGCCATTTGAATTTAGCCCCAGTAGAATCTCTACTGCTCATCCTAGTAGAGAGGCTGAGATAGATGAGGCCTTCTCCTGTGGAAGAAGTTCAAGATCAGGTCTTCGCCCTTTCCCCAACATCTCCAGGTTTCTTCCATCAATCCAAGCCCTTCTTTTCTGTTCCTCTTCCTCTCATTCACAATGTGAAGTATTCTCAGCCCTTGCCCATCCCTCACCTGTTATGTTGCTTTGTATAATCTGGTTAAGAAATACTGCACTGAAAGGAAAAAAGGAAACTGTAAATAAAGGTTTTGTTAAATTTGTTGCATTCATTTGCATTTCTGGAGAGAGGTTCAGCAGAGATTCCCAAGATACAGTGATCTAAGTGTGCAAGCCTTATGCAATATTTCCAATTATTTCCGACCAGCTTTCACCATATGAATTGAACAATGCTCTTTCCTACAGATGACTGATTTTTCAGTGTTAGGACTCATCATTTTTCATTGTCTGCCTGTATGTTAAGACCGTTACAGTTAGCAGGATGTTGAATACACCTGGTTAACATCTGGATATTGCTGAATTACAACTCAGATTGTTCTTTGCTGTTCAGTAATGGGGGTTACTCTAGCTCCCAGAGTGCTGTGTTCAGCTGGTCCACTAGCTGTATTTTCTGTAGAATATTCTTCCTTAAGATTGAAAAGGCATTTGTTCAGTAAATGGTAAGTCTTTCTCTTATTCTGCGGAGAGTTTGCTTCTTTTCTTTCAATGGCTCCAAGTAAGAGAATGGGTTGATAATATGCCATGGCATTTAACTTAGAATTAAAAGTCTGTGACTTACTAAACTCCGGGGAACTTCAATTTCCATCTTCCCTTCCCTCTGGTCTGATTGGCTGTGATTCATGGAAATTATAATTTAGCATGGTCTAGAGGGTTGCAGTTGAACAGGACTGATTTAACCAATTTATAAAACTTTTGCATAGAGGTACTGAATTTGCAGTGTTCCATTGCTTTCAATGAGGCTGTCCTAGAAAGGTGTGCAGAACTTGCAGTGTCATCCCTTCTTCAAATCTTTTCTATAGGATTGCTGTATTATATTAGACTGAATTTTTACCCTGAAGTAAGTCCTACAGAACCAGAGGGAGATAGTGCCCAAGGGTGGTTTCTGTGTCCCCATGAGCTAAAAGGAACTAATTTGTACATGTCTCTTGTGTTAGAGATACACAAAAATGAATAAATAATGACACACAGAAATCAAAGCCATATAGGGAGAAAGGGGACCTAAAAATAGATGTGACCAGGGGCAAAAGGAGACCCTATTGGCGAACATGCTTACAGCTAAATCATCCAATGATATTTTTAAAAATCCAATCCTAAATATGCTTCAGGTATTAGTGGTATTTTGGGTTTTGGAAATTGAGGGGGCCATAGCTCAGCACCTGAATGATTGCCTGGGAAGCAGAGGACTACAGGTTCCAACTAGTCTTCTCAGAAGATCTGACAGGTTGCTTCCCTTTGGGAGACACTATTAAAAACTGAAAAAGTGAATTCAGAATGAATGGGAGTCCTAATTCGAACTTTCATTTTCAAAAATCTAACCAGCTGAATGGCAAGCAAGATGATCCTCTCCCCAAATGCTGTCCCTTCTGCTTTCTTCTCTTTTGAGGGTTATGATCCATATTGCTGATGTCACCTTAAAGGCGGGTCACTCACCTCTGAGTTCACAGCACAAGAAGAAGTTGAGTATGATTTCTCCACATTAGGGAAGTGAATGGTGAGCATCTGTGAACACTTGGAGGAAACAAAGGAAGGGTGATTTTGCACTGGACAGTATATGGGACCAGCAAGCCTCCCTTCCACATGCTGGTGCAGTCTAAGGGAGCCTCCTAGTGTGCTTGTTGGTCTGGTATAGCAGCCAGTGCACACTTGCCCCAAGAGTGGCAGGATCCAGGCAGGCTTACTGCAGACAATGGAACAAACAAATAGAGAAAACACTATTGGGTGAAATCCTTTGCCATCCTCTCTCCATTATTTGTAGCTAAATGTATCTTTTGTTTTTATTTACTCTCCTCTCCCTTTGTGTGGTTGGATGAGTGTTGTAGTCAAAAGGTATCAGGAAGGAACCACACCAGGGGGGATTGGACTAACAACAAACAGCTGCTTTAGGGGCTGGGTGAGTGTGTGAACATGTCCTCCAAAGCCCTAACCATGGTTTCTAAATTCCAGTAGGAACATGGGTTTCTTTCTTGAGTTCCTGGAGAAAAGGGAAAGTCCTGTCCTAAGATTATCTCACCCTAGTTGAGCCTCTGCAACAGCATCCATTATTGGTCTGTGGTTGATATCCTAAGTGGAGAAAAGGGCCTGTTGAAATCCCTCTTGGAACGACTAGCTTCTTTTGGTCTCAGGACCATATCCAGGGCAGTAGACATGGCTACCCACACATATTCCCAGGACAGAGAGGGAGAGATTTGCAAGCCAGGGAAAGGTTGGACAAAGATGTTTAAACACCCCCAAATTGTGCCTGCTGTCCTCTCTCTTGTCTCTGCTATGTTCACTAGTGTGGGAGCAGAGAAATATTTGCAGGTTTGCACAAGGTAGAATTGCCTTGAGCCTAAATAACTAGAGCCTGGATAACTCTTTGAATGAAAGTTGGTGCTACTTTTTGGTGCACATAGCTTGGAAAGTTGCCTTCTGGTCTGATTTGCTGGTAACTTGTTTTACAGGAAAATAACAAGTCTGTATTTTGGAGCGCAAAACTAAAATAGCCTCCTTGCTCACTGTTCTTTTTCCTGCACCTACCAAATAAGTGGTGGTGGCATCCGTGGGCGAGTCTCTCACAGGGATCAAAATACAGAGAAGGTCAACAGCCATCTAAACGTTGTTTCTCCAAGCAAGTGGGGGAAAATTGGAGCTTCTGCAAAGGGTTCAGCAGTCTGAAGTGGAATGTGGAGGAGAATAGATCTGATTCAGAGAACTTGTCTGCAAAACTGATTTGACTGAATTTAGAAGGACATCTTGTGCAGGAAGTTACATGGATTGAAAAGCACATATGCTTCAAGGACCTTGGCCATCTCTGGTTCTGAATGATGACTGTAAGATAATCAAGAAAGCAGTTTGAATCAAAGCCCAATGATTCCTTATTAAGGTGCCAACCTGAAATTTCTTGTCCCCAAATGTCAGTGAAATTTGATTTTCAGCCAATGATTTTAGTATCCAAATGTTAGATAGTTGGTCATGATCATCTGCAGTTTACAAGGTAGGGAAAGTCTCCTTGCTGTGTAAGGCAGTTTTACCCTTAAGTGATCTAGAAAAGTTAAGCAGGGACTAGGTTGAAAATCTCAAAGTTATAGTCCAGCCTGGGAAGCTGAAAACAAAGTGCCCATAAGAAGGCAGAAGCAAAGCACTTCGGATTGTCAAGAAAGTTCTGTGATTTTGAATTCAACTAGGAGTTGAATTCAACTAGAGAGAATATTTTCTGTTTCCATTGTTTAAGCTCTCCCAGCTATAGTACAAAAAAAATTACTCAACGTGGTAACATTGAGGTAAATCCCATAATATTCAGTAGGGTCTACCGTCAAATAAGTTGCATTAGGTATCCATCCATGTTCTTAGCTTAATTTGGAAGCAAATTGTAGTTTCCCACTATATCGACTTGCCTCTGATGCCTAGGAAGAAAGGGTAAAAAGACAAGTTTTGGTGATTAAGGGTGCTTTTATTTCTGTGAGATTTTCTTGAGTTCCTTTTTGTTATTTATATTAATTTTTTCCATAGTGTCTTTCCCTATGAATCCCAAGGTGATTTGGATCAGTGAAATAAGAACAGAATAAAAATATACAAAATCAGGGGCAATAATGTCCATCCATGTCAAACTGCTTCATCAGCAATGGATCACACGTGGTTTCAGCAGTCACCAGACCTGTTTGGCTGTGGTTGCATCTAAGGTTTAATCCAACTTCAGTTCACTTTCAGAACAAGAGAACACATCAGCAAAGTGACCAGTAATTTCCTTTCCACATTATCTCTCCCAAAGGTAAATTTTCTGAGTTAAATAACACTGAAAGGAAGCAGCTTGTCACTTTGCTGATGTATTCTCTCACTCTGAAAGTGGACTGAAGCTAGATTAAACCTTAGGTGTGACCACAGCAGTCCTGATGACTGTTTCTGAGGCACAGATGCCTTCCTTTTTAGAGCAGAGAAACTTTGGGGAAACACAGTGGGTTGTGTTCACACCCAAGTTTAAAATCTAGCCTCGGTCCACTTTCAGGGTGTGAGAACACATCAGCAAAGTGACTAGTCATTTTATTTCCATATTATCTACCCCAAAAGTGCATTTTCTGAGTTAAATAATTCTGAAAGGAAATAGCTTGTCACTTTGCTGATGTGTTATTTCATTCTGAAAGTGGACTGAAGCTGGATTAAAACTTGGCTGCGAATGCAGCGAAATAGCCAACCTTCTGCACTTAAACCATTCTAATTCAGGCTCTAGGTTTCTCTTAAAGCTATGGAGGAGGGTTACCTTTAGGCAGCCCAGCTGTAGTAGCTTGGAAGTGAAAGTCCATTAGTAAACCTGAGATTCCCTTTCAGTATGCCTAGAAGCTCCTGACCAGATTAAATAAGTTAATAAGTTCTTGTTTAATTTTAACTCTCCTTTTTAGTTGCTGGGACGTGTGTCAATTTCAACACAAAAAAGATAAAAATGTAATAATCACACACATTTTTTAAAAATCTAAATTTTCTTTAAAAATATTTTTAAAAGAAATTTGGAATAGGTTGGCAAGTGGTAAGTAGTATTTACTGCAAAGCAATTAGGGACTCTGAAAGTTGCTAAAGGTGTCAGTGGGTGTATCTCTCCAGCCCTTAGAAAGACAAAGCAGCTTTCTGTAGTAGGCTTTTTTCCTTGCAGGAAGTTAATATCTTTAAATTTAAGGACTATAATTTCCCTTCTTGAGGATTCTACCAGTCCAAATTCAGCTAAAATGTTGTGGGAAAGACCCACTGATTTCAGGAAGATTTAAAATAAGCACCTGTTTAATTCATGGTTCTATTGGAAAGTCACAGTAGCCTCAAGTGTTTCCTTCTGTCTGCGTTTGCTGTCACAACACGCCCAAAATAAGCCACGTATCTTGCATTACCAGGAGCCTACAGGAATAGTCTTCTGTAAAGCAAGTCCTTGGAAACATTTTTAGTGAGGGCCGGTCTCGTCCACTTTCAGATTTGTCAATCCACAGACAGGCAGCTGAACAATCCCAGAGTTTATTCATCTGGATTCAATTCATGATATATGAGTGTGTGTGTGTTCTCCTAAGCTACTTTTTAATGCTGCATAAAACATCCTTCTCTGGGTTTGTGGAGGAGCTGAGAAGCTCAGCATCTTTCTTTCTTTCTTTTACTTAATAAAATCTAGGTAATCCCTGGAAATGCAAGCATTGCAGGTATGCTGATACACTTTTTCCAGTCTAGTGTTGTGTGGAGATCCTAAGGTGTAGTTTTGGAAGGGAATATAGTGCAAAATCTCAACAGATGCCACCAGTACAAGACTTACACTTACATGGGTTTACTTTGGAGCAGTATAAACACAACCGATTTTTACACAGAGAAGCATCAGACCCACCCCACTGGATTGGATTCATTGCCCATCAAGTCCAGCCGTCTGTTCTCACAGTGGCCAACCTGCTGTGCAGGGAAAGCCCATCAGCAGGGCTGGGAGCACTTGGCTTGCAGTCTTCCAGCAACTGGCCTTTGGAGGCAAATCAGTTGCCATTGATAGTCCTGATCTCAATGAATTGGTCCAAACTTTCTTTGAAACTATCCAAGCTGGTGGCCAGCAGCTTGCAGGAGAAAATTCCAAAGTTCAACTATGCATTGTCTATAAACCAAATGTCTTTTGTCTGTCTCTCCTGTGCCTAAAGTTCAGAATACTTAGTGTGAGATCTGGATTTCATATGAACCTCAGTCAAAGTTGGTTCAGCGACGTACTTGTACAGCGTGTCCAATCCAGTCTTAAAACACACTGCAAACTTTCAATCCCAAGGCGAAGGTGCTGGAGTCTCAGAACACACTTTCTGGATGCTACCAATGGAGCAACTCCTGCAGTCATGAATATGGCTTCATGCCAATGCTTGTCCATGGGGACATCCTCATCTCAATCAATAGTTTTCTCAAGGGTATTTGCATCTATGACAGTGATCCAGCTGTTCAAGGAAAGCTTTCATAGAATTTCTTCCGTAGCAGAGAAAGAGGGAAGAAATTGAATGGGTAAGAGGGGAAAGGCAGACTGTGAGCCTTTTGGCTTGTGAGATCATGCCATGAATTCCTTCCTGGGACAAGGGTGTAATGCTGCCTAGCAAAAGGCTCAGCAGCAAAAATGGACCCTTGAACCAAAATGGTGTAAATTAGATGCTCCACTGCACGTTTTGATCAAAAGCTTCATTGGTTTCCTTGGCTCACGTTTTATGAATCCACAGTCTCAGTCCACA
The DNA here is from genome assembly GCA_023333525.1 of Aspidoscelis tigris stejnegeri. Lineage (NCBI taxonomy): Eukaryota > Metazoa > Chordata > Lepidosauria > Squamata > Teiidae > Aspidoscelis > Aspidoscelis tigris. The sequence continues at coordinate 35,188,450 of JALMGA010000001.1, forward strand.
GAAATACTTGCATCTTAAATAGACACGGCTGGTCCTGGTTCTATGGAAAAGATTTCTGGACTCCATTTTAATGTATCCATTAGAAGGTTAAAACCTGCCAGTTTTGCATGCACGATCTGGGAGGAAATGCCACAAAATTCAACCGATTGGCTCCTAAATAGTTGCGATGCAATAGACTCGAAGTCGCCCAAGGCTGTCTTTAAGAACAAAAACAGCTGGAGTGTGAATACATGTAGGTTGGTATCCCAGACTTGGGGATCGAGATAAGGTGAACAAATAGATCGCCCGGCCTACGATCCCCTGCTTCGAGAATCAGTTTGCAAACAGGCAGATAAGGTAGAAGTCTTCCAGCGAGCCAGTTTGGTCTAGTGGTTAGAGAGCCGGAGTCTTATCTGGGAATACTGGGCTCGATTCCGCCCTCCCCCATGAAGCCAGCTGGGTGACCTTGGGCTAGTCACAGCTCTCTTCTAAGCTCTCACAGCCCCACCTACCTCACAGGATTTTCTGTTGTGGGGAAAAGAATAGAAAAGCTTTGTCAGCCGCTTTGAGTCCCCTTACATGGGTGAGAAAAGCGGGGCAGAAAAGCCAACTTCTTCTTCTTCTTCCTCCTCCTCCTCCTCCTGGGCACCGGCCTTATTGGGGTTTCTCTGAAGGTACGAGGAGGCCGCCCTAAAGATGGTGGCAGCTTTTCTGGAGGAAAGTGCATTGGCTTGCACCCTTCCCTTACATGCCCCTTTCCTTGAACTTCCCACGGAATCCGAGGGCCTCGTTACCCCTGCAAAGCGAGGCTGCCGGAAGGACCTTCAGAGATCACGAAGAGGGAGCAAATGACGGAGATGCTCACCTGCCAAGTTGCGTTTCCTGGTGGGAACTGCCGGGACCCGATCCCTCCCTTGAAGCCCCGATCCCTTGAAATCCGAGGGAAGGACTTCCTTCCACGTGGGCGTCGTTTCGAAGCGGTCTTGCCAGCGTGGCGGCGGCCTCGAAGGGCCCTTTCCGAAGCACCTTGAGAAGGAGAGAGAAGGTTTCTTGAGGAAGAAGGAGGCCTCCCTCTCTCTAACGCGGTTCTTGGCTTTCTTCGTAGAGCAAACAAAAACGAAAGAGCCGCTTAAAAGAAGAAGGCCGTTCACGAAATCCAACTCAGCGGTTGGATCTTTTTTCTTTTTCTTTTAATGGATCTTTCAAAATGAGTTTGGAAAAGGATCAAAGGGTTCTCGAACGTTTCTCCTCGGCGGCGACCAGCCCTCAGCCCGCTTTTCTTGGCAGGACATCCTGCTGGAAGTCGGTAAAGTTGGGCTTCCAAAGAAAGCGGTCCTGGGCTTGGGAGCCCTCGAGTCGGGAGTCAAAAATCCCTTGAAAGCAGCGCGGCAGCTCAGCCGCAAGGGGAAAGCGCGTCTCGGGAGCTACAGGAGCGTCGCCAGCGCGCTTTTCGCTGGAGGAATTCCGTCCACACGGGCTTCTTTCCTTCGAAGCCCGATTTGGTGATCCCCCCCACCCCCCACTTCGCTCGACCACTTCGCCTGCCTTGCTTGACTGACCTGTGATGGTCTATTGTTTTATTCCTGCCAATTTAAATGCACCAGAAACCGTGACATTTCGGAGTAGGAAGCGAAGGCAGAACAACCACGAGGCTCACTCGCCCCTTCTAGGTTTTCGCGGTCTTGCTAAGAAGTCAGTCCTAGGGTGTTTTTCCACTGTCACTAGAAGTACCCATTAAGTACCCATTAATGGGTACTTAATGGGTACTTTAGTGACAGTGGAAAAACACCCCGAATTTCCAGCTGCACTCCGGAGAGAGTTCCCCTCTTGCACGCGGCCATCTCAAAGAGACTTACTTCTGAGTAGACAAGGTTACCCCTGCTAGCGGAAGCGGCAGCCTGTACACCTTAACATTCCTTACCATAAAAAGGGGGCCTGTTGTCTCCTATACACCCTGCCTTTAGAATGAATCCCATTGGATTCACTGAGGCTTATTTCCGAATATCTATGCAGTAGATTTCAGTTGCTTTGCCTTGCACGCTTATGAGACCCACGTGGACTTTCTTGCAGAAGAACTTTCAGAGGACCGGGGGAAGACAGTCAAGATATGTAGACCATTTGAAGTCCATTGCGGATTCTTACATTTTAATCCACATTTGATCCCATTTCAGAGTGAGCGACCAGATCAGCCAAACGAGGAGCCAGTTTCTTTCCTCACCTTTGGGTTTGCTAATGCAAAGAAAATGGCTGGTCATTTTGCCTATGCACCCTGTTACTGTGAAAGTGGATTGAATGTGGATTGAAACAAGTGTGGCTGGGCCCGCTTTAAGAGGAAAACATTCAAGAAGGACGTAGCATTTGGTCCTTCTTGATGCTGCCTGAAAAGCTGCAAAGAATTATTTGGAGGGGACAGGGGGTGGGGAGCCTGTGCCTGTCTCTTTTCCTGGCTAGCATCAGCTAAATCATCCCTGCTGGTGATGCTTAACCTACAGTCTTAAATGGGTTAACTTCAATGCAAGTGAATCATCAGTCGTCTACACACTCACCTCTGGAGTTATATTTAGTTTTGATTAAACGTACACAGGATAACTTACCTGTGCATGTCTTACCTGCTTCCTGGGCTTCTAATCAGTTGGCTACTATCAAACAGAGGTATAGTTTCCATATGCTGGTTTCATTGCCTTTATATGCACTGTACAACCCTACCCAGCAGAAAGTTCTACAACAGGATCAGAACCCCAAAGCACTAACTCTGTACTGGCTTGGGGCAGGACTCCTTGGGTGCACACAGAAATGTTGAATGTTTTGGGGTTGAAGCACCTGGAGAAAACTGCGCTGGAAGAGGCTTATGCACGTACGGAATTGGGTTAATCTGAACTTATCTCAAGGTCAATTCTGGGACCAGGGGTTCCTCAGTACTCAAGATGGAGAATGGTGTACAGATGGAGAGGTGGCTGAAGGGTTTGGCTTCCCACTCAACCACACCACTCCCTTTGGGCTAGCAGCCATTGCTTTTGGCCAAACTTACTTCCCAGCTTTGTTGCGGGAATAAATGGGGGTAGAGAAAAAACCATATATGCTACTCTGAGCATATATGGAATACAAGTGTAACAGACTAGTGCTACAGCAGTACTCAGTGACTGCATGTTTGCTTGGCAGTAGATCCAGTGACTTGCTGCAATTTACTTTCTCAGAAACAGAAAGAAATTTGCTTTCTCTTCACAGTCTTTGTCTCCTCAGTCTACTGGAATTTCATTTTTGTTTCCAAGGTTTGAAACTAAAACTTCAGGCCAGGCATGCTTTCAGTCCACATTGAATTGTATTCTTGCCTGGTAGGTGGGACAAATAAGCGTGGCTTAGTGGAACTGTGTTACCGAACTATTGTTACCCAAGACTGCAATCCTAACCTCACTTTTCTGTGAGTAAGCACCACTGAAAGTATGGCAGGTTCTCTTCTGGAAAGCACTGGAAAGCGCTGATGACACCCACTGTCCCTTGTTTCCAGGTCAAAGTACTGGGGAATCTAGAAGGAGGAGGCGTTGGCTTTTCTACCCTGCTTTTCTCACCCATTTAAGGAGACTCAAAGTGGCTGTCAAAGCTTTCTATTCTTCCCCCACAACAGACACCCTGTGAGGTAGGTGGGGCTGTGAGAGCTCAGAAGAGAGCTGTGACTCATCCAAGATCACCCAGCTGGCTTTGAGGAGGAGGGCAGAATCAAGCCCGCTATTCCCAGATAAGAGTCCTGCTCCCTAACTCCTGGAGCAATCTGAGCCACCAGGGAAGAGTAGGTGGTAGACCAAGCTCAGCATTGTAAAACCTACACCAGTGGACCCGTACACGTAACTTGCTTGTCTATCCAATTGTACTTGGTTCTCTTTCTCAGACAAACAGCCTTTCGGGTTTCTAAGAACTGCTCCAGGGCAAGTTTGCCTGGGTGGGTAGCTTGCTCCTGGCTCTTGGATCCTTTCATAGGGTTGTACAAATGTAAGCCTTTTAAACTAGTTTTACTTTTTAGCAGCTGATGATGCAGGGAAATATTATATATTATATATTATATATAATATTATTATATATTATATATATTATATATAATATATATTATATATTTCTTTTGAGAACATTCTACTTGTGCATTTGAATCAGCCAACACTTACTACTGAGAGGTGTACCTGGGATTGTCTTTTTTTCCTCCTAGGTATTGTTATTTCAGGTTTCTTTCTTTCTGATTAGAGAAGCAGACTTGGCATTTATTTGCAATTAAGCACACGCCAATCAAACTGAAGGTGGACCAGAGGCAATTACCCAGAAATGAGAAAGTCACAAGTTTGATTCCCTGGCATGTCTCAGGTGAAGATCCTTCAAAGTGACAATACAAGTCAGGTAACTTTGCTTAAGAATCAAGTCCACTAGCCAGGCCATCTCCCGCTGGGGGCTTGAGAGGCAATTCTGTTCTTCAGCAAGGTCCTGGTTTTTAGATTGTGGAAGAGAAATGGTAGTTTTATAGACAATCCTGCAGGAGTGAGTGGGGAGCAGGGGACACAGACCATAATATATCAGTTCTATTTTCTGCAAAGTGCTCACTGCACAGAAGATCACACACCCTTAGAAACTATTGGCAGCCCTTTTGAGCATATTTTCTAGTGCTCTCTATAATGTAAAGAAATCAAATCTGATTCAAACGGTAGTAAAATGTAGTTAAATGGTTGCTGCTGTAGCCAAGCTGACGGTATCCCAGAGGCACAATATATTTAAAATAAACTTATGCTGTTTTAGAAATTGTGGGGGTCCAATGGCTTAGCCTCAACCGCACCTGTGCTGCTTGCTCTTCGCAGCCTCATTGGACTATGTTGATTTACCAGTCAGACCAGTGGCTGCCAGTAAGGAAGCTTGCAGCCAGAAGTCTGCCTGCTTTTTTGAAGTTCCCTGGGCTGCAATGGGGCAGGACAAAAGGAAGAACTTCTGTCCACGATCCCCCCTTGAAGTTTACCTCTGGGTCAGACAAAGAAAAGCCTTTCGTCCCATGGGATCTTTATTTAGTCAAGGTGCCCAGTCAAGGAAAATATATTAAATCTACTTCTTTCAGATGTGGCTGTAAGTTGGAAAGCCATCCAAGGGGACCAGGGTAGCAAACGAAATCAGAAAAGCCGGTTCTGTCCACAAACCAGTCGAATCGTGCCTGTGTCTCAAATCCGCCCAAACACACTTTTGCAACGGAGGGAATCGCCCATCATTTGACTCCAAGCCATCTGGTGATTTCCAAAAGTGTGGACGGCTCTGAGCACTACACTTCCTCGGATAAGTCGATTTCTGCCCAGGTAGCCAAGGGCCCATCAAAACAAAGCACCCCTAGGGCGATCAGAGACAGGCTTAATTTTGCACAGAAGTTACTGGATGGTTTGGATAATTCCCTGTAAGGATCTATGCATATAAGATGCACAGAACTGTCAGACTAAGAAAATGAAACGAGTATCTCATTCATATTTAAGCTGGAGTGTTTACTTCGCAATAAACACGCAATAGAGTTGCACTGAGAAGAGCCCCCACCTCACTGCATTGGATCTTTTTGCTCTGTCTTCTTTGCAGCTTCTTCCTTTCTCGCTTCGTATTCAAAACAAAAACGGTTTTGCTTTCTCAAACATGCTTTTGCTTTCCAGCCCGAGGTCAGATGCGGGCGCCGGCCTCGCCTCAGAAAGCCCCTTAAGCCTTTTCTGACTCTGGACTAAGAGGCCTCCGAGTGATAAATAGCCCTTTTCTAGTTATGTCATCCTTCACCACCATTTCGTCTTTAAATACAAGTCCAAGCCAAAAACCTCTTATTGCTGCGGAGCGCTCATCAAAATTAACGGCTGTGTATGCGAAGCCTTTTATTCACTTTCTGAAATAAACAGAGCAGGATGGTGTTTACAAGAGAAGAGAAAAGAAAGGAGAAGAACGGCATCATTCATCCGCACAGTGCAAGTCAAGTGCATGCCAGCGCACAAAGTTTCTAGGCTTTCTAGGTTCCAGGAATCGTGGAGATGGTCTTCAAAACAGAGGCCAAATCACTTTTGTGTGGACTGATTGGGCGTGGAAGAGTCCTTCCCAGATCCCGCCGGGTTCCTCCACCTCCCCCGGAAACGCTGCAAGCACCGATGGATCTAGGTATCCGTCAGTTGGGCTGGATGCGCAAATGTGGCTGTGGTCACACTTAAGGTTTAATTCGGCTTCAGTCCACTTTCAGAGTACGAAAATGCACCAGCAAAGTGGCAAGCTGTTTCCTTTCCGTGTTAAATGACTCAGAAAATTCACCTTCGGGATAGGTAAGGTGGAAACAAAATTACCGGTCACTTTGCTGAAAGCTCTGAAAGCGGGCTGAAGCCGGATTAAAACTTCGGCGCCATCACGGCCAGCGTGTGGAAGAATCAGAGCAAATGTGGCCATGAAAATGCATCACAGATCAGTCGCTACAGAAAGTGCTAATAAATATCGCAGCAGGAGATGGCGGAGATGGCAATCTTTTTACTCAGTTCGCTCATTAATCTGTCGGGCAGGAGCAGGATGCGGTTCTGGGTAAATTTCTCTTCCAGAAGCGTCCCGAGGTCTTCCCGTTCTATGTAATCACGCATGAGATCTGGGCATGCGCCCAGCTTTGCTCTTCAGGTATGGGGCGAGGCTGCTCAGATAGAGTAGGATCGATAGCTTAAGCCGATTTATTGATGAGGAGCAATCCCACCGTCTGATCAGGAGTAGTCCTCTGTGAGTACGAAAGCAAAGCAGCCAGCTTGAGTTCTGCTAAGAAAAGGCGGGATGCGAATAAATGCACTTAATTTATAGGTGACCTCCCGAGTTCCAGGCGAGCTTCTTCAGTTATGCCAAATTAGTTTCGTTTTGTAGCATTTTGCATTTGTGGACCAACTTCTGCCCCTCCCGTTGTTGCTGAACTACAGTTCCCATCTTTCCTTGCCATTCTCCAAGCTGCGGGGGCCACCGGAGTTGTGGTTCATCAACATGTGGATGTCCATAATTTAGCCTTGAGGGATACTGGTGGGTGAGACTTTGCCCTCTTGTACCTGGAGATCTCTAGTTTTAATCCAGCTTCAGTCCACCTTTAAAGTGAGACAACACATCAGCGAAGTGAACAGTCAATTTTTTTCCTCATTATCTAACCCAAAGGTAGATTTTCTGAGCTGGATAATGCGGAAAGAAATTGGCCTGTCCCTTTGCTGACATGTTCTCTCGAAATGGACTGAACCTGGATTAAAATTTAGGCGTGAAGCCTCAGTACTGAGCTGGAAGAGCCACAGTTCGGCTCCATAAGGAGGCCCCATTAAGACACAGTAGTAGTAGCAGAAGAGTTGGCTTTTCTACCCCGCTTTTCTTACCCATTTAAGGGGACTCAAAGCGGCTGACAAAGCTTTTCTGTTCTTCTCCCCACCAACAGAACACCCTGTGAGGTAGGTGGGCTGTGAGAGCTCAGGAGAGAGCTGTGACTAGCCCGAGGTCACCTAGCTGGCTTCATGGTAGGGTAGAGATTAGCATGCCTTTCCCTTCTAGTAAAGAACATTGATTATCTTTCATGGTCTTTGGCAGTATGAGCATCGAACAAGGTTCTCCTGCCTTAAGGGTCGGGAACGTGCACATTGACTGAATCACAACCGTTTCTGAGACAGCCGGCTGCCGCTCCAAGTGTTCAATCCAAACATTAAGGTTGATGGTGGGTACCACGGAATGGTGATCGACTAACTTGGTTAACTGCCTGGGCACCCAATGCAGTTTTCTCTCAAGGAGTGGTTTGCCATTGCGCATTCGCCACAGCTTTCCAAGCAGTTTGTTCTACCAGAAAACTACAGCTGTTCCCTAATCCAAACACGACACTTTCCAACGGGAAGGTCCGGCGATGTCCTGGCCAAACAGTCCGTGGTCATTCGCGCCGATGGCGCGACTCGGCTTGGAAGGAAGGCGGCACACGGAGCCCGACCAAAAAACACGCTCCGGTTTGAGTGATGGACTCCACCTTCCCAGCCCTTTGTCGTTCCCTCCTTCCCAGCTGTCAACAAACACAGAAAGCGCCGTTCCCTGTAAACAGGAGGGGAGACACCCCCCCACCAAAAAAGCGAGCGCCCCTCCCTCCGGAATTCCTCCCGGGCCCCCCGGCTGTAACCAAAGGAGAAGCGAGCCATTGCAGTGTGGCGTTACCACGGATCGAGAGGCGCTGGGGAGGTCCCGGCGGGCGGCGGCGGAGGATGTGATTCCGGCTCCAGATCTGCCCCAAGCTGTGATGGGGACCACCTGGTCGAAAGCGAAGATCCCTTAATGGGTTTAGCCTTTGCTAATTGGTGTCTTAGGGGGGAAAGAGGGAGGGAAGCGGGCTCCGGCAGGGATGGTGTCGACGTTATTCCGCGGGCGCAGCAGGCGCACAACTTTAGAGAGGTTGGTGGTGGTGGGGGGAATCGATCCTTCAAATGGCACGGACGTGGATCGCCCGAGTTTACCCCTCCTAAAGAACTCTCAGAGAGAGACGTGTGGAGCTGACAAAAGCAGTGGAGTAAATTCTCTTTTCTCAGACTGCACTCCCTATAATCCTGAGTCTTGCCTTTGGCAGAAGATCGTGGGAGGCGAGCTGGAGAAACTTTGGGGGACTGGAATGCTTGAAAAATGCTCGAGGTCTGTGAAATCTACGAAGGTTTTTAAGGAGGGAGGAGGGATAAACCCTTCTTGTCTCGTAACTGACTAACGTTGATCTGCAGTAGATAAAGAAGTGTGATCAGACACGGCAAAATAAAATAAAGTACCTTTGTGGCACCCCAGGGAAGGCTTCCAGGTGGGCTCGTTCACACACGACTCTGCCCGTCCCCCATTGATGAACATCCCGTGCTATAAAAGGTGGATCAGGGAGGGGCTGGGAAGAGGAGGGCTATACCTTGTCTCTATGAGGCGATCTTTTTGTTAGGCATGAGGACAACTGCAACCAACTGCCATTAATAAAATGATCGATTACTTCGAGTCTGGCTGATCCCTCACCGGGACTCTGATAAAAACTCCAAGCTAGAGTTGGTGGCCCTGGAAGCAAGAAGGTGGCTGGGGCGGAATGGGGCCCATCGAAGAAAGCCCTACAGGCTGAAATGAAAAAAATAAAATAAAATATGTCCATAATGCAATGAAAAAAGAGAAACCAAACTCAGCAGCAGCAGCCAGACTACAGCTCCAAAAAAGGACCTGTTGGCTTTCTGTGCCCTTGCCAAAAAGGTTGACCACCATTCAGTGGCAGTTCCACACCTGCCCTGAAAGCCCAGGTGGAAAAGGAAGAAAGAAAAAAACCAACAATCCAACCAGTGCCGGTCTTTATTTAGACCTGGACCCAGGTCAAGATGTTAACTGTTCCCTCTTCAGCAGGAGGTCACTTTGACTATGGACATAAATCTTTCGTGGAGCTTGACTCCAGGCAGGATGGCTGGGAAGAAGAAATTGTGGTGGAGTGGAGAAAGGGGTACCATACTGATACGCATGTCAGAAACTAATCCCAGTCTGAAAGGATCTGGAAATGGGCTGGGGAGAAGGAAAAAATGGCTCAAAATATGTGATGCCAATTTATCCAGCAGTACTATGCCACGTAATATTCCACCAGCCGTCTCTGATCTGATTACAGGTAATTAGATGGACAAACCCATGCAGTGTTTTGTCTGCTTCTGAAAACAATATAGAAGTGTTTGCAATTCTTTTCATTTAAGGGAAGAGACCTACAGCTCTGGGATTTACTAGTGGCCACCCATTCAAACATTGATCAGGTTCTAGTTATTTTTTTGAATTAAGATCACCTGTTGGGATAACACACACCCTAATGAATGTGTTCTTTAGGCTACCCTTGAATTATCCAGATTCCTGGAGGAACAGATAATTAAGGAACACTTATTAAAATCTGAATTTCTATGAGAAACTTGAGTAAATGGGAAAGTAAACTCTTGGTTTAATCTAATAGTGACTTCTTGGAAGTACAATGGAGCTGACTCCTTGTAAATATGTATGATTATCCTTTGCATATTGCTATTGCTTGATTTCCTAAATCACACTGTGCGAGTGATTGCAGCCTATGGAAAACAGGTGGTTAGGAGACAAGTGGCACTACAGAGATCAGATCCAGTCAACCTGTGTAAGTTGGTAGCACTGTGGAAGACATAAATGATAAGTCAATGGTACTGCAAAGGACAGACCCAGTTTAGCAAAATGTCAGCTATACTATGCAGGAAGGCAAGGAGACACCAAGTCTACCAAGGTAAGTCAATATTGCCTCAGAAGTATCATCACTTTACTGAAAGTTTCTGGGATTGCCATTAAAACTATGCTGTATGGGAAAGAATCATTTCAGTTCTGCTTCAGGCTTCCTGGTTTGATTAGACTTAATCCTATGCATGTTTTCTTTTAGGGTTTTGAGAATTTCTGTTTTGCAAATTGCATTCATGATTTTTAGCCACAGTGCCAAAGACTATGGGAACTGCAGCCCCCAAATGAACTTCTTTAAGATCTGGCTGGAAAACTGGTTTCAAGCCTTGTGCTCCAGGTTGGTGCATAGTGTCACAAGATGGAGAAATCTTCCCAAGCCAGATAATGCTACCAGCAGAATTAATTCGTTCCCAAATGGACAGTAGTTGCCTCCCATTCTTCCCATTCTCTTTTAGAGCAAGATAATCTTTGAGAAGCAAAAGTCAATTTTTTTTGTAGGTTAAGGATCTACAAAACAGAGTGGCCACAAATCTGTTGTAGGACAGCTGCTTTGCATGAAAAAGGTTTTGAGATTCGGTCTCCAGCATTTCCCTGGAAGAAAGCAATGCAAAGCACTTCTGCAATGCTGTCAAGAAGATTGCATGACATCCCAACTGATGCTTCAAGGATGCTTTTACCATTTCATATGTTATGCTTCAGGCCAAGATGTTGCCTGTGTCTGTATTTCAGAGCTTCTACTTCGCATGCAGAAGTCCCACCCTAAGATTAATCCTGCTACATTTTCTGTAAGAAGACAATGGGCATTCTTCTCAGGGGCTAAGAATGATTATCAAGACAAACATTCTGTGAACATTTAGTGGCTGGCACTGTGGAAGCTCAGCACTCTTTCTTTCTTTCTTTCTTTCTTTCTTTCTTTCTTTCTTTCTTTCTTTCTTTCTTTCTTTCTTTCTTTCTTTCTTTCTTTCTTTCTTTCTTTCTTTCTTTCTTTCTTTCTTTCTTTCTTTCTTTCTTTCTTTCTTTCTTTCTTTCTTTCTTTCTTTCTTTCTTTCTTTCTTCTGCCAGCAGTTTCTAACATTCATTTTCTATTAACCAACTACAGGCGTTACCCTTATGAACATCTGACCACGCCTGTTCAGAACACAGAAGCATTTTCCCCCTACATCTGGCTGCAAAACATTATTATGTGAGGTGTCAATGACAAAGCTCATTAGAAGTGAAGAAAAATCTGCCAATTGATTTCCCAGATAGTCCAATAAGCAAAAAAAGTAAAAGAAAAGAAAGGGAGTTTAGATGTCCCCTTGACTGCATGGTTGTAGTTTACTTCTAAAACTCCCTTGTGGCTGTTCAGAGAAGACTTCAGGTTACACTGCAAGAACCTCTTGCCCCTTGGGAGTTGATAGAGTTTTGTTTCTGTTATGTAGAACTGGCTGTGTCTCCCAGATCCTTTAAACAGATTGTTGAATATTTGTCAAATTAACTAAATCTATTAAGAAGTTAAGGAATGGCAGAGAGGGTTGTTCTGGTTACTTGGCAAGTCTTATGTAAGAAATGCCCTGCAGGATCAGACTACTTGCCTAATTGGCCCAGGAGCCTGATTTCATCATGGCCAGCTGGCTGCACATGGAAGGCCACAAGCAGGGCACACACACACAGCTTCCTCTGCTCGCAGTCTAGTTTGAGAACTAGGGATGGTTGCTCAAGTTTTGTGGACAGGGCCTTAGTTTGATATCAGGTCCAAAGAATCTAGATTGGAAGGGGCAAGTGACCACCAGCTGCATAGAGTGATCAGGACCAGTACAACCATCCCCTCACCTTAGTCCACCAACATTAAACAGGTCATTCTCTGCTTCTTACTAGAAAATCCATTGCTTAGTTGATTGCACCCATCAGGTACAGCAAGAAAACCCTACTTGAGCGAGAAGTACTGCTAAAAGTATAATAATTGATTTAATCATGGTGAAACAAGAATAAGGAATAGTCTTCACCAGGCTAGAAAGGAAACGTGGTGAGAGGTCAAGAATTTTCTGTCAAGGATCTCTGCACATATAGGAACTAGGTACCAATTGTTCAGGCTTAGAAACCAAATGGAGGGAATATGAAATAAAAATGCTCAATGATCTTCACTCCCCAAATATCCAGCTGTTTTGGGTGACAGAGAGTACAGAGTCTCAGGGGACTCTAGGGACAGAGCCAAGGAAGCCACCACCACAGACCTTTGGATAGATCCACAGCAGAAACTTGCGGACAGACAAAGTGTATGTGTCACCTGCCAAGATTCCTGCTTCCACAAGGGCTGTCATCTTTGCTGAAGTCACTACTGAATCAAAAGAAGAAGTCTGATCTGTCTCTTCCACTTGAGGCTTCAAGCTGTTTTGCTGCTTTTAAGGTCTGGGGCAGTCCAACCTTGTATAGCAAGGTACCTATGGGGTATCACCAGTTGGAATTTGAGTGTTTTATCAGATATTCAAGATGGTTTGCTTTGACAGCTTATTAACCCTGAGGTTTCTGGACTTCCTGCATTTGCTTTGCTGGAACCAATGCCTCAATAAAATTATCCAAAGTGCTAGAAAATTGCACAAGGTTGAGCCTTACATTGTTATAGAAAATTGTTTTAGTCCAATCTCTTATGCATGTGTGTTTTGGCAACATTATCCCATTCTTGAGCAATGAAGGCCATCCCTGGTCAAGGGAAGCCTCTGAGAAAGGTATAGTCTCTCTTGCTCCTGTACCTATTTTCTCCTCCTCTTTACTTTCACTTTGCCCCCTAAACATTGAAAAGCACCAGTTTTGTTTTAGAAAAAGGGAGTTGTAGCTTGGCTGGATTGCTGACATTCATTTTGGGGGCACAAATGATGAGATACTGGGGAACAATTGATATATGTTTGGGCATCTAAGTTGATAGGAATCTCAAACTGAGAATCATTAAACTGATCTTTCCCCAGCTGCATAATTACACTTTCCTAGTACTTAACTTCTCACAATCTAATCTACCCTTTCCTAGAAACTAGTACTGTTTCCCTAGCCTCTCTGGGAAACTACCCTCCCTAGTTCTCGTTGCCTTGTATTAGCTGCTAGCACTGGTAACTTTTATTCGAACCCTATTCTGCAAACATTTGCCATAGTTACAGTTAAAACTTCGCCTCTTGATACATGTTCGTGTTCAATTGTGTCCATTTGCTTTGACTGCCTTTTCCTTTGATTTGCTAGAGTCTTTGAGTTAAATGCTTCCCCATTTTGATACTGTTTCTATTTGCCTTGTAATAAAATTATTTTATGTGTTTCCTATGCCTTAATAAAAAGCATGCTTTGTACTTACATTGGCATAATTGTTTTCCCTCCTTGAAGATTGGCTGCCAACTGTGCAGTGTGTCAAATCAAACCTTTAGTCCTATCAAGATCTTGAGTGTGAGACGCTGCTAAATATATGTACAGAGTTGTTCTTGTAGGGGAGAGAAAGAGAGATCTTCCTGTAATGGACCACCACATGTGAGCATGCGTCAGCAGCTCCCTGCAATGGCTGTGATGATTAGGGTCTTTCCAAGTGGCATGAATTACACTTGCAAATGTTGAATGAGGCAGAAAACTTTGTTTCCTGATTCCTCTCACTCAAATTTCCCTGAACGCTGGTGTTGTTAAGAGACTAAAACACAAAGGAGTTTATTGAAAAGCAAACTTGTGATTTGAGTTTGCATACCACTTTGGGCCATTAAGTCAGGGCTGCCTCCTTGTGACTCTGTGGGTACATTTATGTGGTTTTTGTGGCAAAGATCAAGAAGTGGACCTTCCTTCACAGAGGTGCAAGGATCAAAGCTGAGATCTTTTGCTTTCCTGTTGCTGAGCTCCAGTGTGCCAGACTATAAGAAAATCTCTAATAGAGCTGCAGGGCAATTCTAACATCTTGAATGGCTGCAGTGGCCAGTCTATAGGAATATCAGTCCTGCAGTGGCCAAACGTCAAAATTAATGAGGTAGATCATGCTGAATTCAATGAGTCTAGCTTACTTATTCCAATAATGGTGATTTAAGTTGCCTAACTCTCATTGAACTTATTGGAAATGAAGCGTCTGACTGGCATGTAGAATTGCTGCCCTTGCACTATAAACTTTTTTTAACATAGAAAATAATCAAGGAAGTGTTTAAACAGCCCCTGCCTGCCTGCCTGCTTCTCTCACTCTCTCTTTCTCTGTCACATGCAAAGAATGAGGAGAAGAGAAAGCTGAACAGGGAATAATAAAACCGAAGTCCACTTTATTTATTTATGGTGATGAGAAATCCATTGACCCATGTGCCTTTGTTTTCAAGTCAGGGTAGATAACTCGGGAGCTGGGGAACTGAGCAAGTTATCAGGCTTCAGTAGTATCGGAAAGCACTTTCTCCTGTAAGAGCAATTAATAGAACTTCTTCCAGATGGCCAGAGTAGCTCTGGGGCTGTGCCCTGGGAAATGGACAAGTCCCTGAGTTTATTAAAAATATAGGGAAGAGGAAGTGGATTTTTTCCCCCTGCTAGCTTCTGACTTCCAACTTCCTCTTTCCCTAAATCTTTAACTCAGCAAGGAATGAAAGATGCAGGCTTTGGAAAGGGGCTTGCCTGGAAAACTAAAGGTTTGTTTGAGGTTGTCCTGATACCACAGGCATGAGAAGACAATGAAGCTAAAGGGAAATGATACTATTTAAGGCCATTTGTCTAACCCTTCCCTTAAGTATTAAGGAAGGATCAGACAAATTTATGGATGGCAGATGTATCAATGGCTGCTAGAATGGATGCCTAAGTACATTGTCCAGGCTGGTGCGGCAAGCAGGATGCTTCTAAGGCCATTTGCTGGGTTCAAGAGCAGGAGAAGGTTTCCCCATTTCTGCTTGAGATGCCCACGGGCAATTGGTGGACCACTGTTTGAGACAGAATGCTGGATTAGATGGGCCTGATGATCCATCAGGGCTCCTCTTATGTTCTTACCTTCAGTGTGTTCATAGACTAGAGTCTACCTCATCAAAGGCATGGAAGGGGTCTTGTTAGTCTGCACACCGAAGTGGTTGTAACTCAGTGGGAAAGCAACATGCTTGGAAAAAGGTCCCAAGTTTGATACACCGGGATTTCTCTGGCAGCAAGCAATGGTAAACCAGCTTGTGTATCTGCAGTATCTGCCAAGGATATCTGTCCTCACTCAATGGTGCCAAAGAGCAAGCATGATTTGGGACCTGGAAGGAGAAAAGTAGGACCTCAATGACATCTACAAATTCCAACTCCTTCCTCTCCCAAGTTTAACCTTGCAGTACTTCTCATAAACCACTGTTCCTTTCCATGGTGTGGTGGATGTTCTTCATTCAAAATTTTTTAAAAAAATCTTTCCGGTTTACCTAATGCCGGTGAATGCTTAAGGACTGGAACCACAGGTAAAGAACAACCTGATATGTAGTGCCTCTTTTTGCAAACAGCTAGTTATGCAATTCCTGTTTCCACTTCCCTCTTGCATCAGAAGACTTTCCCCAAGATACAACAGCAACTGTTTTTTGACATTTATATTCTGTCCTATACCAAAGATCTCAGGGTGGGTTTCACATTTAGTAAGTATGGCTTATTTAGCTTTGTTGGCTATTGTATGTAGTTTTCCCCCCCCTGAGATTTGGTTGGAGACTCTAACATGACGGGATGAATGATTAAAGATGCAAGTTGAGGAGGCAGAGAGTAAGAAATCTTCTCTGTCTCTATTCCCCCCTCCCCAAATCAAGGGGAGCATTTAGCTGGAGAAAGGTAGCAACCTGTTGGTTGGACATGTGGATAAAGGGGCAGTGTAATGGCAGAAGCCTGGTGTGGTCCTTGATCAGAAGGGTAAAAGAAAGTGCTTGCCTCTTGTATCCCTACAGAAAGGCATAGTGGGCTAGATGCAGGCAGATACATTACTATGCTGGCTGGGGCAAATGGCAACTAGAATGTAAACATCTGGCAGCACCAGGCTCAGGCTAACTGTCCAAAGCATGCTTCCATTCTTCATGTTTTTTAAAGTTGGGTGCTAAGGAAGTAATTAAAAACAAACAAATCCCATTTTTGCTGGAACTAAAAGTGTCCATATTGACTGTTACAGAGCAGCATAACCTAGGGCAGCAGTGACTCCTCTTTCTGAAGGTCAAGCCAGCATTTCTCTCAGCAAATGCTATTCTCCCTGTTAATCTCAGGAGGGATCAGTTTCAAGTCAACTTCCTTGTTATTGAAATCCAGCCCATGCCACTGCTTTCTTTCCCTTTCTCACATGTCCTCTGGATCAAATTCCTTCCCCAAACAGCTCTTTCTGTCTGGCACATGGCACCCACTCCAGTCATGCTCAGGCCCCTTCATTAGAACATTATCCAAGTGTTAATGGATAATTCAGGCAGTCTCTGGATGATTCTTAGGCCCTGTCTGCACTTACCACTCATTGATCCAGACCAGTGGCCTGGAATACCCTATCCTGCTGATTTGAATTACCACATGCCACAGTTGTGAAGCTTGTACAAGCTTTGCAGCTGCAGCCCCACACCTCTGAAGCCACGAGACTGGCAAGAGGGGTACTTTTAACCAGTGTACTATAGGGTGTGGTGACTCAATCCCCCTCCTCCTTTGCGTGGCCTAGTATTGACAAAGTAATGCAGGCGAGGAAGCAGCAATCAAGCTGTACAGTCCTACTGCCTGCCAATGGGCTGGTGTCTGTATAAGAACTAGACCCTCCCTTGCCCAGGAGTCCCACTTCAAAGGCTTTCAACTGAGCCTTTTCCCTGAAGCAGCAAAATAAACACTAGTGCAATGTAACACCAACTGTTTATTATTTACAAGCAGATAGATAAACAAATAAGTAAATAAATGGTAGCAAAGAAGAAAGGTTGCTCAATATTGCTTAAGTATTCCAAAAGAACAAGTAGTTGTAAATAGGATTCAGCTTAGCTCACCCCAGCTCCTGAAGGAACCTTTCAGGTGTTCAGCTTGAAAGTCCTTCCTAAAATAGAGATCACATCCTAGCAGAAAAGCTATCTGCTAACCAGGACCCTCCTTGCTCAAACCAGAGCCAAGAAGCCCCTTCCAGCATCCCCGCATTTCCCCAGTTACGCCCTAGTCTACCCTAAAGATAGGCCCCAACCTTCCTTCTTTCCCCTTGCCCCACCAACAGTGAGCACAAAGGCCTAGAAGGCTGGAGAGTTCAGCAAACTCCCCCCCCCCCCGAAAGATCAATTCCCTGCAAAATCTGGCCAGAGAAAGACACTGAGGCCACATCCCCATTACAACCTTATTTCAATTTCAAACCGTTTTCAATCCTTGCAGACCCCACATCAGTTTGGCTTAACACGCTTTCCGCGTGTTAAATAGCCCCAAAGCGTTGTAAATGTTAATCCTCATTTCAACAGGTCTCACTCCGGTTCGTGCGCTTGAAACGTTTTACATTTTTTACTGTGGGAACCCTTCCGTGTTAAGGGATGAGAGTTTCCCTCCCCCAATAGCTTGCTTCCAAAGCAAGCTGTAAAATCCACCCCTTAAAGCAGCAGCCCTAGTAGCAATCCAAGCAATCCACTGTAGCAGTCCAAGCACTTCACACCTGATAATGATTTTGCCATTGAAAGTTCTGACCTTTAAAAAAGGGAAAAGAAAGAAAAAAGCAGTTGCAGGTTTGGGGAGATGTGTGAATGTTTAATGAAGGGGGCTTGAATTGTTGCTGTTGCTGCGTGCCCTGAGCAATGAGGAGAGGAGGGGAAAGAATTGTTGGCTCCGCTGCCATTTTTCTTCCATCCAGGCAAGCAGTAGCCACCCAGCCGGGCTTCGTGAAGGGGTCCCTTATGGGTGGCGCGTTCACGCCAGGAGGAAGAGGACAGGGCAGCCCCGAAAAGTGGTTTTTAAAAAGTAGCCACTGGAGTCCCCCCTTGAGTCACGAACGTCCTCAGAATCTGGATTGAACGTGATTCTGGCTGAAAGTAATGGGATCAGGCAAATTCGCGTTTGCATCCGGTTCTGTTATTTCGGTTTAGGGCAACTGGATTAAGCTTCTAATGGGGATGTGGCCTGAGAGTCCTGGATCTCTGCCTTAAATACAGTAAGATCCTGCCGCACTGTCATTGGCTGGCTTTGGTGCTGGCTTTGGTAACTCCTCCCTCCTGTCATTCAGCCTTGCACAGTCCCTGGGAATTTCTCCTGCTCTTTTCAGCTATCAGCCTCCGCAGCCTGCACCCTAAATCTGTCACATAGGGCATCACTGAAAAGCACTCCCTGTTGGTCCCAGAACATGCCTCCTGTGTTATTCTTGGTCTCTCTGGTAGTACCAGTTAAATGGTACTATCAGATATCCAGATTAAGAGCTTCTTAATCTGCATCAGGCTCCATCTAATGCAGATGAAGCCAGAACAGCGAGGGGCAGGGCCTCCTTTATCTGCATTAACATGCAGATGGGTGGCCCAGAATGTGTACTACATGGACCCTTAATCTGCATACAGAAAATACCTTAAATGGGAGCTCTACTGAGTTGCTAGCTCTGATGGCAGTGTGGTTTTAGGAAGGTACTTACAGGAGGAAAGGTAACTCAGCAGGGAATAGCAGGGCAGGGGGGACTGGTGGGCAGAGCAAAGGGTGACCTTATGTACTATTTGTGGATTTTGGTATGCAGCTTGTACTGCTGGAGAGCAGGCTGCTGGACCAGCTGGGACATAGGTTCAACTCAGGAGGGCATTCCTTACACATTTTTTTACTCATAGCTGGGAATAGTCAATCAGCTTCCATAGGAGTAGGGAATCAAACTAGATTCCAAACTAGACTTGATTCCAAGGATGTAGTCTAGGGCCTTTCCGCACAGGTCACTGAAAAGATCCGTTTTTCGGTGAACGGTTTCTTCCAAGGATCTGTCCCAAATAGGGGCAGATCCTTGAAGCCCTGCACATCTGCACACATGCATGGTGCTGGTGGCAAGGCTGGATTGGGGTGGGTTCTGTGTGGATGCCAGCACCCATCCCAATCCGGACTCCAAAAGCCCTCCCCCTGGCCTCACCCACTGGTGAGCTGTCAAAGCATGGGGAGGCTGTCAGCTGGCTTCCCCGGGTTCCCTCTTGCTCTAGAAGGTGCAATCGTGCCTTCTCGGGTGAGGGAGAACCTGAAGCCTACGACCCCCACCCCATTGGGGTCACGCGCACCTGATCAACTGCTTACCTGATTGCTGCCGGGCCGCTTCTGGCAGCGGGAGGCTTGGTGTGCTGTGTGTGTGTGTGAGGGTGGCTGGCCAATGGGAAGCCGTGGCGCACGCATGAATACACTCGGCATGCCTGCTACCCATTGGCCAGCCACCCTCCTCAGAAAGCAGCCCGGCAGCAATCAGATAAGCAGCCGATCACGTGCGCTCGACCCCAGGTGGGGTGGGGGGTGTAGGCTGTGGCTTCTCCTTGCCTGAGAAGGCACAATTGCGCTTTCTTGAGCTAGGGGGAAGCCGGGGAAGCCAGCTGACAGCCTCCCCATGCTGGCTCCAATGGAGCAATCGGCGGGAGGGCCCAGCTGTCAAAGAGGGACAGCTGGGCATGCGCCGGGAATCCGGCTCTTCCCTGGCTGTTTGCGGAAGCGTTCTGCTTCCGAAATGGTTTGAGCGGAAGAGCCAGATTGAGGCCTAATTTTTCAGGTCTTGCAATAGGGTAGGATTTCGGTGGCAAAACCGGCGTAAGAAAACCAGTCTTGTGGACCGAAATGTGGACGCGGCTTCCTCAAAGGGTCCCTAATTGGGTTCCCTATGTGGAAGCTGCATCTTAATCCCTCCTTAATCTGGCTCTAAATCTGGTTTTAGAGCCAGTGCGGAAAGGGCCCTAGTCTCTTACCCCTCCCGAGTAGATTTTTAATGTATATCTTGCCTTGCTACCAAGGGTTAGAACTTTTAGAAGGATAGACATCATTCCCCCACCAAAAAGCATGTTTGAGATGGTTTTGAAAAAGCTTCAAAGCGGGATTGTTCACACACCAGTCTACTCCTCCCCCCACCCCTGTATATTTGTATATTCTGTGTTGGAAAAGGTTGATGAGAGAAGGTTTGGGGACACAAGGCTCACACATTGTCTTTCTAAGGAACCCCTTTTGGAATGTCTGAGCACAGCCTAATTCTAGGTACACCTATTACACCAGAAATCCTGTCATATCCTCTTAGCAAAATAAATGGAAAACTCTGTGATAATGGGATAAGCAAGGCATGCATTGTCCATTAAGGGCTTTAAGGTTAGCTATTTATGCATTTTTCATTTCTTTAAAAACTGCTTTAGAATGAAAAAAGCCTCAAGGTGTCTTCCATCATAAGATATTACCTTATCATACGAGCCAAATACAAACTCTTTTTCTGTAGGAGAGAGAGAGGTATCTTAAGATCTTCCAGTTCAGTGCTGGATAGAGAACAAATAACATTACATATATTTACTGGTCCTAAGATCTTAGACGACTAGTATGCTCTTCTACGTGGCTGAAATAAAGTTATAGTGCTGGAGGATTCCTGCAGTTGTGCTCAATCCATTTGGAACACTGAAACCATGAATCAGGAACTGAAAATTGAGCTTAAAAACAGAAAGCTAACTTAAAGGAGATTTGATTTATGAATAAAAATATTCATGGGTTTTCATTGCTAGGTACTTCTAAATTCTGTTTTGTGGCTGTTCTCAAATTGTATTCTTTTTCTGCAGCATCGGAATGTATTAGGTTGCTGTTCCTCTCTTTCTTTTTGAGTGTGTATCTTTGTCTGAGAGAGAGATAAACTGCAAGGTAAACATCCCCGCCTCAATAATAAACTCTGTTTAATGGTCCCTACAGAGTAAAAACACACTGATTTGTAATGGAGCTGGCCCCAAAAACATCCATGTACAAACATACACACAGAAATGTGTTAAAAAATAAAAACAATAGCTTGGAATTAAATCACCACATGTTCTGGAAAAGTAAAAATAGTTGACAAAAAGAGACGTCGCTCAAAGGCTCTTCACACACTGCGCAAGATCTATTTCCGGTTTTGCTTACAAGTGCTTGATTGAATTAGGCCTGGGCTTGGTATACTGGCCCATGGCAATGTGTTGTCTGCAGGTTCACGGTAGACCGGTATACCAAAGCAGTCTGCTTGTGGACTACTTTGAAATGTTCTGCTGGAGAGAGGGATATGGTGCCATATATCACTCCATAGCTGCATCTTCTGTGCACCAGCCAGAGGAAAGGCCTCTGCTAGGCCACTCCAGCATATGGTCCATGGCACCATCTACTGACCTTGTTCAGAAAGGGTCAAACGATCCTTCAGAAGGGTACAACTTAGTATTGCAGTCCCAAAGAGGCATGGGCAGAGGTGCTCAAGGCTGGAGAAGATTATTTTTTCAATTGCTGTGCTAACAATTGCTGTTAGCACAGCAATTGAAGAAGGCAAAATGAGGATCTAAGTATACCTAGATTTTAATCCATCTTCAGTCCACCTTCATAATGGAAAAACACACCAGCAAAGTAAACGACTAATCACTTTATTTCCATATCATCTAACCAAAGGTGGATACCATCATTTTTAAAATGTTGTTTATTGTTTTAGATTTGTTGAATTTTTAGAGTGCTTTTAATGTGTATTCGGTTGATACCCACCCAGAGACATTCAGGTATGGGGCGGGATAGAAATGTAAATAATAAGTAAATAAACAAATAAAAGGTGGATTTTCTGGGTTAGATAATGTGAAAGGAAAACTGTGCTGTAACTGTGATAGTGGACTGAAGATTAATTAAAACTGGGGTGTTCTCAGATGACTCTCCGATAGTTCTGTGTTCTTCTGTAGATAATGTAAAGTTTACAATGTGGGAAAAGAAACTAACATTGGCCGTAAGTAATCATAAATAGATATGTTTGTGGTCTAGGAGGAAGAGGACGGGCTGGAACACCTCCCTTATGAAATGAGACTGCAACGTCTAGGCCTCTTCAGCCTGGAAAGAAGACGTTTTACAGAGGACCTGATTGAAGTATATAAAATCATGCATGGTATAGAAAAGGTGGATAGAGAAAATTTCTTTTTTCTATCACACCACACTAGAACCAGGAGGCGCTCTATGAAGCTGATGGGTAGGAGAGTCAAATCCGACAAGGGGAAGTATTTCTTCACCCAGAGGGTCATCCGTTTATGGAATTTGCTGCCGGAAGAGGTGGTAACCACAACCAGCCTAGATGGCTTTAAGGAAGGGTTAGACCAGCAGTTCTCAAACTTCCTAATGCCGCGACCCCTTAATGGAGTTCCTCATGTTGTGGGGACCCCCAACCGGGGGGGGGGGGGCGGGGGCGGAGCAGCTGGGAGGTGGGAGGGAAGGGCAGCGGGAGGCTTGTCGTGACCCCTCTGAAATGGTAATTCGACCCCCAAACGGGTTCCCACCCCCAGGTTGAGAACCACTGGGTTAGACAAATCTATGGATTGCAGATGTATCAATGGTTACTAGAATGGAGCAGGATGCCTCTAAGGCCATTTGCTGGGATTCAAGAGCAGGAGGTTTGCCCTTGTCTCTGCTTGAGACTGTGTGAGTCAGGATGCTGGACTAGATGGCCTGTGGCCTGATCCAGTAGGGCTCCTCTTATGTTATTGTGTTCTTAAGGAAGGTCAGAGTGGTGTGTGGATGATCCCCCCCCCCCTGCAAACCACCTCTAAGCTATCTCTAAGCTGCCTCAGAGGTGCTTTTTTATTAATTGTGAGAATAAAGCCTGGGTTTGGATTGTGACTATGTGGCAGGTAAGTGTGATTGGCACTGTATTAGCAGAGATCACCTCACTGCAGCAATGACCATGTGCACTGGCCATTGCTGTGGTGACCAGGTGACACAGTGCACAACTGCAGTTGTGCCACCCTACCCCACCCCTCGCCCAGGTGTTGCAAAAGGTGTGTGCTGGAGCATAATTGCCACATTCCAGATGTGTCTAGTGTAGGTGTGGAGCACTTTTTAGTGTTCCACTACTGTCTAACCAGTTTCTTTGGTGGTGCCAGTAATGGTTGTGACTGAAAGTGGAAGTAGTGGGTTCACTCTGATAAGCCTTCAGGTGTGGTTCAGCTGAGGGATTTATAACTACTCCTTGTTCATTAAAGGAACCCATCTTTAATAAGAGGAACCCATCTAGTCTAGCATCCTGTCTTACATGGTGGCTTATGGGCATCTCAAGCAGAAGACAAGGGCAAAAACTTCACCTGCTCTTGAATCCCAGCAAACACCCTTTAGAGATACCGTGCCTGTCTCCACAGCCTAGGCCCTAGAGGGCATTCTAGTAGCCATTGATTCACGTGTCATCCATGAATGTGTCTAATCCTTTCTTAAAGTTACCTAGGCTGGCTGCTGCTACCACCTCTTCTGGCAAGAAATTCCATAGACCCAACAACCCTCTGGGTGAAGAGAAATTCTTTCTCTCGTCTTGTCATTGTTGTAGTAATCGCAAAGGTTTGCATGGGTTTTCTCCTGGCTTCAGCCTGCCATTCATCAAGCCTCAGAGTAAAAGGAATCGCCCTGTCTCTACAAGCGTGCAGTGCACACTCAACACCAGCAGGGGCTGGACTCATAGCCTAAGGGCTTAATGGACGCTAGCCATGTGCTGCCCGCAGAAAACAGACCTTCTCTTCCTGTCTGCCACAGGATGTGACATAAGAAGGCGTCTGACCTGCTCAGCTGATGCACTCCACCTATCAGCTCCCGGGATTTTCTCCTGAGGTCACTTCCTTCCCCGCCCCTCTGTGGCGGGTTATTTAAAGCCCTGCACAGAAATAAACGCTCTCTTCCAGCTGATCTCTGCGTCCTGCCTCTTCTCTCTCCCTCCCCATTTTCTAGCTCTCAGGGTCAGGCCAAACACATGGGCCTGATTCCCAAATTATCCGGGCCAGTCAGGTAATTTGAAGACTTTCGCAACATCTGGCGTTCAGGGGCTGCAGCAAGCTGCTGTTGCTCCCCATTCCCCGGAGCCCTCGTATTTCGTGGCGTAAGCCGGATACGCCACAGCTGGCAGCCCAAGCGTGGGGCAGAACCCATTGGAAAGAGATCCAAAGCTGCAAAGAAGGATCATCACCAAGGGACATCAAGGGCGATTGTGCCAGCGGAAAGTCCACGCTGCGTCTGAAGGAGGGACCTCGTGGCCTGCACCTTTTGCTACAGGAACGGAGCAAAAAGCCCACGCGCACCAGTGCAGTAAATATACTTTTCTTATATTTTTTCTTCTCTTCTTCTTTTCTCTTTCTGCCGTTCCATCGCGATGGGGAATGGACAAAATAAGCATGTTACCCGCCACGAGCGAGAAATTAACTCTTTATTACTAAAGCATGGATTACTGATGCCAAAAAAGATATTGACTAAGCTAGCCAAGAAAATTTCGAAACGGTGGCCCGATATTCCTTCAATAGACATGGCCACATGGCAAAATCTAGAAGAAAGGCTTAAAACATGCCCCCCTGTGAAGCCGGAAATTATGATGGCATGGCAACTATGCCAGTTTGCCCTTCAGTTAGAAGAGAATGGCAAACCAGATCAAGGGACTACCTGTCCTAATTCTACTCAACCGCCATCAAATCCAAGATTAAACCTTACTCCTCCAGCGCTCTCTAGCAGCAATTTACCAGAGTCTCAGTCTCCTCTTCCATCTGTTGCATGCAACCCTATTTCTGCTGACTCTCGAGGAGACCTTATGGACACTATGTCCCCCAACAGCTATATGGCTGCTCCACATGGAGGTATAATTCCAAATTCTACAGCTGCCTGTAACCACCTGAGTGACCTATGCCGGGAATCAGGTGAAGCCTTTGATACTTTCCAATTACAGCAAGATCCAGCGCCATCCTCAATCAGTCCTGGAAAAATGGGGCCCCTCTCTTCCCAATCTGTTGCAAGGCCGGGAAATCAAGCTCCCAAGGGTAAAATTTTATCTCTCAGACCTTTTGCCAACAAGAAAGACTGCTATCAATGCAATGATTCCACATACCCTGCGCCCAAATCTCCCAGGGTCTGGAAAAAGCAGTTTAAACCTCACGCTTCCTCTGAAGAGCCTTACACCGCAGGCCCGCATTGCAAGAAACCATTTCAATGGGCGAAAGAAATTGTATTTTTGATTTTTAGATTCTACATGCATTTTTGGATTCGCCCTGCTTCTTTCTGAATCCTAGTTTTTGAGCACAGCCCAAGCAAGGCCTCCTGCTGCTGATCAGATCTGTACCCCCTATAGACTTCAGCATTTTTTTTCTCAAAAGGTTCCTTTATCCAACTTTTTCTCAGAAAAGAACTGTTTTTCTAAATTTTAAAACTTAGCCTGCATTTTTGCCACAGAGCATCCTGATTGTTCTTAATTATTCTTTTTGTCTTTGTAACAATGCTGATCTAGCCCCCTCCCGAAATACTAAAACCTGTTTTTCTGGTCTGGTTGCACCCACATTTGCATTTGTATATTGTCGGTTACCCTCTCTGCAGCAAGAAAGAGGGGACCTAAAAAAGCAAGCCTTGTTTTTTGTTTTGATTTATATTGTTTGTCAAGATTTTTAAATTGTTATATTCATTCTCAGTTTAATTGCCTTGCTGTAGCAAAAGGGAGAATGGCTTTGAACTCTCTTCATACCCGCACACTTCAGGAAATGCATTTTTCTTATTTTTCTATTGGAACTCTGAACATGCTCAAGAGAACATTTCCCTTTTTGTGACCTCTACTGGCAAGTTTTTAGAATGCATCTTTCCTTTTTCTAATTGAGATATGTCCCTTTTGTTTTTTTTAAAACAGTTTTTTCTTGCCAAATTTTTATCTTTGATTAAGGCTTATTTTAGATGCTAAGAGGAGGAGTGAATTCACAAATTCCCCTGTTTACTGAGTTGCAGATTTAAGCTAAATCAACAAACTACTACCTTCTCTGAGTCTCCTTCCCAGCTCTTACCAGCTATGATTGTGAATTCAAAGGACTGCATTTCTTACCACATCTCTCCAGCCTACAGACAGAAAAATTGCCTTTAAGCAGCCATTCTACTTAGAGATACCAAGCATTTCGGCTACCAGCCTTTCCGGCCCTTCACGTGGAGGTACCCTGAAGACATCCTGCTATGTTCCATGACTGACATCACCCCAGCAACAAAGGTCATCAACCAGCAGCCTGTAAGTACCTCTTGCGCACACTTCTACCTGAATTTGGACTACACATGACTCCAGAGAAAGTCCAAGTTCAAGAATCTTATCTGCATTTAGGGCACAAAGTACTGCAGTCTAGCTCTGCTCCATCTTCTCCACAGTTGACTCCACCTGCCAGCATGACTTTGGTTGAGTTACAACAATACCTAGGACAGCTGAATTGGGCTCGTCCCTATTTTAAACTAACTAATGATCTTTTGAAGCCAGTCTTGGACCTTTTAAAGGGAGACAAAGACCCTGCTTCAGTCCGCACCCTCACTACAGAACACCACAAGGCAATAATGGAAGTAATTCCCTGCTCTCCAAACGAGTTGTGGACAGGCTACTGCAGAACCAAGCCTTGAAGCTTGAGGTTTTGTACACTGGCTAATCATCCTATGGAGCCTTGCTCTAACTCCCTGCTTTACAGATCCTGTCCGTGGACTCCAGACAGCAGGGATTAATAGACTGGCTATTGTAGCAGCCCTTGAACTGTTACCCCATACCCAGACACCTCTAAGCTGCCCCCACAGCCTTCAAGGTTCCCTTTGCTCCATCCTGAAGTCCTCCCAGCAGCAGTTCTCTCTGCTGCTCCCTCCCTGCCACTCAGGGCTCCAAGATCCTGGTCGAAAGGATGAGAACCACAACAATGCCAGCGCTCCAATTAACATATTAAGACAAGGATTCTTCGCTGCACGCCTTGGGAAGCTACAGCAACCTGCCAAGACCTTTCAACAAGAGAAGCCAGAAGGCAGACCCCAGAAGGATGTGCCAGCCTACTCCATCGCAAATCGTGCATTCCTCCAGCAGAGCACCAAGGTACCATGTAAGCAATTTTCCATTGCCCTAGTGTAATGTGAAACAACATGTGATCCTGTCCACACTGTGCTCCTATACATCATTTTCCTCAAAGAGCTAACTCTGGAGATGTACAGCCATGCCAGCTCTGACAGATGGGCACAACTTCCTGCCCAGAGCAGCACGCATTCCTTTCTCCATACCTCTGACTACTCCCATGATCAATGATACAGAGAGGACCACTGCGAAACACTGTGCCAGCCATCCTCTGCCTCTGCTAAGCTTCGCCATCAAGGGAGAACACAGAGAAGCAAGATAGACTACAGCCCAGCCTAGTCGATTTAAAAAACTTTTGGACTTTTGCAATAATGGGACACTGAGTCAACTCCTGGAATTCCTGCCCATTCTGCAGACGCAAGCTCATCTTAGCCGAAAGAACATTTTTGAAAAACATTTAAATCTATTAATCAAGAAGGAGGGATAAAGAGAAACATCGTATCCAGTGTCAAAACACTCCTATTTCAAAATTCCCTCATTGAGAGACATTTTGGATAGGCAGTGGCAGACCAGCTCACTAGAGAATCTACGAGCACCTCTTGCCTGCATCCTTGGAGAAGAACCAACCAACATGCTCCTCACTCAAAATTTAATCTCTTTTTCTATCCTTTTATATCTCTTGACTAATCTCACCAATTCTAAACTTACCTATGGTAACCTTGAGTCTGTAACCTGGCTGAACAGCTGACAATGACACCTTTGGGGAACCTCAAAAGGCACATGCCCGGAAATTACTCAACTCAACTCAAGCTTCTCTCTATTTCTGAACAGGCTATTATTCTTGATGTATGTCTCCTATCCTTTAGTTTCTAGCTACTTCCATCTTGGTGGTAAGAAAACCTTTGAACTTTACCTATTAGCCTCTCTAAAGGCACTATTTGCTGTCTTAGCCGGAAGGGCCACATCCAGCCCTGGAAGAAACACTTGGCCTCGAAGTCCTTTCACTTTCTATCCTCTCTCTCTCTCCTGACTGACCATGGTGCAAACCTTACCTTGCTCGAAACTCCATCTAAGTCTCTGATGGAAGTTCAATCTATAGAAACTTGACCTTTTGGCTACCAGATTTATCCCAGTTAAATTTTGATATTTTATTTTGCTGTTACATGTTAACCTTGTCTGTCATATCTCACACAGCATCCAGGAACCTTCTACCCTCTCTCCTTTGTCCTTCTACACATGACATTCACACAACCATATAGAGATGGTTTTGTCTAACTTATTTGTACAGTTTTAAATTTTAGGTAGTTAGAATTAGTTCAAGCCGGCTTGTAGGTAGTTTAGATATATAGATACAATAGACATTTATAAGTTTCCTTTCATTGGTGGCCACCAAATGTATTGTGTGTGTGTGCATGGGTGTGAGGCGCGCATATTGAGTGCAATTTTTGTTCCTTGTTACATTCATTGTCTTCATTTGTTGGTGTGGTCATTGTCTTGATGTGTCGCTATTGTAATTATGTTGATATGTCACGCATTGATTGTCATACGTAAACAATTTTTTAAAAAATTATGTAAAATAGGAAAGATGAGATGTAGTAATCGCAAAGGTTTGCATGGGTTTTCTCCTGGCTTCAGCCTGCCATTCATCAAGCCTCAGAGTAAAAGGAATCGCCCTGTCTCTACAAGCGTGCAGTGCACACTCAACACCAGCAGGGGCTGGACTCATAGCCTAAGGGCTTAATGGACGCTAGCCATGTGCTGCCCGCAGAAAACAGACCTTCTCTTCCTGTCTGCCACAGGATGTGACATAAGAAGGCGTCTGACCTGCTCAGCTGATGCACTCCACCTATCAGCTCCCGGGATTTTCTCCTGAGGTCACTTCCTTCCCCGCCCCTCTGTGGCGGGTTATTTAAAGCCCTGCACAGAAATAAACGCTCTCTTCCAGCTGATCTCTGCGTCCTGCCTCTTCTCTCTCCCTCCCCATTTTCTAGCTCTCAGGGTCAGGCCAAACACATGGGCCTGATTCCCAAATTATCTGGGCCAGTCAGGTAATTTGAAGACTTTCGCAACATCTGGCGTTCAGGAGCTGCAGCAAGCTGCTGTTGCTCCCCATTCCCCGGAGCCCTCGTATTTCGTGGCGTAAGCCGGATACGCTACACATTGTCAAAATATATTGAGGTCTCCTGGAAAGCATGAAAATTTGATTGGATGGATACTTCAACACATCCCTCCAATCTGATCTTAACGTGCTCCTACTTAAGAGTAAATCAGTGTTATTATCACAGTGCAGACTGAGGAAGATAAGACCAATAGGAGTGAGGAAACTGAGGGTGTCTTTGCTGCTGGAAATTCCTGCAACACCTAGTGTGAAATTCACCACCAGTTGTTTAATGCCCAGGGAAATCAACCTGCCTTAGGTTTGGCAGAATGTGCAGAAGGGCAGGAGTGTTGGATTAAGCTCCCTGCTTGCACAGACCCGCTTGGGTGACTACTTCTTGATGTGCCTTCACATGTGACTCCCTTGTCCCCATTTCCCCTGAGTGATGTTGTCCTTTGAAACAATGAATCAAAGTTACTTCTCCAGAAGGAAGTCAGAACCGATTTGTCCTTTGCCAGGACTCTGGAGTACGGAATTTACTATTGCTTATTTCTGTTTTTTAGAAGGTGATGCTGATTCTGTAACCAATTCACTTTCCTCCCCTTTCAACAACAGTGAGCCTAGAAAAAGAATGACAACTGAGGGACCACAGAGATACTTATTTTATTTGTTTATTTACATTTTTTATCCCACCCTATACCTGGAAGTCTCTGGGTGGGTAACGTTTAAAATCAACATTATTAAAACAATAACAGTACATATTAAAACCATAGCATCTGCAAGTGGGAAGGGAAAAGTGTATGCCCATTTAACCAAAGACCAGGGCAAAGAGGTTCATCTTCACTGAAATGTGTAGAATGAAGGGGCTTGACGCACCGCAAGGGGGATACTATCCCATAGCCTGGGGGCCATCACTGAGAAGGCCCTCTCCCAGGTGCACACCCCTTTTGGTGCTGAGGGTGGTGGGACAACCAGGAGGGCCTCCCCTCCTTACAGGCTTGCAGCCCCCACTGGTAAAGTTTTGAAAGTACGACTTAACCCCCTCTCCCATATTTTTGCCAACGGAATGAAATTGTTGATGAGTTCTCCATCACCCCAGGACCCAGCCCTGCCTTTTAATAACCGGTTTGTATTTTTCTTCTTTCCCGTGCAGCTTACGCGTAGGTCTCCATCCCTTCTGAATTTTCCACTCTGCTAGGTTTTCGGGGTGGTGGTGGAGGAAGTGTAGCTCAGTAGCAGAGAAGACTGGAAAGCAAAGGGTTGCCAGTTCGTTCCCCCGCCTCCCCTCGGAAGCAGGCAATGGCAAACCACTTTGATTCGTCTGCCAAGAAAACCGCAGTCGATCAGGAGTCCTCCGAGGCTTTATTTGGCGGTCGGCCGGCCCACTTCTGAACCCTTTTCTCTTCTGTTTCTCTCAGGTTAGAAATCCAGACCTAGGCAGAGATTTTTGACCTCTCCTTTGCCCCGCGGGCCCCTCCCTCTCGTTAGCGGCGGTGATGATTTTAAAAGCATGCGATGATCTAAGCCCTAATCCTAATATTATGCATCATTCGGACAGGATAACGATGCCACCTTGTCGAGGCGGGCCCCTTTACACAAGCCTTTTGCTGCATCGCGGAGTCATCAGAGCCTTGATGGATGGCCCGGGAGAAGGTCTTCTGGCTGCCCGGCCTAATCTCTCCTCCTCCCGCGAAGGGGAAGGCGAAGAAGAAGAAGAGGAGGAGGAGGAGGAGGAGGAGGAATGCGGGCGGCCGAGTCGTCGGGACTCCAAGCAGCGCCGGAGCAAAATTTATAGTCTGTATATCTTTGCTGGCTCCAGATCTCGGCGCTGTAATGGATGGGACGCTTTGACAAAGCCGAGGCCCGGCTTCCTTGTATGGTGCTGCGCCCCCGTCTCTCCCTTAATCCGCCCGGCAGGCCATAAACTTCGCTGCTTAGAGGCGCTGCGTGATAACAAGCCGCTTTTATGGACGGGGAGAGAGGAAGGGGGGAGCGCGACTCCCTCCCTTTAGGAGCGAGGACCCCAACCAGCCTCCCCCCGCCGCTTTCTCCCCCCCCCCCCCTTTCCAACAACAGCCATAAAGACAATATTGACGTTTTACTGAGTATAGACTGTGAACTTGTTTGGTCATAAAAGCTGGACTGGGGGGAAAAGATTACTCTCTGGTTTTAAGGAACTAGTCCGGAGGTAGTGATGGTGGCGGGGTGGGGAGAGGTGGGGTGGAGAGGAAGGTGTTTTTGGTACCCGGAATGTTTGGAAGAAAATTTTGCTAAGTTCTTCCAATTCACATACCCCTTCCTTCCTTCCGGTGAGCCAATTTGGTCTAGTGGTTAGGGAGGTGGACTCTCATCTGGGAATACCAGGTTTGATTCTGCACTCCTCCACGAAGCCAGCTGGGTGACCTTGGGCTGGTCACAGCTCTCGCAGCCCCGCCTACCTCACAGAATGTCTCTTGTGGGGAGAAGAATAGAAAAGCTTTGTCAGCCGCTTTGAGTCCCCTTAAATGGGTGAGAAAAGTGGGGTAGAAAAGCCAACTCCTCTTCTAAGGAGAAAATAAGGCTTTTTGCTGGTCCTTTTGCTTTGTCACAGAATTGTAAAATAACCCTGTTTAAATCTCGTGTGTCGCTAAAGTGGTGGGCTTCTTAACACACACACATTATCTTTTGCCAAGTTTCTAGAAATGTGTCATTAATGTGGTGCCCTCAAAGGGGCAAATTTCTTTGGGATGAAATGGAAAATACCCTTTTTTGGATGAAAGATGGGTGGTGGTTGTGGGGAAGTCGATCCTTCCGCTAGTAGCAGAAAGCTGCCGTCTTCGTGTATTTCGCTGTGACATTAAGCCTCTTTAAAATGCCGGAAGGTAAAACCTTCCTCCTCGTCTTCTCCCTGGCCCTATCTGCACTTATTCCGAATTCTGTCCTGGAATAGGGGCCTGCCATCTGCACGCTGCTGCAGAATACGGCAGGCCCTGCTCGGGATTTCTCATAGTCCGCACTAGCATGTGATGACAGGTCCCTATTCTGGGGTATAATCCGGAATAAGTCCCAGTGCGGAAAGAACCTCTGTCAATGTATTCGAAAGGTATTTGTTCCCATACTAGCCTAGGTCCTCTGATCTTAGCAAGCTACACAGGAGCAGTATTTGGATCAAAGGCGATCCCCAGGAAATTCCAGGGCTATAGGATAGGCTTGGAAGCTGAGAAACGTTATGGAAAAAGAGAATGCCGCTTCTATCGTGTTATGAAAAACGTCAGAGATGTAGTTATTAGAAGCCACCCAGATTTGGATGATCTCGTTATCTTTTCCTCATCATGTCCCAGGAGTCTAACCAGAGTACACTTGAGTGTCTGTTGATGGGTTAGTGCTACAGGTTACATTTCCTATTTGAATTGTAAGCATAATGCTTCCTCCTTTCCATTTTCAGTCCAGTCGAATAGCAGCTCCGGCATGCAATCCGATCAAAATAACTTTTTTTTTCTTTTAACAACAGCTTATAAACGTCTTGCCGCCATTGCGCCCTTTTGGGAAGGGCTGGGACTCGAACTGGTAACCCTCTGCGTTCAGAGTAAATGCTCCACTCTCCTGCGCTACTGACATTCCCAGATGGCGAGCGCTTGGATGTAAGGACCCCTAATGGTAGTTGCCGTTCCCCAAAGTGCGATGCATTTACTCCGAAGAGTCGACAGAATCCGGAAAGATTTTGGGAGGCGCAAATGTAAGCAAACAGAGGTGAATTTTCACACCCATGTTTCCAGAGCTTGGCTGTACTGTATTAAACCGAGTAAAGTGCTTAAAAATATTCCATAAGCATTCTGAGCAGATGAGAACCGTTTGTTTGAAATTAAGTCTGACTGTGGGTTTTTCTTTTTTATTAGAGTAACTGCTAAATATGAGGATAATGAACTGCAGTCTTTCAGTTCCAGAAGTTCCTTCAGCTCTGTATATTTATTTTATTTATTTATTTAAGAAGTTTATATCCCGCCCTTTACCAAATGATCCCAGGTGGGTTACAATAAAACATACCGAGTATTAAAACATAATTAAAAAATATTACCTCTCCCTCCCTAATAGGACAGCACCCTGAGGAAGCCATTTAAAAGGCAAAAGCCTGGGTGAAAAGACATATTTTCACCAGGCACAGAAAACTATACACCGTAGGGGCCTGGCGACCCTGAAGAGGGAGGCTGTTCTATAGTCTAGGGGCCATCACAGAAAAGGCCCTCTTGCATGTTCCTCTGCCTTGTATCTCTGCAAGAGAAAGAAATACAAGAAGGTCCTCTCCTTGAGATATCAGTGCACGAGCAGGTCTGTATGGGAGAAGGCGCTCCTTCAGATACCCAGGCCCCAGGCCATTTAGGGCTTTATACATTAGTGTTAACACCTTGAATTGGGTAGCAAATGGGCAAACAGTGCAGCTCCTTTAAGACCAGCGTGATATGAATCTGGCCAGAAACTCCCGTCAGCAGTCAAGCTGCTGCATTCTGCACCAGTTCCAACTTCCAAACCGTTTTCAAGGGTAGCCCCATGTAGCGCGCATTACATTACTCTAATCTGGACTGGAGGTTACCAGAGCGTGGGTCGCTGTGGCAAAGTTATCCCGAATCAGGTAAGGCTTCAACTGGCAGACTGAATGAAGATAATGGTAGGTATTCCTGGCAGCACGAGGAATAATTTTGGGGACTTTTGAGAATGCAGCTACCTAACCTGTACTGGATTTTTCTAAATGATAAACTTTTGTAGTAAATTATCATGGGGCATTTTAAACATCACTTGCACAACTCAAATATTCTTGGCAGGGGCAGGGACACACCCTATATCTCCATGTATATAGTATTGTTACTAGTTCCTAAGAAATTTCAAAGAAAGCAACACAGGACAGGACATGATCCAAGTCATTTTAGCTTATGATTCCTTTATAGGTCAATCACATAATTTTTTTTTTTAATCGCAGAAGTTCTTGAGGACTAGCACATTGCTGGGGCAGAGTTTCAAATAGTTTTGCTTGTAATGAAAGATGTCTCCCTCTTCTGGCTCTCTAGAGACCCTGTGTGTCTTCAAAGGTGTGTGGCAATGGCCTATCCTCAACCTGAAAAATTGAATGATATGAACTAGTACAAAACACCAGACTGAAAACTTGAACCTGCAAGCAGCTGGTTTCTTTCTCTCTTGGGCATTGGGATAAACAATGTACACAGATGAAACAATTGTAATAAACATATGGGAGAAGGTTGGCTTGGGTTAGGTACAAGAACAAGAATGATTGCTGGACTCTGACTTGCAGGGGTATGTGGCCCCTCTGATCTGTATCCTGGGCCTCTTGATCTGCATAACAATCTGGATTATGGAGGCCCAGCCCCTGTTAGTCTGGTTCCATCTACACAAAACGGAGCCAGATCCAGATTAAAAGTCTTGTAATCCAGATCTATGACAGGAGCTGTCATTCAGTGGCATGTCATAGTGTGTTGCTGAAAATCATCCCCTCCATGCCCCAAGGCTTAAGAAGTTTCACACCCAGCTGTTGGAGGGGTGGCAGCTGTAAAGGTCCTGTGAGCTTCACGGCCTCAGGGAGGCTTGAACTGGATTAGCACTGTCAGTGCAGATCCTCTCACCTCCCCATGAACTGGATCAGGAGATCTGGTAAATGTGGATCTAAAACGGCTATTTGCAGTTGTTTGTGTTTTATGTGTGTGTATGTATACAAAAGCACACAACTGAGATCCCACAAAAAGCACAGATGCATTGAAAATTTAGGAAACAGCAATTGTCATCTGCAGTACATGACTTGCATCAGTTTGAAAGAAATAGATTTTTATTACTTAGGTGCCAGTGGTTTTGGTATGCTTCAGATGTGCATAAACCATGAGCCTAGGTTTACCTTGGAGCTGCATCTCTTTGGAACAGTTTTCCTTTCCTAGCATTGGGTCTGATCCAGAGCAAGGGGCCATTGTCACAGGCAGCTTCAGATGTATCTGTGAGGAGCTGCTGTAGACTGAACCAGAGAAGACTTCTGTGCCAAGCACGTACTTTGCTGCTGAGCCACTGCTAAAGATGGAGGGCTACTGCAAAGGTCTCACATAAATCTTAAATAAGCTTTATGTGAAGGACAGAAATGTATCTATTAGCTTCAAATGCAAACCTGGCAAGATGAGATCATCATGCTGCTTTCTCAGCACCTGCCATGGAGGCTTTCTGGGGAGTTAATTTCTAAAAGGCACAAGCAGACTGAATCCACCTGGGATCTTTTGGGCACCCACATTATAATGCCAGTCCTTTGACTAATTTGGCCCTACTTGGAAGGGTTGTATTGTTGCTGCTTGAGCATTGCAAAGCATTTCCCTTATCAAGAGAAGATCCCAAAGCAGGTATAATCCCTCTCTCTCCTTTTGTAAACATGAGGCCTTTTTGCACTAAAGCCAGAAAAGCTGTAGTGCCCTTAGGCTAGGGCACTCTGGGACGCTTACCCCATTCACATGTAGGCTGAAAAGGAACTCATCTACCTGTGGATGGGGAAAGTGCCCTGAAGTGTCCTAGCCTGAAAAGGCCAGATGAGGGTGGGGATGCCCCTCCCAGGCCTGTCTGCCATTTGGTGAGGCAAGACCCAGCGATGGGTAGACCTGGCAGGGCCTTTCCCTGGTCCTTGCAAGTTCTGTTGGACAGGATCGTGTCCCCTAGGGCCCGCAGGGACCACCTTGGGCACCCACCCACCCCATGGCCTGGGGATGTGCGCACACGCACCTACCTGCTGCCTGTCCTGGGTCCAAGTGACCCGGCTCAGCTGGTGTTGGTCTGTGTGTGCGTGCGGCGGGGCCTCTGAGCCCAATTAGGTGCTCTCCACACGGAACGAGTGGAGAACACTCTGGGACGGACTGAGGTGGTTCTGAATGGAACTGCCAGCCCAGAGGAGCGAATGCTCTGTCCTGGCGTGTCCTCCGCATGTTCCAAAAGGCCTAATGCGAAAAGGCCTCTGGTTTCTCTCTTTTCTCCCGTTTTTCATTTTTATACTAAATCTGCCTCCTTTCACTTAACAATTGGTTCTGAATATATCCTGCTCTACCCTTGCTAGCATCTCTGCTCTATTTCAACTGGTCTGCATTAGCCAGAAGAGCTGGTGACTTTGGCTGCATCCCCATGCAGGAAATTTAGTCCTGAAATAGTTCCTTTGTACTATTTTTGGGGGACTACTTTTAATCCGGATTGAGTGCCCATCAATTAATCTGAATATAGCCATCCCCATGCAGCTTTTTAGTCCTAGTTTTGGGGCTATTTTTAAATGTTAAAAGCAAGGCTTTCAAATCACCCCTCCCCCTCCCCCACTCCCCATGCAAACCCTGCCTGCAAGAAAAGAAGCAAAAATGGAAGTTTTAAAAATAAATTCTAGCTGCACACCCCACTTTCTTTCTCATACCCCTCACCCCTTTTTACTGGCCAAAAGTGCACTCATGCAGATATGCGAGGCACCCCCCCGCTACAAACCCTGCATGCTTGAGAAGAAGCAAATGTGATCCTAATTACTTTCCCCTTTTCACGGCTGTCCCTTTTGCGATTACGATGCATCAAAAGATACATGTTTCAAAAGACACATGCAAGAGATACATGTTTGAAGATACATGTTCCCAGCATAAATCTTTTAAAATCATTTTTGCAGTGAAAATGGTAACGCTTTTTAAATGAGAATTCTCCTCCCTTTTCCTGCCGTACAGAGCTTTCATTGAAAGCATGGCAAGAGGGGGCGGGGCGGGAGCTTTTCATCTGTAAAAAACCACCCACAGCTGGCTGCCATTGGCCAGAATGCTAGAGCTCCACCCCAAATAGCCCAGTATCGTCCCAGTGTGTGTGTGTGTGTGTGTGTGTAAGCGGACTCGGCTCCAAAAAGGGGACAGAGTCCTGTTTTCATCAGGACTTTTTTCCCTCTGGATTTAGGCAGGATAGTCCTCATAAAATCCAGGAATAGGGAATTGCATGGGGACACTGGGTGCCAAATTTGGATTCAATTTGGATTAAATGATTTTGGCTATGGGGGACACTCCTCCCCAAATTCGAATTGAATTCAGATTAAAATGGTCCTGGGTACAAACCCTTTGTTCTAAGTCTGCCTTGTGTCCTCCTTTGCCTCACATTATACTTTAAACCTCTTTGTTTGTCACATGTTTGCCACATTACTGCTTAGTTATTTTGGGGCTCCTGCTCTTTGAGCTGGTTCACTGTTTGACTAATTCATCTAACTTTGAATAATGTCACCTCTTGCTATGTAATGAAGTTATTGTCTCTTTGCCTTTTAAATTTTAATACATTTGGAATTGAAATCAGCCAAATATCTCCCCGTTCCCTTGGCATTATTTCTCATCAATTATCAGCTAAACTAAGCCAGTAGCTCTTAAAAATTATCTGTGAATGTGGGAATGCTGTTAAATAACACATATGTAGAGAAGTTTCCAAAACAAACTTATGTCAACCTGAACCAACATTTAGCTGAGCTACATCTAGTAGGTGATACAACAGTTCTACCCCTTCTTTATTAATGCTAGATGCTAATCCATCATTTAATTAAATCTTTATCTTCTTTTTGCTATATATTCTTCTTGTTATTCTTTTTAAAAAACACAAACTTTATTAACTAAAATCAATTACAATAACCCATACAAATTAACAAAAGTTCATGATGTTACATTGGAATCCAGCTTCAAAAACTGTGGCTATATATCCTTTTTGTAAAAAGACAAGATCAAATGCAAGTCTGTACAGGCTTTAAGGTCCTGCCCTTTGACCATTTTTGTGGGTAACAGAGTAAAGAAAAAACCTATATACCTTTTCAGTGAGCAATATCCACTGTGTAAGGATTTGGGTCAATGGAATGGTGTGTGCATTTTGGATTGGAGGCCTTTCTTTGATATTCCTGAACTTTTTTTGAAAAAACCCACAATAGCTGGAACAGCCCTTAAATTCAAATGGAATTAATGTGAGATGTCATTTGCT
Organism: Aspidoscelis tigris stejnegeri; assembly: GCA_023333525.1. Classification (NCBI taxonomy): domain Eukaryota; kingdom Metazoa; phylum Chordata; class Lepidosauria; order Squamata; family Teiidae; genus Aspidoscelis; species Aspidoscelis tigris. The sequence continues at coordinate 35,226,585 of JALMGA010000001.1, forward strand.
ATTTACAAAATTCCATTTATTTCAATGGAATTCAAGTATGACCGATTTAAGCATATTTAAGGTTTTTCTACACCCTTTTAGATCCACATATGAGGTCAACTTCAGCAACTGCTTCCTTTATTAACTTAGGAAGAACATCTTTTTTTTTTTTTAAGATTTCTATCTCACATACTGTATTTGGAAAACACTTTGGGGACTGTTATATATTCACTCCAGGCTATAAATTAATCAGAGATTTATTCTTCAATCAGGGAAAAATGCTATTAAGATTTGCTGTGCCCTGGTCTGTGGGAAAATAATTTCTTTGATTGATTTCCCCCTAAAGACCAAGAGAAGGTTTCTCGACTCTGTTATGAACAGTCTGGTCTTTCCTGTCTTCCGGATGGGGGAAAGAGGAAGACCTCCTGAGAAATGCATTTTCCATCTTGAATCTCACTTTGTGTCTTTTCCATAGTAATCCTCAAAAAATCCATAAGGAAAAGAAATCCAGGATTATTTTTGTGGGCTATCTTCTACCAGCTTTCCCTTTTTTCAATAAATATTTTTGTACTGGTGGCCAATATTATATAATGAAAAAAATTATGGCAAGACACAGAATTTGTTGCATGGAAAGAAATTTGATTTCAAGAATGAAAGGCATGAATATACGACAGAGAGCATGACTTTTACTGTGTATATTTTATCTAGGTCAATAGGTCATAATCATGACAATCCTGATGGCCGTATTTCACGTGAAAAGTATGATCTCATTTTAGTTTCTCGGTGCTGTTTATACTGTAACATGTTAAATTCCGGAAACACTTTTGTACATCTTCCCTCACTCTGCACACCCCTTTTATACTTGTAGGGTGAGGTGAGCACTCAGCTTAGCTCACCTTCCTCCTGCTGTCAAGACCTGCAACTTGGGCTGCCTAAATTCAAAGGAGAAATTATAGTAGCATAAGGAATTATTCATTCAGAGAGCAACATGTTGGTTCATTGATAAGAAACCATTCTTAGTAATTGGAAGTACAAGGCTATATACTGTATTCTTTTCAACTCCAGCTCTGGTAGACTCCAAGGTATAACCACTTCCTAACCCTTCTGTGATACTTCTCTCTGTTCCCATTACTCTGCAACCTTGAGCTTCTACAGTACATCAAGCAGTCAGCCTCAGTCTCCATTTACTGGCAGAGGTGTCTGGTAAAATCCCATCACATCTCTATCCATGACATCTCTTCCATGGGCCTTGGATGTAGCTGCCTCATGGTGGTAAGTGGAGATATGACCTCAGTCATCACCCGGCAGCTCCCACCTCCATGGGAAAGCAGGGTCCATTAAATGAGCCAACAGAGACAGGGAACAAGTCAAGATGTAGGCCAAAGGCAAAGCCAAGACCATCTTGACATCTGCCAGCCAGGAGGGGTGGGACCACCCATCACTGTATTGGGATAATTGCATAGCTTGACATAATTTTGGTCCTGCCAGAACTTCTCTCAGCCCTTACTCATCCTCTAAGCAATATAAAATAATTTTTAATAATAATTTTGGCCTGAAATCATGTGATGACATCATCATGTTGTCTGACAGATGTCTGGCACTGCACCCTCCAAGATCTGAAGAAGGCCAGAAAAGCCAGTCAGAAGGAAAGTAAGTTGAGTTTTGTGCACTTTTCATACGTAATGTGTATACCAGGGCCAGGTGTCAGCCTTGACCAAGGGGGTGGTGGTCCAGATCTCTTTATTTCGGACAAGAAAAAGGAGGATAATTATGTTTATGCCAAACCAAAGGTATTTTCTATGATATTGCCTTTCCTGCTTCACAATCCCTCTATTTTGTATTAAAAACTGCTGTTCTGCTAGTCTTGTTGCCAAAAGAGAGTTCAAAGCTTTCAGCTCTACTCATTCTTTGTTTTCTTCTCCTCCTATGATAGGAATTACTTATTACTTAATGGCCATGTTTACAAGACCCCCCCCCCCCACACACAATTTGTCTTGAAGAGGGAGTCCCTGCTGGTGTGATTTGGCCATGGGGGGGGGGGAGACAGTTTCTGTAGCAACTCTTCAAATCAGCTTTCAGGAGCTGCTGGCACCTGTGCAAGAGGCCGGTTGCTGGTTTGTCATGCCAACATTGAACATTTAATTTTAGAAGCAAGCGCAGTGCATTTTTGTAGATCAGGATTACGATAAAGGGGGGTTCAGATCAATTATTCATATAATTTACTCTTGTGATCCAAATCAACGAGATATGGGCTGTTAGAACCCAGCTTATCAGTCAGAATTTACAGAGTCTGAGCACTGTGGAACCTGCTGTGTCCCCCTAGGGCCTAATGCAGCCTTTGTCTGGAATGTTATCTATTCTATAGAATTATCTGACATTCTTTTTTCTTTTCTACTCTTATCGCTGCATATTCCATGCCTGCATTCCTTTTGCATTCTGTTAAAGCAGGAAGAAATGAGAACCAGCCACAACACAACAGATTAGTCCACGGGTCCTCAAACTATGGCCCGCGGGCCACATGCGGCCCGCCAAGGACATTTATCCGGCCCACTGCTGCCTGTCCTGCTTAGCAGCCAACTTGTCCCAGGCCCGGTTCATAGTTTTTTTTTAAAATTATATTCTGGCCCTCCAATGGTCTGAGGGACAGTGAACTGGCCCCCTGTTTAACAAGTTTGAGGACTCCTGGATTAGTCCCTCTAAGGGTGCTACAGGGATTAAACCCTCTGTGATTGGGTGCAATCATGTCAGTCAAATTTTGGCTTCTCCGGGAAGGGTAAGACCACCTCCCACTGTCTTTGTTTTCTCCACCCTGGCCTCTTTCCCACCCACCTTTTTTTGTTACAACCAATATTTTTGCAAGTGCACCAATGGGCTGGCATGAATGTTGTGGATTGGGGCTGTAGGATGCGCCCTTTCAGTACATAATTCAAATTTGCTTTGAATTTACTAGACTTTATTTTTCCCCCTTCCATCAGGTGATTTTATTTGCACAGCAGTCAGATTTCTTATGGACCTCAATGAATAATAGCTTCAGGAAATGGACAGCTTCAGGAAATTTGGATGTAGCTAGTTCCTTCCTACTACAGTCACTACGTAGTTCAAGGAAATTAGTGATGAAATGCAAATGCTATGCACAATTTGTACAACATTTCTTATCCAAAACATAAAGCCCCTTGACCTGTTTCCAAAGCCATTCAGGGTGACCTGCATTATTAATCTCTTCTTTGTTTTATATTCTTTATTCTATCTTCACGCAACAATCCTGCAAGGAATCAATTAGCTCAAGGTCAGTCCCAGAGCTTCTAAGGCTGAGTGGAGATTTGAATCCTGCCTTCCTTTCACTAGCAGATCTGAAGCTGTGCTTTGAATGGTGCCTGAGCATTGGGCAATGGGTCAGACTGGTGTAGCGTCCTGATCTACCTGTAAGAGCTTTGTCCTATTCCTGGGAAGCAGTTGGTCCAGGACAATGCTTCTCACTTGCAGTGAGTGGTACATCTTTTTGAGGTCAAAATGGAAAAGGTTGCAGAGATGCAGGGCTGGGAAGCAGTTTTCCCCACTTGTCCATTCAGGTACAGGAGGATCAGCACTCAAGTCAGGGGGGATCCATTATGGAGTTCCATGAAGAAACATAGGTTGGATTTAACTGTAGACAAATACATAGATAAATTTCCTGTCACTCAGGGAACACAGACCTCTAGAAGAACCAAAGGTTTCTCATCTTCCCATCCTTCTCTGTTGGGCAATGTTGGGAGACAGTTGTTAGACTAGAATTCTCAGCATCCTTGACTGCTGGACACCACTGACTGATATTTATGAAAACTGGAATGAAATTTAACTGCATCTGGGCCGCAGTGGTTTCTCAATTACTTTTCTACAGTGGAGAAGCCGATTGAGAGGAAGCAGAGAACATTTTTGAGCTAAATGTCATGGTTGCAGGCCTGTTTGGGTAAATTGGAAGTGGCTAACATAAGAATTCTAATTCAACAGCATCTGGAGGCTTTTATCAACTCTAACCAACATGGGGAATAGGAATACCTGGGAATGCATACATTGCAGTAATGTGGAAGCATCTACAAAACACTTTACTCCCTCTCTCCTCTATGTATGGACAATGATAGGTCACATTCAATCAATGGGAACCTGTATATGGCTTCAGGAGTGTAGCAAGAATAAGGGTGTATTGGATAATTGAAAAACTAGGTTGGAGCAACAGTCATAGCTTCAGGATGCCTTGCACATAAACTGATAAATCTAAAGTACATAAGTCAACTATCTACATACTCATATTAGCCCAAGAGCTACACTTTTTATATAATTAGAACATTAAATAGGGAGTGGATGATGTAATGCACTCCATCTAATTTGATGCTACTTGGTAGTTTAGATAACTGCCTATTTCACTGATCACATCAGTTCTGAGGATTTCACAGACTAAGGTTGCAGTCCTATGAAAATATACCCAAGGCTGTGATCAGCCACAGCAAAAACAACAAAAAAGAAAACACACCCACACACCTCAGAGATGGCTTAGAAAAGGCTTCAAGGCAACATTGTTTGGCCCTCCCCCTCTTGAACATTCTGCGAGAAAGGATAAATTAAAGAATGGTTGGGAACATAAAGGGATACAAATTAGCTATACCCAGAAATCATTTATTTAGTCTGCTATATTTGGATATTCCAGAATACAGCATGGATATTCTGGAATATCCATGCTTTTTTCTGAAATATCCAAATATAGTGGAATAAATAAGTGATGTCTGGAAGCAACCACTGACTGAGAAGCCCCATTTGTTATGTCTAAATGCAGTTCAAGACAGCATCTCTCTTGACAACAATGTAGGGAATATTTAAAGGTAAACATGCATAGAATTGTAATATCAGTTGAGCTAGAACATATAATTACTTACTTGTCTTACAAAACTGCTCAGTAATGAAGTTCTGGAGGCTTACAAAGCATCCATAAATATATATTTTAAAATTAACAATCCAAATAAAATACAAAGTACGTAAGAGACAATAAGACAAAAAGAATATGAGTCAAAGATTGAAAGAAAAACCACTATACAATAAGGCAAATTTCTAAAAATCCTGGCTGAATAATGAGAAAAAAAGACTTCACCTGGTGCTTAACAACATGTAGGGATGACTCCAGGATGGTATTTTTAGGTACTACCACTGAAAAGGCCCTTTCCCTACCTGCTTGACTTCACTGCTGGGGCCAAAAAGCAGGACTTCCTCTGCAGATCTTCAGCTATATGTAGGGATGTATGATACAAGATGCTCTTTCAGGTAAACCTGTGAACCACAGTTAGGGTGTTTCCGCACTTACCTCCTGAAAGCCGGATTAAGGAAATCGATTTTTTCTGAAATCCGTCTCTGGGAAGATCCATCTGAAATAGGGACAGATCCAAATGAGGTCCCATGCTTCTGCACTCACTGAGGCATATATCATGTGTTCGCTGGGCGGACGCCGAAGCACCGATTTCCAGAAGCATCTGGCTTCCCTGAGGCCCTGCCACCCCAGGAGCTGCGTGATTGGAGCATTCAGCCATCAGCCACCGCTTGATTCCCCCCTCCCCCCGTGCATGCTCGTGTCAGGGACAGACTGCCCACCAATCAGTGGCATGCCTGAGATTCCATGGTTGCCGTGGTGCTGCTGCCTCACTCAACATGGCAACTTCATCTCCCACCCATATCTGTTCCCTCTCCTGTCCGTGCACGGAAGCGTGCTCCTCTGATGCAGAATTTCCACGCAGGAATGGATTGAAGACCTAATTTTTCAGGTCTTCCTGGAAACTGGATTTAGTGGCGCCTAGACCCCATTAGTGATGGATCTTGCACGAGGCTGTGCGGAAGTGGCCCTAATCAGTCCCGCTGTGCAGAAGGTACCTTGCACATGTGTCCCATATCAGTCTTTATTGGGGTTTTAGCGGCCAGTGCGGAAACACCCTTAAACACTTCCTGATCTGACATGATCGGTTTCTTATTTGACTGGCAATTGTTTCACATTAGCATTTAACCTTACTCGTGTTGTTTTGCAGAGCCCCAGAACTCCTCCACACCAAAGTTCTTTCCTAGTGGTACTTCTCTGGACTGTGTGTGTCTCTGCAAAAATATTTGTTTGCATATTTTGGGATAAAAGAGTAATGGTTGCTCCCTCTTAAAATGTAAAAGTCACCAGTTATTTTGATTTGCTTCTAGGATTTATGGGCCCCTGGTAGTGAAACTGGAGATTTTATAAATGAGCTGGAAATCTTGCTTGCTTGCTAGCAGTATTGTTCAGGTATTATTGTATGTTTGAGGTCTAAAAACTCCACTACCACAGGTAACTAGACTAGAGTGCTGAATCCATAGATCTTTTAAAGCAAATATTATTTGACCATTTTCATTAGTAGTTTGATGGCTGGCTGTACAAACTGGAAAGCTGAAGGTGAGAGAGACTAATAGGTACAGAATTTGAATGTCAAAAATGGGTTCCCATAGCTCAATAGATTTTGTAGCAGAATTTTGGTTAATGTTTCCCTATATCATTACAGTGTATAATGTACAAGGTAATCCAGCAGAACACAGCAGGGAAAGATCCCTTTATTGATTCATTTCTTATATAACTAGTATGGTATACTAATCAGGGAAGCAAACCAAACCAACTCAAACAGCTTGCAGTACAGGAAAGGCATGTTAAATGACTATTTAGTTTTTCAGAATGTTCCTAAAACATTAGTTTGGAAGTTCTTAATAATGTGTTATGTGACTATTTTCTCCAAGAAGTATTTTAAATGACTGTTGCTCTTCCTGCATTGCAGTGTTATCTTCACCTTCAACAACACATATTTTTCTTTCTTTTTTATTTAATTATAAATAACATAGCAGCCAACAAATAAGAAAATCAACCATTAACCGCATTGCCTGAAAACATTTGAAGAATAACAATTTCTGCATTGCAGTATTGTTTCTCCTGTATACAGGAATTAAATCATTAACTCTGGGAACAAAGATAATTTATATTTTATAGATGAAAGAGAAAAGGAGGAAGAGGGGCATAAAGCGGGATTGACTGGGGCCTGAACAATAAAGGGTGCCCATTTTTTTTTTTTATAAATTGAGCTTGCTGTTCCAAATCCTGCATTTTGTATTGCTGAGCCATAATTAGCTCATTAACAATGAGGAACCATAGATGGGTGATCCATTTCTCCTTCGTCAGAAGGTCAGGGTTCTTCCAATGGAGTGCTATTTCAGCCTTAGCGGCTGTTATCATAGTCCTAATCAAATCCTTGCTACATTTAGGTACTGGATCATCCTTAAAACATAATAAAAAACCTATAGCCGGGGAGAGCACTATATTCTGGGATGTAATTTCACAAAGTGTTGTTTGAATTATTTTCCAGAATTTTTCAACCTTGGGGCATTGCCACCACATGTGTCGATAGGTACCCTTGTTTCCACAATTATTCCGACACATGGGAGAGAGATTGTTACTGATTCTATGAAGAGCAATGGGAGTAAAGTACCACCGAAATAGGACGTTAGAGGAAAGTTCCCTTTTGGCTTGTGGCTTGAAAGAATATCTTATTTGGTATCTTGAGCCATTCCTCCCTGCTAATATTTATATCACAGTCTAGTTCCCAAAGGTCTTTTATACTCAGGAGTTCTTTGCTATTGCTTTCCAATAAGGTTTTATAAATTACTGAGGTTATACCTTATCCTCAAGAATCAGATATTCAAATGGAGTGAGATCGCGAGCACCATCCCCCGTTCTTTGCAGTTGAAGAAAGAAATTCTGTATAGACAAAGGGATACAACACATAAGTACAATCTGCTAAAAGCGGGGTATTTTTTGCCTATATATTCACTATATGAAACCAAAAAGTGGAAAGTTAAAGTAACCCAATTATATAGTAAATCCTTCCAGTGGCTGAGGTTTTATGATTTAATTTTTGGTACAGTAGTTACTTATCTATTAATTTGTGTTCTACTTTTTACCTGACAATGCCAGGGTGCATCATAACATTCAATAGAAACAACAAACTGCAAAACAGAATAAAACAATGCTTAGAATATAATAATCCCACCCGAGCAGAACCAGAAGAAGGTAGACTAGAAGAAGATTGGACTATTGTAATGCACTCTACATGGGGTTACCCTTGAAGATGGTCGGAAGTTGTAGCTAGTACAAAATGCAGCCACTAGAGCGCTTACCGGAAGAACTAGCCAGACACACACTTTTAATGCATCATACTATGGCAGTATCTCTGCTCACTCCTGGTTAGCCAGCTAGAGAGGAAAGGTGGTTTAGGTTTGGCTTCTTGGCTGTTACAGCAGAACTCTTCCATTTCTGCTGACGAGGTCCCCCTCAGAAGAGCCAGCACCTGCAGGTGGAGGCCAAAATCCTGGCCTCCTTGTGATTTGGTTATAAACTAAGGGGTTATAGTATCTTTGGAGTTGAAAACTCTCACCTTATGCCTAAGACACTCTTCTACCAATCCCAGAATGGAAGTAATGGTTCCCAGCTGCATTAGCAGAGGGACCTGAGGAATGCACTACTCTGAGAGTGGGAGAAGTGCAGTGGAGGTACAGCCTATATTAGCAAACCTATCCTACCCCAGCATTAAATATATATTGCATATGTGTATATATATGTGTGTGTGTGTATGAGGGATTGTCTCAATTTCCCCCAATGACTCTTTGATCCTGTTAATTTTCTTTCTCCACAGCTGATGCCAAGCTCAATGCAAAAATCCACCATAGACCGTAGTTCTACAACCTGAGGTCTTTTAAAACAAGGGGGAAGATCATTTTAAAAAGTGTAAAAAGAACCCTTTCCCTAATGAATTGGTATGTAGCCATTTCAGGGTTTAACTAGTTAACGATCCCAAGGAGCTTATAAAAGGCTATAGCACTCCAGCTGCTTTTGAGTGGCTTTTAGATCACATTTTACTAGTTAGCACACAGGCTTTGTTCAGATGCTTGCCTCTGGAGATCCAAATGCAACAGGCTTTCAGGAAAAATGCTCATCCATAATAAAGTCTTTGAAAAGTCAACTGTTTAAATCAAAAGTTAGACTTGAGCGATATAGGTAATACAAATGTCATATGATAGCTGGAGTCACATGACAGCTAGAGTTCAGATTGTGTCCTCATTGATTTGGCCTGTGGTCACACATTCACATCTTCATTTAGAAATGGCTCGTGGTTCAAGTGGTGTCTTTGTTCTGGAGCAGCACAAAACAGAGAGATAGTTCTAGATCAACAAGGGAGAATATTAGCCATTAGGATGATGTTTGGGCAAGTGAAATTTTAATCAAAGTCAGGTGACTTAAGAACAAATGAAAAACATAAGAAATGCTCTGTTTCAAAACGGTTTTGATCCTTGCAGTCCCCACGTCAGGTTGGCTTAACACACTTTCCGCGTGTTAAATTGCCCCAAAGTGTTGTAAATGTTAACACTCATTTCAACAGGTCTCGCTCTGGTTCGTGCACTTGAAACGTTTTACATTTCTTGCTGTGGGAACACTACAGTTTTAGTGGGATGAGAATGCATGTTTAGGGTTCCCCTCCCCCAATAGCTTGCTTCCAAAGATAATGATTTCACTGTAAAAATCCACCCTGTAAGCACCAGTTTACACTGTAGCAATCCACCCACTTCAGACCTGATAACAATGTTGCAATTTGCACAATTCTGGGTCTTTGAAAGTTCTGACCTTTAGAAAGGGAAAGAAAGGAAAGCAGCTGCAGGTTCTTAAGGCTGTGACTGTCGAGTGAGCGGACAAAGGGGGCTTGAGTTGCAGCTGCTGCTGTGTGCCATGGGCAATGGGGAGAGGAGGGGAAAGAATCGCTGGCTGCCCGGTGCCGTTTTTCATCCATCCAGGCAAGTGGCAGGCTCCATGAAGGGGTGCGTTCATGCCAGGAGGAAGAGGGCAGGACATCCCCGAAAAGTGGCTTTTAGAAAGTAGCCACTTGAGTTCCCTTGAGTCACGTACGGCACGTACGATCCTCAGAATCCGGATTGAACGTGATTAAGTTGAAAGTAATGGGATCAGGCAAACTCGTGTTAGCATCTGGTTCTATTATTTCGGTTTAGGAAAACCGTTTTAAGCTTGTAATGGGAACTGGGCCTTTGTCCCCATTATCAATTGGGTTCCCGTGTTTTTTGAGGAGTAAATTGCTAAAAACCACAATAAAAAACTACCTGAAAATACAGAGGTTTCCCCCCCCCCCCAGTTTTTGCTGCTAAAATGCTTTATCTTTATTCCTTTGGTACAGCAGTATTGGGGCAGATGCCTCATGAAATGGATGGGGTTTCACCCTGTGCAGGACAGCCCATTTCCAGATTTAAAGTGCCAGATTTAAAGCCTTTTCCCCTTGGTAGACCACTTCATGGTTTCATTTTTAACCACTTCACACTGATAACAAATAACAATTCACCCTCTTCACTTCACACTGATAACAAAGTTTCATTTCTCACCCACACTTCCCCTCACTTTCTCCTTTTTAGCCTGGGCTGGCTCTTTCCTTTGTGGGTGGGCTGGGGAAAGGTGCGATAAAGGAGAAAGCGAGAGGAAGGATTAGGGAGGTGATTTTGTGCAACATCGTAAAATGGGGCATTGGAGGAGGGATGGGGGGGCTCTGGAAGTGATCCCCATGGTTGTATTCGCTGGAAAATTTGGCTTTGGCATAAGCAAACAGCAGCAGCAAAAGCAGGAGGGGAGGGGGAGCTGGGATTCCCACCCTTGGCCATGTCATCGTGGGATCAAACCCAATTGGGAGAAAGGGGTGGGCACCCGGCTGGCAAAGGGTGGGGAGGAAAAGATCTGCTTTCCCCAGTGCATTTTCAAAGCATTTTCTGTGGGAACAGCAGAATCAGGGTTGACAGTGAATTAAAGTCAATGAAGTGGGATCAGCCAGAGTGCTTGTTTGCATTGGGTTTTGTTGTAGCATTTTAAAAAGTGTTTTATAACGTGAGTGGAAATGCAGTTAAATATAACTCTCTCACTTGCCTATGGCCATACCACCCTGATCATGCCCGACCTCATCTGATCTCAAAATATAACTCTCCTTCTCTAGCAAGATGCCATTCAGAGGAAAGTAAATATCAAAGACCTCAGTGAAGAGGTATCTTTTAACCAGGTAACAAAAGTCATATAATGTTGGTGCCTCATGTACCTCCACTAACGCCTGGGGGTTGTCATAGAAAAAACCCTCTCATGTGCCACCACTCCTCTCACCTTTTGGGGGGGGGGGTGAACTACAAGAAGAGTCTCCCTTTGTGACTATGTATGGTCAGGAGTGGTGTGTCTGAGCCACAGTTTCCGTCATCCCTGCTCATACTACTATTTCGCCATCCCTGTTTAAAACAGGATTCTAGATGTTATATGATGAAGGAACTGGCATTTGGATGGAGGGAGCTTTGCTTTGGTCTTCTCCTAATCATTGCTATGAGTGGAACTCCATTCACAATGATGAGTGCCAGCAAAGGGTCAGAAATCAAACAAGAAATTGGGCAGTGCACCCTGTACGTGACCTGATTTCCTGGGTAAAAAGCCAGCATGGGACAAGGTAGCATTCAAATGCCCCTAATGCTCTGTCTTTCAATGCAAGTTGCTTGGGAGTAGTTATTCTTGACTTAAGGAAACACAGTCAGTGCATCGGGTGTAAGGCCTTTTGCCTTCCCTAGCCTTAGTTGAGCATAGGTCAGCTGAAATTTCATGTGTGGGTGGTGCTGCAAAGTCTGTAGCCATTAACATATCATGAAATTTCTTACCAAATCAGGCTCCAACAGCATGATTAACAGATTCAAATGATACAAGTCATAGTCTGGAAATATCTGGGAAACTACAGCTTCTTCCCTCTGTAGAGCAGACGATGTTCTCTGAAACACATGTACATTAGTCTTTTGGTCTCTTACTGCTCCTTTCTCTGAGTTTGGCTCTAGGTTTCTAGAGGATCTCAATTTTTTTGCCTGGAAAGGGAACTTATTCTTTTACCCAATGTCCTTTCCCTCATTGCTTGTTATTGCAGCTTCTCTGGATTGATGGTTTCCATATTGTTTTCCACAATGACTCCCAAATGTTTTTCCTGATCAGCATGGTCACTGGCTGTCCCATTTAACACATCATTCTTAGATCAAATTTGTAGCAGACAAATTATTTTACATTTGCCTACACTGAAGTGGATTTACCATATGTTGAGTCATTCACCTTGATGATGCAGATCTTTCTGAGTTGGGTTATATAACCTCATACTTTTGGCTCTGTATTTAATTTTTACTGTTGGCCAGAAAGGCTGGGTCCTTGTTTCAGAGACAGTTTCTCAATAGCTTTGCCAGATGTTCATAGCTGACACCTCTGTCTATTTTTTGTTTGTACATTCACCCATTTAAAAGGATGCGAATTTGAGACAGCCCATTGACTAAGCTAAAGTTAAAGGAAAACAACAATAGGGAAATGAAATTAGCAGAAAAATTCAACCAAGTAGTAAAGCATTGAGCAACTCATGCCTGGATACACTGTAAGTGGTATTACTAAATAAGTTCTTGTTACAGATAAAGCCAATGACTCTGGAAAGAAGGGTCCCACTAGATCAGACCTGTGGCTCATCTAGACTAATGGCCTGTTCTCACAATGCCCAGCTAGCTGAGCAAGGAAGTCAACCAGCAGGACATAAGCACGCAGCTTGCTGTGCTTGCAATCTCCCAGCAGCTGTTCTCTGAAGACAAATGACCACTTGCTGCCATCAGCCACTGATACCTCTATGTCCCATGAATTGGTCCATTTTTAAAAAAAGCTATCCAGACTGGTAGCCACCATCACATCTCTTAGGAGTGAACTGCAAAGTTAAAATATGTGTTGTTAGAAATAAATCCTTTTGTCTGTTCCGAATGGTACAGGATTCAGCTTCACTGAGTGACCTCTGAACATAAGGACATAAAAGAAGCCTTGCTGGATCAGGCCACAGCCCATCTTGTGCAGCATTGTGTCTTGCACAGTGACTGACAAATTGCTTCTGGATATTCTCAAGCACAAGGTGAGAGTGATGTAGAAGATGAGAGTGAAATCCTGATCGGAGACATTTTCGCACGGGGCTGAACGGTGCACGTGGGAGACAGCTGCGGACATGGCGTACGCATTGCCCGAGCGGGGCTTGCGCTCCGACGTGTCCGCAGCTGTCTTTCTCGCGTTCGAAATGTAGAGCACTTTAAAGTGCTCTACATGCATTCGAACGCGGACGAGCCGCCCGCAGGCGTTCGGGAGGAGAAGCATTCGCGCCTGCTTCTCCCTCCCTAACAGCTGCGGGCTTGCCTCCGACGCCGGCGCGGCTTCGACAATCAGCTGTTTGACAATCAGCTGATTGCCGATCTGCCTCCGCGGCTGTCTCCGCGCCCCTGGCCGGCCTTTGCCGGCTAAGACAGCTCACGATGCTTTGAGCATTTGCACACAGACGCGCCGGAACGCGTTTACACGCGCTCCTGCGCTCCTGTGTGTGAAAGGTGAAAGCGTCGTGAGCTGTCTTAATCTTCCCGTCCTACTCCCGTTCCAAATGGAACGGGAGTAATGCGAAAACGTCTCAGCTCTTGACTCTCTGCAAATGGCCTTTAGAAGCATCCTACCTGTTTCTTCAATGCTGAGGTGATACCAAGGCATCCATTCTAGTAGCCATTGATACACCTGACCTCGATGAATTTATATAGCTCCTTCTTAAATAACCTAGGCTGGTTCTAGTTTTTTGGGAAAGGTGTCTATTTTGTCCACACCATGCATAATTTTATGTACCTTGCTCATGAGCCAGTTTGATCTAGTGGTTTGGGAGCTGGACTCTTATCTGGGAATACCAGGTTTGATTCGGCCCTCCCCCATGAAGCCAGTTGGGTGTCCTTGGGCTAGTCACAGCTCTCACAGCCCCACCTGCCTCACAAGGTGTTCTGTTGTGGGGAGAAGAATAGAAAAGATTTGTCAGTCACTTTGGCCGCATCCCAATTACAACCTTATTTCGAATTCAAAACGTCAATCCTGGCAGACCCCACGTCAGTTTGGCTTAACACGCTTTCTGCATGTTAAATTGCCCCAAAGCATTGTAAATGTTAATCCTCATTTCAATAGGTCTCACTTCAGATCCTACGCTTGATACGTGTTACATTTTTTACTGTGGGAACCCTACTGTTTTAAGGGATGAGAATGCATGTTTAGGGTTTCCCTCTCCCAATAACTTGCTTCCAAAGACATTGATTTCAGTGTAAAAATCCACCTTTAACAGCAGTGCTACACTGTAGCGATGGAACCACTTCACACCTGATTAACAATGTTGCAATTTTGCACAATTCTAAAAGTTCTGACCTTTAGCAAGGGAAAGGAAGGGAGGGAAGCAGCTGAGGTTCTGTGTGAATGTTTAAAGCAAAGGGGATTTAGTTTCCTCTGCTGCTGTGTGCCCTGACCAATGGGGAGAGGAGGGGAAAGAATCACTGGCTGGCTGCCCACTGCAATTTTTCCTCCATCAATGGAAGGGGCAGCCACCCAGCCACCTATCTAGGCTCCGTGAAGGGGTCCCTTATGGGTGGCGCGTCCATGCCAGGAGGAAGACGGCAGGGCAGCTCCGAAAAGTGGCTTTTAAAAAGTAGTCACTTGAGTCCCCCCTTGAGTCACATACGCCACATACGATCCTTAGAATCCCGATCGAATGCGATTAAGTTAAAAGTAATGGGAACAGGCAAATTCGCATTTGCATCCGGTTCTATTATTTTGGTTTAGGGAAAGCAAAATAAGCTTGTAATGGGGATGCGGCCTCAGTTGCTTTGAGTCCCCTTAAATAGATGAGAAAAGCAGGGTAGAAAAGCCTACTCTTCTTCTCTCTCATTTTTCTCATTTCTAGACTAAAAAATGCCAGGAATTGAAGTCTTCCCTTTTAGCAGCCTCCTTCAACCACCTGATCATCTTAATCACCCTCCTCAGGATTTATTTCCTGAATGCTAGGAGTTTGTTGCATCCACCAGAAAACCATGATCTCTGTCCAGAGAAGACATAGTCATACATGTGGTACTCAGTGCAGTATACCACATATCTCCCACACCTCTGATGGCTATCTACCTTCATAACTCTAAGAGATCTCACAAAAATTAGAACTAGAAAAAAAAAGAACAAAAAACAAACAGCAAAAGAGTGCTGCCCAAACCTATTTCTGAGTTCTCAGCTGCTGCCTTAAAATAATATCTACTTCACCTGTTATATTTAAGATTTTAATGGTGCGCAGGCCACTGTCTTCAGCTGATCACTCCTATTTCACTTCACCTTTTAGTCACGGTGACACTTTCTGTCTCCCCAGTAGGCTGCTCAGTGTGATCTACGGCCATATAGATGGCTGTGTGTCATACCAAGGTTCTCTCGGAATGCAAAACTCTACATTTTCACCTCTCTGTTTTTTTCCTCTCATGGTCTATATATGATAGTAGGAAATCCATTCACAGGTTTTTGCAACATGTTCTTATAAATATTTAGCTGATACTTGAAAATATTTTTTAAGATATCTATATGCATGGTGAATGTCTTCTGTCAGAAAAGATTTTACTGAGACTGTCCCATCATTTTTAGTGCAGTCATGTGGTGGTTATATTTTCTATTGCAGATAATGACCAGTGAATCAGCCTTGATAGACCATTGTAGTCTTTGCAGCTAAGACCATATCCCCACAGCAACGATGGGAGGATCTGGGAGTGGGCATATTGCCAGAAGTGCCTCTGTTATGCCCCAGCCCAATTTCTGGGTTTGTGCTTGGCACATTCTGCCAAAAAGACACACCAAGGTAGGAGTTACAACTCTCTTTATTGCTAGCAATAAGGGAAACCAGGCGATAGCTCTCAAAGACTGGTCTCCATTCATCCACATTGAAAGAAGTACTTATACACACAGTTCTATTTACAAATGATATGATTGGTTACATTTCTATCAGTGTAGGATAATTCTACATGTCTATTGCAATTCTCATGGTTCATAGGCCGCCTACTTCCTAATTGGCATGTTAGGTGTGCTCCCATAGGCAGGGCATTTATTATCATGATCCATCTGCTGGGTCAAACTAAATACTAAGTTTCCTTCCATGAACTTTATGCACCATTCTTGGTAGTGTTACATCCCTTATCTTGGCAGAGATATGTTATCAGTACAGCATTAGGAACTTTATCAACAGTTCTCTTAGCAAGGCACAATGAGTTCAGGCAAGCCTGTTTGGGCAGCAGGTTCCTATCTTCTCATTTTCTACATTGATGGGAGCTTCTGTGTCTCCTTTTCAGTGTGTGAAGATACCTGTCAATGCCATGGATGAGTAACATCTCTGAAAAGCATAAATTCACCCCCAGGTACCTCGTGTAAGTTTCTCATTGTTCAGACAGGCATCATGCCTTTTTGTACTGAGCCCATGACCCCTAGGCCACTCTAGAAGATGACTGATGAGATAAGTGGAGATATAATCTAAGGGTTTTTTTTTAAACCTTATTGGTGCCATTTAAGCTTCAGTATTTTTGTAAGAACAATGTTCCCCATATTTTTTGGCACAATTTCATAGTATGAACTGCATCAATTTTTTATGGATTTCTTTTTACTACAAAAAACCCACAAGCTTTTCATGTGCATCTATGGAGCATACAATGCCTGGTGGAATATACTGCCGCCTAGTTTAAACTAGTGTTAAAACAAGCAAAATCTTCACTTAAGGAGAAAGGTGTAATAGATTTCTTTCTTGTTTACAAACAAAAATATAGTTGCAATGGAACCTAACAAATGACAAAGGGAGACAGGCAGGATCTACACCTCCCTCCTCTGATGATGCTATAACTAGTTTCATTGCAAATCACTGTAACTCGACCATTACCTTTATGTTCTGTCTGCATGCTTCCCACTTACTTCCTGGTTATATGAAAATTGTAGCCTGGGAACTTCTATTCTCTGCCTACAATTTCACCTGCAGGGTCTATTAGAAGACAGGAAATGGCCCCATGGGATATTTTCTGGCTTCAAAATGACAAAGCTACCACTGATGACGATGTGGCAACAAAATGGCCACCAGAAGAGTGGAAATAAACGCTCTGGGAGCACTTATTCCTGCTCGTTGTTCACAGTGCTTCAGTTATGACAAGACTGTGATTGGCTGCATGTGGGTCTGTGACGACATGAATTCTGCCATCACACTACGTCAGCCACAAATGTGTAAGGCTGAGGTAAATTTTCTGACCTTGTTGCTGAGGTATGGTACCATAAAGGGTCCATTCAGAATCTGCCTTAGAGAGCAAATAAAGTGGTTAAAATTAATTCATTTTTTCCTACCCTGGAACAATTAAAACATGTATTTGATGGACTAGAAGGCGAACAATTAAGCCGTATGTGTTTTTGGGAAAAAATGGTTCAACACCCAGATAAAGGACCATGTGGAAGTATTCATTTCTCTTGGGCTAGAAACAAACTCCAGTGGGTAACACTTAAAAGTAGCTCAGATGTTAGGATTACCCTGTTCGACAGGCTTCCATTAATCTGCAGAATGCAATAGTTTCAGCAAGTGGCTTATCATATTTTTCAGAGGTCAAATGGTTCACCTTTAAGCTCATGAAAAAGTAAACAAACTGATGCCTATGTGTAACTTTGTAGGAGTTTATGAGAGATGCTGGTGCTCAGAATACAAAGGCCTCTCATAAATCCTACTTCCATGTAAAGCGTCAAAGTCCTCAGGGACCTGCACTCCCATTCAAGGCAATTTCCCCTGGAAGTATTACTAGGAAATATTAAATCAAGTCAAAGTGTAAACCCCTGTAGGTAACATACTTTTACAAGGGACTATTTCCTGCTAGCAAAATATTACCATGTTCAAGAAGGAGGGAGGAGGGAAAAGGGAAGATCTGAAGGGCTATATGGCTGTTTGCTCCTGCATAAACAAAATGTGTATATGAAGAATAACTGTATAAAATTATAGCCTGTGTTATTTTACTGCCTGTCATTTTCAGATCTGGCATGATTGCCACTTTAAAAATCATTGAGAGGTCATTGGGACTCCCCTTTCAGTTCATTTTTAAACTGTAGATCTAAAAAAAGAAACTCATTGTAAATACATGTCATCCTATAAATGACTAAACCTTGCAAGGAAATAAATGTCTTTTAAAGAGCTTTTCAGCAAAGTGCTTAAATTATAGGCTATTATTTCCACATCCATGCCATAATGAGCCCCTGCTGGGTGTAAACAGACAAACATTTAAACTAGTGATTACAGTTATACTTCATTGGCAGTACATGGAAATAGCTTTGCAATCAAGAATCCCAAACAATAAGAAACGCATCTGTATTTTTGCTGGTGCAATACTATCCTTTCGCCTGTCCTGTTTCACCTATATTTCAATTCTCCCCCAAGGACTATTAGAAGATAATTATTTTCACTCATGGGCACCAGATGAAACTGGCTTAAATTTCAACTTCAGCTTAGATAAGCAGTCTCAAGACTTAAGCTGTGTCTGTGTAGGGAAATGGGTGCTTTTTCCTTGGGGCCTGAAAGGCAAATATTTCCATCTGCATTGGGCCTATTTGCAGCCCCTGAGATGCAAAATCTACCTTCAGAGGCACCCTACATCCAGAGACCACATCACACTAGGGATCTGCACAAATGTTTTTTTTTAATTCGATTCATATAGAATCGAATGCGAGAGAATTTGTATTCATTTGAATAGTTCCCCTTCAAATGTGGTAGGATTCGTTTGATACAAATGTTTAATTCCATACAAATCTCATAGAAAGCTTCATATGAATGTATCAAAACGTTTGATTCAAATTCAAATGTCAATCATTGAATGTGCCAATATTTGATTTGAATTCAAATGTTCGAATTTGGCCAAATTTGTATGAATTTTTGAATGTTACAAATATTTGTAATACACACCCTCAGTTGCTTTTTCTGAAACCATGTAGAGTGAAGGCAAGGGACAAAGCAAATTACCAAGGATGATTTTCATCTGTTAATTGTAATAATTAATTTGTTGATAATGCTCAACTTCCAGGCCATATCTGGTTTTCAGAAACTAGGAAGCACTGCTGTGTGAGCAACAAGACCAGAGCTTCTAGCAGCTGTGAGGTTGCCCTTGTACCTCCTTTGAAGGTTGCCAACCAGGGCTGAGTATTAAGCAGCTGTAGTGGTTGTCAGTTAACTACCAAGCCCTTTAACAATCTGAGACCAACTTACTGAACAGATCACCCATCTTAGTGTAGATCTGTAGGATCATGAAGAAGAAGAGTTGGCTTTTCTACCCCACTTTTCTCACCCATGTAAGGGGACTCAAAGCGGCTGACAAAGCTTTTCTATTCTTCTCCCCACAACAGAACACCCTGTGAGGTAGGTGGGGCTGTGAGAGCTCAGAAGAGAGCTGTGACTAGCCCAAGGTCACCCAGCTGACTTCATGGGGGAGGGCAGAATCGAACCCGGTATTCCCAGATAAGAGTCCGGCTCTCTAACCACTACACCAAACTGGTTCACAGATCTTAAGACCTGCTGCAGGTCCCACACATTACTGAATACCACCTTGTGACTACTCACATTGAGGCCTTCTCTGTGGTGGTACCCACCCTCTGAAACAGCTGTATCTCTGATATCCATGGGCACTTAGTCTTCTGGCTTTCAGACACAGGCTGAAGATTTTTTTTTTTTTAAATCCAGGTCTTCTGAGAGTGAATGCCTTTTTTCCGTTCTTAATTATAATAATACTTTTATATAAAAGTTGGTTTCATCTTCTTTGATGTTTCATTTACTGCTCTGAAATTATATTTCTAAAGAGAAGTGTATATAAATGTTTTAAATAAATGAAGTGCAATCAAAATGGGAGCTAACCTTAGCCTAAGGTCATATCTCCATATTGGAGAGGAGCAGGCCTGCCATGGGCTGTGTGTGGCACTTTGGCAAAAATGCCTTGTTTGCCAGATCTAGGGACATGCACAAATATTTGTAACATTCAATATAAATTTCAGAAAATGTGGGAAACAAGATTTAAAAGTGAAGGATTGAAACTATGCTCCAAGACAGAGGATAGCTGGAAAGAATTGTTGAACTATTCAATGAGATTTCAAGCTCCAGAAATTTTGAGAGATGAAATGTTTAAGACTATTTCTTTCATCCAACTAAAAGTATTTTACTTTATAAGCTTCTTTATTGCTGTGTAATGTATTATTTGTGGTTCTATAATGTATTAGTTATTATAGCATGTGATGTATCTTTTCTGTTTTACGCAAACAGAAAATTTTGGCAAATTTTCTTTGATTTAATTTCTTGATTCTGTATTTTTGTTTTTCCACCCTTTGGTGGAAAGATCATTGTAAATAACACCAGGTTTTCCAGCAATAGCTTTTAGTGTATTTTAGGGGGGATGTAGCAGGGTTATGATGAGATTGCCACAGAAATATGCGGCAACCCCTCCATAGTAGGTCCATAATGGTGCTATATTCTCCCCATCTGAATGTGGTCTGAGCATCCTGTCCTTAACAAATCTGAACAATTATGTATTCAAAATGGCAGCATCTCTTTATAAAGCCCAGGTTATTAGTGCTCACTTCTATGAATTTAAAAATTTCCAGAAAAGCAAAAGAAACCCAAAACAACCTTAAAGGAACAAAAGACCCCAAAGGCAGGAAGAAGCTTCTGTCCAGCCAATAAGGATTGTTCGTGGCCATTTGTCATGAAGTGCTGACTGAGCTGGAGGGAAATGGAATGGAGTGAGTGGGCTGAATTTTGAACAGGGTTGTTCTGCTCTGCAACAAGGACTCACTTGTTTCTAGGAATTATCCTCTTCAAAAATCAGATGGTTTTGTTTAACACTCTGCTTTCCACCCCATTTATGAGTGTGTGTGCATGTGTGTGAGAGTGTGTGTTTCTTCTAGGCCTGGGCTTTGTCCAAGACTGAGTGGAAAGACCACCAAGTAGTCTCATCAGCAGAGCACTAATTGTAGTCATTTATTATAGTCACTTATCTGATAACAACCCTGTTATCTGTGATAGTTTTACAAGGTTGAAATCCACCAGGCTTTTGCACCAGTATATAAACATGGTACCTTGGGGGCAAAGTGTCTGTTACTTACTGTCAACACTTGCTGTTGGAGAAGGGCCAATCGACAGCTTATATGAAGTAACTATGAGTTTAATATGCTCCAGTGAAAGCTACAGCATAAACAAGGCATCAGGACTGTTTGCCTTGTTGGGTCTCTTAAGCAAATACAGGTGACTGAGAAGTACAAACAATGCTGGATTAGACCTTATCATGGGGACATCAGGCAACAGTGCAGTTAAGGCAAATATTTCAGAGGCCAATGAGAGTTTGATGACTTATAAAGGCTTGAGAGAGGGGAAAAGGCAGCTGAAAATCCAAAACAGACTTGAAAAACCTCTAAATCCTGTTGTGTCTCTACTCCTGCCTTTCTCTGATATTCCTGCAGTAGGGTTGGTTTCTTTTCTCTTGTATAAATTGTTTCATTAATTCATGTGTGTCAAGGAGAACAAGATTCCTTACCCTTCCTTTCTGGAGAAGGAAGAATAATTTTAAAAAAAAATTAACGGCATGTATTTTGTCCTGGTTACACAGAGTTCTGTTGACAAAGAGTTTTTGCCTTCTGATGTGACTGAACTGACAAATGTGAATTTATTCAGTATAGGACTTCTATGCTGCTTTTTACGATAGTTTATGTATAATATAATATGAAAAAGTGATTAGGACTATAAAAATGAATCATGAAAACAATAGTAAAATACTGTGTGACATATTTTCCAAAAGTCTGGATTCTCTCAACATACCTGTAAATGCAAAATCTGGCAAGGATGGATCTATAGTAATCTGTGGCAGCTAGTGACTACTGGTACACATAGGTGGCAGTAGGGAGCCTTTTCGCACAGGGGTTTTTCGAACGCATGGAAGGCACGTCGGGACACAGCATTCGCTCTTGCGGGCGGTGGGATCCATTCCAGGCCGCCCGCAAGCGTCCCAACGTGCCCTCCATGCGTTCGAGTTTCAGAGCACTAAAAAGTGCCCTGAAACCGTCTCTGCGCGTTCCGACCCATCCCAGAGAGAAAGCATTCGCATGCTCTCTCTCTGTGACAGCTCGGCCCCTCCCCCGGGCTGCTCCCATTGGCGCCTATGGACCCAGTGAGGGCAGCCCATTTGCCTTCTTTCCCTGGGTTCCTGCTCGCTCCTGAACCCCAGATTGGGCTCCGGGGGTGGGCAGGAACCCCAGCCAAAAGCCCCCTACCCATCCAAAGGGTCTTACCTTCTCCTGCAGGCTCCATTCTGTGTAGAAAGGCCGGGCCATTCTGAGCACACTCAAGGGGGCAGTCCCTCATTGGCTGGGCACCCGCACATGCTCAGATGGGCAATAGAAGCTAGCCAATGAGGGGCCGCCCCCTCAAGCGTGCTCAGAACGGCCCAGCCTTTCTACACAGAATGGAGCCTGCAGGAAAAGGTAAGACCCTTTGGATGGGTAGGGGGCTTTTGGCTGGGGTTCCTGCCCACCCCCAGAGCCCGATCTGGGGTTCGGGAGTGAGCAGGAACCCAGGGACAGAAGGCAAACGGGCTGCCCACACTGGGTCCATAGGAGCCAATGGGAGCAGCCCGGGGGAGGGTCTTCCCCCCGAACGGGTTGAGAACACTTTCCCGTTTGCACTGGCAGGTAAGGGAACTGCTCTCAAAGTGTTCCTTACCTGCTCTTGTGTGAACGGGAAAGTGTTCTCAACCCGTTCGGGGGGAAGCGTTCCGAGGTGTCTTCACCTTAGTGCGAAAACGCCTAGGGTTAGGGCTAAAGTAAATGAACACTACAATCATTCATTGAGTTGAATGTGTTGTCTTGTAAGGGTAATAGGGACAAACAATGATATTTTTATTTTGGTTCTCAATTTCATCTTATATGCGCTTGGGATCTGCATAAGAAAAGTTCATATGTTTGTTTCACTATTGAAGTGAAAATTCATTTCATTGTTTCACTGTTGAATAGTTTAACCAAACAACGAATTTTTCACATTTGCTTTCTGAACCTTTTTGCAAAAAAATTACCATTTTTTTCCCAGTGAAAAAAACCCATTTCACAACTGAAAACACAACAGAACGTGACTGTTCAGCTGAATTATTCATTTCTGCAAGTAGTAGATACGTTCATTTTGATGGAAGTGTTGGATATGCTTAAAACCGAATTTTCAGAGGAAATGGTGTCTTTGCTGGAGGAAGAAAGCAACAGTACCATTGCCACCTTCTTAGAAGCTTTCTGGCTGCCCTTTAATAACAAAGACTAAAAAAGTGATAAAATGTCACTTCCTCTTGGTTTCCTTCCACACTTTTCCAGCAGCCTTACATGTCCTTTTACTAGGACAAATGTTCCTGAACAAAGGTTTGGCTTTGGATTATTTCCATGGAGATAGTTCCATGACATCTCTGTGTAGCTTTTCCCAAAGTGATTGTTTTAGGGGGCCTTCTACACAGGGGCTAAAACAGGAACTCTGACTCTTGACTCATCTCTTTGCTGAGAACCAGCTTCAAAGAACTTTGTAATTGGGGAAGCATATTACATAAACTTACCCACTATTCTCTGGTTGGGGAATCCCTGTCTAGGAGACGGGTTTACTTCTGAGCAAGTCAGTGCTATCTGTGCTGGATTCTCGTGTTCTGTCCACCACACGCAGATACCTTTTGGAGGAGCAAAAATGAGGTGTGCATTTCACTGCCTCATCCAGATTGTATTTTCAGTTGGCTTCATATTAATGGTCAATAATTTCAGGGTTGTTCCATCTGGTGATTACCTGCTGCCTACCATCATGTAACAGCAGAGTTGGAGATATCATTTGTGTAAATCTTAAAGTAAATTATCCCAAACATTTATGGCAGTTAGTGCCAACATTGAACCTGAGGCTATGATATGGAACATTTTTATAAATCTACATCTGTATTGCAAATTGTAATACCCATTCCTTTTTACTCTACTGATACTTGTCTTTTTAGAAGTTCATAAATTACCAGCTGAAGTTCATGTGCTATCATATTACCATATGGAGTCATTTTGCAAATATCACTGATCAGCTGCCCCCCCTTTTTTTGCAGCTGCAGATGGAAGAAAAATGTTAAAACCTAGTTTAATGCTCTGGAGGGCTTTTTTTTCTAGAAATATTTTTATTGTTGGCAACTGGATTGATTAATGTTTGAGAACCTGCTGTTCTTTTAACTGCATTTCTTTGGCTATTTCTTTTTAGAAGCTCGATAACTTTACCCCTACCAGTTGCAACCTGACACATAAACTCATACCAAATTCCAGCTATAATTGGAGAAGGTGCAAATCTTTACATCTAGCTTCAAGAGTGGAATGTGATGTTCTGTGCTATTTGATGCAGGAGTGAAATCAAGCATTTTTGGAAAGAACTAGAGAAGCTATTGATTTGACTTTTCTATTTTTGCACAAGTACAAACCAGTATTATAAGTGAGACAAAATCCAGCAGGAGAGAAGAATGTAAGAACGTGAGAGAAGCCCTGCTGGATCAGGCTAAAGCCCATTTAGTCTAGCATCCTTTCTCACACAGTTTCTGACCAAATGATTCTGGGCATCATCAATCAGAGGACAAAAGCAAAATCTTCAGCTGCTCTCAATTTCTCGCAAATGGCTATTAAAGACATCTCACCTGTCTTTTCAGCCTGGTACCCCAGAGGCCTGTTTGCACTACAGCCTCTGAACGCAATCAGGTAAGCCCTGGGACAGAGTGTTCGCTCTTCTGGGCGAGTGATTCCATCCGGAACCATCCCATCCCAGAGCGGCCTAACTGCATTCCATGTCTGCAGCATGAAATTGTGCTCTACACCCATCCCAGGCCACCCCACAGATGTATGGCAGGGAGAGCATTCACATGGTCCCTGGCAGACTCCTGCGGGCCCCGCCCCCCGCCTGCCACCATTGGGCAGATTTCAGCTCAACAACGGGCAGGCCATGCTGTGGCTGTGGCGAGATTGGGACATGCCTGCTGTTGCAGTCCCAATCGGACTGCAGCAGCCAGCGGGCCCTGGGTGTGCGTGTGCCCAGGGAGGGCTTCATGGGGTGCACCTGGCTGGTTGGGTCAGCTATAGCCTGTGGAACACCAGGACGGGCCAGGACCAGCCTACCAGCCAGCAGACCTGGAAGGGGTGTCCCGCCCCCACGCTAGTCTTTTCAGGCTAGGACATGCAGGGGCAGATTCGCACGTAGGCATGTATCTGTTCCCACATGTCCTAGCCTTACTGCACTACAGCTATTCGTCTGTAGTGCAAAAAGGCCTCTGATCTCTATAAATTTGTCCAGGCTGGTTGTTGTCAGCAACTCTTCTGGTAGTAAATTCCATAGACTGATGACACTCTGGGTGGAGAAATACTTTCCCTCCTTAGTCCTAACTCTCCTGTCCATCCGCTTCATAGAATGCTCCCTGGTTCTGGTGTTGTGTGAAGAGAAAATATTTTTTTTTAATTCTCTTTCTCCACACTGTGCATGATTTTATATACCTCAGGTTTGGTCCTCTGTGTGCATAGTATTTTATCTTTAATGATGGTTTCCATCATTTTACCTGGAACTGTTCTTAAAGCTGACTGGGTCATCCCTGGATCCTTTTTTGAAGACTTGTGTCTTCAGGCACAGAAAATAAAAGATTATATTTTTGGTTAAAAGCTCAGCAGTCTCACATTTGAGTTCTGTAAGAATTCTCAGATGAATGACATCTAGTCCTGGTGATTTGTTAGCATTTAATTTATTAAAGTGTAAGGACCTCCTCCTCTGTGGTTACCTTTATCCAGGTTAATTCTTATGACATCCATCCTGAACGATTCACTCAGCTGCAGGCATATGCCTTCTTTCTCTCTCAGTGAAAACGGAGCCCAGTTACATATTGAGACAGCCCATGGTTGTCATGGACGCCATGAAGAATTTAGTTGGTTCACTCAGGATAGTCTTTGCTTGAATGTTGAAATCATCTAATATTACTGTGGTGGAGGCATCCAACATTACATCAGAAACCACCTCGTCCAGCTCAGACATGGTGGTTGCTGGGCAGTTGGGTGGGCAACATCCCTATTCAACAAGAAGAACATCCTCCCAAACCCAGTCAGAGAACAAGTGTGCCATCTGGTAAGAGAAAGAGAATTCCTACAGACTAATCTAAGATCTGCTCCCTTCCCCACCAGTCTGGAGCAGTGTTGCACCAAATAACTTCAGGGATATTTCATCCACTCAGGTCTCAGTAATGCAAGCTATATCAGCCCCTTCCATCCAGGATCAGGTAATGGATGACTGATGTTTTGTTCTCGACTGACCTGGAATTCAAGAGCAGCACTACTCAGAGGTGGGCCAGTTGACAGGCACCCCCAAACTCTGCTGACCGGAAGCCAAAGCAGAAGGAGTGATGGATCTGACACATCTAACACTCTCTCTCCTCATCTGCCAATCCTATCTCCTAGTGTCATATCTTCCCCTGCTTGTCACCGCAGCTATGGCAGGCCCCTGTGCCAGTCCTCTGCTCTTATCCTTCCTTGACACATTATTTCCTTCCCACAAAATGGAAATAAATTAAATGAGCTAAGACAGCAGGCGAATTAAAAAGAACAATTTTAAAACACCTCAAACCATCACACAAGAAGAACAAAGACCATTAGGACAAAGCTTTCATTTTCTAAATGAACTTTTCTTGCTTTTAATGACTTCCCATACTGCACTTGTAAGGCATGCTGGTATCCTTTTGGACTTGGCAGTCTCCTTTCTTTCTTTTTAGAATTGAGCTCTATTCTAGTATTCGTGAATAGTCTCTTTGCATTTTGGAATGACCGGAGTCTTCTAACATCTCTTTCTATCTTCAGTTTGCTAGTTCCCCAATTTTTGGGACATTTTCTTTATTAAAAGTTAAGGTCTCTGTGTTAGATTTTACCAACAACTTTCTGTCTGTATATAAGTTGAAGGTGACTGCATTATGGCCACTGTTCCATTTGGACACCCTGACACCTTGTAAAAGATCCCGAGCATTATTTAGGATCAAGTTCAGGATCCTCTTTCTTTGGATTGCTTCCACAACCATCTGCTCCAGGGATCAATTGTTTATCATGTCTAGGAATTTTATCCTTTTTGGGTGCATCCTTTCCCTAATTTTCGAAGTGCTGATTTCACATTGGTGTTCAGTTAGGAGGGTGATAGAACGTCTCTAATATTAGAAGTGTTCCTACTTATAAAACTTCTGTGGAAGGGTCTGATTCACCTTGGCATTCTAGTTCATAGGATTCTATCTCTACTTTAATGTACAAGGCTATATCACCTCCAGTTCACACTTTCCTGTCTTTCCTATACAGTTTGTAATGAGAAACCACTGTATCCCATTGGTTTTCCTCACTCCTCCAGGTTTCAGTGATACCAATAATATCACTAAGCAGCCCAGCCCTTGTATTTTAACTAGAGGTCTCTGGTGTTTGTTTACAGGCATCTATATGCAATCCTCTGGTGCAGGTGCAGTTCTGTAAGACCATGTGAATTTTAGATGGCCTCTTACATCTTTCATCTTGAATATTAACTAACTAGGTTCCCACTCAACTCAGTATTATGTCAGTATTATGTGCATAATTCTAGCTTTTCTCATTTACCTATATAATTCTTGAACCAGATGCTGTCCAGCTCCTGTTGGTGTTTGCACAGGAGTTTAAAAATTGCTCTTTGACCTTTTTAATGGGTGTGCATGAATATTGGAAGGTATTCACAATTCGATAAAATCTGTCCAAATTTTGATATTCAAATTCAAATTGTATGTTCATAAATTTGAATTTAAAGATTCAAATAAATTTCAAATTTTGGATCTACTTGTTCGAATTATCCAGACATTTGCATGTTTATGGGTTCATATACCATGCGTACTTGCACATATGCATCTTTCCTGCATCCGTACACATTTGTATGGATCTGTACGGGACGAAAACAGGTTGCATATGGGATAACTACAGGATGTGTATGGATGTGTATCGGATGTGTAACGATGGGTACAGACACATACAAATGTTGACATTCGTAAGTGCAAATTCAAATTGAAGATTTGAACAAATCGATTCAATTAAAAATTAAAAATTAAAATATTTGAATTGAATTTTCAGATATTCAATTCAAATCAATCGAATGCTGAAAATTCCATTTGTGCACACCCCTACTTTTTAATATTAGAAACTAGCTGTCTGCTTCCATCTTGAGACTTTTGCGAAGACTCTTATTGCCTTTGTCTATTAGCCCCTAACTTAGATAATGTTATGCTCTGTGACAGGGGTTGAGGGCCTGTTTCTCTTGTTGGGCCAGACCAACAGAATAGGGATGCTGCTGGTGTACCGATCACCCCACTGCCCAGCATCCTCCCTATCTGAGCTGGCTGAGGTAGTCTCAGATGTGGTGCTGGAAGCCCCTGCCACAGTGGTGTTGGGGGATTTCAACATCCATGCTGAGGCTATGCTCAGTGGACCAGCTCAGTTCTTCATGGTCTCAATGGCAACCATGGGGCTGTCTCAGATTGTATCTGACCCAACTCATACGGCCACATGCTTGATCTGGTTTTTGCCTCAGAGCAGACTGGTGAGTATCCATTGATAAGAGGTTTGGCTGTCTACCTGTTGTCATGGACGGATCATTCACCGGTGAGGTTTGGACTTACAACTGCAACTACCCTCTGTGGGGAAGTGGCACCCACTGAGATGGTCCGCCCTCAGAAACTTATGGAATCCAAGTGATTCCTGAATGCTCTAGGGGATTTTCCAGTTGGCATGACTGGTGCTCTTGTCGAAGCCCTGGTTTCTCTCTGGAATCAGGAGATGAGCAGGGCTATTAACATGATTACTCCCAAGTGCCCTGGCATGTTTGTAGAGGGCACAAATCTCCTTGGTATTCCATAGAGCTATGGGCTATGAAACAGGAAGGTCGACAGCTAGAGCGCAGGTGACGTAAATCCGGCAGTGAGTCTGACCCAACATGGTTTAGAGCACATTATCATGCCTACCATGTAGCGGTGATGGCGGCAAAAAAGAGATTTTTCTCTGCCACCATGGCATCCTTGAGTAGCCATCCAGAAGAGCTCTTTAGAGTAGTAAATAGCCTGATAAGACTGAGCTCAAAGAAGTATGAGCCAGGGCCAAGTAACATCTGCTGTGACAAATTTGTGAAGCACTTTGAGGACAAAGTCGCTCAGATTCGTAGGGGATTAGATGTCACAATTGGGCATAGTCCTAATGAGGTGTCCAGAGAACTGTCTGGTCCAGTTTGCTTGGAACAGTTTCAATTACTGTGGCCTGAGGATGGAGATAAGCTACTTGTGGGGGTGTGGCCGACAATGTGCTCTCTAGACCCTTGCCCTTTCTGGCTGATAAAAACTAGCCGGCAAGGTATGACCGGGTGGATCCAGGGAGTAGTGAATGCCTCTCTGAGGGATGGGGTGGTTCTGCCAGCTCTGAAATAAGCTGTGATGCACCCCCTCCTGAAGAGAGCCTCCCTGGATCCAGAAGATTTGAACAACTATCACCTGGTGGCAAACATACCTTTTTTAGGCAAGGTTCTGGAGAGGGCTGTTGTTGCTCAACTACAAGCATGTTTGGACAAAACTGATTATCTAGACCCATTTCAGTCTGGCTTCAGACCTGGTTGTGGCACAGAAACCATCTTGGTTGCCCTGGTTGATGACCTCCTCCGGGAGAGAGGCAAAGGGAATGCCACCCTGTTGGTTCTTCTGGACCTCTCAGTGGCTTTTGATACCAATGTCCATGGTATCCTTCTGGAAAGGCTACAAAGCTTAGGAGTTGGAGGCAATGCTTGGCATTGGTTCCACTCTTATCTCTAAAGCTGATCCCAGATAGTGGCTGTGGGAGATACGGTTTCAACATCCGGGTAACTCACTTGTGGGGGTCCTCAGGGCTTGATCTTATCTCCCATGCTCTTTAAGATCTATACAAAGCTGCTGGGAGAGGTCATCAGGAGACTTGGAGTGAGGTGTCATCAATATGCAGATGATACCCAGCTCTATCTCTCTGTACCATCTGAATCAGGAGAGGGGGTTGAAGTGCTTGACAGGTGTCTGAAGGCAGTAATGGGCTGGATGAGGGCCAATAAATTGAAACAATCCAGATAAGACAGAGGTGCTGTGTGTCACATGGTTTTGGGTCCATGTAGTTGGGAGATACTCTGTCCTCGATGGGATGGCTATGCCCTGGAAGGGACAGGTGCATAATTTGGGGGTACTCCTGGACTCCGCACTAACACTTGAAGCTCAGGTGGAGGCTGTGGCCAGGAATGCCTACTCCCATCTACAGCTGGTACAACAGCTTAAGCCTTTTCTGTTTGATCCATTGTTACCCGCCCAGAGACCTTCAGGTATGGGGCAGGATAGAAATGGAAATAAATAAATAAAATAATAAATAAATAAGTGCAATCCTTTCCTTTTGTACAGGTTTGGCTTGCCCCAAACATCCCTCAATTCCTTACAAATCTAAACCCTTTCTCTTGAATCTACTACTTCATCCATGCATTGTGAGACTTCTGAGCAATGGCTGTCTACCTGGCCATGTGTTTGGAGCATTTCTGAGATTGCAGCCTGGGAAGTTAATGGCCTCAATCTTCTATCTCACAATCTAAATACAATTTCTAGCCCCCTCCCACTTTGACGTCCCAGAATTATTAGTACTGAAATATACCATGACCACTGGCTCCTCTCTAGCCACTGTCTGCTAGCCTATCTAGATGCCACATGATGTCTTCATCCTTTGCACCCAGCAGGCAAATCAGAATGTGGGCAACACACTTTCTCTATGTCTGTGCCATCAACACATGGATGGACAGTGGAAGCACAAGTAACTTATCTTGCCTGCTTAGGGCTTGGGCCCACTAAGGGATTCACATAAGATAACCTACTTCTGTGGCCATTTCCTTTATGTTCCTTAATTAGACTGGGCAGAATATCTGGAGCAATGGTTTTTGTTTGTTTGTTTGTTCCCCAGCTTTGAAGTTTGCATTCCTGGGTGGGACTGGGCATGGAAATGTTGTACCTCCCATCTCCAAGGCCAAAATGAGTGCTCCAACCCATCTAGCATTTTTCCAAAGCCATGGGAATGAAGTCTTCATCATCAAACTATTCCTCTTTGCCTCAAGCAACCTTTGCTAAGAAGAATAAAGGAGAGTTTGGTATACAAATGGCAAAAATGCTAGCTTTTTTATATCCCCCCCTCATACTTTTTGATGACTTTAGAGTTTGCTATGTGTTCATAAAAATATTTTCTTGCAAAACTTCAGCATAAGTTCTTGAACTTGATTGAGACGCTATGTGCTACATTCTGCACCCTGGGCTATTCACAGAAAGGCGTTGTTTAAACAGCTTCATTAAAATAACATCAATGCTGAAAACCATGTGACAAATAAGTGAAACAATTTCTTAATCTTCTTTCTTGAAAATGTCCAGGAGAAAGTAAAAAGGGTGATTATTTGTTTCACCAGGGTTGTGGCAGATTGGCCTAGCCTTCTTTGATCTCGAGGCCATGGTCATCTTCTGACAGCCTTCTGGGCTAGCTATAGTTGTAGCTGAGGTGGAATAGGACCACTCTAGATTTTTGAGGTGGGTGGTCCTTCAGACCAGTGCTCTGCTTTATTTTCCAACAATATGTGGTCATTTTTTAAAGGACCTGTAAATTTTGCTTTGAGGATAAGATAGATCTTTTACAGTTGCTACCAACTTTGTGTCATCAAGATAATGGGAGGTAACAAAAAGGAAAATTATAGTAGAAATACAAAATTTTGAATGGTTTCTTATATCTTACATTCCTGATTGCTAAAAGGCATTATTGGAAAAGAGTCTTATTAGGTGTGTGAGTGTGTAAAAAAGATGCAAGGGATAGTGTAATTTACACAGGCTGATTATCTCTACTGGGCTGAGTGTTCATCCTTGGGAGACTTTGGTATACAAGGTAATTCAATTGGAACTTGTCAAAAGTTATTATGGTATCTCAGGATGGTTTTCCTGGGTCTGGTCTTATTATTTATTTATTTAAATGTTTATCCTGCCCTATATCGAAGTACCTCAGGGTGGGTTACAGCATATAAAATGAACACATTAAAACTATAACATATTAAAACCATAACAGTGCCTGGATATGGGGAGAAGAAGCCTTGATGCCCAATGGGTTCTTTATATATCAGACTTTTCCACCTTGTAATCTGGGATCAAAGTAGACGACAGGGAAATAAGAAAGCTTATCTTTTCCAGTCCTTTTGTTGGTCTTTTAATACAATGATCTCATTAAGTGCTTCAAGTTCTGATTTATTTCTAGAAGCAAAATCAAAAGCTGCTGAATCTGTGTCTTTGACATTTGAGACTTGCGTTGACATGTTATCTGGTTGGTGCTTTACTTGATGGAAAGAGGTGTCAGGGTCTTTCTTGATCATTTTCCATAATTATTCCTGCAGGGAGGCAGGAATTTTAATACTTGGGATTGCTCTGTTTGGCTTCCCATTGCTGCTGGAGAGGCTTACCTATGTTGTGGGTCCATGCAAGAATGCTACTGAAATGGGTACCCTGGTGGCTCTGAAGCTAGAAACTTTCTTTCTTAGCCCTTGGAGCCCAACACAAAACATTGTGGAAGGTTTGCGGCTAGCGTGGGGGCTGGTCTGGATCATGCTGGTTCAGGCCCATTGGTTCAAATGAAAGAGAGGTGAATGCAGAAAGGGCATTAGATTACAACAAAGAAGGTTTCAGTCAAACATCAGAACTGTTCTTCCTTTTACAAAGAACAGATCAAGAATAGAACTAGCTACTGGGGATCAGCTACAGCTGGTAAGTCTGGGTGCACTGGACGTTTTGGTGGTATGGACTCAAAATAAATCCTTCAAACTTGCATGCAGTGGGGTAAGAAGCTTCTACATGCTTCCATCCACACCTGCTGATACTACTAGAGAGAGGGCAGCATCTCTGTCAGTGCATGTGTTGGAGATTGATTTGGATTCCTGCATGAAGGGTTGGCCTAAATGCTCCACTCTGATGCCTTGATTCTGTGATTAGGTTTGTGCTCCAGATTTAAGCAGTCTGAATTCAGTGCTAAAGTTTAAGGCTTTTATTTTGTCTTGTTTTAAATTCCCAGCATTGCAATTTAAATTGTTTCATTTTTGGAAAACCAGATTTTAGTTTTGAAATATTACCCGCTTTTTAAATTTGAGTTGAACTTTTGTTTGGCAACTGGGTCCTGGAAGCCAGATTGAGGAAATTTAAACCCCAGCCACTGTATGCAAGTGTGTGAACACATATTCAAGTACCCAACACACCAAGCACCTTGAAACAATTTTAGTATCTCCTTTGAACAGATATTAAGCTTAAGCCCCCATAAATAGTGCCAAAGGGGAACACACCCAGAACTCTCTGGGAGATCATGATGTTTTACAGATGGACTCATCATCTGTGCATTTCACAATAAAATTTTACGAAGCATTTAGACATCCAGCTGGTTGTATTCACTGGGAGGAGGGTTCCCTGCCCCCCTTAGCAATCCCTTGCATAGCTGCTCCAGCATTTTGTATATTTCTTCCAATTTCCTTTCAGGTTCTTTGTTATATGCTGTAGAACTCTGTATCATGTTTTAGTCTACAGATAAAGATTCTTTCCAGAGAATAGTTTTACTATTTCCAGAGTTCCATCAGGTGCATCCAAAGAGTTGTCCCAAAACATTTTTATGGACTCTTTCATAATAAAGGCTGTTACATTCCGTGGTAGACATGAAATGCTACAATAGTGCCAAATAACATTTATTCTGAAGGATGATCATTGTTGAGATTACTCACCCGTTAAAACAAGGCATTTTTAGTAAAACTCTGGATAAAATTTATATCTTTTTTTTTTCAAATCTGGCAGTTCCAGCATGGTTTAGAGTTATTTTTAATATGTAAGCTGTTTTTTTAAAAAAATATTTTACAATCAGAAAAAGCACATATAACAAGCAAACAAAAAACACTCACCACTATAAAAACACTCACACACACACAAAGAAAACATATAACTAATCAATCCCTTCCCCCTTTCTTGGGGTCTTTTTATACTGCATGTGTCAACTGTCTAGATAATGCTTTCATTCCCTTATCTATTACCTTGCTCCGTATCATTTGTTTAATATAATGCAATATTGGGGACCAGTTCTTTTTTTTCAACTTCCTTATTATCCTTTCAAAATCTGCACTCATACAGAATTTCAAATTCTACTTGCTGCAACAAATACATAATTCAATTCTTCAAATTCTTCTTGGTTACATCTTTCCATCCCCAGGTAACTACAGGGTTTGTCACTCAGATGAATTGTTCCAATGTCTTCTCTCATAAAAAAAATTAAGATACAACCCCTCCAGGGACACTAATAGCCAAATTCCTTTATTCCATGAAATTCTAGACTCTCAAAACTTTTGTATTTTTTCACACCCCAAATTAAATGCATATAAACACCTTTCTATTTATCATAGTGCCAAGACATACAATTTTTTATGTTAAACTGCTGCAGGTTATCATATGTGCAGTTATATCTGTGTAGTAACACCATTGGCTGCTTCTGGGGGTTAAGGACAACTGGTGCAGAA
Organism: Aspidoscelis tigris stejnegeri; assembly: GCA_023333525.1. Classification (NCBI taxonomy): domain Eukaryota; kingdom Metazoa; phylum Chordata; class Lepidosauria; order Squamata; family Teiidae; genus Aspidoscelis; species Aspidoscelis tigris. The sequence continues at coordinate 35,261,156 of JALMGA010000001.1, forward strand.
GCAATTGTCCTTCAGAATGTTTAAGTCTCTAAATCCCATCATGATCAATGGTCTGAAATGAAACTAGTAGTCCTGTAGCATTGGAGAGATCCAGAAAAGCCAATCAGTTTTTGAGCTGCACTTCTGGGATTTAGTGCTTTCTAGTTTGTACTTCCCTTGTTTCACCTGCACTTACATGATACTGTGCTCTAACAACATAAATCACAGTGAGAATTCTTTCTCTCGTGCTAACTAAAATACGATGTAACAGTCTTATACTGTGGAGCAGCACTGAAGAATTGGTAGATGAGTCTGACTCATCTATTGGGAATGCACTTTAACTTCACAGTATAGGACCTGTCTGGATGCAGCCTTACTCTCCACTTCAAAGCTTTGTTTCAAGAAGAGGTGATTTTCAATAGAGAAGGAAAAAATGAATACGAGGCCCTACTAGTTTTCCCTCTTGCTCTGTCTTTTTCCTTCTCAGTGGATTGGGACCCTGATGATGGAAGCTACCTAGTAGAGACAGACCAGAAAAAGACTGTGGGTATTAAACGAGTTAAACTGTGCCTGTGGCTTCTGTGCTAAAACTGCCCCTACCTCAAGCTGCTTTCTCATCCAAAACAAACTCATCATTGCAATTCAAAATTTTTGCATTTGATTCGTATAGAATCAAATGTATGAAAATTCATATTCATTCAAAAAGATCCCCTTCAAATGTGGTAGGATTCTATTCGATATGAATGTATTGTATGAATAACCAATATGCATACATATCCAATATGTATTCAATACCTATCCCGTAACATACCTGCTTTGAAAGCATAAAATCCACCCTGAATCCACTTTGAATCTGCTCTCAAACCATGTCAAATTTGCTCTGGATCCATTGCAGATGTGACTGGAGCAGCTGCTTTCCCGTCTCCCTGTTTCACGAATGTTCCAAAGCTTCTTATGAATGTTCCGAACCATTCGTATCCATACGAATGTCAGTGTATGAACGTAATAACAGTCAATTCCTATATGAATGTCCAAATTCATCCAAATATGGAATGTTGTGAAGTTTTGTGCACATCCCTAATCTGTGTATAATGGATAATCTGACTTATGGTGCCACAAAATCATTAGAGTTCTGACTTCATGCACAGTTATTGTAAAATGAATGTTTGTAGCATTTTGTGCTATCTCTAGCAGGAGGCCTTTTTGCGCTTGCTCCAGTGGGATAGCCAAGATTGCAACCATACAGGGTGTACACACTTCACAGGGCCACTTCTGTCCTCTACAACTTTACTAGCTGCTGGCTAGTAATGCTGGGCATGTTCTGTTTGTATCACTTCCAGGTGGACAGAGCATGTGGCAGGGTGGCACAGTTGTATTTGCACAGTGCATTGCTCAGTTACTGCAGCAATGGCACCACACATGCCTGTTGCTGCAGTGTGGTGATTGCCTAATATAGAAACAGTCACACTGAACTGGTGCTTGGGAAAGCCCCAGCTAAGTTTGGAATGACTGGACATCACAAGGTGTGGATGCCTGAATCACTTCAGAAGTCTGCTGGCCATTGCACGTAATAAAGGTGCGGATGAGCTCTGAATATCTTAGAGTAAGCCATAGGTCAGTTAAATATACACATGTTTGTATGCAGTAATCTAATTGCCCAGTAAAGCCTCAGTCAGAATTGTGGAACCAGATAGATTGGTAGAATCTCTGGACAATTCTGCATTGGCCAGTATAGTGGATAAGCAAGTGTGCTAGGAACCTACCTGAAGCCTTCCTTATACTACACCAGCATGAGGAAAGGAGGCTCCTAGCGTGCTTGCTGGTCCTGTACACTGACCAGTGCAGAATTGAAGTAGTTCAGTCTTGGTTTCCTTACTTCTAGTCCTTGGAATTAGGGGTGTGCCTGAAACCACAGTCAGAACCCTTTGAAATATTTTGAGTATTCTATTGAAACACTTATGTGTTGTGTTGGAACACTTAAATATTCTAAGCAACAGTTTTTTCCAAGTTTCTTTTCCTTAGGGTGGTGGTAGTGGTGGATGATGGGTAGGATACTTCTTATCCATTGCCTAAACCAGGGGTAGGCGAACCACCGCTCGAGAGCCACATGCGGCTCTTTGGCCCCTTGAGCGTGGCTCTTCCAGCTTAGGAGTACCCTAATTAAGTTAATAACAATGTACCTACCTACATAGTTTAAGTTTAAAAAATTTGGCTCTCAAAAGAAATTTCAATCATTGTACTGTTGATATTTGGCTCTTTTGACTAATGAGCTTGCTGACCACTGGCCTAAACCACAAAAGAATTGGTCAACTGAGCAATTTTTTTATGAAGGAATTCACAAACGTTTAATTTTCTTCATGGGAATTAACTTTTTGTTTATCATTAAATTAGAAAAAGGAAGGGGGTTTGACTAAACAAACTACAAAAATTTTGGGATCATTAATATTGAATACTTCCTCATGAAAAGAGGAAGACAGGAGAAGTTTTGATTAGTGAAGCAGCCCGGTGGTTGTTCACCTCTCCTGCTGAGCACTTCAGTCGCGATTCATGATAGCTTTACATGCTGCAGTGAAAAGGAATATTCCAGAAAACCACCAGTTTTAGAGCCCTTCCTCTCCTTTCTCCTGAGTAAAACTTTCCTGTAATTTCTTGGTGCCAAGCAGCTCTCTAAATGCAGCTGGTTGCATCTAGCAACAAAAGGGTTTTTTTTCCACTGACCTCCCTTAATCGGATCTACGATGATCCGGATCTAAGGAATGGGTCCTTCAACTAATCTGGATCTAGTAGATCCGGACTAAGGGAGGTACCTGATGCATCCCCACAGGCGGTGCAGCACCCAATAGCAATGGGTGCTAGCCTGCCTGCAGTGGAAATGCCAGAGCACCCATGTGGTGAATCCGGATCAGCCCACATGTGGCTTGCCCGTCACCCCAGGTTTTTTGGGGTACAGGGGGTGCAATCTCTGTAGAGCAGCTCCAGAGAATCTTCGGAGCTTTGTCATAAGATAAGAACATAAGAACATAAGAGAGGCCCTGCTTTCCCCCTCTCCCCCTGCCTGAAAGATGTAGTTAGGCATTCATTCTAGTAGCCACTGATACATCTGTTGTCCATAAATTTGTCTAAACCTACCTTAAAGCCATCTAGACTGGTAGCTGTTACTACCTCTTCCAGCAGCAAATTCCATAAATGGATGACCCTCTGGGTGAAGAAATACTTCCCCTTGTTGGATCCGACTCTCCTATCCATCAGCTTCATAGTGTGCCCCCTGGTTCTAGTGTTGTGTGATAGAGAAAATAATTTTTTTCTATCCACCTTTCCTATACCATGCATAATTTTATATACTTCAATCAGGTCCTCTCTTAAATGCCGTCTCTCCAGACCAAAGAGGCCTAGACATTGCAGCTTGATCTGGAGATTCTCCAGAGCAATCTGTCACAAACTTCAAAGATTCTCTGGAGCCTTTGACAAAGTTCTGTAGGATTGGCATTGCTCTCACAGTCCTCTTTGGAGCCGGCTTTGGACCTGGCTTTGGAGATTGTGCACAGGCTTTGGAGCTTTGGGTTTCAGGGTACCCCCCAATGGGTGCCCCCCCCCCAGAGTCCCCCCTAGGCCCCATTGCCCAATAGCGGTGGAAGCGTGCTCCATATAATCCAGATTTGATGTCTGAAGACCCCACCCCTTTAATGGGCTCTACAAGAAATCCGGATTATAGTTCCTGAAGGACCCATTCAATGCGGATTTCCCTAGAACTGGTGGAAACAAATGTGGGTCTAATGGGTTCTGCAGTGGAAATGTGGTCTTCCTGCTCTGAGCCTAATGGGTACTTAATAGGTACTTAGTGCTGGTGGAAAAAATCCCCAAAAGTGTCAGGAGTCCCATTCATTACTGTTTGTGCAATCCCACCTTCTGCCTCTATTCTTGATGCCCCTAGTAGTTATTTGGGATATTTGTGGATAAGATGATGCGGTAGAAGAACATCTCCAACATCAGAACCATAGCAAAGCCATAAAACCTCCCTCTCTCATTCTAAACATTCAAAATACAATGGACATAAATGTGGCTACTAGGCCTACTAATAAGGTGTCATTTATGTGTCTCATCTGTTGCTCTGTATGGTGCCCATGCCTATTTAATGTGTTTATTTACGTTGACTGTAATGTATTTGAATGCATTTATTGTAAAAATTGCCTATGTAATATGCTCAGTTAGCAAGGACAGGCAAGCAGCAGGACTTAGTTATTCTGATTAACATAAAGGAGGGAATACCCCGGGAGCAGCCAATCAGGGTGATGGTACCTGCTAGGTGGGAGGTATTTAAACCACCTGCCAAAGGGAAGGAATAGTTGGTTGTTGTTGTTATTGGGGGTGGAAGTGTTTTCAGGTTATACTGATCTACACCCTGAGGGAAACTTACCTGCATTGATCCATTCTTCTTGGGCTGTGATAAGCCAGGAAGGGAAGACTAGGATAGCCTAGGGCAATAGGGAACTAGAGTATATGTGTGTGGTTTTTCTGTGAACATTTATGTATTTTGCAGCTTATTTGTTTTCTTTACCTTTGGAAGCCATTGCAACAATAAAGCTTGAGACTTCTATTTTTTATTTTTTTTTACAAAGAAGAGTATTGCCTACAGTGATTTTTTAGAATGCTAAAGAGAACACTACTTTAGAAGGGCTACTATAGCTTTAAGAAGAAGGGAAAGCATGAGGCAGAGAAAGTGAACCACAGGGAGGCCGGTTAGAAACGCTTACAGCTTGCTTCAAGAGAGAAAGGAGAAGGACGGTGGTGTGCTCTCTCACAAGAGGCTGGGAAGGCATGGCCAGCACTGTTCTTTTCTCTACTAAATCTAAATATATTCAGGCCTCTTAACAGGAGGAAGGGGCAGGGAAAAACCCCACTTTGGGCTGGGGGAGTGGGCCACCACAACCTGCTTCAGCCAGTAAAATATTTGGGGTCAATTGTCTTTGTTTTTCTTTTTTTAGCTATTACTTTTGCTATACTGCATTTCCCTTCATAGAAGCCCGGAATGGTGTTCAAGAGAGAGAGAAAAAAAGAATATAAAGATCAATATGTAAAGAGTATGGGCCTATTTGCACTTATCAGTCCAGTATGGTAAAACAATGTCATATGGGACTGGTAAAATAGTAACGTGGTGACAATTTGCACTTCACATACTGAGTCAGCAGCACTTGAAGTGTAAATGGCCATGCCAGATCACCATGCCAATGACTGTGGCAACATCCAGCACATGCTCAGAGATTGCCATGGTGATCTGGATGCTGTACATGATGATGCAGCTGCAGACATGCTGCCACATCCACTCACTGCACCATATCCATAAGAGGGTGGAGACGCTAATGTATGGGACACAGCTAGCCTCTCCCAGTAAAGCTGTGGACTGTTTTTTAGCAGTCTGCAGCTGAGATGTTCTGGGGTGGGGTTAATTTTTGGAGTGGTGGTGGTGGTATGTGGATAAACCTTATCAGAGAACAGACTAAGTATCTGGAAGTGTGCAAGTACCGGTACGAATGCAGCTTATGCATTTAGCAGACCCTTCAAAAACATGTAAAGGAGATATACCTTTCCTTCAAATCTTTGGTATATTACATTGATACTAGGTGCCATAAGTGATTCCAGCGGATTGTGCTATGTATGCATGCACATATCTATGTATTAAATTTATTGGATTTTTAAAGCATCCAATTACTGACAGCATTGGTACCTTTTGGAGAAGATGTCATGCAATTGGACCTTGAAAGAATCTGGAAAAACTACAGTATTCATAGTTAAATTGTGGAATCCACAACCAGGAAATGTGATGGATGACTTTAACAAAGGACTGTACTAATCTGTGGAAGATGGGGTTATTGCGGACTGTTAGATTGATGGCTACATGAGTTCTCCTAAGATTGCTGGAAAACCCATGACCAGCACTGGATTTTCTGGAAATAGTAAAATGCACTTTTTTTTGAGGGGGGGGGGGGAGGAAGCAGACCACTGTGGGTTTGTCTATGATACTTGGGGAAACTCTGCCATAGCGGCACCATAATGGTGCTACATTCCCCCCCGTCTGGATAGAGCCTAAATAAAAGATGTCTGGATGCAGTTTTCATATACTTTCCTATCCAATGCTTAACAATATCAGAACATAGCTTATATTCAGGGATGGAAAAGCATTCCATGATGGATATTTGAATGACTGAAGCTATGCCTCCTCCAGTGGATGTGGCTTTGTTTGGGGTAGATGGGGAAGGTGCCCTCCTTGTCTTCTTTTCAGAGCAAGGAGGCACCTTTTATCATGATACCTCCCAGGGGGGCAATATACCCTACAATAGAGGTGCCTCTAAAATGATCACACCGGAAAATAGTCCAGGCGATTGCTTCAAAGGCACCTACTGCTGTCAAATTGGAGATGGGGCAGCTGCAGGCACCTTCGTTGATCCTCAGAGGTGCCTTAATAAAGTAAGTCGAGACTGAACCACTTCCAGTTGAAAAAAAATACTGCAACTTATCTTTGAATTGCTTTTATTGACCAAATTCTGGTCTCTTGCAAAATCCACTTCTGCTAAAGACATCTAAACCATTTGTGCAAATGAAGAGTGTAAGGAAACATCAAAGAGGAAATGGATTCTGGCCTCTAACCTCTTATGAATATGGAAGTTGCCAAATAGAGATAATAAAAGTTGCTGGACAAAGATGACAGGAGGTAGCAGTTAAAAATGGAGCAATGTTGGCTGCTAAAAGGGAGAATTCTATTGCAGTAATAGTCACAGCCTGTCAAAGGGAAAAATTAAATTTGGTGGCCAGAATAAATCGTGGGATTCAGCCAAATTTACACCATTTACATTAGTGTTTCCTCTGGGAACTAAAATTCAAACGTTATGGTAGGTCTGAAGGAGAACTGGGCTGGATGCCATATTGCATTGGCAGGATAGTATGAGAGGATAGTGGAAATGGGCAGGATCTGTAAGAATAAAAAATTCTAATAGCTGAGACATGGTTTTGCTCTGAGTACTAAGAATCACAGTGTTTCTCAGCAGAGTTGTGCTGGTGGAGTTTCTTGCAATTTTTACTGATTTGACCTGCAGCCTCTTGAAGCCTCAAATCTGCTCCAGAAAATGGGAAATATTTCAAAAGAGTGTGGGTGTGTGGTGGGGAATCATAGAAAGCAGACGCATTCTGTGGAATGTGCAATGAATGCTGGGTAATGCCCACTTTTGTGCCTGCTGTCTTCAGCATGCTCTCCAACCTTTGTCAATAACATTGAGGATGCGACAGTGTTTCCTGTTTGCCATGCTGGCTGTTGGAAGGCTCCACTGAGCAGGACAGATCCTGGTGGTACAACTTTCCATGAGCTTTGCTAGTGTTTGGGTAGCCCAGATCTGTGCTGTGCTTGCTAACACTGGCATGTAGGGCTGCATAGACACAGCCTTTGCTAGACTGAAAGAAGATTCCATTGGCTTGAACAATCCTAACAGAGGATTTCTGCATTTGCTCCTGTGGGGAACTCCCAGTATGCTCCAACACAGAACATACACACTTTGGGGACTCGCTTCCATTCTAGAAGTAGTTCCACACATATAGGTATAGAGCACTTACATGACAAGAGTGCTACTGTTCAGAAGACCCTGTTATGGCCTTCAGTTGTCTAAGATGTAGGATCAAGAAAGAACATCACCTTTTAAAAATAGGAAATCTAGTTAAAGTATTGGTGAGCTGAAACCCACAATGGCTAAACTCATGGAAGAGAAATTGGTATAGCAAATGTGGAACCTGTTAAAGAGACGATGTTAACCCACAAACACTGACTCCTCCAGGACACAGTATTTTCCTTATTAGACCTGTTGAGTTGTTGCCAAAACTCAACTCAGGGAATATGGTACAAAAAACATCTGCCTTAGCTGTTTGATTTCTGTTTTGATGCTCTGCTTTAATTAGTTTTATATGCAAATTCTATAAAATTATATGGAATGGTGAAAAGTCCCAGAGGTCTTTTGGAGGACAGAAAAGTAGGACAAAAATCAACTATGATCTTTTCCTCCTACAAGAATATTTTGACTTGACTTAAAGACTGTGTCTCCATTTGAAAAACGTAGGGATACATGAGAGAGGCATGACATCTCCTCACCTCCACTTTCAGGTGAGGAGCCATTCAAAGCAGTGTGCTGAAGTGCCTCCACTGAGAGCAACAAAATCACGCCGTCATGAAATGGGGCTTCAGATGGAGATCCAGCCCAGCAATGGGGTGATATGGTTACCACGAGGCACTTTCTGCCACTGCAAATGGAGACAACTTTAATTGGCGATCTGGCCAAAGAATGAATTTACCAGTACTTTCCCCACTTCACTGATCTGAAACACAGAAGAGACAAGAAGGGAAGTGAAAAGTCCAGAAAGAAAGTAAAGTGGGTATGGTGTAGATGCCAGCTTATCCTGTTCCTTCCAGGAGCTGATCCTTCATGAACAAGAGCCTTTTCTTCTCTGTTCTCTCCTTTTTTATATTTGATTGGGAAAGTTGATGGACTTCACTCAAGGCACAGAAGTTGGGACATAGATCTGGGTTTCATTTAAAAACCTTCAAAAACCCTTCCTCACTCCCTTTTGCTCATCTGCTTTGAGGAATTTGAATGGTTTATCTCACGTATGAGTGGTGTCCAAAGAAACACTCTAGTAAGAGGCTCCTCTTATCACAGTTTTTACATGGCTTCTCTAAGCAAATGTTTAGCCCTACTTGACTTGGGACGAGTGCTGTATTGATTATTAGCTGTAAGGAAACATCTGGCTTTCATTACAAATAGTAGCAGACCAGAGAGAGGTGCTGTATTGGGCGGTGTGGTCACTTAACAGCCATCAGGGCTAGCTATAAAGAAAATTTAACATATCCTGTAATTACAGACTGTAGAGCACAAAGGGATCTTGGATCTGATTTCAGAAAAGAAGAAAATGTTTATTGTATCTGCTACATTCATTTATTTACTCAGTAGTAGTTGAGCTTTTGAAATATTACCTCTAGAGGAACTTACTTCTGCTTTTGCTTTCGAGAAGAACTTTCTTGTTTAACTCCGGAAACCTGAGTAAAGCTCCTGATCCTGATGGCCTCCTTAATGCTTTTTCTAGCAACAGTGATGCTAGGTAACTGCATCTATTGGACAGACTCTAGAGCTTAGCCTTTGGCCTATCTACAACCCTCAGTATATTACAGAGCTGCTTGTCACAAACCAAAGCAAGGGACAAACCAAGAGTGAAACAATAAACATACAAAATCAATAGCGAAAAAGAGTTCTTAAGGTGCCAGAAAAGCTATTAGTGGCCCAAACATTTCAGAATTATAAGCATCTGCTTTGGGTGACAGTTTTGGGCTGGTGCTCTGTACATGGGTCTGAATTTCTTCAAATGACAGAAGAATTAAAATCCAGCTTCCTCATCTCCCATCCTTATCTATATTAGATGAACTATCCTCATCTATATTACTATCTTCATTTATATTTGAAAGGAGATTCCTTAAGCATCTCTCATCAGTTGTTACTTTGCCCTGTGGCTCTGATTACCCTGAATATTAAGGGTTATAAGAAAGAATTCATATACCCATCAATAGCAAGATTTTTGGAAAAGAAAAAATGTTTTTAATATAGCATTGACTCTTTAGCAGATGGAAGACCAACCATTGCCAAAATGCTATCTTTTTTAAAAAAAAATGATTATGTCTATAGCTCATGAAACTGTCTAGGCCTCTGCTGTCCTCACATCTATCCTGGGCCTAGTTTTCCTGCCTGAGTGCAGGAAATGGCCTAAATGTTTTTAAAGGTTATGCTTAGAGCAGGGTAATGTCCCCTTGTCCTGAACTGCCCTATTAGACTCTCCCGAAGAGGGAGTAGAATGTTCCCACTCTTAGGATGTTCCACCATTTAAAATCATCTCATGGGAAGCTGTTTGGCTGCTCAGGCTATGTCCTCATGCAAGCCATTTGAGCAGGTTTGAAATGCATGGGGCTGGGAGCAGGTCTGAGATCACTCCCAGCCTGTCTGCGTGCCATTCCCAGCAATGCAGGCTAGGTGTGGGTTGGGCACAGATGGAGACATCCCCATGCAAACCGCTTCAAACTCTGGCATGGGGGAGCAGTGCCCCCTCCTCTCCACCTCCTCTCTCTTCATTGGAAGCCAGACTGACGTCAGCCCACCCCTGTGCTGCATCCCCCCTCCCTTAGTAGCACAGAAAGCCAGGACTGGGCTGGGAGGCACAGAAAAAAAAGTTAAAATAAAGCTTTCTTCATAATAATGAATTTATAAATAATTTTAAAAGACCGAAAGCCGCTACGAGGTTTAGTGGCAGTTAGGCACTTGAGCAGTTTTGCGCACGTCCGCTTGACCGGGAACTGCAAAAACACCTGACAAGTTTAAAAGGAAGAAAATCAAGCCTTTATTACATGATCACCTTGGCAATCGGGAAACGGGGGTGGAAATATTTCCGTATAAAATGCACAAAAATTAAGCCAGTATCCTGCCTGCCTTGGTGATGGGGATTTTAAAATGTCAGTGGCTGTGATCTCCAATGCATAGTGCAGGAACAGCAAGCACACCCCACCTCCTAATGACATGAGCACCAATATCCTCTCTGAATAGCCCATGATTGCCCCCATGCTCAGTCTCAGCTCACTAACCAATGCATACCGGACCCCCAAACTGTGCCAAGACTTGTTTTTTCAGGTACCAAATTTGGTCCTGGTCTGGCATGGTTTGGGGGGATTTGCCCCTTGCTGAGCCCACATTTGGTAGCGTACCAAACTTGCATGGGGATGTGGCCTCAGTGTGCAAGTTGAATGCTGGACTGTGTTCACACCTATGTTTTAACTGAGCTTCAGACCAAAGTCGGAGTAGAAGAACACATCAACAAAGTGACTAGTCATTTTCCTTCCACATTAACTAACTCAAAGGTGGCTTTTCAGAGTTAGATAAAGCCAAAAGCAAACAGCTTGTCATTCTGCCAATGTGTTCTCTCACTCTGAAAGTGGACTGAAGATGGATTAAAACACAGATGTGAATGCAGCCCTGGTGTTAACGTTTGTGCAGCACAGAAGGTAATTTCAAGGGGGAGGAGGAGAGTTGGCTTTTCTACCCCGCTATTCTCACCCATTTAAGGGGACTCAAAATGACTGACAAAGCTTTCTATTCTATCCACAGAAGATGCTCTGTGAGGTAGGTGAGGCTGTGAGAGCTCAGAAAGAGAGCTGCGACTAACCCAAGGTCACCCAGCTGGCTTCATGGAGGAGTGAGGAATTGAACTGGTATACCCAGATAAGAGTCCTGCTCCCTAACCAGAATGGTCTAAGGCAGTGGTTCCCAAAGTTGTCTGGGCTACGACCCATCTAATATAAGTTTACCAACTCAGGACCCACCTCTAGGAAATTTAACCGTTACCAATATGAATAAAGGACTTTTCAAATAACAAAGTTTTAATACAATTTTTTAATTACTTAATTAAATAATTACATCAAAAAAGTTATTTCAAATACGGTTAAATTTCCTAGAGGTGGGTCTCGACCCACAGTTTGGGAAACCCTGGTCTAAGGCACAAGTTCTTAACCTCTACTTCACTATGGACCATCTTTACCTACCTTTTGTTGCTGCAACCCTCCCCAACCCTCCTCATTTCATATCCCCCACTCACCCCTCTGGAGTCTGGCCAATGACACTGCTGGCCCCACCACCTGCTACTTGCCTCCTGCCTCCAGTTCTTGTTGACCAAGTCTTGAGGATCAGTAGAAGTACGGCCCAGATGGGCAAGGTAGAGGAATCACACCATCATTTCAGCTGCTGCCACTGCCTGCTGCCACTCATCACTGACCAGGCAGGCTGGAGCAACTGGAGGTCTGGTGGTCAATGGTCAACTAGTGGCATGGATGGGATCCCCTCCCCTCCCCCCACCCACTTGTCCCTGCCTCCAGCCACCTGTTGAGGCCTGGCCAGTGAGAGCAGTGGCAGGTAGCAGTAGAGGTGAAGCAGCTTCATGGATGGGCTGGCCTACTGCGGACCCCCTATGAGGCCTTCACAGACCACTGGGGGTCCACAGACATCAGGTTAAGAACTGCTTGTCTAAAGCACCATCACTGGACACCTCCCAGCAGATTTGATGCTGGAACAGCATCCAATAGCTGATAGAAGGGGAGGGGAATTTCATGGGGGGGGGGAGAGAAAGGTGCACGATTTTCCAATCAAAGGCTGAGCATGGGAAAAATGAAAGAGTGGGAACAAACAAATTTGTTTTTAATCTGTATAAGGCTGTGGTCACACTATAACTGTGTTCCCATTGCCACTTTAAAGTGGTTTAAAAACAGTTTGGATCCTCTTCCTCCCCACCTCCCAATCATTTAAAGCGGCTTAGAAATGGTCTGGATCCTCTTCGCCCCTATTCCCAATCAGTTTCAGGGGTATTTTGAGGATTATTTGGCTAAAAAACGGAATAAATAAACACCTGTTTTTTCAGGTGTTTTCCTTCCTTATTGCTGTGGGAACGCTACAGCAGTATTTGGGAAACTACATCATGAAATCGGTAAGATTTCACCCTGCAGGACAGCCCCTTGTCAGTTAAAATGCCAGGTTTCCCCTTTTATAGCAGACTGTTTCATTGTAACAATTCACCCATTATAATGTTTCTTTTCCCACCCATACTTCCCCTCACACACACACGAGCCTAAAGATCAAGGAAAGAGGCGGGGAGGATTCTTGCCCCTCACAAGCGATCCTGCGCAATTCTGCCTGTTTCCTGCCTTCCTTGATCTTTAAAAGGGGAAAGGGGGAAAGCTGCAGGGACTGGGAGAAGCAAGGAACTGAGAGCCCTCAGTCCATTTCTCTGTCTCACCCACCTGCTGCAGCGGCAGCACTGCTCGCTCGCTCACTTGCCCAGCTCCCACAGGGGAAGTGCGCAAGTGTGTATGTGTGTGTGTGTGCGCAGGAACGCTCGGCATCTGCAGCAGCTCCTGCCATGCCTGTAAATGCCTCCATCCTCTGACAGGTCTCTCTGCCGGAGCAGGCAGTGTGTGTAAATCAAGGGGGCTTGATCGCCAGCTTTTTGACCTGTTTTTTGAAGAAAAGAAGGAGGCTCATGAGGGAGGGCAGCTGGGATTTCCCATTCTTGGCCACGTCATCAGATCAAACCCAATGGAGGGTGGGCAAAGGGGGAGGCGAAAAAAGATTCACTTTCCTCAATGGGTTTTTTAGAAGAGGTTTTAATATTTTTCCTGTGGGGACAGATTTCTGGGTTGACTGCAATTGCCAGATGCTCATTTGCTTTGTTTTAAAGCGCTTTAATAGTGTTGTAAATAGCATTGTAAATAGGCTTGTAACTAGCGTTTTATCCCTTGAGTGGGAACAAACTCTTAAGATCTAATCCAGCTTCAGTCCACTTTCAGAATGAGAGAATACATCAGCAAAATGACAAGCTGTTTTCTTTTAGTGCTAAATAACTCAGAAAATTCACCTTTGGGATAATGTGGAAAGAAAATTATTGGATACTTTGCTGATGTGTTCCCACGCTCTGAAATTGGACTGAAGCTGGATTAAACGTTAGGTGTGAAAATTGGACTGAAGCTGGATTAAACCTTAGGTGTGACCACAGCCCGTATTATGTGGGGATGATGCAAACAAGTGCTCAGTCCTCCACTTCCTCCACTTTCCCCTGTAATATTGATTCTCCATGCTGTGCTGGGGCTTGGCCGTTGTTCTGTATTTGGAGTCCTCTGACAGAGCAAAAAATAGTGGATCATTGGCCATTTTTCTGGTCTGTCAGAGGACTTGTTTGCCCAAAAATGATGCCAAATTGGGGAGGGGGAGCATCTCATCATCTACAGATGCCCAGAGAGTAGTTTCTGGGTTGTTACTGTTAAGTTGCTTTTGGGGCCAGTTGTGGAAGCTCAGGGGCTGGCAAATCTTGTGGAAGCACATCAATTGGCTATGTGGTTGGTATTTGGGGTAGCTGAGAATAAGACCTGCAGGGTATGCCTTGTATTAGCTCCTGCATCTCCTGCCTGTCTCCCACCCCTACCATGAAGTGAGTTTTACAGATTTGTGGAGTTTTTTTGCTTTCTCTGAAATATCTTGCACAAGCACTCTGCATTTTTTTAAGATTGTTATTTTGATGAAATTCAGTAGCCATTTTATGCAGTAGAAGCAGAAATGGAGTTGTCTCTCATCATTTTGTTTAAACTTTAACCATCTTTGCTTCTTTACCATTACTTGCTATTTTTCTCATTTACCATAAGTCTCCTTAAATCTAGTTTTTCCAAACAAAACAATCTTGTTATTCCATTGCAGACTGTCAATTTCATGGGCTGTTGATACATTTATTAGGTGTGTAATTTGCTGTGTTTAGGAGGCAATAGGGAAACTACAACTTGCCTTTTTTTCATTTTTATAACTTTTGGATAGTTATCTGTCCACTGAAGATATTTTCACCATATCAAATATATTCCTGAGGAATGAAAACCTTCCCTGGTGTAATTCCTGACTTTCCATCAGACTGGGAAACACATTCCTATCCAGGCAATCTTTTTATCATATATTTATTGCCAATTCATTTATTTATGATAAAACATGTAATGGCAGCATGACTGTTGCAAAGCAGTTTATGTAGTCTTTCCTTCTAGCAAGGAGATTTCACCCTGATGCACAGATGTTGCTTTGTTGAGTTAAATTTGTAGACATAGTAATTATCCTGAAAACCAGAAGGGATAAACTTAGCAAAATCTACTACACTTTTGGGATCCAGATATTTTGTCAATGTATAAATCTGTTGGCTTTGTCAGACCTTTAGCTGAGATAGACCTGTCCTTTCCCCCCGAATCTGAGAATAGCCATGCCCCCACTTTCTAGCTCAGGCACTGCTAATGTGCCTTCTGCTGCTGTGATTTTACTAGGCACAATTTACATTTTCTGAGGGCACAACTTTGTTGTCCTAGAGCAAGGGTAGGCAAACCATGGCTCAGGAGCCACATGCGGCTCTTTGGCTCCTTGAGTGTACCTACCTATATAGTTTAAGTTTTAAAAATTTGGCTCTCAAAAGGAATTTCAATCGTTGTACTGTTGATATTTGGCTCTTTTGACTAATGAGTTTGTGGACCATGGTCCTAGAGGCACCACAATTACTACTGAAAATGATGCTAAACTACAACTCCCACCTTTGTTTGCCTTGGCCTTGGCTTAGGGGCTGGGGCTGCTAGGAGCTGTAGGATAACTAGATCTTGAGAACAAAGTTTTAGAATCCCTGCCACCTTAACAGTGAGTGTTATTTTTCACTAACCACCTATGGGAGTATTTGGCTGGTGGAGTCCTGTGTATTATATCCCCCTATGATTTTCCAAACTGAAGTAAAAAGTAGCTCAGTTAAATTACAGTGTGCTTTCATGTGTCTCAGGGTGCCTCTCCATGGGCATTTTAATCCAAATTCAATTTGAATTTGGGAAGGACCATCCTCATGACTTAGTAATTAATCTGAACTTGACATCCAGGTGTCCCCATGCAATTCTTTATTCCCACCTTTTATGAGGACTATCCTGCCTAAATCCAGAGGGGAAAAAAAGTCATGATGAAAACAGGACTTTGTCCCTTTTTTGGAGCTGAGTCTGCTTATTTTCCCCTACATGGGGACGATACCGGGTTATTTGGGTTGGAGGTCTAGCCTTCTAGCCAATGGCAAACAGCTGTGGGTGTATTTTTTTACAGATGCAGAGCTCCTCTCCTCCCTTGCCAGACTCACAATTCTAGAGCCTCATTCAAAATGACAAAAAGGGGAAGAGCTGCTTGCCTTTTAAAAAAGTTTTGCTAGAAACATTTGTATCTTTTTTGTATTGTTATCAGAAAGGATACATTTGAGAAGCTTTGCAGTGTTTTTAAATACTTTGAAATGCTTTGCAACAATACATTTTATCGCGCTGTCTTGGTCCTTCACTGATCTGCTTGAGTATTTGAGGTTAGAATTTTTTTAAAAAGCTGCCTTTTCAGTGTGTTTTGCTGCCTTTATTGCAGGCAGGGTTTGCACAGGGGATGGGGGATTAAAAAGTCCTCAGTTCTTCTTCAAAAGGCCCTCTATGGATCTTTTGGTTTTGAATAATATCAAAATGGTTAGGTTTTCCTCCTGCTTTAGTTGGTTGTTCAATAGAGACCTTCCCTGCTGTCCTGTTACAGATAAGTCACTGAAAACAAATGATAAAAATAATGCAATCTAGTGAACCCATCATGATAGATGACTCTATTAAAAACAATAAACTGTCACAAATTTGGCATTGTGCTTTAACAGTCCAGACATGTAAGAGAACAAAAATAAATATACTAAGTGAACCAACTTCATTTGTTATTGGGAGATAGGGAAATATTTGAGTATGTTATTTAAAAACAGAGAAAGGGCACAACTATTCCTCCAGATTTGGACCAAGGATATTACTTCCTTTGCTCTCCTCCCAAACTGAGCCAATGATGTTAATGAGCTGCTGCTATTGCTGTGATTTCACAAAATGGCCTTGCTCTTCCATTGCATCGCCTGTGGTCTTCAGGCCTGACTTGACCAAGAATTTAAGTGGTGCAACTCCTACACACAGTTCAGCTGTAAGCTTGTTCTAACTAATCAAGAGGTAAATGACAGACAAACCAGATGGTTTTACCAATCTGGACAGGAGCATTTATCTTCTTCACCAAGAACAACAGGCCTTCATGCCAAGCCTGTAAATGAAGGGTACACTACCGTTTATCTCTCACTGTGTGAGGCCTAGATAGGAAAACAGGAACAGGAGAAGAAATCCCCTTTGACAGGAAAAGTTGTGAACATTCCAGGTCTACATTTTAACAGTGTGAACCTTGTTCGTGTCAACACAAGCAGCCTCATAATGTTGGAGAAGGGACTACACAGAGGCTGATTTCATTCCCTCTCAATATGTGTGAGGGTGCTTATCTCTCACTTGGTATGACACACTGAAATCTCTAGATATGAGACCAAAATGTCAATTGTAATGTTTAACATATGTGCATAAAGACCAGTTAACCAACTTTTAAAAATAAATGCCAGCTGTTATTTTGAATATGCTCTACAGTGTTGTAAACTTTTCACACAGGATAATAAAAAGTACTCTCTCTCTCTTTTTTTTTGTAATACCGACTTGCTAAAAAATAGACGTATAGTTTTTGCTACTAAAAAGCTTTAAGCAAAAATCAGCTTCACTGTAAAAAATAAAATTAAAAACAAAACAAAACCAAGAAAAAACTAGGGATGTGAACGAATATTCTAAACATTCGAAATCTTGTCAATTTGTTTGAATGTGGACATTTGAATTCTAATCGAATGTCTTCACATTTGAATTTAGACATTTGAATGGATTTTGAATATTCCGAAACATCCATTTGAATGATGCAAATCATTTGAATGTACAGATACGTACGTATTACATAAGTATCTGTACAAATATTATACATATCTGTATGCATTCACACTTATAATACGGGAAGAAAACGGGATGCATATGGGATAAAACGGGATGCATACGAAACACATACCGATACGTATAACACATATGAATGTTGTTAACATTCATATCTTTAAATATGAATCTGACATTTGAATGAATAGATTTGAATGTTACAGAGTTTAAACATTAAAATTAAAATGTTCTGAGTTTAAACATTCAAATCGAATGTTTGAAAAACATTTGACTTGAATGTTGAAAAATGTTTGACTCAAATTCAAATGCAAAAAAGAAAAAGAAACAAATACTGAATGCTGAACACAAATAAATAAGCCACTTCTCACTTATATTTCACAATAATATTTTTGATGAAGGGCTGTATTATATGTACTGTTTTTCTAAAGATCACAGTTTTCTGAGTACTAGTTCACCCCATCCCTCCCCCATTCAGCAATATGTGCCTCCGGATGTTGCTGAACTACAACTCCCATCAGTCAGTGGATGATGATGAAAATTCAGGGTTTGATCAGAAGTCCATGATTTTGACATCTAATTTTTAAGGGATGCCTTTCCTGCAGTTGCACATTTTTTTAAAAAAAACCCTGCAAACTTAAATGTGGGAGTGCTCAATAGCCTGCCTCATTTGTTCATACATTTCTTCTCCATTGTCTTCAAGTCTGGCAACAATTGTCCTTGATGATGGGTGCTGCTCACTGATTGGCAAATCATATGCTGGGATATTTGTGGTCCTGACTGGTTCGCCACTGGTATGAACTGCATACATACTGCATACATACTGATTGATGTAATGGAAGGTGGGAACATTGAGTAATCCATAGAGGAAGGCAATGACACCCACTCATGGTGCCAAACACAAACCTCTTGCTAACGTTGTTTCCTGCCCATTCTGACTAGGGATGTGCACAAATATTCATAAATGTGACTGAATTCTCCCGAATTTGGACATTTGAACTTGTATCGAATGTTAAGATACTCGTATGCTAACATTTGAACGAATACAGTATTTTCCAGATGTTCGTACAAATAGTTCAGACGTTCGTTAAGCTGGGCAAATGTATTAGATACCTATCTGTTCATATCAGATATGTATCTGTTTGTATCTGATATGTATTGAATGTTTGTACGAATATGTATGAATAGATTCGTATTGAATAGAATTTTACTACATTTGAATGCGATCTATTTGTATGACTACAGATTTTTGAGCATTTTATTCTTTTCTAATTGAATGCCCCCCCCCCAAAAAACAACCATTTGTGTCCATCCCTAATTTTGACCAAAGAATTGGGTCAGTCTTGGTGTTTTTAACATCTGACTATGGATGTCAGATAAATGAATAAAATATCTGACAGTATAAGTCCCCAGTACACCTAGGGTGTGTACTTTCTCATGTGTCTCATCAAACCCTGAAATTCAAGCAACATGTTACCTATTTTGGCTTTAATACTTTTTTACTTTTGGAATAATAAAACATTAAGAGTGAAGTGGAACTGATTACTTGATGTGAATGTCATGTTATTCTCAGGAAAGGAGATGAACACGGAAAATTATAGATGAATATAGATTATCACATTTCTGCATTTGCCAGGAGATTGGAACATAGAGGGGTCTACAGGTTTCCCTTCCAGATGCTGATCCTCTTTAAGGGAGTCTTCTCCCCCTCAAACTGGCTCCAGAGCTGGAACAAACTTCAAAGCCAGTGTGGGGGCCAGCATGGAACAGGTCATCCAATGTGGACAGTCTTATACATGTCAGGAGCAATCTGTTACCGGGTGGCTTACCTTGTACAGGAATAGTTCAGGTAAGTGTGAAAATGGCTTAAGGTGATCTCTATCAAAATAATAATACAAAAAAGTACCAAAAATCTAAGGTGAGCACCACAATATCTACTCTGTTGTCCAGGAGCATGTTCCAATAGAGAAAATAATTAGCTTAGAGTCTGTTGACACACTTGTCTGTATTGACAAAAATTTATGTTTCCATACCTTTGGTGGACCGAAGTGCCAACACCTGAGCTAAAAAATATTCAGGTTAAACAAATTCTCAGTCCAGTTCAGAGCAATAGCCCATGGAAAGTGAGAATGAGAAGTAGCCTATTTTGTCAGGGAACCATAATTTTCAGGGTATGTTCTTCATTTCCTCTTGCACAGTGGGCATTGTACTCAGGACTATTGGGGTGGGACAATGCCTGTGGGAAAGATAATGTATCCTCCATTTCTTTTCTCTCCCGTCCCTGCCAAAAAAAGGACAATGTCTCCTCCATTTTCCCTTGGCTATGTACAGGAGAAACAATATTTCCTTTCATTAGAAGGAGACTTGTATAGAAAAGTAGGAATCTGTTTCAGCAGCTTTAGGGCAAATGATAGGCACAGCCTATCATTTTTCTTCAGGGATAGCTAGGGGGTGGGGGTGCCTGCTGGTTGGAGTATGCCTCAGCTGTGTCTGTTTTGGGGCACAGATTCCTTACTTCAGCAGTACACCATGGGTGTTTCTCCACTAGCAACAAATATCCTATTTAGAACCCATTGGGCACCAGATTGGTACCAGATTGGTACTGATCTGTAATGCCCTGTTAGCACACAAGACCCTGTTAGGACCCCATCTGTTCACACTAGCAGAAGTGAAATCCAGATTTAATGAGGTCTTCAGGCCCTTAAATATGAATTTATTGTAGACCCCTTTAAAGGTGTCTTCAATCCAGTAGTCAGCTGTGAAGACCGGATCAGAGAACACATGTTCGTACTGCGACTGGGGCAATGGGGTCCAGGGTTGGGCTCAGTGGCTGCTACTCGCAGCACCCCGCCACTCACAGCTACGGAGCCCTGCATGTCCTGTATAGTTGCGATAAAGTGGGGTATGGGATTTGTGACAGCTTTGTAGCTGCTGCACAGGCAGCTATGAAGCTGTGCCTCTCCGCCATGGCCTCTGTCAATGGAAGTGAGCCTTGAGCAACGTCTTCTGCTTCCGACCAAATGGATCCCCTGCAGGGGTGCTTCAGCATTTGCTTTGATATGGTTTGCTTTTTATTTTGTTTGATATGGTGGATTTTAAGGTTGTTACCTGCC
Organism: Aspidoscelis tigris stejnegeri; assembly: GCA_023333525.1. Taxonomy (NCBI): domain Eukaryota; kingdom Metazoa; phylum Chordata; class Lepidosauria; order Squamata; family Teiidae; genus Aspidoscelis; species Aspidoscelis tigris. The sequence continues at coordinate 35,281,664 of JALMGA010000001.1, forward strand.
CTGAGACCTTCAGTTATGGGGCGGGATAGAAATATAAAATAAATAAAATAATAAACCCTGTCTAGCATCCATTGCCATCAGGTGCTAGACAGCCAGTGCAGATGCATGGGTCCTTGCCAAGATCCGGATCTTCAAGGACTGTATTCAGCAAGGAAGCCTTTCCAAAGATCCGGATCTTCTAAATCTGCATTAACCATGGTAAGTGGAGAAATGGGTCATGTTACCATCAGGTTTGTCATCAGCATCTCACAAGTTCAATGTGGGGCACCTATCTCTGTGAGGGCAGGTGGGAAGAGGCAATTTCCTGACCACCAACTTCACTATCATGAATTTGATCACCTTATACAGTTCCTTATACTTTTCATGTGCTCTCCCCCATTGCAAGGTACTCTGAAATTATGGTTTTCTGCAAAACTGCAATTCTACAAAACTGCAATTAGAGAAAAAGAAATTGAAATTGCAAAGTAGCACAAAAGCACTATTGCAAAAGAAAAGAAAGTGAAACTGGCCTTTTACAAGCTCTACCATGTTGTCGATGTGGAACTGAAGTTGAGCTTGGGTGGATACAGGATAGAGGGGTAGAAGGAACAAACAGTGAATGACTAATAGTGCCACCAACGGAATCTGTTCTGATGTGTCAGCAGGGAAATATGGAGGGGTGGAGTTTGACTTTTCCACACCTGTTATTTGAAGGGTTTGGGGAGGGGTATCTGGTGAAGGGAAGAGAGAAAAAGAAACTATCATGATGAGCACGGGAAAAATGAAGAGTGAGAATGGTCTAGTTAATTTAAAGTCCGTGTTATAATGCAAATGTGGGAATGATGGGAAACACATACTAAATCCCTGTTCTCCCACAATACAGATTTTCCATGCCATGTTGGAATGCACCCTGGGAGAACTTTTCCCTTCCCTTTAATGATTTTCAAATTCAACTTGTGATAATCCAATGATAAACATGGTGGGAGTTTTTTTTGACAAAGCAGTACATTAACACAAACAGATAAAATCACATTCCTTTATTTTACCAGGCAATAAAAATTAAGTAGCATGTAAAAAAAAAAAAGCCTTCAAAAAAGTCACAGCAGAATATTCAATGTCACCTGTGCAATAAATATGTTGAAACTATCCATTATACTGTGACTACCTGGGAAATACTTCTCAATATGTCATGTATGTAGCTTTATAACAGTGAAACCAGATGCATCACACTATGCTAAAGTTAAAACTTTCTGAAAGCTGCCTGCTGTAAAGCTGATACATGAAGCCAAGTGACTTGACATGAATTATGGAAACCTTCTTGCCAATACACAACAGATGCCTCAATTCCATTGGATCATTATACCATCAGACCAAAAAAACTGATATAAATTGCAACGTTATTGACCTTCCAGAATGACATCTGGAGGAAAAAGAGGCTAAAATTATTTTTGCAGTCACAGAAACTTCTGGGAGTATTGCTACATGCTGCTAAATGGAAGGAGTAAAAGAATAGTTTTCAGTTTTGGCAGAACCAGTAGGAAGACATACATTGTTGTTGTATTTACTTATATATCCATCTGTCCATCTACCCCTCCTTCCCTCTCCTTGTGAACTGTTAAGTAGCATATGAGCAATTATTTATTTAGAATTTATATTCAATCCTTCATCAAAAGATCCCAAGGCAGGTCACAACAGATAAAATATAGAGAGTGTTCTTAAAACATATTTAAATATTACCCCCATCCCTCCCTCTACCCCCTGGCAGGACAATACCCAGAGAAAGCTAAACATCAAAGGCTTGGGTGAAGAGGTGTGCTTGAAAATACACCCCTTTGCCCTGGCCATTGGCTAAATGGGAATATACTGTCTCTTCCAACTTTACAGTGTTACTGTTTTAATATATTTGTTTTAATATATGTTTGTTTTAAATGCTGTTTCCCGCCCTGAGACCTTAGAGTATAGAGTGGGATAGAAATCAATCAATCAATCAACCAATCAGTCAGTCAGTCAGTCAAACAATCAATCAGTCTTGTAGGTGCCTAGCAAACCTCCAGAAGGAGACTGTACCAGAGTCTGGGGACCACCACAGAAAATGCCTTCTTGAGTGTCTTTGCCACACTGAGAAAGGAGGAACTACAAGGAAGCCATCTAGATTGTTCAGGACCCCTTTTCAGCTAGCTAAAATTTCAGGTAGAGGGAATGTAAGATGCTGGAGGGGAGGTGCAGACTGAAAAATTGATCACCCTTGCCAGAAGAAGTCAATATAGAATGCTAGGAAACAATTCATAGAATGGGAAACAGTTTATAAAATGCTGGATTATGTAGCACAATATGATAATTTAAACAACACAGATGGGCCTGGGGGAAGGGAGGGAAAGGAAGAGGGTTGGAATGAAGTATAATATGTTTTATGTCATGTTAACATATGTTTGCTATGTATAAGCATGAATATAATCATAATCATCATCGTCATCATCATCATCATCATCATCCCCCCGATGAGCGTGACCTTGTCGTGGCGGTGGGGCTTGAGTGCTCCAATGAAGCTGAGAGCTGGGCTGGCGGTAGTGCAAACTACTGGCAGGTTCAAACATGCCGGAGTGGTCGAAGCAGAGGAGCCAGACTAAGTGCACCCAACCCATTTATCACAATGGAGACACAAACAAAAAAGAAGTCTATACTGGCTCGGTCGTCGCCCAGGATAAAAAGGGCCGGGGCGGTTGCTGAGGAACCTGGGCAATCATTGACAAATGGGCTACAGGAACAAAATCCACAAACAAGAAAGTGGCAGAAATTCTCAAGGTCAGAGAATCGTATAGTCACGAAGTGTTACTACAAATCAGAACCTGGAAAACGAGGGTATCAAAAATGGATGCACCAGCTATGGAAACAAGAATACCCAGATTCGAAGATAACAGAACTGCGGCTAGCTGATCAGAGAAGATTCATAAGTGGGACTAAAGTGTTCAGTGAAGCTGAACTCAAAGAAATACGAAAAACTAATGAAACTGAAGCACCACAGCCTATTGTGGCAGCAATAGAAGCACCAACAAGACCAGGAGTCACTGATCAACTAGAACCTGATGAAAATCTGGAAATTCTGCAAGAAGAGGAAGAACAGCAGCATGAAGTCATGGATGAAACACCTGGCACATTGTCTCAAAGACAGCAGGAACTGAAGGACAGAATAATGGCTCATACAGCATCAAGTACAGAGTGAAAGCGACTGCCAACCCTAAAAACTATAGGCAGAAAACGACTTGTCCCACTGATGAATGACATCAACTCTGCCCTTGTAACTGTTCAGGTAGCATCGATCGAAGAACTGAACCAGCTTGCTTACAGTACAGCTGGGATAGTAACAGAAGAACTAGGGTTACTGCAGCCAAAACCAACTAGAAAATCAACTGGAAAACCAAAATGGAAAGTTCGACTGGAACTGAAAATAAAAAGCCTGAGATCAGATGCAAGCAACCTAAAAAATATGAAGGAGCAGAAAATGAACAATGATAAGACTAAAGAACATCTGATCAAAAAATACTGGCTGAATAAAAGGAAAATTGACGAAGCTTTGGAAATTGTGAAACAGCAGATAACAGCTACAGCCAGGAAAATCGAAAGATATGAAGCAAGAATCATCCGGTACTGGCAGAACCAAATGTTCCAGTCTAATCAGAGGCAGTTCTACCAGAGCCTGCATGAGCAAGTAGACAAGAAAATGGTAAAGCTAGAGAAAGAAGCAACAACCAACTTCTGGAAAGATCTCTGGGAGTCTGAAAAAGAATACAACAAAAGTGAAGAAAGTGAAGAACTGGACATCCCCTGGCACTGATAAGTTGCATGGCTTCTGGCTCAAATACCTGACCAGCCTGCATGCAAAAATGGCTGAACTGTTTAATGAAATGCTGCAAACAGGAAACATCAGTGAATGGCTAATAATTGGCAAAACATACTTAATACAGAAAGATGCAGCAAAGGGAGCCACATCAGGAAACTACAGGCCGATAACTTGTCTACCTACTATGCTCAAGCTGCTGACAGGCATAATAGCAGACAGGATTCAAGACTACCTCGAAGACAACAACATCATCCCAGTAGAGCAAAAAGGAAACAAACGGAGAAGCAGGGGCACAAAAGACCAGCTACTGATTGACAAAATGATTCTGGAGCACTGCAAAAGCTGAAAAACAAACCTGCATATGACTTGGATCGACTATAAAAAAGCTTTTGATTCACTGCCACATGGTTGGATCACAAAGTGCCTGGAAACCATCGGGATCAGTCAGAACATCACCAAATTTATAGAAAGTGCAATGAAACACTGGAAGACTGAGCTTTTTGTCGGAATTGAAAGCTACGGACTGATCAACATCAAAAGGGACATCTTCCACGGGGATTCATTGTCCCCACTGCTTTTCATCATCGCTATGATCCCGCTGTCACTCATCCTACAGAAAACAAACCTGGGCTATCAAACTGCCAGGAATTCACAGAAAATTTCACATCCACTGTACATGGATGACTTGAAGCTTTATGGAAAATCTGAAATCGAGATCCAGTCATTGACCAACACAGTGCAAATATTCAGCAGTGACATCAGTATGGAGTTTGGCCTGGACAAATGCGCCGCAGTGGCACTGAAGAAGGGGAAGATTACTGAAAGTGAAGGCATTGAAATGCCAAATGGTCAAGCCACCAGCCAGAAGCCTACAGATATCTTGGCATCTTGCAACTGGATAACATTAAGCATGGCCACATGAAATCTGTGGTCAGTAAAGAGTACATCCAAAGGACTAGAAAAATCTTGAAAAGTAAATTGAATGGCGGTGACACCATTAAGGCCATACACACCTGGGCCATACCAGTCATTAGCTACACTGCGGGAATTGTGAACTGTACTCAGCTGGAGTTGTACAACTTAGACAGAAAAACCAGAAAACTGATGATGATCCACCATGCACTACATCCTCGTAGTCATGTCGACAGGCTGTACTTGCCCTGGAAAGCAGGCGATAGAGGACTTTTGCAAGTGAAGCAAACAGTGGAAGAAGAGAAGCATGCATTAGCAGATTACGTGACAGAAAGCAAAGAATCAGCTTTGATTGAAGTCAACAACCAGAAGCTTCTCAAAGTGCAGCAAACCAAGAACCAGTACTGGAAAACTGCAATTCAATGCCCTACTGACAGCTGGCGCAATAAAGCACTGCATTGACAGTTCTTGGAGAAATTCGAAGGCAAAGTGGACATGGATAAGACCTGGTCTTGGCTTACGAATGAAACATTGAAAAAGGAAACTGAAGGACTGATTCTTGCTGCACAAGAACAAGCAATAAGAACAATTGCCATCAAAGCCAGAATTGAAAAATCAGGAGAAGATCCAAAGTGCTGACTCTGCAAAAAGTGGATGAAACAATCGACCATATACTCAACCGCTGCAAGAAAAACACACAAACTGATTACAAGCAGAGACACAATGCTGTAGCACAAATGATCCACTGGAACTTGTGCCAAAAGTATCATCTGCCATTGGCAAAGAACTGGTGGGATCACACGCCAGAAAAAGTTGTTGAAAATGAACAGGCAAAACTACTTTGAGATTTCAGGCTTCAGATTGACTGAAAATTGGAGCATAACACCCCTGATATTATAATCATTGAGAAAGAGAACGTGTGGATCGTTGACGTTGCTATTCCAGGTGACAGCAGAACTGAGGAGAAACAGTTGGAGAAGCTCACCAGATATGAAGACCTGAGAATTGAACTTCAGTGACTCTGGCGAAAACTAGTGAAAGTGGTCCCAGTCATCCTCAGCACACTGGGCACAGTGTCAAAAGATCTCAGTGGGCATCTAAAAACCATTGGCATTGACAAAATATCCATCTGCCAACTACAAAAAGCCACTTTACTGGGGTCTGCTCGCATAATTCACCGATACATCACGCAGTCCTAGGTGCTTGGAAATGCCTGACTAGTGATATAATATGAAATCCAGCATAGTGATCTCATTTACTGTGTGTAACTGCTGTTTTTACATAATAATAATAGACATACCACAGCAGTAACACACAGCAAACAAGATATTTATGCTGGTTTTGGTCATTGTTATAATTAGTTGGGCCCTTTCCAAGTGCCTAGAACTGAGTGATGTACTGGCGAATGATATGAGAAGATCCCAGCAAAGTGGCTTTCTTTAGCTGGCAGATGGATATTTTGCTGATACCGATGCTTTCCAAGTGCCCATTAAGATCTTTTGGCACTGCCCCTCTGGTGCCCACTGGGACCACCTTTGGTGGTTTATGCCAGAGTCGATGTAGTTCTATTTTCAAGTCTTCATATTTGGTAATTTTTCTAACTGATTTTCATCAGTCCTGCTGTCACCTTGAATAGCAATGTCAGTGATAAACACTTTGTCTTTCTCCACAATTGTGATGTCCTGCGTGTTAGGTTTCAGTGTTCGATCAGTCTGAAGTTGGAAACTGATCTGACTTTGGATCAAATTTATTGTTGTTGTTGTTATTATTATTATTGTTATTATTATATTTTTAAAGAAAGCCCTCTCCATCAGGTCTCAATACTTGGACAAGGCTATATGAAAGAAGGTGCCAGACAAAAGGTACATTTATACTAGTTGGGGAAGGCCTTTTAAAATGAATGTTGAAGTTGAAACAAGGGCCATTGCTGCACTTATGTGATGTAGATCAGGCTACTTCTTGTGTTCTCTGAGAAGGCCCCAGGCAAAAAGAAAACTGACCAGTGTAGCGGCAGTTGTGCAAACAGCATACCATAGTCACATAAAGCAATTATTGTTGTGTGATCAATCTTTGTTTAGAGTGTAAGTTCTTCTGTCATGTGGAACCTGCCAAAGACTACTTCCCAAGCCTTCAAGAATGCTACAAAACAATGTTGGCTGCCAGTCATAAATACTAGGTATGATTGATCAGTGTCTTGACTTGTGATAATACAGCTTTCAATATATAAGTTAGAAGAGGCATCTTCCCTTTTTCTTTTCTAATGAAGTGGAAAACAAAATACATCTTTTTTTCTCATTCATATAAAATTGATGTAGATTAAACTGATTACTAAGCCAGTTAACACTAGTAAGTCTGCCAATATTTCTTTTAACAAGGTGACATCTTTAGCGGAAAATGTCAAGGGGTGTGGGGAAAGAAATTCATTGAGCTGATTTTTCAAATTGGTTTTATTAACAAATAAACTTCAATTCCTTCCATTCAGTATAATTTAAGTGCTATGTATTTTTCTTGGTATGGCTGAGAAAGGAATTTGTTCTAGAAGCAATTGGCTTAGTGGGCAAAATAAAGATTGATCACTAGGAAGTCAAAGCAGCAGCCAGATAACTTGTGCAGTTTGTGTTCAAGGGCTGTCTCTACAAATATCCTCCCTCTCTTTTTATGGCCCAGTTCTGTTTTTCCATCTTTGAGTTGCTGAACCATAATTCACATCCCCTTATACACTAACATTTCACAATCCAAATGCAAACTCAAACATAGAACAGAAACATTCAACATGACTAGAGTTGTCATAGCTTAAAGCTTTTTTTATGGCCAATATCCCCCAGCTTTTGTGAGTACATATTTATCCGACTTCAGGGGAGATTGGTGCATTTAAATTCCTTAACTTTTCATTTATTAGGTAATCAAGTGTTCTTTGCTTAATCCAGATGTATCCCACAAGGAGACTTTTATTCACTTGGATATCTTCCAGAGAACTAGTTAATGATTGTTAATCATAAACTATTACATATTCAGAAAGGCCAAGAGAAGTATGTAGAGCTCCCCCTATCCTATCTTAGGTTGTTAGTGATTTTCTGTGGGTTTAGGTCTGTATCAAAGTACAACTCAGAAACTGGGCAGGAAATGTTCTTCATTACATGACTGAATGGGGCATTTGAATACTATAAGAACATAAGAGGCACCCTTTTGGATCAGGCCACACAGTCAACGATAGGGGTGTGCACGAATGTTATTTTGGCATTCGATTCAAAATGAATCGAATGTTCAAAAATCTGTATTCATACAAATAGATCACATTCAAATGTGGTAAAACTCTATTCGATACAAATCTATTCATATGTGTTTGTACAAACATTTGATACATATCTGATATGAACAGATACATACCTGATACAAATAGATATGTATCTGATACAAACAGATATGTATCTGATACGAATAGACATGTATCTGACATGCTTCCCCAGCTTAACAAATGTCTGAACTAGTTGTACGAATGTCCAGAAACATTCATGTTTGTTTGAATGTCCGAATTCGGCTATGGTATCAGGGCTCCCATTTCAGTGGTGCATAAAAGTGTACTGCCAAAATGGATTCCCCGTGGGAGCCCTCCAGAGTCCTCATAGCCTGGCTCCAAAGCCTGTGCCTGCTTCAGGGCTGGTGTGGGAGTCGGCCTGGACCAGTGCTGTTGTGCAGATGCTGTTGTTCCAGACTATGCCTTGCCACATTCTGGACCTCACTGGTCCTGACCCACTAGCCCAGAACAAAGCAAGTTAAGAGCAGCAAAACCCTAAGATATATAGCCTAAAAGCTCCTCTGGAGATCATTAGGAGTTAATTGCTAGTAAGTGTGCTCAGAGGTGTGTGCCTAAGTCATGAATTTATGTTCATTTCCCCCTTTTCTTCCCCTTTCCCACCATATCTGCAAAACACAGGTCATTCATTTGTCCAGAAGGAGATTAATCCTTGTTCTTGTTGGATATCATTGTGTTGGGTCCTCTATGTGGAGGCCTCCTTCAGCATCTCTATGCAGTTTTTTTTAATTATTTACTGAGAGAATAATTTTAAGAAGACAAAGACATGACTTGAGACAACATGCCCCTGTGCAGTTTGTGAAGATCTCTGCAAAGATCTTGTAATCTGTGTGTTGTACCCAAAAGGATCACTTCATACAATAAGCTTATCTAGGAAATAGTTAGAAGATGATTCTTTTAAGTAGACAATATTGCTTACTGAAGTGCTGTCTGGGGAGCATACTTGTTAGACAGCCGTGCTTTATGGCCTCCTAATGAACTCCAACATGTAGTCCAACTCCCTTAAATTGTCTCTTTTTAAGATTAATTTGACTCTTTCTCCCCTCTAGGAAGGCTCTTGTTGATAGGGAGTGTCCAGCACTGAATGAGAAAAAAGTTCTAATGCATGTACTTTGGAGAGAAGAGATAACCCTTTTGTAAACATGATCAGCCACAATTTTAAAAATTTATTTATTTTTATGAAGGATGGTATTCTTTGCTGTAAATTTGAATGTCTTTCTCCAGACATATGTAGAAGTTTTATGCTCACTGCCACTAGTTTATCTGCTTTCTTTGCTAGTGTATGGGCTAAGAATTAATATGGAAAACAAAATAAGATTCCAAATCTATATTGGCCCAAGTTACTTTGGGCTGCATAGAGTGGGTTTTGGTCTATTGCAGCGGACTTTGTGCTTATTGAACCAAATATGACATTTAAATGGATTAATTTCTGCATGGATTAATTTCTAGGGCGCTTTCCGCACTTACCTTTATTCTGGAATAATGGCCTGTATTCTGGACCTCATCAGTTGATTTGTGGGAAGCCCACTAAGGATCTTTTTGCACATAACCGAAATTGCCCCTTCAAGCGCAGATGCTCCACCTGGGAGCGTACCACACACAACCGAGAGGGCCAGCTGCATAAAGGCTACATTTCTCACATCTGAAGCTTGCACAACTTTGTAGCTGGCCTCTGAAGTCTCCGACAGCTGGGAACAAGTGTTCCTAGCCTTGGAGTCCCCATGAGAACCATATTGGCAAGCCACCATGATTGGAACTGGCCTACACTAGTACAGCTGTAGACCTGTTTAATCAGGTCCACCAACCTTCTGATCTGGATTATGCTGTCTCATGCAAGTGTAGTGTGCTAGTGGTAAGTGGGGCCTCTCTAGTCTGTACCAGCTTGTGGATGAAAGAGGCCCTGATGGAGACTATAATCCAGAATACAAATAAGTGCAGAAAGACTCTTAGAAGTATTAATTGTTTTATATTTCCATATTCATCACAGAAGACTATTAACCATGCATATAATTTGCATACAGTAACCCAAACCAATCTAGGAGAACCTTTTTGCCTTAAGAGTTCCTTGCCTAGCAGCATTTGTCTCCTACTAAGGCTGAGCAGCTTAACCTCTGCCACAGGAACTGGTCAGTTTTTGTCTCCTGTCATGTAGGCAGCCTAATCTGTGGGTCAATGCACCTTTACTCAATACGAAGTCCACCTAAGTTCTGGAGAAGATTGGGTGCTTGATGCGCGGTCTATTGCAAACTTAGCTGGTGCTTCATGAAGTGCCGGCTAAGTATGAATTGAACACTGAGAGGAGACATGATAGCTGTCTACAAATACCTCAAGGGTTGTCACAAGGCAGAGGGATCAGCCCTGTTCTCACTCTCTCAAGGAAGGACTAGAAACAATGGGGTGAAACTGCAGGGGAAAAGATTTAGTTTAGATGTTAGGAAAAAATTTCTAACAGTAAGAGTGATCAACCAGTGGAACAGGCTGCCACGGGAGGTGGTTGGTTCCCCTTCGTTGGAGGTCTTCAAGCAGAGACTGGACGGCCATCTGTCTGAGATGGTTTAGGAGATCCTGCCTTGAGCAGGGGGTTGGACTCGATGACCCAGGAGGTCCCCTCCAACTCTACCATTCTATGATTCTATGATTCTATGGTGGCAACTGGCATGCACGGTGCCATTGCTGCGTCAATTGGGTGATGCCATGTGCAGCTGCACCTGCACTGCCTGGTCACACACCTCTTCCACCAGGTGCTAGTATAGTGGTAGAGCAGTAAGGACTACTCTACTGCTATATGCATAGGGATCACTCCAGCATGCACAGAGCTGCTTCTGGTATATTGGGAGTGTGGGAGTGTCTCCCATCTTTGCCTTTTTGCCTAGTGAGAAAAGGCTCTGGCTCTGGTCATACCTAAGGTTTAATCCAGCTTCAGTCCACCTTCAGAGCGAGAGAACACATCAGCAAAGTGGCCAGTAATATTCTTTCCACATTATCTATCCCAAAGGTGAATTTTCTGAGCTATTTAACACTGAAAGGAAACACTTTGCTGATGTGTTCTCTGAAAGTAGATTGAGCTGGATTAAACCTTAAGTGTGACCACAGAATCAATGCCTCCTCCATTGTCAGATGGCTCTTGCTTCCTGCTACCGCCTGGTGACAATGAGATGTGCCATGTAGCAGGCACTTGGATTTCTTGGATTTACCAACACTAGGCAGGAAATCTTAGCTAGCTCCGGTTCCTTAAACTGTGACTTGGGATCACATTCCATTCTACCCATTATCAGTTGGCAGGCCAAATGTGAATTCTTAAGGGTCTGCATGAAGATAAATATTCTTTTTTCCTTTTGTGATTCACTGATACCTCCTTAAGCGCAGGGAATTTAAAATAGTCCTGAAAGGAAGTAAGTGGGGAAAGATGTATGTGTGTATATACGTTTGTATATATACTAGGCTGTGTTGAAACTATAAAGCTCAAGAATTATCCCCATTTTCCTGCAGCTCATCTCTGTCAAGATGGCAAGGGAAGATAGCACTCCAAGGAAGGGGTGAAGGGTAATCCTTCTTGCTCTGACGATTATATAAAATGTTGTCATATTTTCTCTCTAATAAGTACAAGAAGTTCCATAACCCCCTTGATTAAGCATATTATCCTTCTTCACAAAGTCAGCTTGATTTATGCTACAAGTGATTTGGACATACATTCTTCCAGCTATAGTTATTTCATAATTCCTAGGGTACGTCTGGAAAATCTCCCGACGTCCTGAGTCTAAACCAAATTAATGTCTTCCAGAATGACCTGGTGAATTAATGAGGTTTTCCCTCTCAGTTCTGCCCGTCCAGGTCAAGTAAATCATTTGCTGGCCCTTACTCCGTTTCTCCCCTCCTCTGTCTTTCTGACTCCACATACAATGATAACAAAGTTGCAGATGCCTTTGAAATGCAACATCACTGACACTTTCCGTCCATCTGCTGGGACATATTTTAGGCTCTGCTTCTCAGTCTGCTGTAAACTCTGCCTTTAATGGAGTCAGTAATTGCTGATAAATGGGGTATCAATGAAGTCAGTGTACTGTAGGTTTTCCCATTCTTTTCTGCTGATGTGTGCTATTTAAATCTCCCTGCCATTAGTTCAAGTGTGTTCTTCTCTTTAATTCCCCTCCTAGCATTTTTGGCATCAGTCTTGGAATTTCCAATGCAGAGTAAAACTAGATACTGAAGGCTCATCTTTGCCAATAAACAAGTTATCTACAATTCCCCATCCTACTCTTTGTTGAACAAAGAAAATGTGAAGCATCTTGAAGGCATGTCCACTCATTTCCTGTACTCATAGACATACTTTTTTTTAACCCATCATAAATATTTTATCACAGTGAAAACATTTTCTGGGGCTCTTTCAGAAGAGCAATAAAAAAATGTCTAAAATTATGATCTGCTTCCCATTTGGAAGAAGGAACAAAAACCACATCATAATCAAAGAGGTCTTTTATTTCTAAATGTATTCAACTTAAGCCCCCACTTTCTTTCCCACCTCAGATTTTAATCAGAAAATCATCCATCTGTCCATCCACCTATTCACCTGTCCACATATCCCCTATTGGTTCAGCACATTTAAATGTGCCCATGGATTCAGTCTAGAGAATCGCTCCTGTCTTTATTTCGGATCTGTTTCACACATGCAGACACGCCTTTTAATTTGTTATTAAAGTTCCTTAAAACTGGTTGACTCTCTGGAACATTTAACATAGAGCACATTGCAGTGAAGCCAGATGGAGGAAATAATGTCTGACCCAAAGTGACCATGCTGACAAGCAATGATTCATGTGAATAGAACACTCCATTTTTTACCTGCTGTGCTGGAAACTGGCATGTGTCAATGTGGTCAGGCTAGGTCAGATTTTTTCCCTCTACACAGCTGCATCCATGGGGGACACAACATATGGTTAGAATGTTGAACCAAGCCTTGATAACTGGCTGCTAAATGTGTGAACTGCCTGGGCTGACAGCATTGGAGAATGAGGTACTTGAAGTGACACAAAGAGGCTCAAGAGTGGTGTGACAGCTCACGGGAGTCTAAAAACCAGATGAATTTTTTTTTCCTGATGACTTTTGATAGTATTTTGTTAATCCATTTATTATATTGTATATGCCACTATCAAGCATATTTGTAAATCAGTTTAAGTAAAGCAAGGTGCTTTGCGAGCATAATGAAACTGGATACCGTATCTGTGACTTCCTTTCCTATTTACTTGTTCATGTGGTTCTGCATTAGATGTTGTAGAGGTCTAATAACAAATCCATGGGCTTCTGTGACCATGGCCCTTTCTGCACTTGGCCTTATTCTGGAATATATTTCGAGATAGGAGCCTGTTGTTGAAATGCTAATACAGACTATGGCAGGCCCCAGGCAAGGTATTTTCAAGAATAAGGCCAAGTACAGAAAGGCCCCATGCTTAAAGTTATTCTGGTTATGGCTTACATGACATTTCCTGCTTTTAATAACTACCATTGGAGGTGCACTTCACACAGTCACTGTTTACTGAAAAAGAAGCAGCAGCACAGAACACTATTGTACTTGCTCTTACAGATAATAGAGACTTCTCAGATCATTGTGGTGAACTTTTATTCCCTTTGGTTTCTGGCAGTTGCAGACTGGATCTTACTGGACCTTACTCGATTTGAAGTACACATGATTGCAGAATTTCCCCCCATCATCTGACCCATTTTGGCTTGAGTCAACGAATGATTCGCTGTTGTGGCATGGACTTCAAACAATGCTGATAAATTCCATGTGCTTCTGTTGACTCCCATGCTATCTGCCAAAAGCCAAAGAGAATAAAACTTCACCACCATGATCTGAGATGTCTCTATTATCTGTAAGAGCAAGAACAATAGTGTTCTGTGCGGCTTCTTCATGCTTCACCAATTCCATGTGCTTTTGTTGAGTCCCGTGCTGCCAGGCTCTATGTCATCAGTGACCTGTCATAGATCTTAGGTGAGCTTTCTTCTTTTCTCTTTTATCTGATGCAATGTTTGTCTAGTCTGTAGTCATCACTGAATGTGCCACCCCTGTATGACAGAGTAGTTGAAAATGAGGCTTTTGCATGCACTGTTGTGGTGGCATCTGGTGCTCAGAATGAAGAGGTGAGGCTGAACTGAAATTTGTCATGTGCCTCTGATGTTTCTGAAGCATGGAAAATAAAGTTTTGCACTTTCATGACACATTCACTGTTCTCCAAAGACTACAAAGATGAATAACAACTATTCAGTCACACCACTGCACACTCACCCATGAAGATGAAGTCAGGAAACATCCACAATGCAGGGAATGGGGAAAGGGGTATACCCTTCTCTCCAGTAATTGTGTAATGTGGTCGTGGCTTGTTCAGTAGATCAGGGTGAGGCACAGATGGGTGACTTGCCTTCTATTGCACCGAATCACACTTTAATCTCTGACAGACACAAATATGGTTTGGCACCATCAAAAACAAGGTCTGAATTACCATATTGCATGTCCTCCCTGCTATTGTACCTGATGATGATACAATGAGATGGTTATGGATGTGGATGAAGGCAAGGGAGAAATCACCTGTCAATCCAGTGTTTCTAGGAGGAGTTTGAAGGAAGAAAGACACACTGTATTTCTGTGGACAGGAATTCTGGATGTAATGGTCAGGAAGGGAGAAAGAGAAGGAATTGTTTAAAAGAGTTACAAGGCTTAGAATAGCCATAGCAAGGAACAGAAGGTCAGAAATAAGGGCAGAAGGAGCAGCTGGAGATATTCCATAGTGTGACATGCCTTTCTATAGATCATTTCCATACTGTGTCCCACATGCTTTCTTTTCTTTTACAGCCAAATAAAATGCGACATCTGGAGTAAAATTAGAGAACCCTCCCCTCTATTTGTATTGGAACAAATAATAACAGCTTTGAGGGAGGGGCTCATATATTAAGTTCTACAGGAAGAGCATCTTTGTCTAGATCCAAAACTCATCCCCTGTGGCAACCTTTAAAAGTTGCAAACAAACAAACAAAAAAATAGAATTAAAAATGCACCAGTAGATTTTCTGTGAAACTAGATGTAAAAGAAAGGTAATCACTGCTGGTGACATAAAAGGGAATTTTTAAAATAGGTTCCTGTATGCCAATTTTCTAATCAGTATAACCATGATGTTCTAAGACAAGGTGACAGCACCCTGGAGAGCTCCAGACAGGGCTTAACACCAGCAGCTATATAATATACAAGCAGACCTCAGATGCTGCTTCAGTGGATGTTGTTTTAGCAGCATTCATCCTTAGGCCGTTTCTGAACTTACCTTCAGTGAGCCAGGTCAGAACATCTTGCTCTGCTCTGAGTCCAAGGAATCTATTCCAGGAGTAGGAAGACCTGTCCCTAGACCAGAACAAAGCTGTCTGCATTGGGATCACCTGTGGCTGGTTGAGAGCTTGTGCCATCTTCAGAGCTGGCATTGGTGGGTGGGTGGGGGGCACAAAGCACTGAGGATAAGAAATTAATGTTCTTGGCTTAGGGAGCTCCAGGGGACCCATTTTGTTTGTGTACCTTGATGACCACTGAAACTGGTCACCTGTGGTATTCTCGACCATGGAGTCATGTCACATCAACACACATCTGTGGACTGGTTTACCACAACCTTGAATGCTGGTAGATCTCTTTAAAGAGGTCTCCCAGTAGGCCAGATCAAACAACCATTTCGAGTTTCCTAGTTCAGTCTGGTCTGGTTTATGTTCCATTTTATGGGGACAGGGCCTCCCTTGATGCAGAAGAGAGGCTCCTAGGACTCTTGGAGCAAGTGTGAAAACACCCTTATTTAATAAACTTCATCTTCAGTGAGAGGAGGACCTTCATTTATGGACCATTATGATACCACAGTCTGGGCTATTGACTTCTAGTTATTCTTACCTGATATTTATTATTTATTTGCATTTTTATCCCTTTCATTTTTTTCAAGTCATGGGAAATATTACTGGCTGGCAGCTGTGAGGAGGATTAAATGCAACTGACAAATACGGTATGGAGGATTTTATCTTAGCTGCCTCAGCTAGGCTGGGTTGGTGTTTAAAAGGTTTTGGGGTCTATAACCCCCCAAAGAAGAGCTTTTCCAAGGTCGTGAATTGGCAGTGTGGAAGGAGTGTGTGTGTTGCCGTTAGCTGATTTCTTCTGCAATAAACTGGTAGAATATTTCTCTTTTATAGTTTAACAGTGCAGAAGAAGAGAAACATCTGCAGGAAGAGTGGTGACCCATGACTGCAAACTGGCCCTGTTGCTACATAAGCTGTGATCCTAAGATGGTTTGGGTATTACAGACTGATGTGCTCTGATTAATATCATCAAAAACTGCCTGAACACAGACACAGGGGCTCTGCCATAGCACCACACTCATTTACATTTTGTGTCATGGCACTTTAATCCTCATTTGATTCATGGTTACCCCTCTCCATTGATAATCCAAGGCACTGTTTCTCTTTCTGACGCCATCTTGGCACCCTCTCAGCTAGTGTGTAAGAGCAACTCAAGTTGTACATATGGAGACTTCATCCTCAGTTGCTTAATGGATTCAGAAGACATCCTGAATATTCATCATTCCTCTTTTTATGAGTGCCTGGACAATTGGACTCTGATGTTAAGGACTGCTGTAAATTTAGGAATGGCACTGGGCGAAGACCAATTTATCTGTGTTTCAAGGCTCCCCTCCTTTTTGACAGGCCCTTCTTTCAATATTGAAGTGCATATAATCTTCGTGAATACAAGGCATTGTTTCAGTTCCACTGAAGGGGAATTGTTTGTACATCCCCAAAGACCATGATATGTCTGCACTGAGGCTGCTCATTTTAAACAAATGTGCACTTACTGTACACTCTCTGAAACCCCCTTCCTGAAGAAGTTTGCAATGACTTTCTCTAAACTAATGGTAAACACATGCTTCTAGATATGGAATTATGATTATTAGCTCCACATCAGCAAAAGACTGGATTGGCCCTCTTGTTTCAGTTTATAGGGACCCACAGCTTTTACTACATTGTGGATTCTACAAGTACTTCCTGAATCTGAAGGTAATGACATTTTCTGTTTGCACAAGAAATCCACACATGTCTAGTTTTTCTGATGCTTCAATTTGTTTCAATTTGCAGTGTCACAGATTTATTAGCACAGCCTCTGATGACAAGAATTGTACAGGAAAGCGGGAAGGTTTTTGTGTGAAGTTGAGCAGTGAGTGTACCATGCAAAAGGGGGAAAAATACTTTTTGTTGAAGTCACTTCTAATCAGCAATCTTAATGCAGCTTCTTCCCCATCTGGAGCTCAGAGATACAGCAATGAGTATAGTTTTTGTTTCTTTTGGTATCGGCTATATCTGAGTGCCTAGTTTTGTGATTTTATTTTCTTCTATGTTATGTTCTACTTTCCTTTATTCTCAAATTGGTCTTTGGGGTGTAGTAAAATTTTGATTGATTGATTGACTGATTGACTGTGATTTTTTAATTAAATTTGTGGCTTCTAATTTTCTCCATAAAGAAAACTTACGGGGACTTAGAAAAACTTGTAAAATATATGCTTCACAACAATTCACATAAATAAAAAGGATACATTAAAAGAGTTCAGATTATGGAATTTAATTGTGTACAGTAAAGTTAACAGCAGAATAAAACATTCTGGTGTAGAAAACAGAGAAAAATGCAACCTATGCTAAAATCTTGAGTGTTCCAACATCAATAGCGGCTTTGTTCCTGCCTGCACTCCATGTCAATTTGTTGCAGAAGCTGGTATTGCCTTCATGGTGTGAGTTCCTAAACTTGGAAGCCACACTATAAAAGGCCCTGACTCAAACAATTATGCTGACCACAGTGTGTGGACTGATATGTTAGTGAAGTGGTAGTCCTTCAAGTATCCTTTTCTCAAGCTATTTTCATATTTGAAAGTATGAGCCATTTTTAAAAAATTAGGAATAATTTATGTATATTATATATTTATATAAAAGAGAATGAAACCATTTGTGTTATATTTATATATATAAGTGTACTGAACCTGCCTTTGAGGCACCTCAAAGTCATCTGAAAGGAGAAATGGGATAACAAATTCTGAATGTGCTTCTTGGAATGGAAATGCATTTGGAGATCTTGCGACCAGAGGAGTGAATTATATCTGCTTCCCGACATTCTCTGAGCAGGAAATTCCAATAGAGTCCATGGGCCTGAATGGGGAAAGGAGATGGATTGCATACTATATATTTATTTATTCATTCATGGTTACATTTTTATCCTACCTTATGTCCTGGAGACTCAGGGCAGGCTATAATAAGTAGAATAAAGGCAAGGAAAAACTAAAAAGATTTAAACAGTACAGTGTTTAGAGGATGATGGAAATTGCCTCTTTAGCTAAAGTCCCCCCTAAACATGTGTGTCTTCACCAACAGTCTGAATAGTTAGAGAAATTGTTCCTGGTACATCTCAGAAGATAGGCTTTTTCACATCCTGGGAGCTATTACAGAAAAGAACTACTCATGGGTTACTAACTCTTTACTTTTTTTTTTTTTTTACATTTTTTAATGTGGGAACTGTTCCGTGTTAAGGGATGAGAGTTTCCCTCCCCCAATAGCTTGCTTCCAAAGCAAGCTGTAGAAATCCACCCCTTGAAGCAACAGCTGCTACACTGTAGCAATCCAAGCACTTCACACCTGATAACGATCTTGCAATTTTGAAAGTTCTGACTTTTAAAAAAGGGAAAAGAAAGAAAAGCAGCTGCAGGTTTGGGAAGATGTGTGAATGTTTTAAAGGCTGTGACAGTGACGGGCGAAGGGGGCTTGAGTTGCTGCTGCTGCGTGCCCTGAGCAATGAGGAGAGGAGGGTAAATAATTGCTGACTGTCCACTGCTGTTTTTCCTCCATCCAGGCAAGCAGCAGCCACCCAGCCAGGCTCCGTGAAGGGGTCCCTTATGGGTGGCACGTTCACGCCAGGAGGAAGAGGACAGGGCAAGCCCGAAAAGCGGTTTTTAAAAAGTAGCCACTTGAGTCACGTACGTCCTCAGAATCTGGATTGAATGCGATTCTGGCTGAAAGTAATGGAATCAGGCAAATTCGCGTTTGCATCTGGTTCTGTTATTTGAGTTTAGGGAAACTGGATTAAGCTTCTAATGGGGATGCGGCCTAACAGTAATGTCAGTAGTGATTGGTGCTCTGGGTGCCATAACAAAATAGAGAAATGCCATAATATGTGTGGAGCTATCAGCAATGAAGATGGTCCTTGGTGTGAGTCACTGGGTTGCCTGTCCCATACCTGATCCAACCCAGAATCCACCCAGCACAGTACAGGATAAAACACACCATGTGGAAACTGCCAAAGAGAACAGCTTCTTGATATACTGTAGATTTTATTGTAGACAGAAAATCTTGCCTTGATTTTTGACAGTACTGCAGATAAATATTCATGAGAAGTGAAATTTCTTTAATACCACTAATATAGCATCCTAAAGGAAAATACTAGATACATTTTATAGAAGAATCTTTCATTTCTTTTTAGAAGAAAGAAAACGCTCTTTGGGTTTTACTCAAACATGGAAAATTTCTATAAATGTATTCTGTAAATTTTATACAAATACCACGGAATTTAAGATTGCTGTGGATATTCAATGCCATTTTAAATATATTACTTCCTTACAAGAAATAGCTTAGACTTATTTCTGAATGTCCTGGTTAATATTTCTAGTAAGACACATGTTTCATAGCTAAGACTTTGGTAATTTAGGTAATATTTATGGTGAGAATGCCTATTCCAAGGGCTTGGATTCAAGTATGTAGACAAAAGCAACAGGGTTCTTAGAGGAACTTTAATTGGCTATCAAAAAAACATCCACAATTTATTTAATGTCTCCTTTCCAGGAGAATATATTGTTGGTTCAGCTGCTACTTCTTAAATCTCACCATATTTTATATGCTTTGGCCATCGCCTATTGCCACAAAGTATACTATGTACTTGTGATTTAAAGCATAGTCTGATTAAGTACACAGAAATGGCCTTGTTGGCTGCAGGAGGAAAGAGAGATACATCACCATTTTAAGTGTAAATTATGCAGCTGTATGGTGCCTATCCTGTTTAGCCACTTGACAAATATTAAATGATTATTGTTAATGATAAATTATAGATTTCCCTTATGTCATAAGGCCATAATCCAGGAGCTACACTCCTACGCAAGCATTACTGCAATGAATACAAGCTATGTGAGGCCTGCCTCCTGGATCATGGCCTAAATTAATACTTTCTAATTTTATGCTTTCTCTGCATTTTACTATTTTTGTACTTTTATTAAGAGGAACAGCTGGTTTTTCACAACAGAATTGGGGAAATGGCTGTAAAATAATAACACTAATAAATGGTAAGGGGAAAAAAGTAGGGTAGGTCTCTCCTTAATAAATTCAAGTTGCAAAGTTGGCCAAGTC
The DNA here is from genome assembly GCA_023333525.1 of Aspidoscelis tigris stejnegeri. Lineage (NCBI taxonomy): Eukaryota > Metazoa > Chordata > Lepidosauria > Squamata > Teiidae > Aspidoscelis > Aspidoscelis tigris. Next base: position 35,302,144 of record JALMGA010000001.1, read on the forward strand.
AGTAGGAGAGTAAAATTATTCTGCTCCAAATATTCTGTTAATATTCTGTTTCAGACTATTTGTGTGGTAGATTTTTTTTTTTTTGGGGGGGGGGGGTTATAAAACATAAGAGGAGGCCTGCTGGATCAGGCCACAAGCCATCTAGTCCAGCATCCTGTCTCACACCGTGGCCCACAAATTGCTTCTGGGCATTCTCAAGCAGAAGACAAAGAAGTACTTTCATCCAGGGTCTTTTTGCACTTACTGGTATCCTGGTATAGTATGAGACCTAGCCCCCTTCAGAGCCTCTTGTTTTGAACTCAGGAGTGAAATGGAAGAGGCCCCACCCCCTACTAGGCCACTCCATCTACAATGGACAGAATGTTGCCTGGTGAAGGATACATTTCACAAAAAAATCAACTGGTGGTCCAGGGGCCAATAGAAGGGAACAGGGAGGCAAGTAGAAGAGCTTATGCTTTCTTCTTACCCCATTTCAGCAACACACAAAACTGTGCTGTCAAAATGAGGCCCCCTGGTATTCTGCGGCCAGGAACATTCATGCTGCTCCAAAGATCCCGTGAACCTGCTGCATGAACTCTGACAAATTTCTCATGATCTATGGGGCCTGCCCTAGAAAAGGCTGTCCAAGTGCAGCAATCTTGTTCTAGGCTAACTGGACCACCTCATCTCAGAATTGCTTTAGTAGAAGTGAATCCTTAGGTACGGACTTGCCTCTACTCTCAACTTCCTGCAAGTGGTCTTCAGAGGAATCTTGCCTGTCCCTTCAACCTGGAGGCAGTAGGCATCCATTCTAGTAGCCATTTATTCACCTGTCCTCAGTGGATTTGTTTAACCTTTTATTAAAGCTTTCTAGGCTGGTTGCTGTTGCCACCTCTTCTGGTAGTTAATTCCATAGACTTATCACCAACTAGGTGAAAAAATACTTCCTCTTGTTAGTCCTAACTCTCTTGCCTATTAGGTTCATTGAGGTTTTCTCTATCCACCTTTTCCACACCATGCATGATTTTATATACTTTTAATCAAGTCACCTCTTAAATGTCATCTTTCAAGGCTGTAGAGGCCTAAAAGTTGCAATCTGATTTTGTAACATCCAGGGGGCAATTCACACTTCGGCCCATAGTTTACAATTAGGCAACGTCTGGGGAGATGCATCTGCACTTACAGGAGGTGCTTACAGCCTACAAGTCCTTCCTGTCTGCCCAGATGTTGCCTAAATGGAAACTAGCTGTGGTGCATGACATTGTGCACCACAAGCAACCCAACCCTCCCCAATTGTGACTGGGAATTACCTTATGCATCCAGCCAGTGACCATCTGCACTCTGGCTGGCTGAGGAGGTCATTTAAGCTATCGTGCAAACAGCTCACATGACCCCCTGATGCAACTGTGACTGCCCAAAGTGACAGTGTTGCTGTAGTGACTGCGATGCATGCACACTCACGCAGGGTGCTATGCTCAAGATGGTGCCACCCTGTGGAGGACGGGCCAAGTGATCAAATACAGGTAAATGATTGCTTGTGTGGCGACTAGGCTGTTGTTGACTAGCACTCGCAAGTGTGAGTGCTGGTCAGCATTAGTTTTTCACACACCTTTCCTATCCACAGGAAGGGAAGCATGAAATTGCCCCTGATCATTTTGATAGTTTTTATTGTTCTAATATATATTTTTTTGTTTGATATGGTGGATTTTAAGGTTGTTACCCACCCTGAGACCCAGATTAAGGGAACCCTGATCCGGTCCATACCTCCGCGTAATCTGGAGGAGTGGGTTCCATGTGATCTATACCAGTGGGATCCACTGATCCAGATTAAAACTACCAGTGTAGAAAAGGCTTGAATCATAGGAACTTGGAAAATGTCTCTTCCTCCTTCTGACTGCAGTTCCCATGATCCTTAGCCATGCTCAAAGAATGAAATTACCATACTTCAAGTGCTTCCCATTGCTACTTTCACCCCCTGCAGTGGTACCCACAGAAACTTTCACTTAAAGGGAGGATCAAAGGTGGGCTTCTAGCTGGACCTCTGTTCTTTCCTCACATCTCTAATAGACCCAATCCATGGCTGCCGCTTTTATTTGAGATACTAATGACTGACGTATACTACCAGACGTATTTTATTTGAGATACTACCAGACGTATTTTGTGCGTTTATTTATAGTGCCCAGAATTTGAAGGCATTTGGTCCTTACCAGAATTTTGTAGCTGCAAACGAAGCAGAAGCAAAACCAATTTGAAGATCACTCTTCTCTTCTTCTTAAAAAATGAGAGATAATTTTATCTTCAGAATTTATTTAAGGCATCAGATGAACTCTGTTTTCAAGCCCTTGCTAACGAGGAACTCATCTGCTAAGCAAACTGGAGTGCTTTATAGCATAGGAATTTGCAGTGTGGATGCTCTCCCTCTCTTGCTCTATTAATTTCCCCTTGTCTGCAGTGACTATCATTACATTCCTGAAGTCCTTTTTAAAATAAACTACACCATGATGTAATGCATGTTTTCATAAATGAGAAGAGTGAGAAGCAGAATCCAGGTCCTGACTTGGGATCTTTTATGGAACGCCTTGATGACTGTAATTGCTGTTGTGTTATGAAAGCCTTTTTTAAAAGGCGCCAGAGTTCCAAATAAAACATAAAATGGCTTTGATATAATAAATATTGCTATCATTGTTTAAAAATGTTGTGACCCGTCTGCTTGTTTCTGAGAAAGAGGTTTTCCAGCACTGCGCCTTTTCTCCCCTCCCCTCTGCTTTTTCTTTTTAAAAATTCTGGTAGCACAGATAAGAGCAAAAGGAAATCCACAGGATGGCTTCATTTAAATTACTGCAATGCAAAGGCAAGGCTGTCTTGAGAATGCTGAAGTTAAAATAGGCCTGATATGCTGCAGAGCTTCGAAACTGCTTGTTCTGCATGCGATTTTAGTATTTTATTAGGGCACATCTGTGCCTCAGTTTTTAAAGCTTATGGGAGGCCAGTTGGAATAATGATCAAACCACTTTCTGCATAGGCCCTTAATCCAGATTAAGGGGCTCTGTGCAGCCGTGCAGCCATGTGCCATGTTGCCCTATTACCATAGCAATGGCCTGGTGCTCATGGTTGTTTCTGCAAGCAAGGCAGACACTCCTGCATGGGAGCGTTCACACTTCACCCTTGAAGTTTGGGATGTGCAATGCAAACTCTGGTCTCCATCCCTGGAAAAAGCCCCTTAGTCAGTGACTTCTTCACGCTAAAATAGAACTTGAGGGAAAGTATTTCTTAAGTCTTTCCCCCCATTGCAATGAACTTTTTAAAATCACCCCACATCCATTTTTAGAGTCTCATAAATATATTTTGAAATAATTTCATCACTTTATATATATAAAGTTTCATCACTTTATATATATATATAGGCTAAAATGTGGCCTACTAATTTTTAAATTTCTGTTTCTTTCCTTATTTTAGTAGTAGTCAAAAGTAAGTAAGGAATGAAGGAAAGAAAGAAGGGCAGGGATAAATTACATGCGTAATTTGGCCTTTGTCTGGGATGTAATCATGAGGAAATCACTAGGGTATTTTCTCTCTTCTCTTGCATTATGGCACTGTCTTGTTGCTTTGATGTAGGCCATCTCAACATGTGGTTCTGGGAACCCCCTGGCACCTGCTGCTGCACCTTCTCCATTTTAAACCATGTTAAATTCAGTCTGGATCCGTTGCAGATGTGATTGGTGCAACCGCTTTCCCACCTCCTTGTTTCATGAATGTTCTGAAACATTCATATTAATACAAATGTCAATGTATGAACATTGCAACATTTGATTCATATATGAATGTCCAAATTCGTATCAATTCATACGAATATCAAATGTTATGAATATTCATGCACGTCCCTAGTTGGGAATGACATAGAGTGAAAACTAGACATGGAAGATCTTAAAGTGATTTGAGTTCTAACTGTGGTGCTAGGAAGGGACTGGTGAGGTTATTTGTTCTATCGTTTCCTTGTTATTTTCTCTAGGGTTTTTTTGCTCTTTGTTTTATTCATCATTTTATTTAAAATCATGGTGATGCAGAGAGAACAAACAGTATAAACGTCTATAGAAAACAGAATAAACTATTAAAAAGAATAAATCCATTAAAAACATAGGCAGAAGCTATATGGCACAATTATGGCACTTTGTTATGAGGGCAGAGTATCTTAATGATGGTGACCCGCTTGTTGAGCATTTCATGTGGATAAAGATTGTAGCATCTGTATTTAGTGACAGAGTGGTTTCAAATGCTCAAAGAGCTCTCCAGAATACTCTCCTCACTGTTAGTTTTGAAGACAGCCATGTGGGCAGCAGCCTCTGTATTAAGAATAGTGCTATTCTGTTAATGAGAAAGGGGAAGATGCTTCAGTTCTAGCATTTTCCCACTTTCAGTGTGGATCTTGCCATAGTTAAAACATCATTAACATGGTCAGTGTATTACATTAAAATATTTTCTTCACCAAAGCTACCACAGGCATGGAGGGAAGAAAAGATACGTACTGTATCTGGAAAATGTTCTCTCTCTCTCTTTTTCTTTTTCTTTTTTGCTGAATTAAGTCTTATCTTCTCACTTAATTCTGCTTAGCGGCAAGCCCTAACTGGCCAAGAAACACCTATGCTGATATGTACTACTTAACTCTTAATTTTGCTTCTTACTTAACTTGCTTTGCCATTTGGTGTTGCCACAGAGGCTTGACTTTTGTCCCTTTACTGAAGCTTTAGTGAAACTGCTACAAGTGACAAGTTACTGTTTGACTAATTCACCCATTTGAAAGTGTTTTATTGTTGCCACTTGTTTTTATTATTTTCACTTGCTTTGTAATAAGGTTCTTTCCTGTGTTCCTTTTACCCTCGCTTGGGATTGGTTCTAATCCATTATCAGTCAAACCTAATTAATTGTCCTTTAAAAATCCTGCTCATGGGAATACTGCTAAAACATATCTAGAACTGTTTCCAGAACAGTTTTTACTTTGAATTCTGGAGGTGTTGTTTCAAGTGACAATCCAAGATACCTGCAGTGAGGCCAGAAAATCTACTGGTACTTCAGATGGTGATTTTGTCAACAAATGAGGCAGCACAGTTCCTGAGAGGTACCTATTATTGCCATGTGTGAACACATGACAGTGAAGATTGTTGACCAAGGCACCCATATCTAAGCGGAAACAAGGCTAGAGTTAAAGTAAGGGCACCTTTTCAGTACTAAATGTGGGGATTATGAGTACAGCCCTCAAGTTACTCACATGAGAAAAAACTCAATTGATTTCATTGGGATGTATACATTATACATATATTAGACATATATGATTACATTCACAGCTGTACAAAATAAACTATACCTTAGCTCTGCAGCATAGATACACCCCTTGGTAAGTAGAGGCCTCAAGACTGACTTAAATGGAATTTCATAGTCTGTTCAGCTGTTCCCCATAAATCATAATTTAGTGAAAACTGAACTTCAGCCTTCTTTGGGAGTTTCTCTTTCTCTCCTATGGTTATATTCCTGGAATTATTGCAGTGCACAATATCTAAATGAGTCCACACTGAGTGGGAATAAACATCTTATTATTGGATCTAGTGATGGAAAAGATTCTATAAAAAATTCAGTAGAAAGGGAACATTTTGAAAGACTACAATCTGAGCATGGGGTAGCCTTTGGCTTTTGTTCTCCTAAGAAACTGCAGTGCAATGGCACTATTTTACAGAGAATTTTTTCAAAAGTAATTAAGAAAGGATGAGAACTGGGAAGAAAAATTATGGTTAGGTAAAACGAGTGGCCTCCAAATGTTCTTAGACTACACCCTCCATGGTCTCCAGTCATTTACCATGCTGGCAGAGGCTGATGGGAGCTGAAGTCAAGCTGTTTCCCCTGCTGTAAATTATTTTGCTTTGGAAGACTGTCTCAAACTGTGCAAATTTGTCTAATTCTTTTGCCAGCATTTTATAGGTGCATGAAATTTAGCAGGTGCAAAGGAATGCTGTGTATCCCTCCCCATCCTCAGGAAACACCTGCAGTCCATATACGTGCGTGTGTGTGTATCCTTTAGGGAAAGGGAGAACTTTCATCAGTTTATTGGCTGATGAGAGTGTGATATGAATGCAGCATTTTTTCCCCAGTTGGGTTTAATGACACTTCACTAGAGGGAGTAGGAGGCTCTTCCTCTGAGCTTCAGGTGTCCTTTTGAAGGAGACAGCATCATAGTGATCCCAGACAGAGTGGGAGTAGCAGTAGCAGCAGAAGTAGCATGGCCTCTTCCAGTCCAGGTTACATGTGTGCCGCACCTGCAAATCCTCAAGGTCAAGTGCTGGAGATTTTATATCTTGTTCAGTGCTGGAGAAGGATGAGTCAAGGGAAGTGAAAGTGGTTCCCCAGATGATACTCAGAGTGAAGGCCATTCTTTTCCTTGACTCCTGCATATAAATTTAAAACCTGGTGATTTTCTTCTTTTTTTTTTCCTTTGCATGTTTCAGCTGTGGATGGAACTCAGATGTCTGCTAGGTTGGATTGCAATTGTTGCAGTGAGCTTTTGTAGGGGAAATAAGTGATTGCAAAAGAATTCTCTTGCTTCTGAGCAAGTGTCACTGCATTTCTGTTTATGTGAAGAAGAAGTTTATGCAGACTTTTGTATACTATATTGCCCTGGAATGTTTTGATATGTGTTGGCTCGGAAAGATTTTAAACAAATAGAGATTATTATTTTTTTGCTGTCACACTGGTGAAAAATTTTAAACAAACAGACATAGTTAATTTTTCCTGTCACACTAGTAGATGAGGTCTGCAATTTGTGAACCTAACATTAAATTTGGGGACTGCTGCTGGATTTCTGCATTGCGAGAAAAGCTGTATTCTGACCCAGGGTATTGGGAGTGAACAAGTAGAAATGGAAGACACCCCCTGATCCACCGCTATGCAGCAGTTTGCTGCAGGGCAAGATCTTCTATTTGCACCTACTTAGTTGTTGTTGTTGTTGATGATGATGATGTAAAAGCAGCAGTTACACACAGCAAACGAGATGACTATGCTGGATTTCGTATTATATCACTAGTCGGGCACTTCCCAAGCACCTAGGACTGCGTGATGTATCGGCGAATTATGCGAGCAGACCCCAGTAAAGTGGCTTTTTGTAGTTGGCAGATGGATATCTTGTCAATGCCAATGGTTTTTAGGTGCCCGCTGAGATCTTTTGGCACCGCGCCCAGTGTGCCGAGGATGACTGGGACCACTTTCACTGGTTTTCGCCAGAGTCGCTGTAGATCAATTCTCAGATCTTCATATCTGGTGAGTTTCTCCAACTGTTTCTCCTCAATTCTGCTGTCACCTGGAATAGCAACGTCGATGATCCACACCTTCTCTTTCTCAACAATTGTAATATCAGGAGTGTTATCCTCCAATTTTCGGTCAGTCTGAAGCCTGAAGTCCCAAAGTAGTTTTGCCTGTTCATTTTCAACAACTTTTTCTGGCATGTGATCCCACCAGTTCTTTGCCACAGGCAGATGATACTTTTGGCACAAGTTCCAGTGGATCATTTGTGCTACAGCATTGTGTCTCTGCTTGTAATCAGTTTGTGCGAACTTGCAGCAGCTGAGTATATGGTCGATTGTTTCATCAACTTCTTTGCAGAGTCGGCACTTTGGATCTTCTACTGATTTTTCAATTCTGGCTTTGATGGCATTTGTTCTTATTGCTTGTTCTTGTGCAGCAAGAATCAGTCCTTCTGTTTCCTTTTTCAATGTTCCATTCGTAAGCCAAGACCAGGTCTTTTCCGTGTCCACTTTGCCTTCGATGTTCTCCAAGAACTGTCCATGCAGTGTTTTATTGCGCCAGCTGCCAGTTCGGCGTTGAATTGCAGTTTTCCGGTACTGGTTCTTGGTTTGCTGCACTTTGAGAAGCTTCTGGTTGTTGACTTCAATCAAAGCTGATTCTTTGCTTTCTGCCATATAATCTGCTAATGCATGCTTCTCTTCTTCCACTGTTTGCTTCACTTGCAAAAGTCCTCTACCACCTGCTTTCCTGGGCAAGTACAGCCTGTCGACATCACTATGAGGATGTAGTGCATGGTGGATCGTCATCAGTTTTCTGGTTTTTCTGTCTAAGTTGTCCAACTCCTGCTTAGTCCAGTTCACAATTCCCGCAGTGTATCTAATGACTGGTATGGCCCAGGTGTTTATGGCCTTAATGGTGTTACCGCCATTCAGTTTACTTTTCAAGATTTTTCTAGTCCTTTGGATGTACTCTTTACTGACCACAGATTTCACATGGCCATGCTTAATGTTATCCAGTTGCAGCATGCCCAGGTATTTGTAGGCTTCTGACTGGTGGGACCTGATGGCTTGACCATTTGGCATTTCAATGCCTTCACTTTCAGTAATCTTCCCCTTCTTCAGTGCCACTGTGACACATTTGTCCAGGCCAAACTCCATACTGATGTCGCTGCTGAATATTCGCACTGTATTGGTCAATGACTGGATCTCGATTTCAGATTCTCCATAAAGCTTCAAGTCATCCATGTACAGTAGATGTGAAATATTCTGTGAATTCCTGGCAGTTTGATAGCCCAGGTTTGTTTTCTGTAGGATGAGTGACAGCGGGATCATAGCGATGATGAAAAGCAGTGGGGACAATGAATCCCCCTGGGAGATGCCCCTTTTGATGTTGATCAGTCCGTAGCTTTCATTTCCAACAAAAAGCTCAGTCTTCCAGCGTTTCATCGCACTTTCTATAAATTTGGTGATGTTCTGACTGATCCCGATGGTTTCCAGGCACTTTGTGATCCAACCATGTGGCAGTGAATCAAAAGCTTTTTTATAGTCGATCCAAGTCATATGCAGGTTTGTTTTTCGGCTTTTGCAGTTCTCCAGAATCATTTTGTCCATCAGTAGCTGGCCTTTTGTGCCCCTGCTTCTTCGTTTGTTTCCTTTTTGCTCTACTGGAATGATGTTGTTGTCTTCGAGGTAGTCTTGAATCCTGTCTGCTATTATGCCTGTCAGCAGCTTGAGCATAGTAGGTAGACAAGTTATCGGCCTGTAGTTTCTTGGTATGGCTCCTTTGGCTGCATCTTTCTGTATTAAGTATGTTTTGCCAGTTATTAGCCATTCATTGATGTTTCCTGTCTGCAGCATTTTATTGAACAGTTTGGCCATTTTTGCATGCAGGCTTTTCAGGTATTTGAGCCACAAGCCATGCAACTGATCAGTGCCAGGGGATGTCCAGTTCTTCACTTTCTTCACTCTTTTCGTGACCATTTCAGGTGTTATTTCCAGCTGCTGCATTTTGTTCATGGAGAATTTCTTCTCGAAATCCTTTATCCACCCAGCAGTTTTGTTGTATTCTTTTTCAGCCTCCCAGAGATCTTTCCAGAAGTTGGTTGTTGCTTCTTTCTCTGGCTTTTCAATTTTCTTGTCTACTTGCTCATGCAGGCTCTGGTAGAACTGCCTCTGATTGGACTGGAACATTTGGTTCTGCCTGTACTGGATGATTCTTGCTTCATATCTTTCGATTTTCCTGGCTGTAGCTGTTATCTGCTGCTTCACAATTTCCAAAGCTATGTCAATTTTCCTTTTATTCAGCCAGTATTTTTTGATCAGATGTTCTTTAGTCTTCTTGTTCAGTTTCTGCTCCTTCATATTTTTTAGGTTGCTGGCATCTGATCTCAGGCTTTTCATTTTTAATTCCAGTCGGACTTTCCACTTTGGTTTTCCAGTTGATTTTCTAATTGGTTTTGGCTGCAGTAACCCTAGTTCTTCTGTTACTTTCACAGCTTTACTGTAGGCGAGCTGGTTCAGTTCTTCGATTGTTGCTACCTGAACAGTTACAAGGGCAGAGTTGATGTCATTCATCAGTGGGACAAGTCGTTTTCTGCCTATAGTTTTTAGGGTTGGCGGTCGCTTTCGCTCTGTACTTGATGCTGTATGAGCCATTATTCTGTCCTTCAGTTCCCGCTGTCTTTGAGACAATGTGCCAGGTTTTTCATCCATGACTTCATGCTGCTGTTCTTCCTCTTCTTGCAGAATTTCCAGATTTTCATCAGGTTCTAGCTGATCAGTGACTCCTGGTCTTGTTCGTGCTTCTATTGCTGCCCCATAGGCTGCGGTGCTTCAGTTTGATTAGTTTTTCGTATTTCTTCGAGTTCAGCTTAACCGAACACTTTAATCTCGCTTATGAATCTTCTCTGATCAGCTAGCCGCAGTTCTGTTATCTTCGAGTCTGGGTATTCTTGTTTCCATAGCTGGTGCATCCGTTTTGATAGCCTCATTTTCCAGGTTCTGATTTGTAGTAGCACTTCATGTCTGTACGATTCTCTGGCCTTGAGAATTTCTGCCACTTCCTTGTTTGTGAATTTTGTTCCTGTAGCCCATTTGTCGATGGTTGCCCAGGTTCCTCAGCAACCACCGCGGTCCTTTTTATCCTGGGTGACGACTAAGCCAGTATAGCCTTCTTTTTTGTTTGTGTCTCCATTGTGATTAATGCATTGGGTGCACTTAGTCTGGCTCCTCTGCTTCGACCTCTCTGGCATGGTTGAACCTTCCAGTAGTTTGCACTACCGCTGGCCCAGCTCTCAGCTTCACTGGAGCACTCGAGCCCCACAGCCACGACAAGGCCACACCCATCGGGGGGATGATTATTATTATTATTATTATTATTATTATTATTATTATTATTATTATTATTATTATTATTATTATTATTATTATTATTATTATTATTATTATTATTATTATTATTATTAATTAGCAAATGAGATCACTATGCTGGATTTCATATTATATCACTAGTTGGGCACTTCCCAAGCACCTAGGACTGCGTGATGCATCGGTGAATTATGCGAGCAGACCCCAGTAAAGTGGCTTTTTGTAGCTGGCAGATGGATATTTTGTCAATAGCAATGGTTTTCAGGTGCCCACTGAGATGATGATAATGATGATGATGATGATTAATTAATTATTATTATTATTAATTTATTTAAAATGGAATGCTTCATGAATTTGTGTCATTTTTGCACTGGGGCCATGCTAATTTTCTCCGTATCATTCAAATTTTACTATATGTGCTGCCAGAGTGAGCATCATTAGCATCTACTTGTCCTCCTGACTATCTCTGGTTCTGATGGTTAAAATTTAAAACTGTAGAATGAACCATATTGGGAAAGAGAGAAAAACATATTCCTGCCCACTTTGTCTGCACTATTGTAATTTTATACACCTCTATCATGTCTTTTCTCACTCATCTCCTTTCTAGACTAAAAAGCTCCAAATGTTGCAACTTTTATTCCTAGGGAAGGCCCTCCAACCCATTGATCACCTTATTTGCCCTCCTCTGAAGCATTTCCAACTCTGCTATATCCTTTTTGAAGTGCTTTCTTTTTCACTTTCTGATACATTTCTACTCCAGATTAGATAGTCTTTGAAGCTTTCCAAGTCCTTTAGAAATTAGGATCTTTGGGTGACTTCAGATAGTATGAGAAAAATCGAATACAAATGTGCCTGTGTGAATAGCTTAGGAATTTGAGTAATCCCATTTCAAGAACTGCCATACAAATGCTCAATTTTGGGGGGGAATATTTTTGTCTCCAGTGTAGTGTAAGTCATATAGAATGATAGCTAATTGTTGGAGAACAACTTTGGACATGTGTTGAGCAGCATTTTCACGTAGAGGATTTTTACAGTACTCACTATTTTGTTTGACAGGCCAAGTAGTTGGCAACTGATCATCAAGGAGGGGAAATGAGTAGGCCAATTTGAAAGCAAGTATGCTCTTATAGAAGAATAGGAAACACACAAAATAATTTTATTATAAGGCAAATAGAAACGATGTCAGGATGGGGAAAATTTAACTCAATGGTGAGTTAAACAAGTAAGACACCAAATCAAGGGTGACTGGTGTCTTACTAGATCTTGTTTCTCTTCTTATAGATGTCTGCTGGTTGTTTGTCAGTTCTTCCTTTGTTTGAGTTGCTAATGAGTCATTGGTCTTTCCCTGGCTAGAAACAACAGAACAGAGATTCAAACCTGAGTTCTGCAAACACACAAGACACTAGTCACTCACCCCCAGGGATCACACCTATACACAATAAACAAGTTAGTCGCAATGACCCACTATTAACACCTCCACTCAAGGAAACAATTCCAACAGGGTGCAGCCAGGGAAATGAGAGCATATTGTAGAACTTTGCTTTTATTTTTTTCAGGTGAAAGGATGGATATAAATATTCAAATAATTATTTTGCCTTTACTTTTCTGTGTAACCTTTTGCAAAGTCATCTTCATTTGTTGTTAGTCAAAATACCAAGAATCATATAGAAACAAACAAATTCTACAACCTTGCTGTTTTACACAGGAAGATAGTTGGGGATATACACAGCACCTGCCACTACATAGATGCCCAGGAACAGCATGTGAGCTGTGGTCACACCTTCACTTTAAACTTTCTGCAGTCTATCTCCCGGATTTGACTGCTCACACCTTGCCATACCTATCCATTTTAGTTGCAGACTTTCCATTTAGGAAAGTTCAAATGGAAGGTGGAAAGTCCACAAATAAAATGGATAAAAATTTGACTGGCTCGCCAATTAGCAGCAGAGTTTAGAGTTAAGAAGGCCGACAGGAAAGCACAGAGCTCTGCATGATCAGTTTGGCCATCCACATGGTCAATGAATGGACTGATCTTTTTCAGGAATGCTTGTGGTTAGAGAAAAATTCTTTTCTTTGTCACCCAACACTAGAACCAGGCACTCTATGAAGCTGATGGGCAGGGGAGTTAGGACTAGAAGGGGAAATATTACCCAGAGGGTCATCAGTCTGTGGAATTTCTTACCAAAAGTAGTGGTAACAGAAATTAGTTAGTCTGATTAGCTTTAGATAAATTCATAGAGAACAGGTGAATCAATGGCTAATAGAATGGACATAGGTACTACCTCTGGGTTGGAGAGAGAGGCATGGTGACTCTCAAGGCCACTTGCAGAGAACTGAATGCAGGCAAAGATTTTGCCTTCATCTTCTGCATGAGAATGCCCAAAGGGAATTGGTGAACCACTGTGTGAGACAGATGGACTAGATGGACTGTGGTTCCTCTTCTGTTCTTATGGTCTAACTGCTTTAAAGTGGTCTTCTTCTTACTCAACTCTCCAGCACCCTTATAGCTTCAGGAAGTGGGTTGCCTGCCAGAATTGTGTGGACAAGCCTTTCCCTGGGAGGTACAGTCTCCCAGGGACTGGTCTGCCAAGTAGGCATGGCATTCCCCATGGGCAGCCAGTGTGGTCCAAGAGGATAGTGTGGAGGTTGCCGAAGACATCACAGTAATGAAGAAATGCAACTAAAGAGGCTTATATGAATGTGATCCAGAAATAAATATGTCTCTCAGTGACTAGTTTTTACAGAAAAAGAACAAGCAGTGGGTGGAAAAAAAGGTTTCCATAGTTGAAGATCTACCAAGCCCACCCATACTTAAATTCCCTCTCCAAGAAAATCAAATTTTGGGGGATATAGGTTGAAAAACATAAACATCCTATAAGGAGACTGTTTAATAAGTCAGGGCAGCCAAAATATGTGAACTTATGTATGATCCTCTCAAGGACTTGTTGGCCTTGGCAAGAAGGTTTCCAAAGCACATGGAACTGGTCAGATGCTTGAAAAGGGCCAATATGTGAGGTGCCAGCTATAAAAAGAATATTAAAAGTTATCATGATATTTTCTGGTGGGATGTATTTCCTTCTGGTTTGTCCTTGGTACTCGAGCATATACACTAGGTCTTATTATTCTGTCAGGCATATAAAACAGAGTGAAAAACCATTATAAAGAAATGACTATCTCTTCCAGTTCCTTATCCTCCACACTTTTATTATGCCCACCTTTGACTAATGATAGAGTCTCCAAAGCAAATCTGAAAACAGGGCTGAATACTGTTTAAGCCATCAGAACATTGTCTTAGTTAGATCCAAAAATCACCACATGGGAGAAAAGAAAATTCTGCTGTCTTTGTGGAGTCTTTTAAATTAGTACTGAATGTAAACAAGATTCTAAAGGATGATTGGGCCTCGGCCATTGCTAAAAACATTGTGGTGGGAGTGTGGCTTATGTTGAGTAAAAGGAAGGAACTATATATCAGGCAAAAACCTAGGTATGCTTACATGTAAAACACTGCAAGTATAATAAAATTAAAAATTAAGTGCCAGTGACGTTTGTGAGCTGCTTGGCACGTCAGATAGTTACACTCTTGACACAATTTCAAGGAGCTGCTCTACTCCTTTGCATAAATGAAACTATCATTGAATATTAGATGCTGAAGTTGATAAATGATAGAGAAAAGTTCTCTTATCCATCTTACCTCTTTCCCCCTGTTCCCTGGCCTATCCCAGTATTAGACACTCTGTACCAGGATATGTAGACTTTCTGGGACCGAAAGTGGATCAAGGCTGTCTGCATTAAGACAGCTTGTTCCTCACCAGCTCCCACACCAGGTTTGAAGCTCTTGCCAGCTTTGGAATTGGCGCAAGGGGCTCCAAGTGCTTTGAGGGCTAAGAGTGAAAATCCCTGACCCTCAGTGGTATGCTTTGTTGTGCCACCAAATCGTTCTCCCATGATATACCATTCACACACACCCTAGTATGTTGGTAGACCTTGACGTTTAAGTTTACTGTAAATTGGACTATGCTCCACCTTATGTGGGAAGAGTGTATTAGAAGTCACCCACATGAGCAAGCAGAAGGGAGTTCCCTATGTCCTTTCCTCTATCATGCTAGCACTGTATGTGGAAAGGCCCTTTTTCTGTTGTTGAACTTTCCTAGGCATGGCTGGTGCCTTAAATCTGAAGAAAATTTAAAGTTCTCTGAATTTTTCAAAAGTGAATTTTTTTAAAAAAAAATGTTTAGATCCGATCCGTTCTGCAGGAATGAAGCAACATTTCAATAAATATTCAAATATAGCCAAATTTTCACCACACAAAGTGAATTTTGAGGGTTTGTAGGTTCCAAGTAAAGACAATCCTGGAGATTTCATGTGCCTCACCCTCATCATCTATATAAAACTGTGGGGAGGGAGGGGGAGAAATACAAATATATATCTTCAGCAATGATCATTTGAAGTATTCTACTTTATTTTAAATCTGAGCAGTCCCAGTGGAAGAGGGAGAGGTCTAGCCAAGAGAATACAAGACAAAAGGCATGCCTGGCCCTGAGGAGCTGGCTGGAAAGGGAGCTCCAATTTCAGCAGGGAGAGCAATGCTTTGTTCCCGAAGCCTGATTATTAATTCAAACAGAGTTGCACAATTCTGTGTGGGTTTTTTTTTTAACTGCCCTTGATCACTCACAGAACAAAGGGAATTAAAGAGTATGCCACCTCTTTGTGGGAGCTTGGCAGAAGTGCAGAAGGGGCGGGGGCTTGGGTGGAGGAGGAGAGAAGTGGAGTTACAGGGATGCCACCCACCCCTAGACATTGGCTAGAAGGAAAGACTGGACCCTACCCACCACTGCACAGTTCAGCCTCCTTTAGCCTGTATGTATGTATGTATGTATGTATGTATGTATGTATGTATGTATGTATGTATGTATGTATGTATGTATGTATGTATGTATGTATGTATGTATGTATGTATGTATGTATGTATGTATGTATGTATGTATGTGTGTGTGTGTGTGTGTGTGTGTGTATGTGTGTATGTATGTATGTATGTATGCATGCATGCATGCATGCATGCATGCTTGTTTGTTTGTTTGTTTGTTTGTTTGTTATTTCCATCCCACCCTATACCCCAAGTTCTCAGGGTGAGTCACAATAAAATCCTAATAAAAAACAGATAAAAAGGATGACTAAAACAGTAACACTAAAGCTGTAACACTGCCTCCATGGGAAGGGGATGTTGCTTTCTCAGCCAAAGGTCAGGGCAAAAGAGGCATGTCTTCACCAGATATCTCAATGCATACAATGCAGACACCTGACACACTTTAAAGGGGACACTGTTCCATGACCTCAGGACTACAGCCATTCCCTCTATACTGACTACTGAGGGTGCAGGGTGGACCTCCAAGAGATCCTTACCTGGCAGATCTTAGAGCACAAGCAGATCCATATAAACCTCTGAGTCTTACTTATTGGGGAGTTCTTGTGGGCTCAACAAAATCTGATTCATAGAAAAGATAGGCTAGTCTAAGTTCCTTTCTACACTGGGCTTTATTTCAGATTATATCCATGTGCTGGTGCAGTCTATGGTAGACCTTACCCAGGGTCAGCCATAGTCTGTACCAGCATGTGGACAGCTGGCTCTTATTCTGAGGCCAGTTCACAACAGGTTAACATCTGGGCAGGTGCATCTGCACTTGCAGGAAGCAAACTAACCCTAATTAATTGTGACCACAACTTTATCTGTAGCATCCACATGTTGACCATTTGCACCATTTCCGGTTTGAGGGGGTCATCTGAGGTACCATGCAAGCGCACTGGCATCTCATATGACCCCTGATGTGACTGCGTGTGTACAGAGTGTCATTGTTGCCCTGGTGAAGGCAATGGCACATGCACACTTGTGCAGGGTGCTGCAGTCAAAATGGTGGTGCCCTGTGAGTGATCGGATGCATGACCAGATGGAGGTAAGTATCTGGCTTTAGGCTACCGTGTACTATGTTTTGTAATGTCAATGCTAGTACGTTAGTCTCTTCTGCACATTTCCTGTCCAATGAATGTGAAGCCAAGTACAGAAATGCCCCTGGATATAATCCGGAATAGGCCTCAGTGCAGAAGGTCATTCAGTGTACCATGGGAACAGAGCTTAGCCTCAGTGTTGACACTCCAGTTTCCCAAGCAGATTGATGAAGACCTGAAGATCACCGGCACTCCAAATGTTATCAGCTCATACTAACGATTATGCTATTTATTAGTGAAATTCCTCAGCAAGCATCAGAGCTGATAATCACCAAAGTCATGTATTTAATCCATGTGGAGTGAACTTTCAGAAAGAGCAGGATATTGACTGCAATGTTGAGGCTACAGTGTAGACACTTTCCTTGAAAGGGAACTTCCTTCAAGTCCTAAGCAGAATTTGTTTTCAATAAACACGTGTGAGCTCAAAGGGAATTCCGGAAAAATAAAATAGAGACAAAATAGATTGACTGAGGCAGGGCTGCTCCTATGAATGGATAAGATGACAGCTACTTCAGTTAATTGCAAGTGAAATGTAAGGGTATTGGGAGCCATGGATGCTATCGAGGAGGTGATGGATGTGGCAGGGTGGGGAGATTGAACCAACTAACTGTTTGATTAGAACCCCTATTGGTTTGGTAAAAAACAACCACCTGAAGTCCTGAACTTGGGTGGCGGTGGTGATGGTTGCTAGATCTTGAACCACTTGAGACTCTTGGTTCAGCACATCTCTAGTGCATAACTAGCAGCCAAATGGGTTTATAACATGTTGCCTCTCTCAAACTCATCCAGCAAATTACAATTACAATTATAACTGGTTCCGTCTCATGTTAACTTTTATTTTTAAACAGTGTGCTTCATAATTGCAGGTGATGTGGGTACTGCTTCACCCTTGTCCTCTCTACTCTCATCTTTTCTTCTCTATTTTTTAATTTTATTTAATTTCATAACAACAAATATCAAAACCCTATAACATAAACCAAATATACACTTCTGAGGATCGCATAGTCCATACAGTTCAAGCAAGATTTATCCAGTACAGTCTAGAATGGAAAATCTGGAAAAAGCATCAATATTTTTTATTTGAAAAATGGTACTGAGAAAGAAGAAGATGGTTGAAGTTTGGGATTGATTTGTGCCTGAATGATAAAAGGTGCCCATTTCTCGATAAATTGAGCTTCTTGTTTCAGGAGCTGCATCTTATATTGTTGCACTGTGATGAGTTCATTAATCAATAAAGACCATGTACGATTGATCAATTTATCTATGTTTAATTGATCTGCAGACTTCCAGTGGAGAGCAATCTCCGCTTTTGCAGTGGTGATCAGCGAACAAATCAGATCCCTATTATGGTTTGACACCCCTTGTTCTTTAAAGGAAAGTAAAAACACTATAGCTGGCGATAGTTGGACATTTCGAGAAACAATGGTACTTATCTTTGCCTGAACAGTTTTCCAAAACACTTTAACCTTAGGGCATTGCCACCACTGATGTATGTATGTACCTTTTTCTCCACACTGGTTCCAACACAGTGGGGAAAGAGTATTGTTAATCCTATTCAAAGCAACCGGGGTGTAGTACCATCAAAATAATGCTTTAACAGACAATTCCCTTTCTGCTTGTGACCTAAACGATGAAAACATCCTACTGGGAATTTTTAAGCATTCTTCATTATCAGTTTCTATTCCACAATCTGTTTCCCAGAGCCCTTTCACTGCCTGAAGCTCTCAGCATCAAAAAACAAAACAACAACAAAAATCACCCACTTACACCCTTTCTCACTCACTTCAATTGTTCTGAGATAGGGTGCACCACCCTATCCTAGAACAAGCACTGAAAAGCACTCAGGGACAGCATGGAGACTGTGAAGGTCAGAAACTTTCTTTCCTGGCCTTCACTGTTTCTGGAAGGGGACCTTTTGCTGGTGCTTACATGGACATGCTATCTGTATTCCTCAATGGGCTAAGGAATCATTTTGAATCCTCTAGTCCACTGCACGGAACCAGAAAAAGAGTGAATGGTTGTGCTGCTGGATGCTTCATGTAAGTTTTTGGTCGACGTTGGTAAAGCTGTGGAGCACGATTTAGTGCTCCACACTTAACAATTAGTGAACTTCTGGGGAGGGAGGGCACGCTTGGAGGCTGTAATAGCCTACTCCACATGTGGATGCTCTTCACCAGAAGTTCACTAATTGTTGACTACCAGGCTAAGCACGAATAGGCCTCAGACTTCATCTAGTGCAGATGAAGCATGATTGGAAAGAGTGGAGCATGACTTAATGTACAGATCGCTACCCCTTTATTTCAGGATTTATTCATGTACAAGAGACAGTGCCTTACTGTCCAGAACATGCTCTGCTAGGTTTTTAAACCCCTGTATAATTCAGGGGTAGATTAGAATAGGTTATTACAAGGAAAGCAAGATCCTCTGCCCAATATAAACTTAACATGTACAGAGAGCAACAATTAACAAACATTAAGGTCAATATCCAGCTGAAAGCTCCAAATGGTCTCCCTTTGCTTTCTGGGCCCCCGGGAAAACAGTCAATCTGACTAAATGGTAGTCTCAGCCTGATATCACAGTGTTTTCATGGATGGTGATAAATGCTTATCAAGATAAGGAGAAAATGCTTGGACTGCTGCGTCTGTGGCAGATCAGCTGTTATATGTATGTGCATGCAAGCATGCACACTGTCAAAAGGAATAGGGAAGATCGAGTGGCTGCTGGGGATAATCAATTACCACTAGCAATACAAGATGCCTGCTATAGGGAGGGGTGGCTAGATTAGGCACGCATTTTGCTGGCAGATAAGAGATGCCAAACAGCGCCTCCTTTTGAGGCATTATTTATTTACCTTAAAACATTTATATACCGCTTCCTATGAAACTATAATCTCAAGGCAGTTTATATAACACAGAGAATAAACAGAGCTCTGGTAGAGCCCTTACTTCAATAAGTCGTCTGACATCGCCTCCCTTTCTATACTTTGAGGTGCTCAAATCCTGCATTTGCTGCCATTAGCCCCTCTTAGAGGTCCAAAGAGACTTAGGCTATTTCACACATTTGAATCGCCTAGCTGTAAAATTTAAAAGAGAAAAAAGAACATGGTAAAACACTAAGGGCCTTTTCACACCTTCGTCATATGCCAACAATGGTGCAGGCCTGGGATGGATTGGGTATTTGCATTTTGAATGACAGACCTGCCCCAAACGTACCCGGCAGTATACCAAGTGCCGAGTAAATGTGGATGCTGCTATATGAGCAGTGATTGCTTCACTGCAGAAATCACCAGGTGTGCTGGCTGTTGCTAAAGTGGCCAGGTGACATGGCACACAACTATGGCTGCACTGTGCTGCCCCATGCATCCTTCACCCAGAAGAGGTGTGAAGGGGGTGCTTTGGAGTATACTGGCTGTATCCTAGGGATAGCTAGCATAGCTGTGGAACACACTATCCAGCCGGTGAACTGTCTGGCATGCACCGAGTGTGAAAAGGCCCTAAGCCTGTATTCAGACGTGCTGAATGGACACCTTCTGGTTGAATCTGGGGACAGGGACACCAAACCTTTTATCCCTGCGTGTGCTTTACCTCTCCTTGAAGTCATGGAAGTTTGCCCCTTCTTCAGGTGGAAAATCTGACAGTCAAGTTGCATTAGGAGGAGACAGAGGAGGGAAATCTAGCCAATTAGAACAGTTTTGTTCTCAATTTGGGCACCCAGGGCGGAATCCTATAAGACCCTCTAAGGCAATTGAAATCTCCCTACAGTGATACTAGGCTACCGTAACTGAGCCCAACTACAGAAGAAGAAGAAGAGTTGGCTTTTCTACCCCACTTTACTCACCCATTTTTAAGGGGACTCAAAGCAGCTGACAAAGCGTTTCTATTCTTCTCCCCACAACAGAACAGCTTGTGAAATAGGTGGGGCTGTGAGAGCTAAGAGAGCTGTGACTAGCCCAAGGTCACCCAGCTGGCTTCATGGAGGACTGAGGAATCAAGCCCGGTATTCCCAGATTAGAATTCAGCTCTCTAACCACTACACCAAACTGGCTCACACACACCAAACAGGGTGAGAGGCTTTTGAAATTCCTGGTTGTTCAAATAAATGAATGGAAGGAATGGCGTGCCATCTAAATGTGTTAGCTTTTGCAATAAAAAGCAAATGGCTTTTTATTTGCAATTAATTTTTAAATATGTGGTTACTATGCTCAGAAAAGTAACTCTGTAAAATGATATCATGAGGTGTTATGTTTATTTTCTCCCTATTGAGTTCGCCAGCTGGTATACTATGGTCACTGCCTGGAGCTGCTAGAAGTACAAATTTGAACCATGATGTTTGCTAATTTATGGTAATACATGAACTTCATGCTTCTTAAGGTAGGTCAGGGGTTACAGGAAGCAAAGAGAGGGAAAGCAAAGGAAAAGGAAATGGAGAAACCCTTACTGAACTGAAGCCTACTTAATACGGAGCCCAAAGTATTTCCACAAAACAAGCTGCTAGTGATGTGCAAAGTTCAATTTCTGTTTGAAAATTGAAATAGTTCATGTATGAAGCTGTTCGTATCAAACCAAAAATACGGTCTGAATATTCAGAAATTTGATTGAACTTAGTCAATACCCCGCTTATGAACATGAGCTATGCAATTGAACAATTTGTGTGTGCTGTGTTTTTGCCCTTGGAAAGGGCTTTATTCAATGGAAATAATGTTATTTTTTGTTTTTGAGCAAATTTGAAAACAAATGTGAACATCCATTTGTTCAATTAAATGGATTACCACATAGCTGAACAAACAGGTGTTAAGTTCAATTTTAAATGGGATACCTGATTTTCATTTGTGCACATCCCTGTAAGCTGCTCTAAATCTATTTGGAGGACTGATAGGATGGAAGTTTGAAGGAGTAAAATAAAATTAATTTTATTGATTCCTTAATTTTTTTAAAAAAATAATATTTTTTTAAACTCTCAGGTTGCTATGTCAAATGATTAGCGGCAGCAGAATAAAGCTGAAACAGCTTAGCAGCAGGATTTGTGTGTCTGTGTCCCTGGTGTTTTTTTAGGCAACCATTTTTAAGTCCCTATGAAGGGTCTCCAAAGCAGGCTTCAAGATATCACATGTGATTAGAGATGTATATTAACATCATCTGGAGGCAAATGGTTTGGCTACATGCTGAACCAGGAAATGAACTGAGATGTTGGCATGATCCTGTTCCCTTGTGCCAACCCATTCTTTCCCCAGCTTGGCAATGGAGTCAGCATCATTAATGTGAACAAGAAAATGGTGACAAAAATAGCTAGGCTCTGGAGTGTCTCAACCATCAAGCTAGGGGTGCATTAATGTAATAGACTGTGCCCAAAACTCCATCCAATCCCTAGTTCAGAGATTGCTGATGCAACTGGACCTAACCTGAAATGGTTCAGCTCTGGCCAACTTAAATCACCTCACACCTTTTTAAAGCCTCGGATTGGCAAAGTCCTTTTCTAGGACATCCCCTCTCTTCTGTGTGACAAGAACATGGCAAGCTTTTATGAGTTCATCAGAACATTTTGTTAGGCAAGATGCTGTCTATAGCAGGGGGTGATGGAGCAAGGAGTAATAAAAAGTAGAAAAGCAGGAAAAAATGGATTAGCTACTGTAGACAAAAAAGCAACTTATAGGCTAGAAGTCCCTGTTTGCACTTTACGGTGTGGAGTAGTATAACGATACCATTCCAGCTCAGTTAAGTTCATGAATGGCAGCTGGCATTTACACCACAAGTGCAGGTGCTGTCCCCTGCTGAACTATGGTTGATTGCAAATCACATAGGAACAGCTGTAGCAACTTCTGCCACACAGCCAGCTGTTGCCGTGGTGACTGCATTTGTGCAACTGCAGCTGTACAATCCCACTTCCTCACAGCTTTGCACCTGGAACTGGGTGTGAAGGCTGTTCCCATGGGACTATTCGTACTTGGCTTTATTCTGGAATATATCCTGGAATAGGGGCTTGCTGTCCACATCCTAATGCAGGTTACAGCAGGCCCCAGGTGAGACCTCCCGGAGTCTGCATTAGCATGTGGGCAACACACTCCTATCCTGAGATATACTCCAGAAAAAGGCCAAGTGCAAACAGGCCCCATAAGCTCCAGGTCAAGTTGTGGAGAAGTTTTTACTTCTCTACAGGAATGGAGGATCAGGGTGCTCCAGAACTCCCTTGGATGCTCCAGGGTGGAGGAGGCAGCATGGCTTGAAGATGGAGTATCCCAGAGCATCTCTGCACAGTATGTGCGAACAAGCCCTGATTCTCATGTGTGCTATAGACTTCAGAATACTTACTGAAGACTGGAGCTAGAAATGCAATTGATTCTTCCCACTCTTTTGATAATAAAGTCTGAGGAGAAGATGGAGGGAGAAACATTAGAAGCCGTATCATATAAGTGAAGTATCCCCATATGCTATGGACTGACAATTTTGACACAATGCACAGAGTTAATTAATTAATTAGGTACACTCCAGGAACAAATGATCTCTTCCTGTAGATTTTTTGGGTAAGTTGGACATTAACAGCTCCAGGCAGTGGGGCACATCTTCAGACAAATGTGGTAGAATCCATAACTGTGGAAGAACCTCCCATCACCCTTCTAAAAGATTTTCTTATGCAGGGGCAGATTCTGGATGGTGGTCTTGGCTCGTCCCACTTTTTCAAAGGTTTTCCAGGATGTGGTGAACCATGAATCTCAGCATATTGTTGGAGCATTCAGAGACTGGTGTAGTATGCCAAGAAATCTATTGAAAAACTCAAGTTGAAGTAACTTCACTCCCTCCCCCGTTAATGTCAGGATCAATTGGCTTTACATCCCAGTGCTTTGACTTAACTGCCTAATAGATCATAATGGCACAATGTACAAATGTGCTATTTCAGTGAGTGAGGAGTCCTGTGGTTGCAGCTCACTGGAGAGAGTCATCTTAATTCTGGGTTTAGTTCCTGGTATAGCAATTATATTCTGGTCATCAGCCTGAAATTAGTGATTGCTCCAGAATTCCTTGGGGCTCTTTGGTCTTAATCAGGCTCTTCATGTTATTTCAACACTTTTGAGTTTATGGAATAAGCAGTGAATGCTGACAGAAAAAGATGGCCGGAACTACTTAGTTCCTACAAACTTCTACTCTGTTGCAGTTGTTCCTAACAAAATCCTGGGGGAACAATTCCATTTTGTTTTCTCACTCTGTGAAACTGGAATAGCTCTGCGTAGCTTGAGTGGCCACCAGAAGGGAAAAACTTCATGGTGATGCTGGGAAAGCATGGAAGTTATTTTTGTCCACGGACCTGATTTCTTGCCAAGAATAATGCAAATATAAATAAATATAAAATAATTTCTCAAGTGTTCGAAGTATGCTGGTTTCTTATCTCCTATTACAAAACATAAGTGCTGGCAGTAGAAACCAGACTTTCTTCACAGAATGCCAAAATATTTAACTTGGGTTCTTTAATATTAGCAGGGGGAAGGGTGTTAGTAGTCTGAGGAAAAATAAGAGAAGTCATTATCTGTTTTTTCTCCCTCCCTCTTTTAATAACCATTTCAGTAGCACAATGCCTTAAAAGCGAGGCACATTTCCCCCTGTGTAATATGGTCTCAGGACATGATTTAGATGGAAAATTTAAGTAAGATTAATGCAATTTATTATCCGACAGGATATCCCTACAAGCCACACTGCTTGGCTGAATTTTTGAATCTCAATCTAATATTTCAGATGAGAGTTCCAGATGGGTGTCTCATTCTTCTAGGCAGGGTGATATAGAGTTTGTAAAACAGGAGAGGTTAAACTAGTTTTAACACTTGATTAATCATTTAAATTACTTTCTTACTCTTTGAATCCATTGACTTTTTGTTTATCAAGTCATTCCCTGCCAAATTTAGGCCAAAAAAACAAAAAAACAAAACCCATGACTCTGCAGGCAAGATGCCAAATTGTTAATTTACTTGGTGAATTCTTCAAGTCATTTTTAAAACTGAGTAGAGGACAGAGGAGAGGGGAGTGAATTTATAGTTGCATTGAAGGGGTAGAGTGATTTTTAGTTTGTTACTTAAGATATATATAATATATAATATTTCTCTGTGTGTCTGTAGACTGCTGGCTGGATCCTAGACAGATAAATTTTCCAAGTGAATGAAGTGAATTAATATTATTTGGCCATGCATGTTCATGCAAGTGTTCTTCAGACAGAACCAACTCATAAGGCAAACTGCATTTGGACCTTTTGACTGGATGCAAGAGAAAAAATAAATAAATTAAAAGATCTAAGAATTTTCGAAATGGAGGGTCTGTTTGCACTTGGTAACAGGGGAAGTCTGGGGATGCTCTGAGATGGAGCATCCACATTGCCTGGAGATACTTTCCTCCCGGAAGTGTCTCAGTGCATCCTGAACCATCACCCCACCTGGGATTGTGGTGAAGCATGAAATCCTCCTCCACAGCTATACTAAATGTGTGTGGAGTGTGGTTAGTCTGCTCCCGCGTGCACCCCTTTGCACATCTACTGGGCAAAGGGGGCAGGGAACGGGGTGACACAACTGCAGTTTCACACTGTGTCACCCTGTTGCCAAGGCAATGCTCCATACATGTCCATTGCTATGGTGAAATGACTGAGGTGATCACTGCTAGGTAAGTGGCAATTGCACAGATCTGGTGCTAGGGGAAGCACTGGGTAAGTTTCAGATACATTGGGCGTTGTGAGGTGTGGGTGCCAATGTATCTTACAGGTTACCCAGCCTTTGTATCTAATGAAGGTGCAGAAAGGCCCCGAATCTGGAAACAAGTGAGGTTCCCCTAGCAGTGCTCCATGAATTTGTTTGGACCACTTGTGTTGTTGGTAAGGGCAAATCTTCTGGTTTGCTGTGCAGATTTAAACACAATTTATGCAGCTCCACTGGAACCCTGTTGCTCCTCCCTTGCCCTTGTGAAAGTATTGTGCTGATTGGGTTTGACTTCATTTTCTCTGTTTCCCATTGACAGCCCAATTTGAAAGAAGCACATCTCTATATTATCTAGACTTTGCCCTTGTCTCCGCTTGAGATGCCTATGAGCAACTGGTGGGCCACTGTGTG
This sequence comes from Aspidoscelis tigris stejnegeri, assembly GCA_023333525.1. Lineage (NCBI taxonomy): Eukaryota > Metazoa > Chordata > Lepidosauria > Squamata > Teiidae > Aspidoscelis > Aspidoscelis tigris. The sequence continues at coordinate 35,327,848 of JALMGA010000001.1, forward strand.
GGATGAGATGCTGGACTAGATGGACTGTGTTCTCATCCAGAAGGGCTCCTCTTATGTTCTGAGTGAGTGAGTGAGTGAGTGAGTGAGTGAGTGAGTGAGTAAACAGACAGACATTAGGGAAAATAAAGCACCTTTTATTTCAAATTAGGGGCGATTTTCCTCAGACAAAATAGAAGGATGATCATATTTAGCATGGAATTAAATTCAATTCATAGTGAAAACTTAATTCTGCTGTTATGGATTGCCACCACCATTTTAGACCATGGTACAACCTGACCAACATCAGATCTTCACTCAGCCACAAGTCTAACTTGGTATTCTTGGGCCAGGAATTCCTGTCCCCCTCTGAGACTTGCAGAAACTAGAGAGAGCCAGAAATATCTCTCTAAGCTCTTTGAAGGAAAAGTGGGATATGCATGTAAGAAATAAATAAATAAAAATGCTAATCTTCATATTTCATTAGTAACTGGGCCATAAATCTTTTTGTGTTAACCCAGCATGGTTTATGTTCTCTAGGCGTTGCTTCTGGATGTTTAAATGCAAATATTTTCCTTATCACAAGTATGAAACGGTAATCAAAGGCTCCCTTTCTTTACATAGCATTTACCCATAAAGCAATTTTTTAAAACTGTCCAATGGAAAACAAAAATAACTGCTTAATCAAAAAATGTCTTGCAGTCTCTCCTGAATATTATGACTTTGGGAAATTGATTACAATTTCTTCTCAGAGATCTATCAGGATAAACCACTAAGTCTTTGACATAAATTTGAATTCCAGAGTTTCTAGCTAACCAAGCTCATAAATGAATTCCTAAAAGCTGACTTGTGCCAGAGGACCTAACATTGCAGAAACCGCTTGGCAGAAGTCACTTGCTTCAATGAAGTGAACTGCTTTATTGAGCTCTCATTCAAAGATTTAGAGAAATGCCAGATTTCCATAAACATGCTTTTCCTTGAATTTCCAGAACTTTGATTAACAGATGGATAAGAGTATCCTGAATTCAGTGCATAGAATTCAGTTTTTCAGAAATGAGAGTGAGCTTTTTGCATTCCATAATAATGTTGTGACATTATCTTCTGCATTTTTATAACATTTGCCATTAATTAACACAAATGAAACTCCCCTCCCCTAACCACCCAAAAGGTTATGAGAATAAGAAAGTCTCAGTCAAAATTTCATAGGCAGGGGTCCAAGAGATTTATTGAGTTTCCCCTGCTTTTTAGATGCCTGATGACTGGGATGAACAAAACTCACCAAATTCATTGCATTCTGTATTTGCCCCTTTTCTTCCGATCTGCTTTGCTTTATGTTCAGAGCAAGCCATATAACATAACTACAACATTGCAAATGTGCAGAAATTTGGGCAAATAGATTTTTTCATGTGCAGATTGTCCGAAAACGGGAAAACATCAGTGGATGTGAATTGAAACTAGATATAACAAATGTGTTGCTATATGCTAGAAACTTTGCCCATCTTTGAGCCCCATCTGCATGTGTGAACTGAGCTATTTTCTGAAGTCTTCCAGTGCCCTAAGTTACATGAATATTCTTTCAAGTTCCACATATCACTTTTCTGGGGATCTGGATTCTGCAGTGTTTTTCCAAGTAATTTTTTTTTTTCTTGAAAACTTTGTAACATTCCTGTAAGTGGTGGAAACTGGAAATGCTGATTACCATGATTCTGGCAACTGTTTGTTATTACAGGAAGCATTTTTAGTTTTCAATCATCCATACACATATGGGTGTGTTTAAAAAGTAAAGAAAGGATTTACATTATAAACATTATCTTAAGAGCAAAAGCAATAAGCAACACATGCTGATTTCAGGCATTAGTTACTAACAAACTACCTTCTGAATGTATTCTCCAGTGAAGGCTGTGAACAGATATATATAGAGAGGGGTGGGCCAAGGGATAGATAAAAAATACACACAAACCCTCCCCACTTAATGTGTTCCCAAGCTTCTGATTATTTGCCCCTTCCACAGATGGGAAATGATAACTCTTCGAATCACTCACCAATTTGGTCAGCTTGGAAACACCTTCTACTGGGGCATGGAATCCTGGACCATTAGGGCCAATCAGTGACAAGCATGGAAAGAAAGGGTTAAGAATGCAGTCGCACAGGGCTTTATGAGGTAGTATTTAGGCACTAATCTTTAAAACTTTCTGATGCAGTTTTTTATGTGGTCCTTTGGAAATGGCAGCCCAAAATAGGCCCTGTACCAGAAATTGACATCAGGAAATGACTGTTTTATGGAATAATTTAATGGAGTTGGAAGTACTGAGCCCATTCATGCTTACCTCTGTAGCACAGTGTCCACACTTCATCATTGGTTCGCCACAGGGCGGTATACAAATAAATATTATTATTATTATTATTATTATTATTATTATTATTATTATTATTATTATTATTATTATTATTATTATTATTATTATTATTATTATTATTATTATTATTATTATTATTATTATCTGCTGTTTGCCCAAGCTCACCATAAATCAGTTGTTTGTATATTGTCTCTGTCTATTTGGCCTGAAGCAATGAGGATAAACTACAGGTAACTGTCTTTAATGCTTTCAGATCTGCAGGTGAGATCCCCCTGGCTGTACTACCATCTTAGTACAACAGTTAAAGGAGAGAGAACATGGGACAGATACTTCTCTGTGGTAGCCCCCAGCCTATGGAATACCTCCCCACTGAGGTGCATGATCCACATTAAAACTTTGCCTCTGTGGAAGGTCCATGGAATGGGGAAGGAATACAGTGCAGAATGCATTTAGATCCTAACATTTCATTTCCAGGGAAAGTTGGAGGAGTGCATGCAATGTTCCCAATTACACAGATCTTCCACTGTAGCTCCATGTAAGGAAATTCATTCTTAGTTCCTTCTAGAGATGTGCAAGAATATTCAAAATATTCATTATTTGATCAAATTCTGCTGAATTCAGACATTCGAATTTGAATTGAATGTCCAGACATTCGTTTTTTAATATTCAAATACAAATATTTTGAATCATTCGTATGAATCATTTGGACATTTGTATGTGTACGCATTACATACATATCTGTCCACATCATATCCCTATCCATATGCATATGTCCGGGATAAAAATGGGATGTGTACAATTGCATATGGATGCAAACAGATACATACAAACATTGTCGACATTCGTATCATCAAATATTGAATATTCATACGAATAGATATGAATGTATTCAAATAGTTCAAATTTTAGTACATTCATTTTTTCACTATTGTATGAATTTGGACATTTGAATATTCATTTTGAATTGAATTGAATGTTGAAAATTGCATTCCTGCACACCCCTAGTTCCTTCTCCTGCTCTTAGTTTGAGAATGAGAGGGATATGTGTATTTCAAGGGAAAGGCATCTAGGCACCAATCCTTGAAAGCATTCTCAAATCAGGATCAATAGTCTGGGTAAAAAAGCTTTGAATTTTGTAGCCTAAGCTCACAACGTGTTTTGTCTTACTTATGCAATGCAAAGATCACTTCATAAATATGTCCATCAAAAGAGGTCCACAGGTTGCCCTGATCATTTCACTGAGACCAACCTGTGACAATGATATCAACAAGATGAAAAGTAACCCTGATAATTCCCCCCTTCATCCTCTAAATATTCTTCTCTGCTTATTCCTGTTCTTCTGCCTGTACATTTGCTACTCAACCACATTAAAGATTTGACTCCATTTCTTGTCTGACTGTGGCAGTGTTGAAACACTGGTGATCAGCTTGCATGTCCCACCAGCAAATGCTCCCAAGAAACAAAAAGCCTTTATAGTACTGAAACAATCATCATAAATCTATGGCTAAATGCCCCTCCTTGTTGGAGTGAAAGAACTACATAGATAATAACATGCAACCATGGTTTATTAACCTTAAAACCCCCTTAAATCAGTCAGCAATTGAGAGAAGCCAAGAAAACTCTTGTGGTCAAATACGATGATTGCTGTTTAGAATTGTATGTATTCCCTTCAGAGCAGCTACAGCCTATGCAGTCCTTCTAAGAAGAATTTGGAGAATAAACTGCAATATTTGGGCAGGTTTTTTGGTTAGTTAGAATCTGATTCAGCATCTTTAAAAACACACACACAAAAAGCAACGTTAACCTTTCTGCGTGGGTGCACAGCCACGGAGGCCTGTGTGTGGCCCCGCGGCTTGGCACGAGTGTGGCTGAACGTTGCTTCCTACAACTGGCAAGAATTACCAGGTTCTACAACTGTAAAGTGTGAAGCTAGGCCTTGGGTCTGCCTTGTCTTTTCTGAACCATGTCTCTCCATCAAAGGTTTCCAACTTTTCTTCCACAGTCACTGACAAGAACATTGTCTTCAGGTACTGGCAGAGGATCAAATCAACTTTGCTTGCTGATTTTAGCAGATGAAATGTATTATGAATGGCCTTACTTTGTTGACCTAAGAGCTGCATTTACCCATTGACAGAGCTTGCAGACTATATTTCCATCAATGGATATGACCAAATTGTGTGTGACCACTTCACATATGAATTCAAAGACTGGGGAAAAAGCCATCTATGTTATTTCGTTGCCGTTGCCAAGATCGGTGAGGTCTTCAAAGGACAGGGGGAAAAAATTACTCAGAAGATTTGGAGGCCTGATCACAACCCTAAACATGGTATTAGTTAATGTCAGAATCACCACACCAGGCCCCATTCTGGAGACATAGATGGAAAGTAGCTTTAATATGGGCTTAGCAAAGAGGTCAGAGCTGCATACAGTATATTAAACATTTCATTCTACCTCAGTTCCCATACTCCTGTGCTACACTCAGGTCCTACTAATCCAAACAACTAGCAGTTCCCAGCAGCCCTATCTGGCCTAATCACAATGCAAGGGAAAAGCAACATCCTCAGTGTTAAGACTCCCTCTGGCCCATTGCTGCCACAGCCCCAATCTCCCTCTCCCTTGCTGAGACCCCTTCTGCCCCCCCCCCACCACTCAGTTCTCCCTTTCCCTTGCCCCCCTTGGCAAGACTCCCTCTGCAGTGGCACCTCTGCCCCCTGACCCAGTTAATCCTGGCCCAGGGAGCTCCTCACCCTCCTGAAACACCCTCACCTCCTTGGAATGCAAACCTACTCACCCCCACCCCCTCTGTGCATAAACAACCCCCCCATCACACTGCCTCCCCTTACCCTCCTGGAATGCCTCTCCATCAAGGTGAGCATTTCTCCCCCACCTCATCATCTGAAGATTACTTTTTCAGGAAGACTTGGTGGAGAAGGCAGCAACAACAGCAGGTAGGTGTAGCCAGCCTGTTCCAGGCTGAAAACAGCTTGGATAGAGCTACCTTCTTGTCCGTCTTGGAGACAGACTAAAACAGTAAGGTTCAACCGGAGCCTAGATGGGGGTGAATGATCTAGATTGAATCACTTTACTTTAGATTAGAAGTAAAACATGGATTCTTAAAGCAATGTTTGAAGGCACCCTTAGAACTAACCACCACTTTTTATTCCTTGTGCCAATCAAATATTGGATCTATGAGGTGTGCTTAAAAGTGAGGCTAACCTCCAGGGCCTAAGGTCAAATGCATTGTTCCATGGTTGCTTATCCCTCCAGCACCTTTGTTAGACAATAGCTACAAATGTGTATGCTAATTTTGGAGCATTTCTGTAACAGATAGTTGCATGTTGGGGTGTTTTTAAAAAGTGAGCTAAGCTTAGTTAGCTATCTGCTTTATCAAGGACAGAGGGAAAGAGAGAGGCTTGCTCAACCATGGAAGGAAAGAGATATTTATGGATCACAGCCAAGCAGTGGAGACACAGAGGGTTATGTCTCCACATTTGGGACTATCAGATGAATGATTGTGGTGGCATGACAAAGCTTGCTCCCAAATGCATTTCCCAGAGGCTCTGAGGCCAGGACCTTTTGCTCCTAGCCTTTGGAGTCTTTAGTGCCAGGCCTTGAAGTGCCATCTCAGACCAGTCTGTGGTGCAAGGGCCCCAGTCTTTTGATTGCTACACCCCAAGGCCTTCCTGGGGGTGCCCACTGCTGTAGGTGTGAATGCTGCTCCAAAGTGTGGATTATTAAGACACCTCCCATTCATCTGTTTTTTGATTTTGCCTAGACCTCTATGGGCAGTGCCTAAACCACACCTGTTTCAGTTCCAGAGCACAAATACTTCTGCTTGCTAGTTTTTTAAGTGATAAAATTAGTTTGGGGGTTTTCTTTTTTGAAGAGCAGTTAAATAACTGCTATAGTGAGGGTATGTGGTTAATTTATACGGATGTGAGAGGGAAAGCAGGAACAACCTTATGCTCCAGACTGCAAATGAAGTACAAAACATTTACACGAAGAGAGCTAGAAACATCACATAATTAAAGCTGAAACCATAAAGGTGTTGAAAACCCCAGTAAATTCAACTTCGCATCCCCCCGCCACAAAAAAAAATACAAGCATGTTGTAAAGTGGAGGACAGCTAGAGATATACATAAACTTAAAATGGCTGGTTGGTTCAAATTCAAATGAACACCCATTTGTTTATTTTGAACTTTTTTCTTTAAACAGCCGGGTGTTTCATTTGATTCAAACCCATTTGTACCTTAGATCAAATAGGTCAGAACATCCCTTTGTTTGATTCAAATTTGAATTCTGTTTTCAAACAGGCAGGGTATTGGATTCAAACACAAACCTTTCAGACAGCTGTGTTCAGTTTGAACCTGCTGAACCTACATCAGTTTGGTACATCTCTAGGAACAGTCCCAGGTCAAAGTTATTACACTGCAAATTGTGTCCCTTGTGAGGCACAACATTTAAAAGGCATCCTAAATAGGGATGTGCATGAACATTTGTAACATTCGTTATTCATACAAATTCAGACAAATATTTGTATGAATAGTTTGGACATTCGTTAAACTGGGAATACATATTGGATATGTTTTGATACGTATGCTTTTGTATAGGATACGTATCTGATAGGTATAAATTGGTATAGGATATGTATCTGATGTGTATATGTTCATATAGGATCTGATACATTTGCATTCATATTGGATATTCATATGAATTCATACGAATACATTCATATCGAATAGAATCCTACTGGATTCGAAGGGGATCTATTCAAATGAATATAAATTTTCTAACATTCGATTCATTACAAACAGAACATCAAAAAAAAAAAAAACCCATGCACATCCCTAATCCCAAATTCTATGCATGAATTGTCTATTAGTTATTAAACTGACTTTGTTAATTGCAATTAAAACCCACCTTTCATCTAAAGAGAACTGTGCTTTTTAGTCCTTATTTGCCTCTCATGCTTATATCATATCTTTTCACACAAAGGGCCTTTGCACTGGTTCTTATTCTGGATTAAATCTCAGAATAGGGACCTACCATCTGCATGCTGATGAGCACTATAGCAGAACCCACACAGGACCTGCTGTAGTCCGCACCAATATGCAGATGTTAGGTCCCTATTCTGAGGTTTAATCTGGAATAAGGCCCAGTGAATAAAAGGCCAAAGAAAGTGCACAAAGTAGCATACTAAACTGCTGAAAAGGAAGAATAAAACTATGAAATCAATTTTTAATTTTTTTTAAATCACATTTAAAAATAACAAATGTATCTACCCCTCTGACTATACTTGTCTAATTACCAACAGCCTGACTAAATAAAAATGTTTTAATCTGCTGGTAGAAGGACAGAGGAGGGGCACCAACCTTACTTACTTAGACAGTGAATACTAGAATCAGGCAGCCATTGAGAAGAAATGGAAGGAAGAAATAAAACCTGATCCATGGTTTGTGTGCATTTTTTGCTGCATCCACACACATGAAAAAAGCAGCTCGAAAGCAGCTAAGAGATGGTAACATGTAGACACAAATGTTCCTATCCCACTTCTAGTGCAGAATTTGAAATGGCATTTTCTGGCGATAGCGTGTGGATGCTACCACCTCCAAGCTGCTTTCAGGAAACTAAGGGCCCATCTACATGGGAGATGCCTGGTACCATTACATTAGTGTTATGGCACATATTTGTGGCACTCTGACCCTAGCTTTGCTATCTCTCTCCCTAAATTTTGCTATAGCCTATTGTGGGAAAACCCAATGATAGTGGCAGGTTTTCCCTGATAAGATATAACTTACCTTGAGCTGGACCTGCAATTGTCACTGAGACTTTTTAGATCTCCACATTCAACAGTGTGTAATCACACACTGGGTGAAAGGGAAGGCAAATTCATACAGTATCTACCCACTATAGTACAATTCAGCCCCCTTTAGTCCTCTTCCCTGATCATACCCCAAAAATGAAAATGAATAAACTCTGTAACAGCCCGAGTAAAAATCAGGACTCAAGAAAGTATGTTTGAAGGGAGGAAAGTTCACAAATAAAACAGATTGGACTATAAAGGTGTGACCAGTGGGGTCTTAAGATAGATGTGATCACACGGCCTGAAGATTCTCCAGTTATCAATAAAACATTTTTTAAAATTATTTTTCATAAACGTCAACTATTCTGCACTATTAACTACTAATCTCCTTAAAGAGAGTAAAGGTGTCTGCGTCCAGACTTGTGCAGTGGAATTTGCAGTCGCAATTGGTGCATCACACATGATGATTGATTGTCGCATTATCTGATCACTACTGTGCACTTACCTTAATGCTGATTTAACAGCACTTGCGGCACAGTATAAAGAAGATTTGAATTTTCCTGCCAGTCCAGGCACAATGGTGAGAAGAGACAAACAAGAGCAGGAAAGGCAGCTCAGTTCTGATTGGCTGCCTCATCCTGCGTGACCCTGCTTGCTGACTCAGCTCTTGCAGCTGCCGAGGGGGAAGCTAGGGAGCTGCTTTTTAGTTGGGATGGTTGCCTGTTGCTGTGCAGCAGATAAGCTGCGCCTTTCTCTTTAACTGTGGATTTATTCTGCAAGTCTGGAGGCAGCCAGTGTATTTTGCAAAATGTATTTAGTCTATTGTTACTGTTGCAAATGTTTTAAGTAAAGTGCAGCACACTCTGTAACAGGAAATGAATTTGGAAGCATGCCTCTGGCTGAATAAAAAGTAGAGCCACACACCACATAAGTTATTGAATATGTAACCTGCAGACACGAGTATGGGATAGCAGAGATTTCTGACTTATTGGCTGCATATTTTATTTAACAAAGGAGCCCAGGAGCTGTCCTTTGAAAAGAATAACCTTAAACATAGAAAGTAAGTGTAATATTATAGTATTATGATATGCAGAAGAGAAAATATAATGGTAGGGACTGGATTTTAATAAAAGTGCTGATGTCTGAATCAGGGGAACTGAGGAGAAAGGAATGAAAACGTATACGTTAAGCTAAAGCAAGGGCCCTTGATCTACCTTTTTTCTGGTTAACAACGTCCCAGCAGTCATCACTTCTAGTTGGTTCTCCAAAAGTTCAGGAAAACATTTTAAAAGTAATTATTGTTCCATCTTGCTATTTCAGTATAATTTATGCCCCATTCCTGTAGTAAATACAAATGAATTAGAAGTGCAGTTGTTTAAAAGTCTGATAGAGCAACAGCAACAGGGAGGGAAATAAAAACACATTTAAATTAGCTTTGCATTTTTAAATCCAATAAAACAACATCATTATGATGAAGGCAGTAGCATTTATTTATTAATATTTCAAGCCTTCAGATATATGGACACTTTGTAGATAGTACTGGGGCCTGATTTCAGTAGGGACCTAATTTTTAAACTTGTTTACCTTTTAGTTTTCATTAGAAATGGAGTCCAGTGTCTGTCCCATATGTTGAATTCGACACATAGCTGATAAAAATTAGGCCAGTTCACAAACTTGGATCTTGAAGTTCATTTTTCTGCTGTTTCATGCTGAGAGATGCTTCCATCTATGTGCTTGCCCTGCCGCCATTAAATAGTTTGTTTGGATCTGAAAACACACACACAGGAAGCTAGTAAACAGGGGGCAAACAGAGGCCCTTTCTGCACTGGGCCTTACTCTAAATTATATTCCAGAATAGAGACTTGCCATCCACATGCAGATGGCAAATCCTTATTCCAGGATATAACCCGGAATAAGGCCCAGTGCAGAATGAACCTCAGAATTTCTGGTGGTTTTTTTGGCTGTTTATATATGCATAAATTGTGAATGAATGGATAAATGTTTGCACATGGACACACAGACACACACTTCAGTAAGAATTCAATATGAGTTGCTCTAACTGATTTTTTCACACTTACCTCACTAAATGTGGATTAAGGAGTACTGGATCTTTGGGATTCAGTCCTTGGGGAATCTAGTCTGTCATGGACCCCGATCTTTCCAGAGACCCCATACATCCGCATGGGCCATTTAGCACCCAATGGCAATGGGCGCTAAACAGGGCCACCAGGCCCCGATTAGGTCCGAGGGGTGGTGCAATTGGCCCTCATATATGCCACTCAGGGGTCATTTCCTCTGGGCCTGCCCCTGAACCCTGTTGGCCAGAAGTGCGCTCTGCGATCCGGTCTTCAAGGAATTCTTGGAAGCACTGCATACAGATCCGCCAGGCACTGAAGCCTAAATAATGCAGCAAAACCCTGGCCCTTTATATACTTAACTGCTTTTGATCTGAATCAGTATGTTAGGAAAATTCCAGACCACTATGAAAACAAGTTGCCGCTCTATCAGCAAATGCTATTCATATTAGTTTCTTAATAAGCAGATGGGTCAGAGAGAAAAAGATTCCTTTTAATTTTGTATGCTGCAGCATAGGAAGTTCACTTTCCATAATCCCATCAAGACAAACTTCAAACCTCCCACATTCCAGAACACAATTTATACCTAAATCACGGCCGATAATTATAACATTCCCGTAACGCCTTCTAAATAGAAAGAGAAATACATATCAGATTTCTCTGACATGCACAATAGAGACAAGTCCAAATGGCTGACTGGTTTAGACCACTTACTTCTTTGAAGCTCCTTATCAGTTTGTTTTTGCAGACACACTGTCCTTGAAAATATTCCTCACAAGTACATCTGGATTAACTGGACCTACTGAACCGGGAAGAGTGAATCAGATCAGCACTGTCTGTACTGATGATGGTGATCTGGCTTCAGTGTCTCTGATCTGGCTCAAGCCTTCATGCAAGCTTTGCAGTTGCTTCCTCACACCCCCAATGGTTGGGAGTGAAAGTTCCTAGCCTCAGGGAATAGGGGTATACTTTTGGTGGTGTACTATGGTAGCCCTACATTTTTACTCCTAGACTTTGGGGGTCTTCGAGGTGCTGGTATTCAGTGATGCACCATCAAAACACTTCCCACAAGGACCTCCTGTAGTCCTGGATCACAGAAGATGTCCCATCTGCTTGTTTAGTCCAGTTGTAGACCTGAGGTGTTACTGCACTTACCTTAGGAGTGCATTGTGCACTAAGGCCAGTACCTTCTAGGTACAGGAGGACTCTACTCCTTTCTGTCTGAGAGGGATGCTCCTCAGTGACCAGAAATGGGAATGGTCCTCTGTGGACTGGCCACACCGCTGCCACCAAAGCAGGGTTCCTGCTCTCTTGCTGGCTTGATTGTCCACCACCAGCCGCATCACCAGTTCATGACCTACCAGCAGGCCGATGCAGAGGGGTGGCGACATTTGGGGACACGAACCCAATCCCCCCTGTAGATTGGTCCTGGGAAGCCTGCTGTTGCAGCGTTGGCACATGGAAACCTGCTTGATGGCAGCTTCATTGTGCCTGTGCACACAGCTAGCAGCCAGTCAGTGTGGGCAACATGGCCATATGAGTGCTGACAATGCATTCCTCTCCTGAGATGGACAAAGAACAAATGATCGTGCTGCTGGGTGCTTGTGGTAAGTCTGGGGTAAAGGTTGGGATAGTAATCATGAGTAATTAGTGCAGCTCTGGTGCAGCCTAGTGAGCACGCATAAGCTCTTCACCAGGGCTGTACTAATTACTGACTAGGGGTGGTTCCGCACAGGCCCTTTAACACTCATTAAGCACACATTCCAGTGTGTGCCTCCACACACGGGTTGCTAATTAGGACACTTATGGTGAGGGGTGTCGGCACAGCAAGCCCGTTTTTAATGCGGATTTCAGCGGCAAAACTGGTTTGCTGCCGGAGAGTCCGCATTAGCGGGGGCAAAAAAGCACACTTCCGGTGGGTGTGTCTGCACCTATCCAGACTTAATGCGTGCTTAATGGGTGTTTCTAGCACACCACATATCCGGTGGTTTTGCGCTGTGAATCTGCATCTGTTTCGGATGTGGCCGCACAGAGCCAAGCATGGCGAGCCAGGGGGCTCCTACCTTTTGGCTCGCCCTTGCCCCAGAAGTGGCAGATCGCCGCTTCTGGAGCCAGGGCGAGCTTCCCAAAAGCCCACCCTAGCCCACCCTGGGGGGAGCGTGGTGGATCCCCTCCTTACCTTGTCGGCGTCACCCCGAAACTGAAAGCAGATGCCCAGGATGAGGCGCGCCTGCGTCCTGTGCACTGCCTGATTGAGTGGCGCGCAAGTCAGGGCAGCGCACCTGTGCAGAACAGCTCTTGAGGGCAGGGGCTGCCAGGCACAGCCCCGGCCACTCAGGAGGAGCGCAGGATGCAGGCGCGCTGCATCCTGGGCACCTGCTTTCCGTTTCGGGGCAATTCCGATGAGGTAAGGAGGGGAACTGCCGCACTCCCCTCAGGGTGGGCTAGGCCGGGGTTTTGGGAAGCTTGCCCTGGCTCCAGAAGAGGCGATCTGCTGTTTCTGGGGCGAGGGCAAGCCGCAGCGGCGAGCTCCCCTGGCTCACCAGGCTTGGCTCCAGCGAGCCAATCGTGGCGGGCCGGGGGAGGGTCCTCCAATCCGGATCAGCGCCGCGTGTGCGGAGGCACAGGCACGGGGTAGATCGGCATCTCTTAGATGCGGATCTACTCTGTTAAACCGGATCTACCTGGCACCCGGAGCTATTAAAACCGGTTTCCTGGGAACCGGTTTTAATAAATCTGGGTGCCGGAGATCAGGTTTTATTTGCCCCTGTGCGGAAGCACCCTAGAGGTCTAAGTGCGAAGAGGCCTCCAATTTAATGAGTCTACAATAGATCCAGATTAATGGCTCTTAATCCAGATCTGGCTGTATCATCTGCAGATCGAGCCAGACTAATTGGAGCAGGGCCTTCTTGATCCACATTAATGTGAGGATGAGGAGGTCCAAGATCAGAACTATTGGTCCTTTGATCTGGATCAACAGGTAAATGCAGAAAAGGCCCCTCTTTGATCAGATGTGTCGTAGCTCAGACCACAGAAAGATTTGCTGTGTGATTGAAGCTTCAAAGAAGCCCAATGAATTGCAAATAGTGCTTTTGGGAGCTTCTGGCTTTGCCTGTGTATTATGCTGTAATGGATTGTGTTCTGATTCCTTTCATTACTCATTGTTTGCTCACTTATCTCCTAACAGAAAATGACAAATATGTTTCATATTATATGAAATTTCTCAGAAAATGCTCACTTGAGGAAACAAAAATTTGGAGAATTTTACCTTTCTCTCCCAAATATTTGGCAAAACACCTTTCCTTAATTTTGCTGCCCACATTCAATTGTAGATAACTTTAGAAGAATGTTTTTGTTCAGTCCAAAGATATTCATACGATCTTCCCTCATTATATATATCTTGTTAGAGGGAAGAGGAATGTCTTTGACATTGGTATTTTGCACCTGGAAATCAGAATTATGAAAATTTTTGCACCAACTGTTTTCTAAAGAATTTGGGGCCCTTTTTATAGCCGTGGTCTTGGTTAATGGCCTTTCTGTCTCCCCCTGTTGGAGGCCCTCTTTATGCATGTGTATCTTTCCATGTTTGTGAACATTAATTTCAAGCAGGTGTGAAGCACTTATATGGTTTCTCTCCCTTTTTTGAAGAAATAGTTGGTCTTTCCTGTGGTTACATAGTGGTTTTGTTCTAAACATGTACAGGAACAGTCTGGAATCTTTTCTTATTCTCTCAGTACTGTTGTTATGTGTTGTCATAATATGTGGTAGCAGTCTTAATCAAGATGTACTTTATCCTTCAGCAGTCCAGTAAGAACTCTTCTGTTCCTGCTTTAATTCATGATCCTCAGAGAGAACATCTGGTGTTTTAGGTTTTTTACTGTTTATCTCAGCACTTCCTTGTACTTGCCACTCTTGTAATAGTCACAGATATGCAGACAGTGTATTTTGTACTTTTTGTCCTTTCCCCTTCCATGGTCTTTCATTAAGTATTAAGAGATTCCCTGCTTTTCCCATTCTACAGTTTACTATTTCTTTACATTTTTTCATTTTAAAACACCTTTTTATCTCCTCTTGCTATTCTCTGGAAGTCTGAGTTCAGTTGGGTACATCTTTCTCCTCTGCTTTTTGCTTTCCTTGTCTTCTGGTGTCAAACCTTTTAGCCTTTTTATACTGTCCATGGGGTTTTCTTGGCAAAGATATCAGCGTGTTTTGCCATTTCTTTCTCCAGTGGATTACCTTAGGTCACTAGACTTAGGTTCTTGCAAACTGTCATGAATTATAGCAAAGTTTAAATAATTTTTCCTATGGGGAAATAGGTTTGGTGGAGTCACATCTGCAAACTTTGGGAAGAGAATGGCAAAAATAACTGACTTGCTCCTAGTGCTTCCTAAGACCATAGGAATTATTGACCAGTAGAAACTACCAACATCCAGTTAGAAACTCTCATCAAGGCCAGAACTTTAAACTGATGAAGGAAACAGTAGCAACATTGGACTTTAGAATCTTAAGAACCAAGAAGTGGGAAGTTTGCTTTGACAGAATTTGGAATTATAAGAAGTTCCAGAATTCAGCCGTCCATTTCTGCCTCCCTTGGTGCCAGACTCCAAGAACATGCAGGTTTCCAGTTCCAAAATCCTATAAAATTCTGCAGTCACACATATCAAATTCATGGATAATAAGGGGTGATTGTGTTTTAGACCACAGGATTTCATAAAACATTTTAGGCAAGGGGTGCTTGCCACATGTAACGTATTGTTTTCATTGTATGATGTTAAGCTTAGAGATATTACTGAAAAAATGAAAAGTCTTTGGACCTTGCTAGTGGTTTTCCAGAAAAAAAAGTTAAGTAGTCAAAGTGCCACTGCCCAAGTTTAAGAGAGAGACATCAATAGGTACATGAGAACATAAAAATTTGCAGAAGCATAACAACTATTCAAGGAAAAACAAACCTTCCAAGAGGAATAAAAAATGAAAGAAAAGAGTCCAGTAAAGATTGTAGAAGAATGGTTGAGTGCTGAAGCAAAGTGGAGGGTGGGATAAGGATCTGGGGATGAAAATAGGTTTGAAAATTTATTCAAAACAAGGTTATCTAAGGGCTTTTCTGCATTTACCTTCAATGCCCTGAAAAAAGTAATGGCATTCTAATAAAACCAAGCCACACTGCAGTTTTAAAAGAGGGCAGTTAGAAGCAAAGTGAACCAGGGGGTGTTCATTAAAATGGGTTGAACAATCCAGTTCAGCTTGATCCTGGCTAAGCTGCAATTGCCCTTCTAAAAGGCCTTTTCCCCATTGGTTTTAAAAACCTGTACAGGTTTGAACCTGTGCAAGGTTCAAACTTGAATCAGCTTGAGCCTCTTAAACTGAGTTTCAGTTCAAGCCAAACACACTGATTTGAACAAAACCTCAAGTTTAGAGTTTATTCACATCTTGACTTTCCACAGTTTGTTGTAATTCACCACTTGAAAGGCTGCAGTATAGTCAATGAAATAGGTGATTTTCTGGAACGCCCCTGTTTTCTCCTTAATTCAGATACCTTTGGCAGTTTCATCTCTACTACCTCTGTCTCTTCAGAAATAATCTTGCAGATAGTGCTGAAGCCTAGTTCCCAGGATTTTAAGCATTACCTTTCAAGTGTGTGAAATAAGCACAGTTTGGTATTTTTAACCTTCCTTCAGGACTGGGATCTAATTTGATCTTTTTCAATCCTGCTGTGTTTTCCAAATTCACAGGGATATTGGGGGTAGGACTTTAACATTATCATCTTTTAGGATTTTAATTAGTTCAGCTGAAATTCTATCACTTCTTCTAGCTTTGTTGTTAGTAAAGTTTCTTAAGGCTCACCTGACTCTCCAAGATCTATGCTCTACATCAGTGACCCAACCATCATGGATGGTTGTCAGTGATGTTGGGCCAGCATCTTCATTGGACTATATCCTGTGCAGAAGAGGGTGCCAGAAGAGCATAATCTGTGCTGTGTGCTAAACAACCACAACATGGTGTCTCCCATATTTCTTTCTTTCTTTTTTACAAAACTGTGTGGTACGGATGTGCACGGATATTCGAAAATTCAAAAATCTGATTCGAATTTGATGAATATTGACATTCAAATTTGAATCAGATTTTTGAAATTCCAATACAGATTTTCAAATAATTTGACTGAATTCGTCATAGTATGTCGCATCCGAATACTGGATCAACAGGTAAATGCAGAAAAGGCAAATGGATTCAAAAATCAGATATGAATGTTCCTGACATTCGTATCATTTGATTCACATTGGATTTTCAAAAATACGGATCAGGATAATCTGGATTTGAATCGGGTTTTTGAAAATCTGAATTTTTGAATTTCAGTTTGAATATTTGATTCAAATTGAATTTGAATGCAAAAAACGCATTTGTGCACATCCCTACTGTGTGATAAATAACATAAAAGTATAAGAAATAAAACCTTGATTTCAGTTTGGGAAAAATTCTGCTTAAGTCATTTTTTTAAAGAACACTATAAGCAGCTTCCTATGATTCAGCATTTTTGCTTTCTTTCACCCCCTAAGCATACTCATTTTTTTCTAAAAAACAAACTCTTCTCGTCTATACTCCTATGACTATGCAGTGTGAAATCAATATCCAAAAGCACTAATGCTGCTGCGTATTTCTTAAAAGTGTGGCAGGTCAGAGATGGTTTTATAATCATGCCTGGATAGTTGGAGGCTTTTGGGCAGACACCAAATCAAAACATCAGCAGAAAGAAGAATGAGATGTGGAAAGCTGATTTATCCATTCATACTCAATAAAGTAAGCATGTGGTAGCTGCACAATAAATAATCCCACGTTGGAGATTTATATGACATTAGAAATGGAGGACAGTTTGATTCCAGCTAAAAAGTCCATTTGAAATGGGGGAAACCATAGCTAAACACATCATGGGGGACTGTGAGTGAAAGATGAACCTTAAAGCTTGAGTCAGTTATTGAATGAATGAATGAATAATAAAAAATCTACCTGACATAAATGCTGTACAATTTCTACTCATGTTAATGAGCTTTGCATTATGATTCTGCCCCCTCCCCTTGTGACAAGAATCAGCAGCAGAGCTAACTGCGGTGTTTTATTTTCACCTGCAAAAAATAAGGGAGGGGGTGTAGCCCCAGTAGAAGAATATACTGTACTTAAAACTTCCTCTCGCTCTAAGTTGCCATGTTTATAAATCAAAATTATGTGTCTAGGGGGAAAAGGGAAGTAAAACTGTTTCCAACTGAAAAAAAGCGCCAATGATTCATTTCAGTTCAAATGATAATTGAAAATACAGAGAGGAAGAAATGATTCCTGACTGTTATTTTTTATTTGTGATATCTACTTTGTTAAAGGCAAACCTATAAGAGTCTCTGTCTCTCTGTCTCTCTCTCCCCCTTTAAAGATACATTTGTTGCTATAATTCTTTCTTCTTTGGCAGACATTGTATTCTAAAACTATTCTTCTCTCAGCATTTCATGACTCAGTAGATGAAAATAAGGAATGGCTGCAACATTTCAAGCTGCGAAGGCATATGGATTTTAAAGAATAGTAAAATCAGTATAAGAATTTATAGCAGAAACACTTCACATAGACACATAGACACAAAAGTGCAGCATGGGTATATGGATGGTGGTCGGTAGAAAGTATTGGATGACTGATCAACTTTAAGAGTTTCACTCCACTGTACAGGAATCTGGATGCTGTATTTCCTATTCACCATTATGGCATATGACTTTTATACAAAAGTCAGACCCATTTAATTCAATGGGATTTCCTTTCAGGTTAGGGAACTAGGACTTCAGACTCAAATATTTTTATACAGCAAGAGAGGAAAAGAAGATCAATTTTGACAGCTTGGGTACTCCAGAGATCTCAGTTTTCTACATTCCATTCTGCTGCTGCCATCAGGATTTTCTCCCTAGATGAGGCTGATCTAGGCCAAATTGCTGCACTGTGGAATTGATTAGGGATCTTTCTTCCTCTTCACTAGGACAGCATTGTAATTTAGTCTTCCATATTAAAAAGCAATCAGATAAATGGAAAATGACAGCAAGGGAGTTAATTTAGGGCCAAATTTTATAAGCAAGGGGATGGGGTATGGACCCATTTTGGATGTTTGTTCTATCATAATACAGCATTGGTTAAATTCTTTGAAACCACTTAATGGCATTTTTTCAAGAACTCCCCGAGATGAATATGTTGGGTTAGCATCTGCTTTTTTGATTGCATATCTAAGGCTGCGTTCCTACTTGACTTTTTAAAAACAAAATTAACTCTGATGTGAATGTGCATTCTGCCCATTCCCATTTTTAAAATTATAGATCACAGTCAATCCTGATTCTTGGTGTTCCCACTGAAAACACTCCAAAAACACATTGGGGAAAGTGCATCTTCTCCTCCCTGCCCTTTGCCATTTGAGGTTCCCACCCCTTTCTCTTGACTGAGTTTGCTCCTGCAGTTAACATGGTGATGTGGCCGAGGGTGGGGAATTCCAAAATCACCTCCCTAAGTCTAGATCTAGCCCACACTTTGTACCCAATGGTAGACAAGAGAGAAATTTATCAACCGTAATGCACCCCACCCCCCGATGTAAAACATGGGTTAGATCTAGGCTTAGGAGAGTGATTTTTCCTCTCACCCTCTCTCTTTAAAATTCTCCATCTACTTCCAACTTCTAAATGGATCCTGGATGTCTATGCAGAGGCTAGTTCCCAAGTGTGTGTGTGTGTGTGTGTGTGTGTGTAGTTTGGTTCATGCAGGCAAAAAAGGAGCCAGTCAAGCTGTTTTTCCCTTCACACCTGCCCACCCCTCCTCACTTCTTGCTCACCCACCTGCCAGCCATGCATAATGTCGTGCTATTTTGGGAAGCAAGCAGAGGGGCTCAATATTTTCTCAATTGTGTCCTGAAGGCTGTGTGTCATGCTCAGCCAGTGGTGGGTTGGTGTGATGGATTTTTTTTTTTGGTCATGCAAGTTCTCTCTGCTTCATGAGAGGGATGGCAAGGGGCTGCTCTACCAAGAGTGGAACCCCACTCATTTAATGACACACCCACAACAGCAACAGACATTGGACAGAAGGCTATTGGGGGGACAATCTGAAAGGCGTGATCTCCCCCCAATACTGTGGTACCATTCCCAAATCAAAAAAAGATAAAGCATGTTAACAGCAAAAACGGGAGCGAGAGCTGTTTTTTCAAGGTTTCTTTAAAATGCGTTTTTGGGTGATTTACTTTTCTGAAAGTATGGGAAGCCGATCTGTAATGGGGCCAAAGAATTTTCAAAACATTTTCAAACTCAATAAAACCCAGGTGGGAATGGAGCATAAGGTTCACAGCTGCAGCTTTTTTTCCATTGTGACATTTGTAAAAGTGACCAATGTTTCTGCAAGGTAAATAGTGTGGAGTGCCACAAGTATATTTTTCCCCAAAGCATTGCTTGAGTTGGTTCAGGGACCAGCAGAACATAACTATGTCTCCATTCCTACTCCATCTGTTAACAAATTAAATGACTTTGATTGTGAATGTGACAATACTGCCCCATTCTACTCGCATACCTTCTTAAGAACAATGATTAGGCAGGAAACTTGCTCACTATGGAACCCCTGCTTTTAGTATATGCTTTTATATAATGTGTGAAGTAGTTCCAAGATACATAAGTGCTCTGTCTTATCTATATTCTTGAGTTTCTTTTAACTTTCATTCTTTTTCACTAACTTTAGCTGGGCTCATTATCAGATTAAGGAGGAAACAATTACATTTTAAATAAATTTTCTTTATTTTATATTTAGCTTTAGAATGTGGCAAGTTGTTTTCAATTGTTATTCAAATGTTTAACAATAAAAAAATAAAACATAGCTGTAAAGGGGAAGAAAGTTACTGTCCCCTCCACCTGTATTTCTAGTCTTCATTTCTCTAGCTGGCTTACAAAACCACAAATTATGACTGCTGATTCATAGAACCAGGAAGCTATTGTGACATGTGTATTAAATGGTATTTTACATTTATATCCTACCCTTCCCCCCCCCCCCCAAAGAGCTGAACATTTCCCTTCTCCTTTACCCCATGAGAAAAGTTAGGCTCACCCAAGGTGACTTAGTGAGTTGTCATGACCAATTATGGATTTGAACCAAGGAACTCTGGGTTGTGATCTGACACTTTGGTCACTATACTTTTAATCCGAAGGTTGGAGTTGGCAGCTCAAACAAGGGGCCTGTTCGCAGTTAGCCATATTTTGGAATATATCTCAGGAGAGAAGTCTATTGTCTGTATGCTAATGCAGACTCTGGCAGGCCTCACCTGGGCCTGCTGTAGCCTGCTCTAGCATGTCAAAAGTATATTCCAGAATAAAGCCAAAAGCAAACAGACCCAAGAGGATAGGGATAACTTTAGGATTGAAAAAAAAAATTAAAGTAGCACTAAGTTTGATACAAACTTTTGCCTACAGTTTTCATCTAGATAGCTGGTATGAATTGAGATGACTAGGAAGACTTTGAAATCATGCTCTTATGTTTCCTATCCTTAAACTCTGTTCCACAAGTGACACCATCAGAGTATGACTTTGGGGTCAGATACCCATTCTGTAATATGAGTAGGAAGGCATCCAGAAGGACCAGATTTGAATGGTTTCATTTTGGGGCCAAAAGCACATCTGAAGTGGGTATGGGGAGGTTAGCTGATATAGTTCATACATGAAGGATGGTGGAAATTGTAATTCAGTGATATCTAGAAGATCATGGCTTCTCTCAGATGTATGTGAGACACAGGCCACATTCCCATTACAAGCTTATTTCGGTTTCAAACCGTTTTCAATCCTCGCAGACTCCATGTCAGTTTGGCTTAACACACTTTCCACGTGTTAAATCACCCCAAAGCATTGTAAATGTTAACCCTCATTTCAACAGGTCTCACTCTGGATCCTGTGCTTGATACGTGTTACATTTTTTACTGTGGGGACCCTACCGTTTTAAGGGATGAGAATCCATGTTTAGGGTTTCCCTCTCCCAATAGCTTGCTTCCAAAAACAGTGATTTCAGTGTAAAAATCCAACCTTCACGCAGCTGCTACACTGTAGCAATCCAGGCACTTCACACCTGATAACAATGTCACACTTTTGCACAATTCTAGCCCTTTGGAGTTCTGACCTTTAAAGGGGAAAGGAAAGCAGGGCAGGTTTTGGGAGATGTGTGAATGTTTAAAGCCCCCTTGCTTGAGTTGCCGCTGCTGCTGTGTGCCCTGGGCAACGGGGAGAATCGCTGGTTGCCCACTGCCAGTTTTCCTCCATCCAGGCAAGCGGCAGCCACCCAGCCAGGCTCGGTGAAGGGGTCCGTTATGGGTGGCGCATTCACTCCAGGAGGAAGAGGGCAGGGCATCCCCAAAAAGCAGCTTTTAGAAAGTAGCCACTTGAGTCCCCCCCTTGAGTCACATACGCCACCTACAATTCTCAGAATCCGGATCCAACACGATTAAGCTGAAAGTAATGGGAACAGGCAAATTCGCGTTTGCATCCAGTTCTATTATTTCGGTTTAGGGAAACTGGATTAAGCTTGTAATGGGGATGCAGCCACAATGTAATGAACCCCAGATCTGGCATATATATATATTATTCTGTTTAATCATTGGGGTATTTGTTCAAATGGTGAATAGAGAATCAGGATTTAAAAAGTCAGAATTACCAGGGCCATGAGATTCTGTACAAGGGAGGGGGGGAGAGGAAGGAAAATAAGAACTCATCAAACAGTTTGAAAAATACACATTTGATAAATTACAGGAAATAGCAGGTTAGAGAAGAGATGTTCACTACTTTTCTTCCAAAATCCCCTGAAACAGCTGTAATGAGTTGGTGATAGGATATTTCATGAATGCAGTATGGAAGTATTCAATTTGAAAAAGAAAAAAAAAAGAAATGAGTGAAACTGGAGAATAGGGTTAAAAAGTTCCACCTTAAATTGACTCTGACTTTCTAATTGGCTAGCCAAAGGCACCCTGCATCAAGAGAACTTTTATTTAGTATTCCAGTCAACTAGCCATGACTTCTCCCCTTCTTATCATCTCTCCTCCAATGGTCAGCGAACTTCCCATGGTCACAGAGTATGCTTGGTCCACCTTGGCTTGTGAGTTCTCAAAGCTTAAATTTGCATAGAGCAGACTATTTGCATCAGTGAAGCCTGTCTTGTTTTTCTGATTCAACAGCCATAACTAAGGCAGTGTCCAGATGCCCATTTTGGCTACCTTCCTAGCATCTGGGGAATTAGGCAGACAAGCACCATATCTCTTCTGCCCCCCTTGTGAACAGGGCAAGGTATGTATTTGTGCCTCCCTTATGCCTTTGATATTTATTTATTTCTATGTATTTATGTCCTGTCCTTCACCAAACTGTTCCAGGATGGGTCACAACATTAATATAAACATGAATAAAACCAATAAAATAATTTTAAATTTAAAATCTAATTAAACAACAACAACAACCCTTCTCAGCAGGACCACAATAGAAGTAGCTAATCATCAAAGGCCGGGATGCACCTAAATTCATGCAACATTGGTGCCCGATGTTTCTCTGTTGGGAGGTTGTTCCAGAGCCTGTAAGCCACCACAGAGGATATCCTTTCATGTGCCACTGCTCCTTGAACATCTGAAGGTAATGGAAAAACAAGGAGGCCATTCACCTGTGATCTGATTGGGAGAAGGCAGCTATTTGAGGTCCAAACTATTTAGAGTCAAAATAAATAAGTCAAAACTTTCTATTGGGCTCAGGAGTAAATAAGCAACCTGTGCAGATCTTTTAAGTTTGATGTAATATGTGTCCAGCCAGAAACTCCCAATAGGAGTCATGCTGCTGCATTCTGCACTAGTTCCAGCTTCTGAATATGAAAAACACATTAAAACAGTCTAATCTGGAATTATCAATGCATGGATGATGATGATCAAGTTGTCCCTATCCAAGAAAGGTTGAAGCTGATTGTAACTATTCTTATGGGCAAATTTGCACTTTGCCTCCCATCACTGTGAGCCAAAGTGTTAGAATGCTTTAGGTGTCTGCACTTGCAGTGTGAATGGTTGACCTTATGGCAGCCATTGCAGAGCCCCAGTGATGGTACCAGCTCACCTGTGCAGTGCCGTTGCTGGGGTGACCTGGCTGGTCACATGCTCACCTGTACCTGGAAGGGCTGCATATACAGCATGCTGGGCTATTTCAGTCCTGGCACTAGTATAGGTGTGGAGTGTGAAAACACTCAATGTTTCTCCCACATATTTCCTGTAAAATATAGATTTCCCCAGCTGGATTTAACCAGATAATTTTTGGAAATTTTAAGGGGTGCATATGATGTGGTTATGTGCATGAACTGAAGAGATCTAGGTTTCAATCTGTGTTGCTGGTGCATTCTAGAAAAGAAAGGGTCAAACTGATAAGAGTCTATTTCTTCAACCAGGAAACATTCTATATCATGGTATCCTATTGCCATTGTATCATGATACTAGTTTTATTTGAAGCGTTCCTGAATGTTTGTGCTCTCTCTCTCTGTTGTTGTTGTAAATGTAAAGATGCTTGGCTCGTCGAAGACCCTTTCTACTCCATCACAGCAAAAATCCCAAAAGCTTTCAACAAAACTGTTAAACTAACCAATTAAATTATATCTATTTAGGAAGTGATGACAATGTGCAATTGCAATAACGGGAAGCTAAGGAGAAGCTGTGGTCATAACACAGTTACTTAAAGCACATTTAAGATACAAATATCACTGTGGTTTTTTATTTGTTTCCACTTGTTGAGTCATTCATTCTGAGAAATTCTTCCAGCTTGTGCAAGTGCCAACTCAAAGGGAAGTTCCTAACCTTCTGACAATACAAAGTTGCAAAGAAGTGTGATTACATTGCCCCTCAAGCAAGGAAACCCTAAGACACAGTTCTTCAGGCCAACAGTTATGCTAATTCAAGGGCAAAGTAGGACAGCAATTATCCTCTTAAAAATGAAATATGCCTTATTCAAAGCAGGAAACATGCATGGCTTCAAGAAGCAAAGTTGTAAGTCCTCAATATAAGCAGTTGAAGGGAGCACAAAAGTATAGCAATGCGGTTTTGGTCCTGATAGCTATAAAAGAATTCATTTGACAGAAGCAGCTTGAATATTTATGGCAAAATTATATCCTTCTGGGTTTAACTTTAAAGCAAACAAATTAGAAGTCATTGGTGTGCAATACAGGAACTATTAAGTAGTTCCTACCCTTATAGAAACATCCTTAACATCTAAGTGTAAACCTAAATGAACTACTTTTCAGCTATGAAATCATATGCAGAGAAGCAGCTAAATGGGAACTGGATTTTGTACACCATCCCCACTTGGCACTCAAATTCACTAAGATTTGCCTGAT
Organism: Aspidoscelis tigris stejnegeri; assembly: GCA_023333525.1. NCBI lineage: Eukaryota > Metazoa > Chordata > Lepidosauria > Squamata > Teiidae > Aspidoscelis > Aspidoscelis tigris. Next base: position 35,352,435 of record JALMGA010000001.1, read on the forward strand.
TTTTAGACCAGTTAGAGATGTGCACAAACTTTTTTTTTTTAGTTTGACTTGGCTTGGCTTGGTGGCAATCAAAGTGAACCAAACCTTAATTGGATCAGTTTGATTCAAACATGTTTGAACAGGTTTCAACCAAACTTTGAATTTCTTTTTTTAAAGCCCCACCATTTTTAAAAGTTTTTAAAAATAATTTGGAACAGCAAAAATACAGCAAAGAGGAACAGCTCATTTGAACATAAGAATGTAAGAGGAGCCCTGCTGGATCAGGCCATAATCCATTTAGTCCAGCATTCTGCCACACACAGTGGCCCACCAATTGCACATGGGAATCTCAAGCAGAGACAAGGACAAACCTTCTCCTGCTCTTGAATCCCAGCAAATAGCCTTAGAAGCATCCTGCTTGTCCCCCCAGGCTGAAAGATGTACTTAGGCATCCATTCTAGGAGCCATTGATACATCGGTCATCCATAAACTTGTCTAACCCTTTGAACCACTTATGTTTGTGAGTGGGTCATAAGAACATAAGAGAAGCCCTGTTGAATCAGGCCACAGACCATCTAGTCCAGCGTCCCATTGCACATGGTAGCCCACCAACTTCATAGAGTGCCCTCTGGATCTAGTGTTGTGTGATAGAGAAAAGAAATTTTCTCTATCTTTTCTATACCATGCATAATTTTATGTACTTCAATTAGGTCTCCTCTTAAATGCTGTCTCTCCAGACTGAAGAGGCCTAGACATTGCAGCCTGGTTTTGTAAGAGAGATGTTCCAGCCCCTTAATCATTCTGGTTGCTCTTTTCTGCATCTTTTCCAGTTCTACAATATCCTTTTTGAGGTGTGGTGACCAGAATTGTACACAATATTCCAAATGTGGCCTCACCATAGATTTATAAAGAGGCAAAATGACACTTGCTGACTTGTTTTCTATTCCCTTTCTAATTATTCCCAGCATTTTTCACTGCTCCTGCGCACTGGGTAGACACCTTCATTGAACTGTCCACCAGAACCCTGAGATCCCTTTCCTGGTGTGTTGCAGAAAGCTCAGTCCCCATCAATTTATAGACATAATTTGGATTTTTGGCCCTGATGTGCATTACTTTGCACTTGTTAAGATTAAAGCACATTTGCCACTTGGTTGCCCACTCACCCAATGCTAAGAGCTCCCTCTGGAGCTCTTGGTAATCTTTTTTGGTTTTTACCACCTTAAATAATTTAGTATCATCAGCAAACTTTGCAATTTTACTATGTACCCCTTCTTCTAGATCATTGATGAATAAATTATCATTTATTCATAAGATTCCTTAATATACAAGGCTACACCACCTCCATGTCATCCTTCCCTGTCTTTCCTGTACAGTATCCCATTGGTTTTCACTGGTCCACCAGGTTTCAGTTATACCAATAATATCAATCCTATTATCCTTAACTAAGCGTTCTAGCTCCCCTATTTAACTTGAAGGCTTCTGTTGTTTGCATATATACATTTGTATCCACTCCTCTGGTCCAAATTCTGCCATCGAGGAACATGTGAATGCTTCTACTGCCCCTTGCATTGTTCTGCTTGCATACTATTGATTAATCCCCCACTTCCCTCTTCCTCGGCTTGATGTCCTCCCTGCCTGAGGCTTCCACTCTCTGAGGCAACTGGGGGGCTGCTTGTCATGGAGTGGGATGCTCCTACTGCATCCCTGAAGGCCTCACCCTCAGCTCTGTGGTTCTCTGTCTCATTCTCCAGGTCCGCTACCTTGGCTTTGAGGGAAGAGACACATTCCCTGAGAACCCGGAGCTCATTGCACCGAGCACAGACCCAGGACTTCTGCAAAACACTGGGAAGTCCCCCTCCCCTTGCTGGCATTCTACCTTCATTTTATTTAATGGACTGGTTTTATTTTTGATAAATTAACTTAAAAGTATTAAATAATTTTTCTTAAAGATAAACTTTTCTGAATTAATACTTTATGTTATGATATAGTATATTTGTTTCAGGTAAAATAAACTCTGTCCAAAAATCACTTGCCTCCCAAACTTACTACAACGTAGCAGCAATTTTTCCAGATCATTTTATCAAATGTCCAGTTACTTCCTGTTTAGTCTCAGGAAAGAGCACCTTCCTCCACTGAGATCTTTCTCAAACTGGTCCCGGGATTGGTTTGGTTTGAACCAGCCCCTTTCAGACAGGTGGTGGCTCAGTTTGTGTCAAACTTCTTTAAACTGCTTCAGATCAAACTCTCAAACAATAACTGAAATTTCCACATCTCTAGAAACAGATCCTGGGAGATCCAGAAGCAGTAACTGGGCAGCCAGACTTGCTTATTTTCTAATTATATTTGGCTTTGTTCACACTACATTCACATGCACCTCTGAGATGGTTTAAAGATGGCTGAGAGACTGTCTGTACATGGGATCATTTATACAAATACCTCAGGCTAGAAAATGTGGATTAGATGTGGAATGAGAACATGTGGGCCACATGCTACAGTCCCTGAGTTGCTTTGAAGCTCTTCTTTTGCAAAATTTTAACAACGCCTTTAACTCTAGTGAAAGTTAATAATGGCTTACGTGGCTAAGAGCATGATAGCAACTGACAATGAAGCTACCCTGTGAGCAAATCAGGCTTGTTATTCCTATCAAATATGCACCTAGTTTCCTAAAAGGAAAGCTTCACTTTTGAGCTGTCATTTTCCTCCATTAGAATCCTTGTGAAGATAGAGGTACTGCCTGTCACATGTTCTTGTTTCCACTGTAATCTGGGAATACTACTTGATAGATCTCTGCCATTTGAGGCTCAGGTGAAGACAGTGGCCAAGGGTGCCCATTTTCAGCTCTGGTGGGGTCTGCTGTAATCCATGAACAGCATGTCCCTATTCTTAGATATAATTCAGAGTAAGGCTCAGTGTGGAAAAGGCCATAATTAGATGAAAGGTGGAGTTGATAAGTGTGAATAGGTACATATAGGATATTTTATCTTTGTGAGGCTGGAATTTAACCTACCTCACAAAGGAAAGCACTACATCAATCACTTCACCCACTTTTCCCAATGGTGCTCTTCGTCACCACCAGAAAAGTGCCTCCTAAAAGGTCATGAGGAAATATACTCCTCAGACATGTTTTTATTGCTGAGGCCACACAATAAAAGGACCATTTATTCAATGTCTAGAATACATTAACATGTGTCAACTTTTATTTCAAGGCTAACAAGCAAAATATCAAAATCAATGAGCACTATCAGCACCCTTTCATATTCTTACTACTCCTGATGTAGTAATAGAAAATAGTTACTGTTTCTCAATCATCCAATAATGAAGAACAAAGTCAATCAAAATTATGGCCAATAGGAACCAAAGGATAAGCTTGTTTAATTTTTGCAAAAGTGGGCTTTGACCTAGCCCACAATAGCTGCTTATTTTTCCTGGGTAGCCCAGTGACCTTGACCCCTAGGTGCTTATTAGTATGCTGAAGGCCTTTGGAACATTGGTGCAGCTTCTGAAAGCTCTTTGAAGGCAGTTGTGAGGTCTGAAAGAAGAAAAAGAAGAGTTGAATTTTATACCCACTTCTCTCGCCCATTTAAGGGGACTCAAAGCAGCTGACAAGGCTTTCTGTTCTCCCCATAACAGAACAGCCTGTGAGGTAGGTGGGGGCTGTGAGAGCACAGAAGAGAGCTGTGATTAACCTAAGGTCACCCAGCTGGCTTTGTGGTGGAGTGTGGAATCAAATGCGGTATTCCCAGATAAGAGATCAGCTCCCTAACTACTAGACCAAACTGGCTCACTGGAGTGGCCTTGCTTGGGTTAGTTGGTTGACCTGGGTGTGGGGTGGACTGTCCTGCAGGCGTGTGGAAAGGGCCACAGATGCCATCTTAAAATAAATAAATAAATAAATAATGCTGCTATTGCATGGGGGAATATCTCACTGAAGGAAACATCACTGAACCCATTTCAAGTTGACCCAATAGTGGTCACTATAGATTATCTGCTACGTTGCTTAGAGATTTTTCACTGAATAGAATTATAGTGTGATCACCTTTGCCCTAGATGGTAGTGCTTCTTGTTTATCTTCTGGGTAATGCTAATCCTGTGACTTATGAAAGCATTAATGATGACATGGCCTGAAAAAAAATGGCTTCCCTTTGGTCAACTTTCCACACAATTCTGGCGCCCCTCTGTGGCTCCACCTTTCTGTGCTTCCTTTTTGCTGCAAGACATGCTGCAATTGGGGGACAAGGATTAAAGGATCTCAGGGATCTATCAGAAATCTTGCAACTAATGGGTATTATCATCCTGCTGTCTTCCCTACCTGGAATCTTATCATGTTAGAATTTTACTGTTTTGCTACTTTTTAATATATATAAAATTCAATTGTATTTTTGAATTTTTTTCAAATTATATAACTCGCCCTGAGAGCAAGTGGTTAGCTGGAAAATAAACCTACTAACTAACTAACTAACTAACTAACTAACTAACTAACTAACTAACTAACTAACTAACTAACTAACTAACTAAGGGTGTGTTCACACTTATCTCTTGATGAGCTCCGGTCCACTTTCTGGTGAGGCCCAGTTACACTTGGGAGCTGTGCAGCTCACCAGAGTTTCCTGCAGGTTCCCATGGAACTATCCAGCAATGGACTGGTAAGCAGGAGTAGCTCACTTGTTGCAGGGTGCTCCAACCTCACCTTCTTCCAGGTGCGGTTTGATGAGTGGGTGTGATGACTGCAAAGTGTCTGTGTCTGCAAAGTTGCACACAGTATCCAGATTGCCATAGCATTGCCCAAGCACATGTCAGATGTTGTCTTGGAAGTTGCCATGGCAATCTGGTCAGCCCTAGCCTGGCCATTAGCACTTTGAGTTCTACTGGCTCAGTACAGGGCTTATCCTGTACTTGATGTGCAAATGGCCACCACTGCACTGGGGCTTTATCAGACAGTAGGGTATTTTTATACCACACTACGCTGATGAGTACAAACAGGCCCTAACTAACTCAATAAAATGAATTTGTCATATTCAAAATTTGTACAAATTTGGACATTCAAATTCAAATCAAATGGTGATGATTTCAAATATTTTTTAAAAAATCTTTTTATTAATTTTTAAAATTACTTTAAATCCCCCCTACCCCCAAGGGTAATAAATAATTCCAAGTTTTATACCATACAATGAAAAGGCTACACAATTCATAATACTACACTGAAAAAATTAAACGTAACTTCAATTTTTCACTTTCACTCCTAAGCTTGTTATCTAAATATATTTTAACTATCATCCATTTTTGTTTACATATTCTAACCCTATCCAAATTACTTATATAATTCATATGACTATTCGATATTTCTACTGCTATTACACTGATTATATAATTATACCATTTACTAATGAACCATTTCGTTCTGTCCTTCCATCCACTCACTAGGACTATTTGAGCACATGTTAACAATTGTTCTACTATTTCCTTCAATTGGACAGTCAGAAGATTGTTTAACTCCATATGTAATACTCCCATTCTCCCTGTTATTATACATTGTATGTTCAGCATATCACTGATTTCTTTATCTTCTTCCAAAATTCATTACGTTCGTGAAACTGGGGAGGTGGGAAATTGACTGCCCAGCTACATTTGCAACAGACCCAAAGTGGGCTGAGAGTGGATTTTATGCATTCAGAGTGGATATTTCGGAGATACTTAGGCAATTAATAGTAGGGATTCAAATTGGATCTGTATCGAATATTTGTATTGAATTTGAATCCTACCACATTTGAAGGGGATCCATTCAAATGAATACGGATTTTCTCGCATTCAATTTGATACAATTCAAACACACATGCCCCAAAAAACCTTGTGCACATCCCTAAATAGGACCACAGTTTATTTGTACAATTTTGTACCAAGTTTCTCTCAAGTTGTAATACTTTTTCCTCTATGTCAGTGGTTCTCAACCTGGGGGTCAGGACCCCTTTAGGGGTAGAATTACCCTTTCAGAGGGGTCGCGATAAGCCTCTGCCGCCCTTCCCTCCCAACTCCCAGCTGCTCCGCCCCTGTGGTTGGGGGTCCCCACAACATGAGGAACTCCATTAAGGGGTCGCGGCATTAGGAAGGTTGAGAACTGCTGCTCTATGTCATATCCTCATGACAAGCCTCTAAGGGAGACACTGATTGACTGACCATCACTAAGTGGACTCATGAGGGCTACAACCCTGGGGATCTACTGAGACATTCTAACCTTGCATTGCACTCATTTGTTTGCTGACATGAACTGCTCATGGGGAAGTGAAAGCATGATGAGAGGAAGAAAAAAATAAAGAGACCCAAATTCTAGCTAAAATTCTTTTAACCACAAGCTTATATAAGGGAAGTATCCCTGCTTGCCCCACCCCCATTACAGAAAACTACAGAAAACATTCTGAGCTATGCCTTTGTACAGGAGGAAAAATAAATATCTCAGGACATTAATTTAAAGTTTCCATGATCTGTGGAGATGCAAAGAAGCACAGAGCTCATTCAAACTAGGCTGTTGATGGGCAGAGACCACAAAAATATGGTGCCAAATTCTCTAGGTCATATGTTTGCAGCTTACACAAGCATTGCATAAGTCATGAGGGAGGAATCTGTGTTTTCACAAACTGTATTCAACACAGTGAGGACATTGCACTTCTGTGAGCAAGCCCAAAGACTTACAGAATTGCAGTATTTTAGGTCTGGAGGGCATTCAATCCACTGAACACCTGTCCCTTCCCCCTTTCTCACAATGTTGGATGAAGAATGTAGATGCCGTTGTAACATCCCTCTTAGCTTTAGCCTAAATCCACCTCTTGAAAGCTTAACTTGAAGATGTGAAACTGTGGGTTTAATGCTTTGCTCATTGTTGTAGTTTGGGGTTTAGGACCAAACCAACTGAAGATTCTTTCCTTATGTGATTCTCCTTCCTCCCTCATTATACCCCTCTCCCATGTACCATTGTCATTTGAAGCAAGGCAGGTGACAACTTATCTGTGACTCTATATAGCAACATATAATGCCCATACAAGTATGCAAGCTTTGTGCTTCAGTTTAAAGTGGGATTATGTATGAACAATTCATTTCATTACATTCTTTACATTCGTTCATACAGAACTGGATGATAAGATTGATCCAAAATGTCAGCTAGTTTGGTCTAGTGGTTAGGGAGCCAGACTCTTTTATCTGGGAGTACCTGGTTTGATTTTTCACTCCTTCATGAAGCCAGCTGGGTGACCTTGGGCTAGTCACAGCTCTCTTCTTGAGCTTTCACAGCCCCACCCACCTCACAGGTTGTTCTGTTATGGGGAAAAGAATAGAAAGCTTTGTCAGCCACTTTGAGTCCCCTTAAATGGGTGAGAAAAAATGAGGTAGAAAAGCCAGCTCTTCTTCTTCAAAATATATTTAGGTGTACATAAATTGCATTGGGTTCAGTGAAATCAGTCTCTTAAGGATCATATAGGAGTCAGCTTGCAGCTTTTGTAAAATGTTTCTGGCATATTTTAGGACTGACAGAAATATGTCTTGAGATCCATCTGTCCGTCCGTCTGTCCATCCTCTGATTTGGAGTTTTCAAATCCATGATGATAGGAATTTTAGTTCAAGTTAAAAAATTGTTAATCTCTGCTACTTATGTTACAATACTTGGTGACAAAGTACTGAAAAGGGGACAGTTACAAGGTCCAAACAGTGGCACCCTCTGTATATTGCTTTATATCCTGTGGAACATCAATAATACTACTTTACATAATTTCCATTGTAAGGCAAAGGAACTTTCATAACTTCATAGAGAAATGGTGGGAGAAGCTCTCTCTGTCTCAATTCCCGTTATAAACTGTCTGATGGGTACATTATCCATAGAGCTCTGATTTAATGCCATTTAAATGCCCAGGCCATTTGCTGGGATTCGAGAGCACGAAAAGTTCTGTCTGCTTCAGATGTCCATGAGCATTTGGTGGGCCACTGTGTACGACAGGATGCTGGACTGGATGGGCTGTGGCCTGATCCAGCAGGGCTTCTCTTATGTTCTTATGTAAGTAGCTAATTAACTGATTAATTCACATTTGTATCCCACTGTACCACACTATCGTGCTCAGGATAGCTTATTAAAACATTGAAAAACACAGTTAAAATATAATGAAAGCAGAGTGTGATCACACACACAATCCCCCCCACATCTCTAAGGTGGTTCAGAGGTGGTTTGCACGTGGGATCATTCACAGGCCAATTTGCAGCCTAGAAGTGCCTCAGAGATAATAGCATGGCCCCCTACTGTCTCCAAACTGCTTTTCTTCCTGTGTGTGAACACAGCCTTAGGTGCCATCTCCACGTGTGTGGGATCTGGTGCAAGATACAGAAGAAAGGTGTACATTGTCCACTTCATTTGAACCTGTAAGAATACTGTTGAAGGAGCAGAATGCTGCCTATTGAAGGTTCAAAGTCTAGCTTGGCCTTGTGGTTAGAGCGTTGGACTCTTATCTGACAGCCTCCTGCTTTGATTCCACTCTCCATCTCAAAGTCAGCTAGGTGACCCTGGACTAGTCACAGGTCTCTTTCTCAGTTCTCACTGCCCCACCTACCTCAGAGGGTGTCTGTTGTGGGGAGAAGAACAGAAGGTTTGTCAATGGCTTTGAGTCCCCTTAACGGTATAAAAACCAACAACTGCATGGTTTTGGGGGTCAATTAAAACATTCTTCTTTATCTAGGCTTTTGTCATCTAGCTCCCTCCAATTATTATCCTCTCACAGTGGGAGGGTTCTATTTAAAGTTATGTTTTATATGTATGTATGCTTTTATGGCTTTTATGAAATGGTGTAATCCACCCTGGGGCCTCAGCATGAAGGACTGGATATAAATATCTGAAATCAGTACATGAATAAACTATGTAAGTCTTTCGGAGAGAAATAGAATTTACTGAATATACTCAGGATAAAGATATAAAAAAATTGGTTCTAACTGGCCACGCTAATTTAGCTGAGATCTTAATATTTTGCCATTATTAGTTTGTGTGGCATTTAAATGACCAAGATCAGCAAACAAACAGAAAAGCCCATTCCTGCTTTTGAAATTCTAAAGTATATAAGTTCCTTTATGCCACAATGGCCTCTAGTGGATCTCTTGCAACTGACAGACAGCTCAATCATTTCCTCATCCCTGCAAGCTGCCAGCTCCAGCTGCCTTTGAGATTAATGCAAGACCCTGACTGAGGGAGGCTTCATTCTTAGACTGTGCTCCTGAGGACCAGCAAGGATCCTGGGCTCTCTTCTCTGAGTGTTGATTTATTGTCCCTGCGGATGGCTCATTGATTCATTTTCCCTCTCAGTTTGCTCACAGGGCACCCCAGAAACCATCCTTTAGCAATATATTTTGTTTATGATTTCCTTAGGAGCAAGGGAAGAAAAACAAACCAACAACTTTGTGCACCTGTTACATTTAATACACCAAGAGGTTTCAAGGGGAGGGTGGGGAAGGAGAGACAGAGCAGCTTGTGTTCCTATAGACCCCAGATGGAGCTAGCATTAGCCATCAGCTGTATGAGCAAAGGATAATCAGTTCCCTTAGAAATACAATTGGTATTTTATTTACAGCCTCCTTGTTTTGACCTCCCATTGCTATGAGAAAAAGAGTGCAAATAAGGAATGATTTGCACACAGTTTGAGGCAGTTGAATGACATTCAGATTCTTTCCATCTGGCTATATATTTGTATGTGTCCATCCACATATATTTTTCACTACAGTGGGAATCTCTTAAAAACATACAACACCAAAGATTGGACAGGTGAACCTGTATTTTGCAGCTTCAATTTTTAAAATGGACATCCCTTTCATTGGCAGCCATTGTCATCTGCCTGAAAGTAGGGGGAATCAGAAGAGAACAAAACAACTAGAACCCTGCACCTAGAGACTGTTTAATATGTTACGGCTAAGTGCATATAGCCATATCCGCAGGAAGAGCTGAGCTATGTTTCTAAGTGCTTCCCTTTGATCTGGGTAACTCAGCACCACCAACCAACAGCCAACATAAGCATATGATATGATAAGGACATTTCTTTTAGATTAGAAGAGTCTTTCCTCTCCAAGCCCGGGTTCAACCAGATGGCCCTAGGTGTTTCAGATGTGCAGTGTTGTTATGAACAACTGGAAAGCAATGTTTCCCACTAAGGCAGCAAGGCTGGGCGTAAAAGGGTCTTATTTGCAAATAAACCAAGTAGGCTGGTCAATGGCACGATATGTAATATTCATGAGTGTTGGCCTTCTGGGCAGAGAAACGGATGCACCTGCTCCAGAAGCCTTTCTGAAAGAGCTTTCAAATCCGTGCTTCAGGGCTGTCTTCATTGTCTTTGAAGAAAGTACATTTGCCAAATGCTGGGGGGGGGGGGAAGAATTGGGGAGTAAAATGGGTCTTCAGGAAAACACAGCATTGTTCTGTTCATTTTTGCTTCTCCCTCTGCTGTAGCTTTCTTTTGCAAGAGCTGGCAACCTTTGCATTTAACTTTTGAATTATTGGTAGATAGTTGAGACACCTATACAAGTAGTTTGCTGAATTTAAAACTTTAATCCTTTCTAGATTGTTATTGCAAGAATATCTGAAGTCAATTCAGGCCACATTTCCACTTGTGTGACCAGGGTTGTCCAGTTTTGGTGGTAGAAGGCATTTCACAGCAATTGTATCACTGCAATCACTGCCTCTCTGTGGCACCATTTTCTGAGGATGGCTCAATGGAAGTGCCAATTGCCCCTGATTTTTTTTTCTTTACATGATGGTTCTGGTTTAGACTAGTCCCACATTGGTCCGGAAGCTCACATGAAGTTTAGGACTGGTCTGTAAGACCACCAAAGGATTAGGAACAAATGTTTTTAGCTTCAGAACCAGCAGGGGATTTCCATGGTCCAGATGGTCCTCTGACATCCATATTGCCCTTCCTTGTACTCCAGTAGTGGGCAATGCCGGTCTGTTCAGCTGAGGTCCAGGAGATTACCATGAGGCCTCATATTCCAGAACAAAGATAAATGAAGAAAGGCCCTTGGGGAAAGATGTACATTTTCAACATTTGTTCAAATGTGTGCAGTGAAATGAGACTGTTCCCCAATCTGAGAAGACCCTCTTATATATCCCCACCCCTTAAACTTCTGAGAGTGGTGGTATGGTCATGGGGGCTTTCCTGGCAGATTTCAGATCACAGGCAGGTCTATAAAGGAAGAGATTACCCTTTGGATATTTGGGGTCTAAGCCACATAAGGACTTTTAAGTTAGTATTTATACTTTGAATTGGGTTCAGTAGCAAATTGGCAACCAATGAAGTTCTATAAGATTTTTGTCTACACAGCTGTTCCTGTCAGCATTGTGTACCAGCTGTCTTCAAGGGCAGAATCAGATAGAACACAATAGTCCAGTCTGGAAGTTATTGGGGCATAGATTACTGTGGTCAAACCATCTTTCTCCAGAAAAGGCCATAACTGGTCAACCAGCCATAACGAAGTAGACATCACTTGCCACCAATCCACCATGGCTTTAAGTCAGTGAGGCAAACCAGGAACACACTCAGATTTCTAACTAACTACCCCTTCCAGAGTTATACAAACACAATAAGACCAAGACATCTCCTACTTCATGTCTCTGCTTGAGATGCCCATGGACAATTGGTGCACCACTGTGTGTGACAGGATGCTTGATTAGATGGGCTATGGCCTGATCCAGCAGGGCTCTTCTTATTCTTATGTAGCACTTCCACCTTATTTGAATTAAGCTTTGATTCAATGAAACCCCGTCAAGCCCCTTACTGCCTCAAAGCTTTTGTTAAAGCACCTCAACTACCTCTCCTGATTCAGATGGAATGGAGAGAGACAGAGTAAAGTGTGTCCTGCATACCGATGGCACCTCACTCCAAATCTTCTGATGACTTCTCCCAGCAGCTTCATGTAGATGCTGAAGATCGATCCCTGAACAATGCAACACATTAGTTCCCAGGGTGTTGAGCAAGAATTTCTCATTTCTTCTTTCTGGTTTTGGCCTTGGAGATAGGAGAAGAATTGGTGCAACGTGTGATTTCAACTCTTCAACCCTGTGACTTTTCTAGAAGTATACCATAGTCAGTGGGATCAAAGGCTGCTTGGAGATTAAGAAGAATCAGCAGGGTCACACTTTTCCCAGCTTGACCAGGGTGACTAAGGCAGCTTCAGTGAAGCCAAACTGAAATAGTGCCAGATGGTCAGCTCCCTCCAAGAATGCCAACAGCTGAGAAGCCACAATCCTCTTCAAAACCTTTCCCAGAAAATGTATGTTAGCTACTGAGCAGTTGTTTAACATTTCTGGATCTAGGAAGGATGATTCTGGGCCTGATCATACTTTGGTGAGCCATTAGGGGTGCACACGAAGCCTATTTCCCACATTTGGTTTGGCACAAACCGAATGTGGAAAAGTTTGGCTTTGGCCAACCCCCACCCCCACAAATAGGGGGATTTTCTCATTTGTGCACGAATATTCTTTAGAATATTTGTGCACATATTGAATAAACCTCACCCACCCCACCATTCCCAGCCCTTCTGTACTTACCTGATCTCATGTATAGACCAGGAAGAGCCTTTTCCAGCTAGTAAGGAAGCAAGCCAGGGGCTATAACTGTAAAAATCACAATTCAAGAATAGAGAACAAGTGAAGCAAAGTGAGTGAAAGCTCTAATAAGCTGCATAGCCAGAGCATGCTATACAAAATTTAGAAACAAGATCAGGAAATTTGAAATATAGGGAGACATTGAGTTAATTTCAGAAACATTCCAGAATAACCTTTCAGCACTGGTTCTGCACTAATCCCTACCCTCACACTAATTGGTTCTATGTTTTGATTTTATCCCTTCATTTGTTTAACTCCTGAAATACTTTTTTATTTAATGCCACTTACAACTTACTTCTCGACTATTATACATGATTTCCATGGGTTTTCTGACCATGTTATTTTGTTTTTATTTAAGGCATTTGTGCAACAGAAGGCAGCTCTAGTGGGTCCAGACAGAAGTTGCCCTGCTACGCACCCATTAATGGGCTTTGTTTGAGTCCGAAGCCACACTAGCAATTTGTTCCACTGTGCTGGGCTTCAAAGAAAGTCCACAAACTGAAGAGTTGCATGCAAAGCAGCTTCCACTTGCAGCATCTTCTCCTCCACAATTAATAATCTGAATTTCTTGCAAAAGGTTTCAGCCTTTGCCTTTTATTTGGGGGTGGGATGAGGGAGAAGTAATACTTAAGTCATGTTGCATAATTAGGGGTGACCAAGTGATGCAGCACACCATCACATGTGCACTGCTGGTCACATGCTCCCCCTGAACCTCTTCCACCCAGAAGAGATGTGAATGGGAATTTGCCGGGCTATTGCAGCCTGGCGGCTAGTATAGCTGTGGATGCTTATGCTGCTTGGGAGATGCTCCAGGATGTTAAGAACTGGTTAAGAACTCCCCCTGTCTTGACTAGCAGGTCAAGTGTGAAAAGGCCCCAATATTAATGCATACATTTGTCATCAGTAGAACAAGGATGTTTGAACTAAAGAGGGATCGAGAACCCGGGTGGAGGCTGGTATTCTCATATCATTTCCTAATCCACAAATTTTACCTTGTAGATTTTTACAGGAGAGTGAAAGATTAAGGAGAAGATCTGACATAACTTAACTCTTCCTCTTTTTTTCATGCCTGTTGGTTGCAACTGATAGGAAAAACCCAAAACAAAAACTAGAGATGTGCACAAACTCTAACATTGTGCTTTGATTCAAATTAAACTAACCTCCATGGTGTTCAGTTTGAATACGATTCAGGTTGAACATCTCCTTGTTCAAGTTTGAACTTGGAATGGGTTAAAACCTGTTCATTTTTTTTAAAAAAAAAGCTTTAAAAATCAAAGAGAACAAAAAGCCCCTTTTAAAAGAGTAATTGCAGCTGAGCTCAAACTGGTTCAACTCAAATCATCTGCATCGCCATTTATTTATAACTCCCCTTCCACCAAAGGGTAAAACACCCAAAACTGGATTGAACCTGAACTGGCACATCTCTAAGAAACCCTAACCAGCCACGATGGTGGAAGACTGGTAGCAACTCTTTTTTTTTTCCTTTCTGAAACCTAAAGGGAAGGAACTTTGCTCAGGCAGCTGGGGGGGGGGGGAGAGAAGTAGCAAGGAACATTTTAAATGGTGTGGCCCAAATTGTGGATTTTATATTCTACCAGCACATGCTGGTCCAAAAGGACCTCTTCTGAGAGAGATATTGGGTGTTTTCCCACTGTCACTAGAAGTACCCATTACGTACCCATTAATGGCATTTTTGTACCCATTAATGGGTACTTAATGGCATTTTTGTACCCATTAATGGGTACTTAATGGGTACTTCTAGTGACAGTGGAAAAACACCCATTTTCTGAAATGCTCATCATCCACAGCTTTCTGAGGTCCCTCTCACCATGTCCTTTAGGATTATTTAGTTGACCTGTCGGGAAAGTGGGCATACTCTAGGACACCTACTGTGTGCAAATGTACCCACAGACTGTGTTGATGATGTAGAGCACTGCATGAGACAGTTCTTGTCCAGAGTAAGATTCTGAGCCCCTTTCCACATCAAAGGCTTTTTGACTGCATGCTTTTGTGGGCTACAAAAGGTCACAACCCCCTAGTCAGGCTTCATCCAGATTAAAGAAGTCCACAACCAGGCCAGCATCCATATTGCTTACTACAGAGGGTGTGAGGATAGTGCGTCCTCATGGACCTGAATATGCTGGGAGACCCTTTTTGGCAGTACACCAGAAAGTATCACTGGAAGTCACAGAGAACATGGTTGCAACACCAAAATAGCCCTCTGAAAAATGTGAAGCCTTCTGGGGGCTCTTTGGCAGAAGAAATTGAAGCAGGGGCTGGGTTCTGTTCTGCTCCAGGAACAACCTGTCCTAGTGTGGGTGTCTACAGTTAGTGAAGAAAGGGCCTGGCAATGGTTGGCATGGGTGGGCATAGACAAATGCACCCAGAAGCATAGTGGACTGGTTTATCTGTATCCCAGGCTGTGCTGGCAAATCTCTTTTTGAAACCAATGCATTGGCACAGAGGTTATGGGCACTTCTGTCTGCAACCATCTGTGCCAACCATTACCAGTTCTGAATCCATAAGTATATATCCTACTGCTCTGCATAGCTTTACCTTTCAGAAATGTTATTTAAAAGCTACATTATTGTACTTCTTTCAGAGTAGCTACGGGAATTCACGAAAGAGCGAAACAGAGAAGGTCATTCTTCACAGTACAGTTCATGAAATTAAATTAGGGGAAGCAAGAACAACACTAAGGCATATCTGTCAATGACTGAAAGCAGAAAGAGCTACGTAGCATAGACCAGATTAAAAAAACACATATAATTGAAGGATTTGCAGGCTTGGAGAACTGGAAGAATGTCAAGTTCTTTTATTGGGCTCCAGAGAAAGTTTCTCTTAATATTCTGTTTCATTCAGAACTAGTCAAGGATTAGTGGTTTTCGAAGAAACAGGTCAATAGGCATCCACAGGAAGCCTGGTGAAAGATTAGGTCTGATGGAGGTGGAGAGAACCAAAGGGGGGGCAACTCTTCATTTATATTGTTTAGATTAGGTTTACATGCTCCACCCCTACAAAACAATGACAAGACAATTTCTGATATTTTACTATGCTTTTGCATTAGATCATTACTTTAATAGTAAGAAATACTTAATATTAAAATTGTAATAATATGAAGGAGGCAGGACTTTTAAAAGGTTCACATAATCCTGTACTCAATGACTCCCTCACCTACTCACAGGATGGCTCTTAACCAAAGCTTTCTGATTTGAATAACACTTTTGTGTGTGTGCTAGAAAGGAAAGTTACTTGCCTTTCAAGCTGTACAAAATTTAAGGGGAAAAAAAGAATAGGCAGTGAAATTGCACTGAAATATTACTAAGAAGCCCTTTAACTAAAATTGAAACATACATTTTTCAAAGCAGTATACTACCTGTTAGAAAACCTATTTAATTATTTATTAATCCAGTCCTATAGTTTCATAGAAGCAATTGGGCTCAGACATGCGTATTGCTTAAGTTCAGGGTTAGTTGACTAACCAGAATTTGAATCAGAATTTGATAGCCTAGGTGTAGAGATGGAAGGGAATGTGAAGGAAATTCAGATTCATGTGAATAGAGCCACTTTGAATATGGTAGGATTCAAATCTGTTGTAAATGGTCTTCAATTCAAATCCCTCCCACCTGTCACAGCTAGGGGCGTGCACGAGCCATTTCCCACATTCTATTTGAGTTGAACAGAATGTGGAAAAATTCGGCTCTGGCCAAATGTGGGGGTATTTGGATCCGGGCACAGATATTCTTCTGAGGTTCTGGAGGTGGGCAGGAGTATTCAGGAGTGTATTTAGCTCCTGGAAAGCCTTTTGCAGTTCCAGAGGGCCCTGGAAGATGCCCACGCTGCCACCGGAGCACCCCTGTCCACCTCCCTGGGGCCCACTTACCTGGGGGGGACACACTCCAGTGGTGTCCCAGGCCTCTGCCAGGGATCTCTGGAACCGCAAAAGGCTTTCCAGGAGCTAAATACAGGCCTTCCAGTTTTACTTTCTGGATTGTCCGGATTCCGAATGCATGAATAATTTGTGCACATCCCTAGTCGCAGCTATGACTCCTCTCTGAATCTGTTCTGAATTTGCTTTGAATCTACTCTAAATCCACTTTAATTCTTTTCTGAATCCACTGCAGATGTGACTGGGCTTTGCCACCTCTCTATCTTTATGGATATAAGAAAGCTTTGGATGAATACACTAAAGCTTCTCATTTGAATGTCAAACTTCAGATGTAGCCACTATTTGATCTGACTGTGAATGTTTGAATTCGTATGACTTCATAAGAATTGTGAACCTGATGAATATTCATGCATATGAATACCTGGGTGCTTAAAGAACTGCTGCCTTTTAGATAGACAGGCAGTTATTAAACTAATCTGGAATTCTTTTGTCATCTGTATTTGCTGTAAAAGCACAAGTAATGAATCTGCCCTAGATTTTTCTCTACCAATTTGGTCCTATCCAAGAGCCCCAGAATTGTACAGGTATTATCTTAAAGCAGAGAATATTGCTGGTATAGTTGCTCACAGTAACTGGCAAGACTTTATTCTTTCCAGATTTTGGATACCTCCAAACACAGGCTACCCCCCCCCCCGCCAATTGTCCCAGTGTTATACTGGAGATGATAAAGGTAATTGCGGCATTCCCAGTATAGCCCTGGGTTAGTTTAGTGCTAACCCATAATATTATAGTGATGCCAGGTCTCTCATAATAGTGATGCTTACCTTCATTATTTGCTGGCAGCTTTCAGAATCTGGTTGCTTGGGGCTAACAGAAGCAATAACAAAAGGAAGGAAGTGGGAGGTGTTTGGCTGGCTTCTGGTAGCTCCAGGCGAGCTCATTATGAAAGCTGCTAGCAGGTGTGAAGATAGGCCTGTGATTGCTCTTCATGTCTGCCATGTCATGGTGAGAAGCAATTGTAGGAACTTATTTACAGTAGATCCTGCACTGCTTTTTGCTGTGTTTATGCCATGGGGGGGAGGGGCATCCACACCCTTGCAATGTTGTCCTACAGACCCAATTTAATTCCATTGGTTTTCAATTTCAATTTGCATGTCTCAATATCTAACTATTTTTAAAAACATTATTTGGCCTATTCCACAAAACAGGGCCCTGACTGCACAGTTAACCCGTGGAATATAGAGATGATGACAGATGGCTTGCTTCATGTGACTCTGTTCTGAGCACACAACTTGGTGGAACATTCCAGGCTTCTGGGGATGTTGATGTTGGTAAGGTGGCTGATGTTCTGGATGCCATTGAGGTAGCCAGGGTGATGGTCTTCAGCCCAACTTGAAACCTTTCAAATGGCTTTTGTACCTGGGCAAACTGGCGATGGATTTCCAATGTGTCCCCTAGCTTGGTGATATGAGATTCCACCTGTGTCATACCCTGGTAGGAAAGCGGTATTGTGACATTTATTAACTGAACCTGTTTCTTTTCTATTATGGCAATACCCCATTTATTAGGTTCCAGATGCCTGTCAGTTTGCATTTTTTCTGTAATGTTATACTTCCACCGTAAATCCATATTCTCTTCACACAGATTCCAATATACTACTTTTGCAACCCCATTGTGATGTTTATAGTCAGTCTAGGCAATTTTTGCTGCAGGCAATAATTCAATGATTGGTTTTTCATCCCTTGTTTTGTATAGCTGAGATTTGCTGCTTTTACATTTTGGATTTTACTTCTTGTGCTGCAAGAATCATTCCTTCTGATTCTCTTTTAAGAGATGCATTTTGCCACCATTGCCACATCAAGGTGATACTTACTTTACCTTCATTGTCAAATATGGCTCATGAAGATTTTTTTAAAAAATCTATTTTTGGTTCCATCATTTCAAATCACTTTATTTATTTCAGAAGAAGCACTTTTGCTTTTATATATTTTAATTAACTGCTCTAACTGGGTAAGTTCCTGGTGTATCACAAGTGCTAATGTCTTTAATTATGTTTCCACCATTTAATTTTTATTGGAATTAAATTTTATTGGGATTTTCATTTGCTCTGAAATGACCTAACTGTAGAAATATGTGCAATATTCTTTAATGCTGAAACTCCACAATCTGATATACTATTAAAACTGTACAACCATGGACAACTATACAGAGAAAAAAAAATGAGAAAAGGCATCTTTAAGTCCTTCTCAGCTCCTACTAATTACAGTGAAGTTTCATCTAGACCGCTTACTTAATCCACATTATTTGGATAATCAAGAATAAAGCACATCCAGACACATTTCCCCCCAGATCATTCATACTTTATTCTGGATTATCCAAGTTATGCAGGTTAAGTGTTGTCTGCATGAGTCTTGAGGTGTCTATGTAGCTTTTGTGGCAACAATACAGAGATAATTTTCACCAGTGAGCAGTACAGAGGACAGTTAAAGACAACTAATGGTGGATAAAACACCATAGGGTTACAGTCCTGTGAAACCCCATGGGAAAATTGATTACACTGAGAGTAATGGATTACTTATGCATCAGCCAAATCAGAATTAAATTGTGCATGAAGGAGAAAGGGAGAGTAGATTCAAGTAACCAGTTGCTAGTCTTATGAGCCATGTGTCCCTGCTGGTTTGCCATTCTCTTTTTCTTTTGGGGGTTATGGGTTTTTTCTTCCTTGCATAAATTTTAGTCCTGGAATTTCTTGGAAGCCTTTTATCCAATCAGGGATGTCCACTAAAGCAAAATAGTGGCAATGTGGGAGTTAGAGGAAAGCCCCTTTCATCCTCCCATCTTAGATAAACAACAACTATTGGCTCACCAATCACCAATTTTCTCTCCCTCATCACCCCACTAGCTCTTGTTCACCAGCCAGGGCTGCATCCAGGCCTTAACCAGATCTGGTCCTGCTTAACTGCTTAGCTTTTGGAGATCAGCCAAAATTTCAAGGTCAAAATACAAAAATTCAGGAGCATCATTTTCAGTAATAGCAATGAAGAGGAAAAGAGTCAATTTAGTTGTTTCAAAATTTTCATTCCAGTATTCAACAAAAGTTGTGTTTCTAAAGATTGTCTGGGTTTTTTATGCCATTTTTGCTGACAAAATAACTTTTGTAATTTCTTTGTTTTTTAAAAAAACTATTTCTATAACACTCTGAGATATTATGTTGGCTTCCAGCAAAGGAGGGTAGAAATTCCATTTGCCTTATTCCACCTAGAACTCTTGTTAATAGCTGTGAAATTATGCTAAAGCCAGTTTCTTGGCAGAACTACTTTTTTAAAAAATGATCTCTATTTTAAAAAAAATCAAGGACATTGTCATTCCTAACTGTATACTAAATGATCCGACTAATGACCAAATTAAATATGATATTAAGCAGCCCATGGAAAAGAGACTTTAACATAATAAGACAAAAATTTCACTTAAAGAAGGAAGTTTGGGTTAACTCTGATGCTCCAGAACATGCAGGATGGTCAAGATACTGAAGAGGAGCAGTGGCTAGCTCACAATGTCAAATTAAGTGGTACCTATGGCCAGTAATTCAGAGCTTGAATCCTTCCCCTTCCTCCTTCATAATGTTTGAATGAATAACTGCATTTTAAGCCTTGAAATGTAGTCAGAAGTGCCTAAGGTTGCCTTCATGTACAGTAGAAAAGCACTTCTGAGGCAGCTTGGAGATGGCTTCAAGACTGTTTGGAGGTGGCATTGTTCACATGCTTGTTTGCCCCTCTTTCTTCTTGTAATTCAAAGCCAGAGAAGGTTAAACAGAGATGGAATGCAAACTCAAGGGCCACACATTACTATCTATAAGGAACTTTTCAAATACTCCTTTTGCTACATGTGAACAAAACTTTAGGTTGGGTCTTCACTTAGAAATGAATGCAGCTTCTTCTTGGGTGTTTGGGGAAAGTACCATGTTTGCCACTGAAAACACTGCCTTCTCACCTCTCTAGGTATCCACCCTGTCTAGCCTAGAATTTTTGTGAGAAGGGGAGAAACAGACTGGCATGTGAACAATCCCGTCTGTGGACCATAGGCCTTTTCACACTACCGCAATTAGGCTGTAGTGCACTAAACCCGGTACACTCTGGGTACAGGAGGAGTATACACATTTCTGGCCACTGAGGATGCTCGTCAGTGTCCAGAAATGTGAATGGTCATCATGTACCTGGAGTGTACCAGCCTGCTCCTCCACCTTGTATGCCAGGAGTCCCACCCCCTGGCTGGTGTGATTGGCTGCCACCGGCCACGTCACACGTTCTGTGACACGCTGGCTGGCAGGCGGCCGATCAGGGAGGGTGTGAGATTGATCTGACCCAGTCATGTTCCTCACCACCCCTGGATTGCACCCCCTGCCAATCTGCCCATGCATGGCATTGTCCTGGGGAAGGTGCCTGGATGGCCCCCTGCCAGCCTCCCTCTCCTCTCAGTGATTGTAAGGCTTTTCCAAGTGAGGAAGAAGCTGGCAGTGGGCCGTCTAGGCATGCTCCTCAGGCAATGATGTAGCAAGAGGGCAGCATGGGTGGTGCAATCCAGGGATGGTGAGGCATGCCACCAGGTCAGATCCATCTCCCTCCTGGATCAGCCACCTGCCAGCCAGCACATCACAGAATGTATGACACAGGCGGTGGCAGCCAATCACGGTAGCCAGGGAGCGGGACTTCTACAGCAGTCCCAGATGAAGAGTGAAGGCTCTCGCCTCTGGATGCTTCCGGCAAGTCCGGGGTCAAGGTTGGGATAGGTGTGGAACATGATTTTGTGCTCCACTCCTCATCCACGATCAGGACAGCTCTGGTGAGGGTGGGCATGCTTCTAGGCTATAGCAGCCTAGTGAGTGTGGGTATGCTCTTCACCAGAGCTGTCCTGATTGCATACCAGAGGCCTAAGTGTGAATAGGCCACATCTCTGAGCTGCCTCAGACTACTCTAGTGTGTACGTGTATCACAGAATGATGAGCCAACTGCACTGTGGTGGACATTAGCACTTGTATATTCAAGTTAAATATCATTAAATGAAGTCAGAGATAGGAGTTGCTCTGTGGACTTCAGTAGTAAATCAAAAGTGAGGACTCATGCTCACTCTCACTCTCTCACACATATATGTTTTTAGAAAACCCAAGAGACTCAGAAGACAGTCGCTACATGTCACATGGTAACAAGTACTTAGTCTTTACACCTCTGTGCTTCCAAACGCCAGGAACATTGCTTGGAGATTCTTGCAGATTCCACAAAGGAATTCAGGCAATAGAGAAGTCCTTGCCCATTTGGACCATGGTCCAAGTGCACACTGCTCCATTCAGCAAGTGAAGAAGGCTGGCCAAAGAAAGAGAGCAAGAAAGAGAGCTGTGTTCACACTTAAGTGTATTGCTGTCCCCCCATCTACATGCAGGAACAGAATTTTAAACTTATTCACAAGAGGAACCAAAAGTCCAAGTTTCTCAACATTTCCAAGAGAGCTGCATCTTGTCACAATTTAGGGCCGTTCCCATTAGAAAGATATAGCACCTTAGAATTGTTTTCGATTCTCAGCGTCTGCACTCACCATTTGTTTCCAGAGTATTTTGTGGAGTATTTGGCAAATAAACAGAATAAATAAATAAACACCTGTTTCTTCAAGTGTTTTCCCAGTTTTGGGTTTTAAAGCATTTCTTCCTCACTGCAGTGGGAACGCTAGAGCAGTATTTGGGGAAGAATACATCTTTAGATTCCCTCCCCCAATAACATCCTCCCCAATGCCTGTCTGCTTGTGGGCATGTCATTAAATGGGTGTGTCTACACTCCCAGGAGGGGAAGCCCCTTGACATTCCCTGTGGCTTGGCTCGAACTCCCACCCTCGGCTATGTCAATAATGTTGCATCAGGAGAAAGCCCAATCAAAGATAGGGGGTGGGCACCATGACTCACAGAGGGAAGGGAGGAAAAGATGTGCTTTCCCTAGTGCAGTTTTGAAGGAAGCTCAGAAATTGGGATTTTCCATGCTTAAGTGGGAACAGCCATATTCATTTTTTTCCAGGTTTTTTTATTCCATTTCTTTTAGCATTGTAAATAGCGTTT
The DNA here is from genome assembly GCA_023333525.1 of Aspidoscelis tigris stejnegeri. Classification (NCBI taxonomy): domain Eukaryota; kingdom Metazoa; phylum Chordata; class Lepidosauria; order Squamata; family Teiidae; genus Aspidoscelis; species Aspidoscelis tigris. The sequence continues at coordinate 35,375,013 of JALMGA010000001.1, forward strand.
TTTAATTGAATGGGAATGGAGCCTTAGTGTAACATTCCTGGAAACTCATTTGCCGCCAGTGTAGCGACTTATTTATGAGGTGAAAAATGCAAAGAAGGATTGTTACAGAGATCTCTACTGATCTAGTTTGTAGACACAAGCTCTTGCAGTATTTGACACTTGGGGTTCACTCAAGAGGTCCCCAAATTCAACTGGCTATGAGAAAGAAAGAAAGAAAGAAAGAAAGAAAGAAAGAAAGAAAGAAAGAAAGAAAGAAAGAAAGAAAGAAAGAAAGAAAGAAAGAAAGAAAGAATCGCTGTGCCGAGTCTTATATTCATGATATTTATTGTTCTTCTAGGGCTTAGGCTGTGGGGAATTAAGCAGGTGTGTGTTCTCCTTTATATTAAATTTGGAAAAGATGGAAAGAGAGTAAAAGTAAAGACATTATATCAAATAAATTTCCGGGATGTGGGCCAGTCCTCCAAGAAAAGATTTTGTGATGTAATCTTGGAGTAGGTGTTAGTAAATAAGCATAAGGCAAATTTACTTGGATTTATATCATTTGACAGATTTAGAAAAAGTGATATGGCCTGTGTTTTAGCATTTTAAAGCCTGGATTCTTTAAACCAATGCCACTGGTTCTTGCTCGTATTCAGCATAGCTGAATGGCAGTTGTAAAAGAAAATGAGTTCCCCATTTACTAAGGGCTTAGCATGGAATGAGTCCCAAGCAAAGAAAACAAAAGTCCTTCAAGAACATGCACAGGTGGTAATAAACAAAAACCAAGCCCCAGTACTCCCCTTTCTTCTCGGGCCCTCAGCTAAAAGCTGGGCTTGCTCAGTAGGAGTTTCAAAATGAGGTTGAATCATTTCAAACAAATCAGGGCTATCAACATCTATTAGCCCTGATGACAGCAAGAGGTGCTATGTCTCATAAGGCCAGCTGTTGGGAGACTGCAAGCATAGCAAGCTGTTTATGCTTGTGGCCTGCTGGTGAACTTCCCTGGTTGACCACTATGCTAACAGACTGCTGGACTAGATTGGACATGCATCCAATCCAGTTGGGCCGTTTCTAGAGATGTGCACAAACTTGTTTTTTTGAAGTGGTTCAGTTCAGTTTGAGCTTTTTTTGAACAGGTTTGAACGGAAACTTTTTTTAAAAAAACCTTCAGTTTTCTATTTCAAAAGTTTTAAAAGCTTTTATAAAGGGCAAAACTGCAGCAACTGAACTATTTGTGTCAGGAGCGGGTCCTTGGTTCTGTTCAAACTGAACCATCTTTGAATTGTTCAGTTTGATTTGAACCTTCAAACACAAACTGAACTTTTCACATCTCTAGACATTTCTTATGTTCATGAATACAGTTGTGTTTCCAGGACAGAAGGTACTATATAAATGTAAACAAGTAATTAGGCAATAGAACTGTGAAAAATTCTCAGACCTGTATTATTGACAAGGGAAGGGCCCAGATGAACTGTGTGGTCTACTAACACTTAATTTTTGTGCATGTTTGAAGTTTCCTTTCCTTTCTTTTACTTATCTACACTGTGGGACATTATACTCAGCGTCTCATTGCTCAGATGCTGCTCTAGGAAGTGAAGCAGCTACCAAGCCTCACTTACTGTGCACCTGAGCAAGCTGAGAATGAGTGTTGCATTCTAGTGTGATGAACTTCGAACACTAAAGCCATGTTCTCGTTGCCACTTAAAACTGTTTAAAAACTGTTTAAAAACAGTTTGGATCTTTGTTGTTCCCACCCCCAGTCAATTAAAACTGTTTAAAAATGGGTTGGATCCTCATCGTCCCCATTCCCAATCAGTTTTAGGGATATTTTGAGGATTATTTGGCTTTAAAATGGGATAAATAAACACCTGATTTTTCAGGTGTTTTTTTCCAGTTTTAGCTTTTAAAACACTTCTTCCTTATTGTTGTGGGAATGCTAGAGCAGTATTTGGGCAAATACATCATGAAATGGATGGGGTTTCACACTGCAGATCAGCCCCTTTCAGTTAAAATGTACAGCAGCTGTTTCATTGTAACAATCCACCTGATAACAATGTTGCAATTTTGCGCAATTCTCGCTCTTTAAAATTTCTAACGTTTAAAAAGGGAAAGGGGGGAAACTGCTGCAGGACCTGGGAGATGTGTGCACGTTTAAGTGTGTGTGTGTGTGTGTAGGCAGCAGCGGCAGGGTGCTTTTTTCGGAGGGAACCCCTGCTGGGGCTGGTGGCTGTAGAGGTGAGTGGATGAATGGGGCTTGAGTTGCTGCTGCTGCTGCTGCTGCTGCTGCTGTGTGCCCTGGGCAAAGGGGAGAGGAGGGGAAAGAATCACTTTCCCCAATCTGTTTTTGGAAGCGTTTTAAGTGTTTAGAGTGGGGACAGAAAATTGGGGTTGAATCTGATTGCCAGATGCTGTTTGCTTCCTTTTAATGCACTTTACATATCGATGTAAATCCTGTTGTAAATAGCTTTGCATATAGCCCTTTATTCCTTGAGTGGGAACTCACCCTAAGAGCTTTAAAGGTGAGAACTGGAGGCTGCCTGGTATGGAAGGTTCCAGTAAAGGAAGAAGTTCTTCAATAGGAATTGAGGGCAGCTGCCACATGGTATTTTTGGTTTGCATCAGTTGCCTATAAAGAACGCCACATCACTTGCTGGATTGGTCCCTGAGAGGACATGTGTCATTCAGAATGGCCTGTCTCGCTACGCAGTGTGAAAATGGTGCTGGTGGGAAGTGTTTAAAGAAATCTCCCGAGCATTTCTGGAGGAGATGTATCCAGCCAGCACAGAGTCTGGTGCTGTTTTGCCACGGTCCCAGAAGCAGCCTTGGGCATGAGCTGTTTCTGAGCACCTGATGGAAATGGCTCTGGACTTTGAAATTGAGCTGGAATGGGATGCAGCAATGTGGACATTCTCTAGCATATTCTGAAAGCTGCTGTTCTAGTCTTGGCCCAGATTGTTCAGCCAACTGCCATAGTTCACACCAGTGTGTGCTGTGTGGAAACTTCCTGTTTGGCAACCTTATCCCTGTGCCCTGATAATTATCACCAGTGGCTATAAGGGCTTTTAAAAAGTGAGAGAAAGAAATATTAAGGAAAAACTAAGGCTGATAGAATGGATAATTTTGGATCAACATCATCATCAATATCACTTTTGCAAGTGAGGTGGACAGTAGAAGAAGAGATACATACAATTGCAAACTATGTGAAAGAAAGAAAGCCAAGAATTAGCCCTGATTGAAGTAAATAACAGGAAGCTCCTCAAAGTACAGCAAACCAAGAACCAGTACCGAAAAACCATACTTCAATGCTGGACAGAGAGTTGGTGCAACAAGGTACTGCATGGACAGTTCTTGGCAAAGATTGAAGACAAAGTGGATAAGAAACAGACCTGGTTGTGGCTGACCAATGAAACACTGAAGAAGGAAACAGAGGGACTAATTTTCGCTGCACAAGAACAAGCCATCAGAACGAATGCTATCAAAGCTAGAATTGAGAAATCAGCAGAAGACCCAAAGTGCAGACTCTGTAAAGAAGCTGATGAAACGGTCGACCACATTCTGAGCTGCCGCAAAAAGATCACACAGACGGACTATAAATAGAGGCACAATGTAGTGGCACAAATGATACACTGGAACTTATTCCAGAACTACCATCTGCCAGTGGCAAAGAACTGGTGGAACCATAAACCAGAAAAAGTGTTCAAAAACGAACAAGCCAAACTAGTGTGGGATTTCTGACTTCAAACTGATCAAACACTGGAACATAACAAGCTAGACATCACAATTGTGGAGAAAGACAAAGTGTTTTTTGTTGACATTGCTATTCCAGGTGACAGCAGAATTGAAGAAAGAACTCACTAGATATAAAGACTTGAAAATAGAACTACAGCAACTGTGGCATAAACCATCAAAGGTGGCCCCAGTGGTTCTTGGCACCCTGGGGGCAGTGCCGAAAGATCTTAGTGGGCATTTGAAAAGCATTGGCATGAAACAAAATATCCATCTGTCAGCTACAGAAAGCCATTTTGCTGGGATCTGCTTGTATCATTCGCCGATACATCACTCAGCCCTCGGTGCTTGAGAAGGGCCTAACAACTACCCAAACCAGCATAAATATCTTGTTTGCTGTGTGTTACTGTTGCTTTATATCAATAATTAACAACAACAACAATAATAATCCAAATGTAAATTGCTGTTGCAGACTTCAGCTAACTCCAGGCATGAGATAAAACTCATTACATTTGGAATACCAGACATGCCTGACACATCAGCACTAAAGTAGTGCTAATTATAATGTGCAAGAAGTATATTGCAATGCTATTATGGGAGATCCACTGCCACTGCCATGCTCAGCTTTTAAAAGTTGAATTAACATAAAAATAATAAAAATAAAAAATGGGAACAGGCATAATGCCCATTCGCATCCATTTTTGTTAATTCCATTTTTAAAAAGTCAATATGAGTAAAATAAGAAATTAAAGAAAATATATGTGTGTGTGTTCTGAACTTCATATCAAGTTCTAGTTCATAAACTTTACTTCATTTCTTCTGTCCAAAATTCAAGAAAGCCTTCTCTAAGTTGGTTTCTCATTTCCACTTAATTAGGGAGTTCACTTTTGAGGTCAAGGAAAAAAACAGTGGTGCACATTTTCATAACAATTTTATTCATAATAAAAATTATGTAAGATAATTTCAGCCAATTTTCTTCTGAATGATAGTCAAGAAAGAGAGAATGTAGTGAAGAATTATTGGGTACCTTATCTGACATTGCCCAAAAATGCATCTGGTTTCCAAGGAACACAAAGTACATTCCGAATTGGAAAGAAAATAACGAAACTTTGTGTTGACTGTATAGTTTCTCTTTCTATGAATAGTATTTACAATCAGAAAAAAAATGGAAAAAGGGAGGGAGGAAAAAAAGGAAAAAGGAAGCAAAAGATTAAAGAAAACTAGATTTTGTAGAAGAGTCATCATAAAAGTAGGATACACAGAAAACAATTGGTTATATGCAGAGGGAATAATAAGTTTTGAAATTCAGAACCTGAATGATTTACAGATTAAAATCTTACAATTAAACAAGAACTATTATTTGCCATTCCCTTGGCTGAATTTTCTAAAGCTCCTCTTCCCCCTCAACACCCACATTTTGGCATGGGAAGCCTTAAAGCCACATTAGTCATGAAATTTATTGTCTCGCGCAATAAACAGAACAGTAATAGAAAAGTATCAGCTTTCTCCATAAATTTATCAAAATTCTAAAGGCCTTTCTGCATCTGCTGGTTGATTGGACTATAGTCCACTTTTTGGTCTGTTTTGTCCGCACCTTACAGTGGAACAGATAGGTCCCTCCCTTCCTAGTACCCTCTGGAAGGATGAAGCATATAAGAAATTACGGTCATCCTAGTGCAGTGATGGCGAACCTTTTGAGCTTGGTGTGTCAAAATTCGCAAGAAAACCTAGCTTAACTCGGGTGCTGTGTCACATCTAGAAATATCCATAATTTTGTGATATTTGTAGCTCTAGTTTAAATATGTATTTTATATGTATTTTATTAAAAGCAAAACAAATAGTTCTTTACATTAGTGACTTTTGTTGCTGAATTTCGATTGCTAAATCTTCAACTGAAAGTTGGTATTTCATACATTTCAAGAACAAGCAAGCACTACATGCCCAGGTGCCAGGGTGACCATGTGTGTCACCCAAAAGGGCTTGGTGTGTCACCTGTGACATGCGTGGCATAGGTTGGCCATCGCTGTCCTAGTGACATCCTGGTCTAGTCTATGAATTGACTTCTTTTTCAAGGTGTACTAACTAGTGTACTAAGGGATCATGGAGGTGAAAGTCTTGGAATATACTATTATATGACCCAATGTGGGGGACCCATTTTGGTGGCACAACAAGGTGTATCACTGAAATGCCCCCAGGAGCTCATTCCTGGCCTTTGGAACATGCAGGTCTGAACTTGGCATGAAATTTTGACCCAGCACAGGGGTTGGCATGGAACTGGCTGTCCCATGAGAATGACCTTGTTCCAGGTCACAGGTATTCCATCCAGCTTGAGACAGATTGCTTATTTTGGTACAAGGCTGCCAATGCTGTACCAGAATAAGAAAGTGAAGTGCAAATGTAGCCTAAGGCTGCATCCATACACATTTAAAAGTAGTTCAAAAGTGGCTTAGAGGAGATAGCATGTGGCAGCTACTGTTCCTATTCCATCTCTAATCTACTTTGAAGGATTGAAAATGCATTTCCATCCTCTAATGTGGATTAGTGGTGGGATGAGAACACTAGTATGTGGCAGCTGCCCTCTCCAAGCCATTTCTGAGCTGCTTTAAAAAAACCTGCATGTGGATGCAGCTGAGATCTAATGCCATCTAGTGCCTCAAATATATAATGGCATCATTGGCACAAAGTATTTGCCACTTTCATTTCCAGTTCTCTACCTGTTGTGTAGCTTAATATTTAAAATAAAATATTAAAACCAATGATACAGATGTCAGTGCAATACAAAGGACCAAGAGAATGACAAAAAGACCTGAAGCAATGATAAACAAACAGGAGTCTTTTTTGTGTTTAAAGTTAAATGGCTCTTACTTTATTTTATTTCACAACATTGAGTCACTGTTGACTTCTGATGACCCTGCAGTTTTCTTGGCAGAAGGAGATGCAAAGGACTGGACTTGTAATGTTTCTAATTTTCAGCCTGTTGCTCCCATGACAATCCTTCGAGGGCCAAAGCATGGTGCAAGAAGATCAAAAGATTTCAACTAGCGTCTTTTCCATCCTTCACCTTCCTCATGGAAGAGCATCACTGGCCATTGCTGATGTAGAGCAAGATGTATAGAAGATTAACCAAGAGTCCCTCCCAAATAAGTGAAGACATAAGTCCATTGAGTTAGTGCTGGCATAAGCTCTTCAGGGATCTTTCCCAGTCCTATTTAAAGAAGCCATTACAATATGCTGAGTTTTTACTTTAGGAGGAATGAAATATCAGTCCCCATGGAGGGCACAGTTGGGTGGCATGGAGGCTTCAGTTGATGGTCCACCTGCATTACCAGATCTGCCAATACCTTTCGACCTCCAGTAGTTTCCAAATTTGGGATTGTCTGCCTGATTCTTGAGATTCTTAATTTGATTGTGAGCTATGGTGGCTCCAGAGAACACCTTAAAAATATGGAGCTCACTTTTACAGTGAAATATTTATTTATTTATATCACGCCCTATACCTGGAGGTCTTAGGGCGGGTAACAACACTTAAAAATTCTGCACATTAAAACAAAAAATATATATTAAAACAATAATATCGACAACAACATTTAAAATCCAGGATGTTAAAACAAACTGGGCATATATTAAAACCAGTACTACTTAAAAGGGGGGGGGGATGTAACCACATTTAGGCGAAGGCCAGAGCAAAGAGGTGCATCTTTACTGCCTTCCTGAACATCTACAGAGAGGGAGATTGACACACCTCGAGGGGGAAACTATTCCGTAGCCTGGGGACCATTACTGAGAAGGCCCTCTCCCGGGCGCCCACCCCTTTCACTGCTGAGGGTGGTGGAACAACCAGGAGGGCCTCCCCACCAGATCTTAAGGCACAGGCAGGTTGGTATGGGAGACCTTCTGTAAGGAAAACAGTTCACACAGTGTGACCCCAACATTCTCTGATACTCCGTTGCAGCAGTGAGGATCCTTCTATATATCTGCTCAGCCTCTCCATCTCTGATAGGTCTGCTTCTTCCTGGGTGAAGGCAGGTTTTTGTGCAGTTCACTCAAACAGCCTCAGAATTCTGGAGGAATGGAATACTCCACAGCAGATGCCCTTAAGTGTTGTTTTTTTTTAACTTCAGAAAATTGTCTAAAGTGCAGGTACTGTGGAGCATTGTAAAATCTGTCTGGCAGGTTGAAAGTTGCTGTCTGTGCGTTCCCTGCAAAATTTTAATCCTGGGCAAATTCAGACTTCCACTTCTGTCCAGGGAGCAGGAAAGGTGAACTTGCCCATGTGTATACTAACATTCATACTCAAGAGTGCTAGTACACATGTTCCCTCCCCCACATACCTGGACATTTACCTGCACTGCCATCTCCTCTCCAGATGCTGGCAGCAGTGCTCATGCGCTGGTGCTGTCACCGGGACAATGGTGACACCCCTTATTCTGAACCCACTGATCTGGATTTAGGGCAGGTAGATGCATCAAATTTGTAACCAGGGCTGAATTCACACTTCAGCCCATAGTATGCAATTAGGCAACATCTGGACAGGTGCATCTGCATTGTCAGGAGGTGTTTGCACAATAGAAACACCCCCTACCTGCCCATAGACTGACTAATTGCATGCTAGCTATGGAGCATGAAATTGTGCTCCACAAGCATACTAACCTTTCCCAGAGATTTACCTGAAGCATCAAGCCAGCAACCATCTACACTTCATAGCAATGGTGCTGATAAATGTGCAGTTGCAGAGGGCGCCACACTCAAGATGGTGGCACCCGGAAGAGGAGCAGCCCAGCGATGAAACACAGGTGACTGCACATATGAGAGCTAGTCAAAGTTAGTTGATTGCACACCTTTCCAGTCCATGGGATGGGAAGGGAAGTGCGAAAATGCCCCAGGTCTGATCCTGTACAGTATCTAGGTTGTGATGAAATGAGATAAGGGCAACTTATATTTGCATTTTTTTAAAAAAAGAAATGTTAATCTCTGCTCTGAGCAACAACCATATAACAGTATAACTTGCAAATGGTTTTGTGAAGTTCCCAATAGGTTGCTTAAAAGTATGTTCATATCTAGTTCATCGCTGAAGAGACAGTTTTTTACTAGATTTGTGGGAGAAGGAGCAAGGTGAAATATATATTAGACAAAAAATATAGAAAGGCAACCTAATGATATTATGACCAAGATAACATCATAGGTATGATGTTGCCCTTTTGTGCCTTTAACAAATACTGAATAATCTCAGGTGTGAATACAAAAAATTATTCTTCTTGTATTATCCTCCTGCACTGGAAACACTTTTAATATTTGAACACAGTCAGCATAGGCATGCCATGCCTTAACATGAGTTGCTTAATGTTTTATGTGTTTCTGGCTAACTAGCTCCACATGTTCATCCAATTAAAATTGGAATAATGATTCCTTGACAAAACAGGCAAGGGGAAAAAAAAGTTATCACTCATTTAAGACGATCACTGCAACTTCCTCAACTTTTCCACCCCATTGCTGCTTATGTGAATAAAAACAACAACCTAAATGGAGATGTTCTCATCACCTGGGGCCAATTAATGCCACGTGACTTCCTCCCTGCCTTCCATGAAAATAGCTGTATTATAATGGTCTGTGATACTAATATCAGCTTTGGGAAAACCAAGAAGCAGCTCCATAGGGAAGGAAGTGGAGTGAGCAAGTTCTATGGAATGTGCAGTATTTGTCCGAAGAGATGCGCTGTCCTTTTATAAATTGAGTCTTCTTGTTGCTTTGCTTCATCTTGTCTTGTGACCTGAAAAAGATCTCTTGCTAGGCATTTGGCAGCTTTCTGTGCATAAACCGTTGTTTATGATATACAAGTAAAAATTTTATGTATTGCCAAAAGAGAGGACTAAAAGCAGTATGGATCTGAATAAAATTTGCACATGAAAATCTCTACACACAGGCTCAAATTCAGAAATTATTACTAGAACTTAAAAATAAATCCCGTGTTTCAGGCACTGTTCCTGTTCTTAGTTTTATTTTTTTTTAACTTGTTATTGCTTGTAGCCCATTCTGAGACCTTCAAGTATAGGGCAATACATATATAGATATTTTCACTATATAAGCTTTTAATAAATCATAATATTAATAGCTCTCTTCTTCAAAACTATACAGAGCTTCTGGGATGAGTTATTAGGAATGTGAGATTTCATTAGTACGCTGATGACACTCAGCCTTTTTTCTTCATAACATCAGAACCTGAACTTATGCTGCAATGCAGTGATGTGCTGAAACTGAATACTGACAACATAAAGGCTGCCTCCATACAGTAAGAGGTTATGCGGGATCTATAAAAATTGTCTCTTGCTGGCCCTTGCTAGATGTGAGGAGCAGTCCTGCAGTGTTTTTGCACTTCACTTCCTGTCCACTGGATGAGAAAGGAGTGCTATCACCTTTGACTAGTGTGAGTGCTTGCGAGCACTAGTCACGAACAGCCCATGCCCTGCATGACTGGTCACTCATCTGTGATTGATCCCAGGCCTAGTTCTCTTCAGGGTGCCACTGCAGTCCTCCGTGACTGTGTGTGCATCAGTGCCATCACCATGACAACACTGACAGCTCTGCACAGTTAAAGTTGTGTCAGGAGGTCTGCAGAGGTGATCTCCCTGTCCAGCAGAGGTGAGGATGGTCACTGACTGGACACTTGCAGGTAAGTTGGGGTAAGGGTTGGTAAGCTTGTGGGTCACAATTTCGTGCTTCACAGCTAGTCAGCTTCTGGGCAGGCAGGGTGTGTTTCTATGCTTTAAACATCTCCTGCAAGCGCAAATACACTTGCCCAGATGTTACCTAATTATCAACTACAATCCGAAGTGTGAATTGGCCTTGTCTTACCCCTGAGTCTGCTGGCCCAGTTCATTATAATCTCACTTGGTGCTTTCCAGAAGCCAGGCAAGCACTCATCTTCTTCCTCTGGGTTTTTTATTTTTAATGTGCTTAGGTGGCTTCTGGTAGACCAAACGAGATTATAATAAATGAGGCTGACCAAAACAAGGCTAAGACTCACTCTTGTGGGAAACCCAACATCACTGCTGGATTTCCCTTAATAGTGATATTACAGATTATCACTCAACTAACCTGGGACTGTCTTGGGAATGCTGTGTTAATGGGCCTGTTTGTACTTTGCTTTCTGGAATGGTATTAGTATACCATTCCAGGGAAGCAAAGATCAGGCACTGAGGGAGCCATCCACACCTGAAGTGCTAGTATACTCCCCAACTGGACCACCAGCACTTCAAGTGTGAATAGTCCAGCCCAGACCATCCAAATTGCCACAGCAACAGCTACAGCAATATCCACTGTGTGCCTGGCTGTTTCCATGATGATCATGATGCTATGCATGACAGTGCAGCAGTAGCTACCCTGTCCCACCCCCATGCAGCATTCACACCTGGAAGACAATGTGAAAGCTGCATAGAGAAGCAACCAGTTTTTAGTTCTCCACAGCTTTGGAAGGTTGGGGTGGCTGAGATACGTATCAAGACACTCTGGAATAGTGGTGGCGGTTGGGCATGTAGACGCACTTCCCCAGGAACAGTTGGATTTGCTCCTATAAGGTATGTGCAAATAGGCCCAATGTCTGGCATTCCCAGTCTTTGGAAAATCAGGGAGTTTATCCATCATTTAGATGCACCCAAAGAGTCTGTAGGTAGTATTAGGGATGTGCACAAATGGGTTTTTTGACATTTGATTCGTAATGAATTGAATGTTAGAAAATTCATATTCGTTTGAATAGTTCCCCTTCGAATGTGGTAAGATTCTATTTGATATGAATGTATTCGTACAAATTTGTATGACTATCCAATGCATATCCAGTATGAACAAATATGTATCCAGTATGAATGAATACATATCTGATAAAAATGAATATGTATCCGATACATATCCTATAACATATCTGCGCTCTGAAAGGGTCAAATCTGACCTGAATTCACTTTTAATCCACTCTCAATCTATGTTGAATGCAATCTGGATCCAGTGCAGATGTGACTGGCACAGCTGCTTTCTCACCTCCCCAGTTTAACAAATGTCCGAACTATTCGTATCAATGTCCAAAACATTTGTATTCATATGAATGTTAATATTCAATGTTAATGTCATAAGATTTGATTTGTGTATGAATGTCTGAATTCGGATAAATTCATACGAATAATGAATGTTACAAATATCCATGCACATCCCTAGTAGTATGTCTCTGGGTTTAGTAGCCAGTGATAGAAAAAGGCAGCTCAAACAGTTTTACAGAAACAGGAGAAACTTGTGAGGATGAAAAATTTGATGAATTTGTGGATCTTGGACAGACCACGTAGTACTGCATGCTGTATTTAAACTGGTTGATATCCACTCAAAATCTCTAAAATCTGAAGCTAGGTTTTCATAGGAGGTGTCCCCCACAGAATCACACTCTAATTTGTCTTTCAGGTTTTGAATAGGAGAGTCAGCTGCTACTTGTTGTACAGTATATACCCTACAACAGTGATGGCCAACCTATGACACGCATGTCACAGATGATGCTCCAAGCCCTTTTGGGTGACACACATGGTCACCCTGGCACCTGGGTGTGTAGTGCTTGCTTGTTCTTGAAGCGTATGAAATGCCAACTTTCAATTGAAGATTTAGCAAATGAAATTCAGCAACAAAAGTCACTAATGCAAAGAATTATTTGTTTTTCATTTAATAAAATACAGATACTGTATCAAAAATATAACTTTTTTACTAGAGCTACAAATATCACAAAATTATGGATATTTCTAGATGTGACCCAGCACCTGAGTTAAGCTAGGTTTTCTTGTGAATTTTGACACACCGAGCTCAAAAGTTTTGCCATCACTGCGCTACAAGATAGAGGTCTTTCTAAAGAAAGTAGCTGGGTAATGTGAGTGGACAACTGTTCTTATATTAAGTTTCTGATTCTTGGCTTCCCAAGATATCTAGTTAACCAATGTAAGGACACAACCTTTGTTATTATTTTATCAGAGTTTCATGTGATATAGTGTTAGTTGGTTCCTAAATGGCAGAAGTACTTTGTATGACACAAGACAAGAAGGAGAAATATATGTGTCCTTCAAGCAATGAACATTCAATACATCTTAATATATATATTAAGTCCTATCAATATAACCTAACTTCTGGAGTTTCACTGATTTTGGCCATTGCAGATGATGATAGATAGATAGATAGATAGATAGATAGATAGATAGATAGATAGATAGATAGATAGATAGATAGATAGATAGATAGATGATAGATAGATAGATAGATAGATAGATAGATAGATAGATAGATAGATAGATAGATAGATAGATAGATAGATAGATAGATAAGAAAGATACAGGCCTACGTCCTTATCAGCTCTTTTGAGCAGGAAAGGAAAATGTCTTTTGAGCAGGAAAGGAATCCAACCAGGAGAGCAGTTGGACCACTAGATAGTAAAGGAGAGAAAGGGGTAATTAAAGAAGACACGGAGATTGCAGAGAGACTAAACGAATTTTTTGCTTCCGTATTCACGGAGGAAGACAGAAGACACATGCCAGTAGCTGAGCCTGTGTTTTCTGAAGAGTTAAACTGTACAGAAATAACCAAGGAAGAGGTCCTGGCATGTCTTAATAAACTAAATGTGAACAAGTCACCGGGACCAGATGGTATTCATCCAAGAGTCCTTAAGGAACTCAAATGCGAAATTGCCGACCTTCTAGCAAAAATATATAATCTTTCCCTAACATCAGGCTCCGTACCTGAGGACTGGAGGGTAGCAAATGTAACACCAATATTCAAAAAAGGATCCAGGGGTGATCCAGGCAACTACAGACCAGTTAGCTTAACGTCAGTTCCGTGTAAGGTGATGGAAACCATTATTAAAGACAAAATTAGTGTGCATATGGAGCAGCAGGCATTGCTGAACAAAAGCCAGCATGGCTTCTGCAAAGGTAAATCATGCCTCACAAATTTGTTGGAATTCTTTGAGAGTGTCAATAAACACGTGGATAAAGGTGAACCAGTAGACATTGTCTATCTGGACTTTCAGAAGGCTTTTGACAAAGTCCCACATCAAAGGCTACTGAGTAAACTCACCAGCCACGGAATAAAAGGACAGGTTCTGTCCTGGATTTGTGACTGGCTTAAGGGCAGAAAGCAGAGAGTAGTAGTAAACGGCAATTTCTCAGGGTGGAAAGAAGTAAAAAGTGGGGTCCCTCAAGGCTCAGTACTGGGACCAATGCTTTTTAATTTATTCATCAATGATCTAGAAAAAGGGGTACATAGTAAAATAGCAAAGTTTGCTGATGATACTAAATTATTTAGGGTAGTAAAATCTGAAAGAGATTGCCAAGAGCTCCAGAGGGATCTCTTAGCATTGGGTGAGTGGGCAACCAAGTGGCAAATGTGCTTTAATCTTAACAAGTGTAAAGTAATGCACATTGGGGCCAAGAATCCAAATTACGTCTATAAACTGATGGGGTCTGAGCTTTCTGCAACACGCCAGGAAAGGGATCTCGGGGTTTTGGTGGACAGTTCAATGAAGGTGTCAACCCAGTGTGCGGCAGCAGCAAAAAAAGCAAATTCAATGCTGGGAATAATTAGGAAGGGAATAGAAAATAAGTCAGCAAGTGTCATTTTGCCCCTTTATAAATCTATAGTGAGGCCACATTTGGAATACTGTGTACAATTCTGGTCACCACACCTCAAAAAGGATATTGTGGAACTAGAGAAGGTGCAGAGAAGGGCAACCAGAATGATTAAGGGTCTGGAACACCTCCCTTACGAAACCAGGGTGCAACGTCTAGGCCTCTTCAGTCTGGAGAGACGGCGTTTGAGAGGGGACCTGATTGAAGTATATAAAATTATGCACGGCATAGAAAAGGTGGATAGAGAAAATTTCTTTTCTCTATCGCACAACACTAGAACCAGGGGGCACTCTATGAAGCTGATGGGTAGGAGCGTAAGGTCTGACAGGGGGAAGTATTTCTTCACACAGAGGGTCATCGGCCTATGGAATGTGCTGCCAGAAGAGGTGGTGACAGCTACCAGTCTGGATGGCTTTAAGGTAGGGTTAGACAAATTTATGGATGACAGATGTATCAATGGCTACTAGAACGAATGCCTAGGTGCATCTTTCAGGCTGAGGGGGGGGGGAGGAAATGGGGCGCTTCTAGGGCCATCTGCTGGGACTCGAGAGCAGGAGAAGGTTTGTCCTTGTCTCTGCTTGAGATGCCCATGAGCATTTGGTGGGCCACTGTGTGCGACAGGATGCTGGACTAGATGGGCTGTGGCCTGATCCAGCAAGGCTTCTCTTATGTTCTTATGTTCTTATGTCTTTTGAGGTGTTTTTGTGCAGAATGGCAGCTCCCTAAGAGCAGAAAAACAAAAAAGTAGCAACCAGGATCACACACTGCTATGCATGGTTGGTTGATGTGATGAGGAAAGAGGAAATACCTTCTCACCCTCTCCAGGATCATCCCCAAAAATCCCCAAAAATCTGCATTTATGGTCACAATATGAAAATGAAGCTGATGAAGATAACACTTTCAGGGTTAAAAAAAACCTGTACCAAAAATGTGGTTCATAAGGTTTACAATCCACATTTGCCACACGATTTCCTCTTTAGCTGTGCTTTTCCCATAGCTGTTCAAATCCACCTTATAGCAAGATCCAAAGATCCCTTTATTGCTATGCTATGCTATGCTAGCTTCCTGATGAATGGAGCACACTGCTTTGGCCCTTTCTACATACAGGCCTTGTTACATAAATGGTCAGACACCCTAGCCTGGATAGCTTAAGTAAAATATTAGGCAAATCCATGGATGTCAAGTGTATCCCAGGCTACTAGAATGGATGCTTAGTTACTGCTTCTAGGTTGGAGAGACAGGCAGTATGTCTCTAAAGGCCATTGGCATGGAGCTGAGAGCAGGTAAAGCTTTTGACTTTGGGTCTGTTCAGACCTGCTTACAAGAGAAGTGTGTCTGCGCTACACCACCACTGCCATTGCCCCAGAGTGATCTAACTCCCGGACAGCAATATCAGCACCCTCTTCTAGGTGTGCCATGTTGTGGTGTGGCTGCAGCTGCACAACTGTGTAACCAGATTTCCCTGGAAAGATCTGGGCATCCACCAGATCTTGTGATGGATGTTGCCATGGTGATCTGCCCTGCCCTGGTTCTTGGCATCTGCATTTTAAATGCTGCTGGGCCAGCGCGGGGCTTTACCAGCACTTGAAGTGTGGATGGCTGCCACCATGCTGGGTCTTCACCTGACTGGTATGATTTTGTTATACCATACCAATCAGGTAATTGCAAAGACTGCTTGAGAAAACCCAGGAGCCATTGGTGGGACACTGTGTGAGGCAGGATGCCGGAGTAGATGGCCTGATCCAGCAAGGCTCCTCTTATGTTCTTATGAAGAATTTAGTTCTGAGACTTTGATGATTTCTTCAGACACTGGAAGCAGAATGACAAATGGACCTTGGAGTGAAAGGTCGTCAGAAAAAACAAAAAGAAGGAAACCTGAGGATAAAAGCATCTGGGGTTACACTTTAAAACTATGCAGAGACTTGATGCTCTATGTGGCTCGTTGTGTAGGTGTTGCTCGGTCATACAGTCTGGCAACTTCTTTAGCCTTCCAGTTGGGAATGAAGAAAATAAAAATTCTTGGTGGTTTGCTTGGATTTATTAGAAGTGAGCAAGCGGGAGAAGTGGATCAGTAGTGGAGTTCTGGCATGTGCAGTACAGAGAAATGATGTGCTGGAATCTCTCCATAATGCAAATGACCTCAAGAGTGAACTATATAAGCTAAGATAATAGGTCTCCATTGAATAAGAACACACATATGCTTAAGCCAGTTTTATAAAATTTGCACACATATATGTAATATATAGTGTAATATATAGTGTAGCGTTATTGTTCTGGAAGTTTCATTCACTAAGGCAGCTCTTTTTCTCCCCTGGTCCCATGAGAATCAAGGAACAATGGTAGATTGTAGCATATTATATTAATACTTTACTGTATTAATTATTTTCCATATCTGACTTAATCTGTATATTCTAAGGGTACTCAGTCAGAACCGTAAACAAAGCTGACAGCAAAATGGTAACAAGCTGCCAGTTTTATAGTTAAAGTCTTACAGCCATAAGATTAATGGTACGGTACAAGGTTAAAAATAAGTAATAATTAAAATTTATGTCTAACTTTTCATGAAAGTATTTCAACATAACTTCTAATGAGATCATAAAGATAATCCCAAAACAGTTTAAAAACAATTTAAAGCTGTACCATTTTCTATCATATCAGGGGGAGCTTTTGTCCATTGGACTGTTGGAGCAGAATCCACTGACAGCAAAGAGATAGAGAATTATAAGCTAATGGGAGGTGAAATACTGTAGGTTCACTGTGCCATTCAATTGAAAAGAGGACGTGATGAATTATCCTTCCACTAGCCATTCCTGAAAGCAGGGTTTACCTCCCATTGGGCAAGACTTTTTTTTTGGTCAGAGGGTCATTCTCCACTGGTTGGTATACTGGACCAGTAAGCATACTAGGAGTCTCCCTTCTGCACACTGGTGCAATCTAAGGGATGCCCTGGAGCCAGAACCCCCCCCCCCTTCAGCATGCTGTTATCACTCATAGGGTGTTTTTCCACTGTCACTAAGGGTGCTTCTGCACAGGCCCTTTAACGCCCATTAAGCACACATTCCAATGTGCACACTTCCGGTGAGGAGTGTCTGCACAGCGAGCCTGTTTTTAATGCGGATTTCAGTGGCAAAACTGGTTTGCTGCCGGAGCGTCTGCATTAGCGGGGGCAAAAAAGCACACTACCGGAGGGTGCGTCCGCACCTATCCGGACTTAATGTGTGCTTAATGGGTGTTTCTAGCACACCACATATCAAGTGGTTTTGTGCTGTGAATCCACATCTGTTTCTGATGCGGCCGCACAGCACAAGTGTGCTAGCCCATGGCCCTCCCCCGGCTCGCCATAATTGGCTTTCTGGAGCCAAGCATGGCGAGCCGGGGGACTCCTACCTTTCGGCTCGCCCTTGCCCCAGAAGTGGTGGATCGCCGCTTCTGGAGCCAGGGCAAGCTTCCCAAAAGCCCGCCCTAGCCCACCCTGGGGGGAGCATGGCGGATCCCCTCCTTACCTCGTCAGTGTCACCCCGAAACTGAAAGCAGACACCCAGGATGCAGTGCACCTGCGTCCTGCACACCGCCTGATTGGCCGGCGTGCAAGTCAGGGCAGCGCGCCTGTGCAGAACAGCTCCTGAGGGCAGGGGCTGCCAGGCGCAGCCCCAGCCACTCAGGAGGAGTGCAGGATGCAGGCGTGCTGCATCCTGTGTGCCTGCTTTCAGTTTTGGGGTGACGTCGATGAGGTAAGGAGGGGAACCGCCGCGATCCGCCACTTCTGGGGCAAGAGCGAGCCGCAGCGGCGAGATCCCCCGGCTTGCCAGGCTTGGCTCCGGCGAGCCAATCGTGGCGGGCTGGAGGAGGGCCCTCCATCCCGGATCGGAGGCGGGTGCTGTGCATCCGCACAGCACCCGCCTCCAATCCGGATCAGCGTACATGTGCGGATGCATGGGCGCGGGGTAGATCCGCATCTCTTAGATGCAGATCTACCCCGTTAAACCGGATCTACCAGGCACACGGAGCTATTAAAACTGGTTCCCCTGGGAGCCGGTTTCAATAAATCCGGGTGCCGGAGATCAGGTTTAATTTGCCCCTGTGCGGAAGCACCCTATGTACCCATTGAAGCACCCATTAAGGACCCATTTGGCTGAGAGCTGGATGACCCCATTTCCACCACAGACCCCATTAGGGACACATTTGTTTCCACCACAGATAGGTAAATGTGGATCATTATGGGTTCTTCAGGACCTATAATCCAGATTTCATGTAGACCCCATTAAGGGGGTCTACAATGGGGTCTTCAGCCTTAAAATCCAGATTGTAGGGAGCCTTTTTCCACTACAATCCAGCAATGGAGTCTAGAGGAGGCTCAGGGGGGAGGGAGGCATCCATGGGGTCCCTCCAAGGGCAGATCCAAAATCCCTCTGAAGTTGACTTCGGAGATTAGCAAAGGCTCTGCAGAGAAACCCCTTGCCTCCAGGCATGGAAAGAGGTGCATATTAATGAGGCTGACTTTTCAGTGCTCACAGGAGAGATGCAAGCAAGGAGCTAATTAATATGCACCTCTCTCATAAGAAGTTTGTCTTCTGAGCCTGTCCTAATTTCTGAAGTTGCCTTTGGAGGGACTTCGGAGCCTTTGCTAAACTCTGAAGGCAACTTCAGAGATTGTACCTCCTGTCCCCCAAAACACCTGAGGTGACAGGCAGATCCTTTGTGGTCCAATCCAGATATGCCACATGGGTGCTCCGGTGTTTCCACAGCAGGCAAGCTAGTACCCATTGCTATTGGGTGCTAGACCACCCATGGAAACACATTGGGTACTTCCTTAGTACCCATTCCTTAGATCCAGATCTTAGATCCAGATTAATGGAGCACGATGGACAAACACCCATGGAATAAGTAACTGGATAAAAGACAGGAAACAGAATTTAGTAATAAATGGCCAGCACTCAGAGTGGAAAAAGGTAAGAAATAGGGTCACCCTCCCCAGGTATTTTCCCTATATGATGATTCAGCAATGGTTCTTCAAATGTTTTGGAACCACAGAAGTCAACAACCTCAGTAGTCATAGACAACTGCAAGCAATGATGGGAGTTCTGGTTATAAACTTCTGGAGGACCTCTATTGCACCTCTCTCTCTTAATCTTTTTTCTTTCTGAATGAGTGGTGGTATTCAGTTTATCAAAACCCAAAACTTCACAAATGCTTGCTTTGGCATGCATACCTTTCAAAATCTTGCTTTAGTTCTGGTATGCACAATATCTCACTTTTGCTTTGGATTAACCTGAGTTCAGGGCACTTTCCTGGTATCTCTGGTACCCTCAGAAGACCAGTTTGTTCAAGTGGAATTCTCATATAGAGATTTTGGCATACAGTTGATTGTCTCAGAGGCTGCCTCCAGACAAGATGTAAAACCTGGGAGTATCCTGGGTCTATGCTGGGATCGTAAACATACATGTGGCAATACCAGCATAGCCCCAGGATATAGGGGCCAAATCCCACTGGAAAAGGAATTTACAACCCATATTTTCCCACTATAGCAATATTCACTTACCTGTTTGAACACTGCTGCTGGGACCCACCATCTTGAAAATGGCCAAGTGTGGTGGCTGCTCATGCATGCGTGGCAGTGATTGTTCACTTTGGGGTATTTCATGCCATTGAAATACCGGAATGTGTGTGTCACACCATTATGGGAGCAAGTGTCAGGTGAGATGAGTGCCCACACTTTCCCCGTGCTGTAACCCAGCTGTCAGGACAAAAAGCAATTATTTTGGAGGAGCTTTACTCCAGGAGAATATCACTAAATAGTGTAGTTTTCAAGGGACATGTGGAGGCAACCTATGTTTTCACAGAACTTTGTGCAAAGATCTACTTGAGTGGCTGTACCCTTAAAGAATATAATGAGATCATCAAGATAAATAATGAGAAAGCCATCCAGCATATCTCTGAAGATGTCATTTATACAATACTGAAAGATTACAGCACCTGAGCTGAGACTGAAGGGTAGTGCCAAATATGTGAATGGCATCTTCCATTCATTAAACCATCTCAAGCAGCACTGAGAAGTAAGAGGGGTGGATCATCAGCTGCCACGTTTCCTTTCTGTGGGGGCTTTATGTACCTTTAGGGGTACAGCCTGATGGATTACTTGTCCTTTCCAGCCCTCAAAACTGATGAATGACATAGGTTCCTTGACTGCAGTTGTAGGTAGGTACAACTTTTCCACCAACATTACCTCCCTTATAGGGATGTGAATTCATCTGAATTTGGACATTTGTACACAAATCAAATGTTACAGCATTCATACAAATGCTTTGAAATGTTCATACGAATTTGTTAAACTGGAGAGGTGGGAAAGCAGGTGCAACAGTCATATCTGCAATAGATCCAGATTGCATTTGACATGGATTGAGAGTGAATTAAAAGTGGATTCAGGTCCGATTTGATACTTTCAGAGCAGATACGTTATGGGATGCGTACTAATACATTTGTATTGAATAGAATCCTACCATATTCAGATACCAAAAAAAAAAAACCAATTTGTGCACATCCCTGCTCTCTTGGGGTGCAGCTAGTCCCACTGTCTATCAGTATCAGACTGCAAAATCTCCTCCATGTGGTATTCTGGAGTGAAAAATGTTCTGTTGCAAAACACCTGGAAATGCAAGATGTCAGCTTTGGTTGCTGCCAGGGCTCTGGAGTCTCATACCCATGTTGTGGTATTTCCCTGGCTAGGGACGTGCACGAATATTCTATACCGAATTGATCTGTTCAAATGTGGACATTCAAATTTGAATCAAATGTCTTCACATTCGAATTTAGACATTCAAACGGATTTCGAATGTTCTGAAACATTCATTCAAATTACTTGAGTCATTTACGCTTATAATAGGGAACAAAACCGGGATGTATACGGGATAAAACAGGATGCATACAAATACGTATAACACATACGAATACTGTCTTTAAATACGAATATTGTTGACATTCGTATCTTCAAATTCGTATCCGACATTCGAACGAATAGATTCAAATATAATGGGTTCGGATTGTTTTTTGTTGCATTCAGATTTTAAACATTCAAATCGAATTGAATGTTTTGACATTCGATTCAACTCAAATTCAAATGCAAAAAAACCCCATTCGTGCACACCACTAACCTTGGCCTTTGGCTAAGGAACAAAAACACTGTTATTGTTTTAATGTGTTCATTTTATATTTTGCTTTTATTGCTGTAACCCTCCCTAAAATCTTTGGGCATTGGGTGGGATAGAAATGTGTTAATACTTGACTAATAATCAGTGTGCCTTCATCTTCCTTTTTATTTGCATATAAGTGGAGGAGATTCTTTGGCTGATTTTGTGCCAGAAGTGTCTTCTTAGGCCACTCTCCTAGGCCACTCTCTTTCTGCATTTTCCAGGTTTTTTTTTTCATTTTCCAGGGTTTTTTTTTAACTTTTCCATAAACTCACTTGGTGCTGTTGGTGCTATCCTTTGAAAACCTCTTTTTAAATTTCCCTTACTTCCCTATTTTTTTCTCTTCCCCATTTTGAGCTTTTGAATTTTTGGTTAAAATTATCATCCAGATCTTCACCTTGCACCTTCAAGAGCGAGGAACAATGAATTTAAAAAACAGATCTGCCAACAAACATCTGCAGCTTGTAGTCCTATTGTGTTACTGCTACGTGACCAAGCAATTGCAAATTCTTTAAAGTCTGTAACTTGTTTCACATTAACACACTGTGTGTTTTTACAGTACTATTTCAAAGTTTATGGGCCTTTTTTCCTTCAGTGCTTGTTCCAGTTGCATCTTATATTTCATCAAATATGGTAAAGAAACCATGAGAGTGAATTGATGCTCCATCTGAACCTATTTCTGTAAATGGCTGGTGCCAAATTGCTATGAAATGGTTTTCCTTTTGAGCTTTGCTGAACTGTTAGTGGGTTGATGAGGCCAAACTCTGCAGGGAATCATTATGTCCATTTAAGGTATCCTCGTTTTTATGCTTCAGTACAAAATGCCTACGGGTGAGGATTTAAAATGGATGAAGTGGAGAAGTTTGCACTTCCTTAAGATAACATGGAGCATTTCCTTCCATGTGCTAGAAGTGAAAACAGAAAATACAAACTAATTCATCATGAAAATTTCATTTTATAGTTCTCTCTTTCTCTCTGGCCTCCTCCCCCACTCCACCAAGTCATATTTTCTCATTTTTCTTGTCAGCTTTATAGCTTATAACTGTGATGGATGATCTTCTATATATCATGTAAAAGAATTTGGTCTAAAAAGTCTGCTTGTGTTCACAGCTTGCTTTCTGTCACCCCCACCAAGTCTCTCTGCAACACATGGAGGTAAGTATCATATAGGGATGTCAGCAGAGCAAACGATGGTTTTTTATTGTCCAGAATTAATTGGTCACTGGTGTAAAATGAGGAAACTGTCATAGTTAAAAGTTAATGTGAGTTAGTAATATATTGGGATTCATTCGTTAAAGTGCATTCATTACAAATATGAAGACTTACCTGGTGTTTTTTTCCTTTTCCTTTTGAACAGACTTCCTCCACTATAATTTTCTTTCCCCCATCCTTAGCCACTGCATAAATTCCAAGTGATCCATAGCACTTATTGCAATATGAAAACTCATCATTCAGTTGAGTAACTTAGAGCTGACATTTGAGAGAGAGCTTGAAAGTAGCAAAATTATTGCCACTTCTGATTTTGAAATTATGAAAGAGATTTTTTTCCATGACTACCATGCAAAACAGTAGATGAAGGGTCCAAAGCTGTGGTGTGCAATATCTAAGTGATGAAGAATAAAATTTTACTGCAAGTTAAGGTAGTAGCTGGCATCCCTTATGGCTGCTGGAGTGGAGGACAAAGCAGCTAAAATGAGGTGATATTCTGGATTAGAATAGGTAGAGCTAATGGTAGGTGGCAGAGAGGTGGCAAACCATATTCTGCAAACATACTGGCTCACACAAACCTTAGCCAACTTTAAAGGGGTACATGCATGGAAGAGATATATGTGTGGATTCAAGCTCTGAACTACTGGGTTAGATAAATTCATGGAGGACAGGTGTATCAATGGATACTAGAATGGATGGTACTTCCTCCAGGTTGGAAAGATAGGCAGAATGCCTCTAAGGCTATTTTCAGAGACTTGAGAGGAGGTGAAAGTTTTGCCTTTGTCCTCTGCTTAAGAATACCCAGAAGCAGAGAATGCTGGGCTACACAGGCTGTGGCCTGATCCAGAAGGATTCCTTTAATGTCTTTACATTCTTATGGATATTGCACAGCACTTCCCGTTTCCCCCTTTACTGGACAGACACTGTAAAATAGTTGCAAGCCAATGGAATGAAGGAAGATTTGTTCAGAATAATGGAAGCTCACAAACTTGCTTTCTATGGCTTTGTGGACTTCCAGATGCACTCACCAATACTGGCTGCACTCACCAATACCACACATTAACCACTGTGTTTTATATCTCTCATTCTTCTGAAGCTCCATTGATTACCAGTGCATTTCAATGCAAGTTGTACATTTATTTCCTGCAGATACTTCTATTCATTTCAGCTCCCTTGGAAGTCTACAGCCAAACAGCATAGGTGCATGTAAAACAAGCATGCACACATCCAACAAAAATGATAGTGAAGAGGATATTGATGAGGACTGGCAAAGGACTTAAGTAAAGTGAATACAGATATGAAAATGAACACCAATATCAGAGATGGCTACTTTGGATAACTTTGGAATGCTTAACTCAAAAAGGTATCTCAATAAAGCCATTAGGTTTTAAATCTATAGTCCTCGTGGATGATCAGTACAGGCTGGTTGACCTTTGGAATGCATGAGTTAAGTTGTTAGTGCATTTGGAAAGAAGAAGCTCTGATGGAGGTGATTATCCATCCCATCATTAGATGGCAAGAGCTTTATTGATTTCTAGGCTTCCCCCCTTTTTTTCTTGGGGGAAATGTTCAAACATGTCATAGCGGGACAGCTTCAGACACACATAGGTGAAGCATTCTACCTTAACTCCTATGAACTGGGTTTTTACCTTCCTTACCAGCTTATGATAGCCTTCACAAAAAGATATGACATTAATGGTTGATAACTGTGGACTGTCTCCAAGATGGGGGGTGGGGGGTGGGTAGATTAGAGCATCATTATGGTGCTGCTATGGTGGGGTGTCATGATCCCCAGCGTTCCGGTCAGTGCCTGCCCTCCTAAGAGTAGCTGGGCCCTGTTAGGATGCTGGGTTCGTGCAACGGTCGAGTGAGTACTTCAGTGTAAACACAAACAGGGGTAGCAAGCGGTTTAAACAGTAAACTAAAACAGGTTTATTTTTATACACAAGTAATACTAGAAAGGAAAATAAGGTTCATGTAGTTGTTGGTTTAACTCTATAAGTCTCTTAAGGTTACGAGCTTCCAAGCCTAACAGCTTCCCATTCTTTAAAGGAAAATAGTTCCCCTTTAAAAGTCAAAGTTCTCCACGTTCCTCACCCTGACTAGCTCTGCCTCAGCCCAAGCCTAGCCAGTGTACTAGAAAGTAGCTCTGGATGATCACAAGGCACCATCTGTCCTTGCTTGTCCGACCACCCAGCCTCGGTCAGTTGCTTGCGAAGTCTTCCTCCGAAGTCGTCCAATCAAAAGACCAATGGTCAGCTACTGGTGCGGCTCCCTCAGGTTCAGCTCTTCTGTTCCCTTCAGCATCAGTCCCAGCACAAAGACACAGCATGCTGTATTCAGAGGTTATTTATGCCTCTTTTCCTGTGGCCCTGATTGGTTGCCACCTCCTGGGGTAAACTGCTGAAATAAACTCCTGGTGGAAACTCCTGTCCCTAAAGCCTGATTGGTGGAAACTGTAAATTCCTGGGGGAAACTCCTGAGATAAAGTCCTGAGGGAAACTCCTCCTTAAGCTCCCAGATCCCCGGACAGCTTTTCCCTCCAAATCACACCTGCAGCCAATCATTGCACTCGGACCCGCACAGGATTTCCCGCCCTTTTTGCAGCCTCTGCCCAGGGCTTGCAGAAAGGCTTGCAAACACAGCTTGCTAGGGCTTTGCCTAGGCAGAAAGCCCTGCCTTCAGCGAACAGGCTTGCAAGGGACATGGGAACCTTACTGCCCATCACATCCTGACCCCTGAAACCGTCACAGGGTTGCCACACGTATCTGTGGCAACCCCAACACAGTCTCACTATATTCCCCTTTAAAATGTGCTAAAGACTATTGCTGGAAAACTCAGCACTGGTGCCTGGTTTTACTAACAATAGCATGTTCACTTACATTGTAGACGGAGCTACTCTTATAACTCCATTCAACATGCAGGCATAGAAACTGAAACTGAGGGCTACACATGTGTGGTGGCGGTGACACTCCCTGATGGGCATTGGGCACTGGTCAAATACCTGGATGCGGACGTCACTTTAAATGCTCTAAGACAGTGTCTTGACCAGTGCTTTTGAGTAGGAATTTAGGGATGTGCATGAATGCGATTTTTGGGATTTGATTCAATTTGAATAGAATATCTGAAAATTCGAATTGATTCAAATGTTTAAAATTCAAATGTATTCACATTCAATTTGAATATGTTCGTGCAAATTTTCAGTCCGTATTTGCAAATACGGATGTCAACAACGTTTGTATGTGCTTGTACTCATCTGTATGCATCCTGTATGCATCCGTACACATCCGTACACATCCCATATTTATCCTGTATGCATCCCATTTTTGTCCCATACAGATCCATTCAAATGCTTACGGATACAAGAAAGATGCGGATGGGCAAGTACGCGTCGGGTACATATCCATGCACATACAAATGTCCGAATAATTCGCATGAATGGTTCAAAAATTTGAAGTTTGTTTGAATGTTTACATTCGAATGTCCAAATTTGAATTAATTCAATTGAATTTTGAATGTTTTGAATATCCATGCACATCCCTAGTAGGAAGCACCCACCTTTCTGCACGGACACACTGGAAGATGGGAGTGGAAGGATATGTTAGCAAATAGGTTTTTTTCTGGTTTTCTTCAGAAAATCTTGGAAAGACCCTGAGCTGTTTCCAAATGTTTTCAGGAAAGAGGAGAAAAAAACCATGCATGCATTGCTTGTGCACACACATGAGAGAGAGAAAGAGGTTCTTTCTGGACTTAACTGGCTTAGATCAGATCCTGATCAAGGGGTCCAGAATAACCAGGTCCACTGATCTGGATTATATGCTGATCTGGCCCTCACTTCATCTTGTCCACATGTCTCCAATGTTCTGGAACAAGGCCCTCAGTCCCTCTGGCAGACTTGATTAAATGGGTCTACTAGATATCTCGATTATGGACCTGTTAATATGGATCCTGTTCTTTCTATTGAAGACAGAGCAGGACCAACATGATGAGGCCTCCTTGCTTCACATCAATATGCGTAAGAGGGGGCCCAGGATCCAGATTAAGTGCCTTATTCAAATTAAAGATCCTCATTTAAGGTCATAGTTAACTATCGGGTTATTCCAGTTGTTGCAAGAAAAAGGACAAACTCATTATTCAGTGCTCTTCAAGTGAGCATTTGAAATAAACCTTTGAATATAGCATTTCCTTCAGTAAATTCTAGTTTGTTCCATGCTGTGTTTTAAGCCATTTCTGTTCAACTGTAATAAAAATCAAGATGTTCACATTCTATCTTACTTTTTTTCTTTACTGTGCGTTGCATGACTCAAATTTCAGAAACCTGAATTTACTGCTCCCTTGATGCTTTAGTGCTTTTTCTACTTATCACAACTTCGTACACTCCTGCCAACTTCACTTGTATTATTCCGTTTCACTCACAGAAATTTTAATCTCTGCATTTTATTTTGGTTTTAGGTAACCAAGTGGACTTCAGTGTCCTACCAGCAATTGTCATGATAGTAATATGGTGTCGCTAATGAATTCAGTACCTTTCTGTTAAAGATTCTATTAATTTAACAGATTTTTTGAATATAAATGCTACTAGAACCTTTTAGATTTGCCTTTTAAAATAAATAAAGCTCCACATTTTAGGTTTAAAATACAATCCAACCTTGACTTATTTGAGGTTAGAGAAATAAAATCTAATTTACTGCTTTGAGCTGAGGTTAGCAGAATAAACTCCATATGTTCTTAAAAACCTATACACTGTATAACTTTATGAAATTTTTGCGGAGCTTTTTATAGATTGTTACTACTGTGCTGGTAATGAATTTTCATTTCTGTTTTGTAAGCATAGCTGAGAACAAAGTCTTCTCATTCACTTCTCAGAAAAAGAGGTTTGCTATGTGGGCCCTTGAAAGAAAGGTCCTGGGCTCTCAAGATTTACCCCCTTTTTCATTCTGAGTTTTTGTTGGTTCTGGAGTGATTGGGTAGACACACCTGTGACAAATGTGACCATAAAGTGTTGCCAGAAGTGCTACCAGAAATTGATGTGCCACTGAAATGGGTCCTCTTGGCAACAGTGAAGGATGGAAACTTTTGTTCATGGTCAGATGATGGGCTGTCTGAATGCAGATAGCTCTTGGAGCAGGCTAGCTTGGTCCATGCCTATTGGCTTGTATTAAGTGGACCTTAGAATGAAGTAGGAAATTCTCTTTTTAGATGACTTTGTAGCACTAACTTTTCTTATGTCTCTGCATCTCTTTGAATATCAAGTTACACAATTACTTCCCATAGTTTTCTGGTTGCCCCTTAGCTACATTACTCCTTTCATTCTTCTACTTCTTCACAAAGATATCTTTGGTGGTCTTCTGGGGTCTTCCCCCCCCTTAAAATTGCTTACCTCTGTGTTTCAGTTTTAATCACTGTCTTCTGATAGTTTCCTCTCATATGTTAGTAGAGTACATTCAGATGAGCACAGGGAAATCTGGATCAGTATTGAAAAGAACACTGATGTTCCGACAACAGGGGGAAATTGTATTTATCGACTGATTCAGCAGTTATGAACTTTGCTGGCAGCATTTTTTGGAAACAAAGTCTGTAAATTTTATTACTATTAAATGTTTCTAATGGGAGTTGACAAATAGTTGAATGGATATGCTTTTTCTTTGTTTTTGGCAAAAGCAAGAGGAAAATGTTTCCCTCTGACACAATGAGAAATATATTAATACTGAAAACCATTCATCTCTATTCTGCAAAAATACTATTTAAAAGTTTTTATAACTGTTGGTGAAATTACAGTGTGCTGCAGGGAAGTCGCAAAAATTTTATGAGTATAATAAAATTGTCATTGTAATACCATTATAGGGTGTAGGGACAATATAGATATTTTTGAATTACCCATTGTCCATATGCCAGCTTGGGGGAAAATACACAAGGAAGAATTATGACTTGTAATACAGACAGTTGTTGAAAGAAGTCGAAGAACTGAAATCCAGAGAGCTGAAGAAACCCTCTAAGAGCATTTGGCTAGAAGTTAATGTTACCATTTGTATCAACAACCAGGAATTCTATACAGAAAGCCTGCTTCTCATTTTTGTAAATAGTAGCCAAACAAGTAGCTAATTAATGACACACTGCATGGTTTAAATATCCTTGCAACCGGGAAATGATTCGTGTCGTGCCATTAAGAAGCATTTTTCTTGAACTCTGAAATCTGGCTGATAGTAATCATAGAAGGGAATTCATGGTGGTCTGAATTAATTTAACTATGGAGTTTGCTGGATGGTAGGGTCTGGGGTTTATTGTGGCACTCTTTACTGAAGCTATGTGGCAATCCAGGAAATAAATAAAGTATGAACAACATTCTTGCAAGCAGCATGTTTTCATCATCAGGTTAAAAAAAAGTACCAAAACGTTGAAATAGTTTGAACATCTGCCCTTGACTGAGTGACAGATAGTCACAATTATACACAGAAGATTATAGTCTCCCCAGACTACTGCCTTTCATTTCCATCTCTCCTTCTCCTTATTTTTGTAGATGACTCGAGAAACTGTTGATGAGACCATTGCATTTAGAATGTGCACATGATGGATCATCTTGCTGGATGAAAACACTTTCAGGGGGAAAAAAATCAATGGAAGCCAAAGTGATGCAGGAGAGAAGAGATGTGGGACATGCTGTAAAATTTGCAACTTGAGCTCAAATCCCTGAATGAATATCCAGAGTAGATTCTTGGATTAAGCATTTCCCTCGTAATCACTTGAAGCAGTAAAATGACATACATAGTTTGTTTCCTTAGGTCATTTGGTTAATTGCTCCTAGTCTAGTTAATTAGTTTACTTGATTAATCTAATCTGTCTTGTCATTATGTAACCCCTTTTCCTAAGACTTAAAAACAATCTCAGCTTGGTTATGTATTTTAGCAAAACACATTTTCCTTCATACCAAAAAGGTCATTCATAGGAGTGTTTAGATTTGAGCATAGTAGGACTTTGACTCACTGGCCCACCACATCTAATAGCTCAGGGTTTAAACCCATTCTTCCTTTCTCCTTTAACCTGGAGCTGGTTAATGTCTATTTTCCTGTAGGTTTTTAATAGGACTGTAGATTCACCAGAACCTTATCTACCATTTTTCACATTGTATCCTTGGTTCCACATCCTTTTAGCTGCCTTACCTACTGTCCCACCAGCCACAATGTGCACCGACCAATGCAGGGTAGATTACTGAAGTGTCCTTTATGTGGGCATCTATCTGAAGATGATTTGGAGGTAGAAACACGTGTAGAATGCTGTTGGCTGAAATTTCAATCTGGTCCCATTACACAGTGTCCCTTAAAGAGCTGCACTACTTACTGCTTCACTTCTGGGCCCAGTTCAGGGTATGGACTTTGGTATTCATAACTGTAAATGACTTGGGGTCCCAAACGTCTGAAGGGATATTTTCTCTCATGCAGGTCTGCCAATGTTTTCTCTCATGCAGGCTCTTTTAGTCCCACCACTTGATGAATCATGGGGGTGGAGGCTGGGGGTGGGTGGTGTTTTGTTTCGTTTTTGTAGTGGATTCTAGGCTTTTGTAACTGCCTTCCCAGGTACCATCAGGTAACATTGTGGCACCTACTAAAACACTATTGTCTATTTTGGTTATTTATTACTCCTACTACCACCACCACCATCATCAACCCTTGTACTTCTATTCAGGGACACCTATAAATGGTCTAAAAATATCATCTGAAGATCATTTGGATGTGGGAACATGTGGTTTTGTTTATATGTAAGCGAGTTTCTTTTTTTATATGTACATAAGTTTCATGTTTTATGTTTCTATTGCCCCATTTACATGAATTCTCTGGTCCTGGGATTATTTCCAGGACTTATGTCATGTTCTTTGATTGGACATTTCATATTTTTGGTTGGGTGATAAACAACAAGATGCTCACATAGTTCATAGAATCATATAGAATCATAGAATGGTAGAGTTGGAGGGGACCTCCTGGGTCATTGAGTCCAACCCCCTGCTCAAGGCAGGATCTCCTAAACCATCTCAGACAGATGGCTGTCCAGTCTCTGCTTGAAGACCTCCATCGAAGGGGAACCAACCACCTCCCGTGGCAGCCTGTTCCACTGGTTGATCACTCTTACTGTTAGAAATTTTTTCCTAACATCTAAACTAAATCTTTTCCCCTGCAGTTTCACCCCATTGTTTCTAGTCCTTCCTTGAGAGAGTGAGAACAGGGCTGATCCCTCTGCCTTGTGACAACCCTTGAGGTATTTGTAGACAGCTATCATGTCTCCTCTCAGTCTTCTTTTTGTTAGACTAAACATTCCTAGTTCCTTAAGCCGTTCCTCATAGGACATGGTTTGCAGACCATTCACCATCTTGGTAGCTCTCCTTTGAACCTGCTCCAGCTTGTCAGTGTCTTTTTTAAACTGGGGTGACCAGAACTGGACACAGTACTCCAGATGAGGTCTGACCAAGGTAGAGTAGAGGGGGATAATAACTTCACGTGATCTGGACTCTATGTTTTAATATGAACCTCTATATCTCCTGTACAATGGGTACATATGATAAAGCCCTTAGTTCTTTCTGCACTGAGCTTCATTTTGGATTATATCCTGGAAGAGGGACCTGCTGCCTACATGTGAGTATGGACTATGGTAGGTCCCAAATGGCACATCCTGTAGTCTGCACTAGCATGTGGATGGCTGGTCCCTCCTCTAGGATATAACCCAGAATATAGTCCCGTGCAAAAGGGTCCTTGTCTCCTTTGTCCTAAGGTTTGTCAGTAGTATGACTTCGGTAACAAGTGTAAAATGCTTGCTGTTGATCAACACAGCGCATGATTCCCACTGCAGCCATGGCAAGTATTCTGCTGGCTTTCCATATGCACACACAGTCTCATTCGCTGACAGTGATACTGAATCATTTTATTAACGTTCCTATGATTTTGCCTAATTTAGTTTCATGGCAAATCATAGTACTGTGCTGTAAATTTTTGCATGCTGTGATGAGAATTAATGAGCATTGCTAATTAATGTGGTCAGTGTGTGTGGTGTCTCTCTCCACCCACACAACTCCTTGGTTTCCTTTTCATTTGGTGTCTCTTCTACCCCCTCCTCAGCCCCAGCAGTTCTGTGGAATGATAATAATATACACGGGAACAATACTGGCTACAAAGGATAAAAGAAAAAAAAGCAGTAAGAAGATCTTTCTGTGCTCACACCTGTTTTAAGATTTGTTATGGTTAAAAAGCAAAGCTGTAGGGATTCACTTTGTTTCTTCCTTGTAGACCCCAGTGGAATATACCATTAAACTGCAGGGAGGAGAAAAAGCCATCAGTGTACTTAAATATACTTATGTCAAATCCATCCCATTCTTCCTGGCTTCTTTCCTCAATCTAGCCACCATTCCCTAGGGATGGAGAACATTACAACCCATTCAGTTTATATGAATGGGCACAAACAGACTTTTTCACCATTTCAATATGTCTACATTTGCAGGCATATCCTGTAGGCCAACTGAAACAGCCTTAATTTCAATTTACTGTCTCCCACAGGGGCATGCCATTCCCCAAATGTGGAAAAAAGAAATGCCTGAAAAGCCACCCCCTCTTCCCCTCTCAGGTTAAAGTTCTGATCAGGAAGTAAAAATTTGCTCAAGATTAATGGACTGAAGTTTTGATGCTTATAACAGGGGTGTGTGATATTTATTAAACAAGCAATAGACACATTGACCTCAAAATATTGGATCTAAAATATTTTCCAAAGACAAAAACTCACTAGAAGCATAAATGTAACCCACCCACCCCTTGTTTAAAGATTGGAATCCTATCATACTTTTCCAGAAATAAGTACTCTTTGACACAATGGGGCTATAGGTAAGCATGTGCAGGATTTTCCCTTTTATTTGTTCCCTTCTCTCAAGTGCAGCTTACTTTCCATCAAAGCTGAAAAGTACAATCAATAGCATATAGAAGGTTAAAGAGCTACTCCAAACTTATCAGTCATTCTTTGATGGACAATCACTTTGAGATACACACACCAGAGACACTTTCACTAAAATGAAGCAATGTCACATTCAGAGTCTGAATAGGAAAGGCCTTAAGGTCTTGGAGCAGGACAGCTTCAGGTAAGAGAATAACCCTGCTGGATCAGGCCACAGCCCATCTAGTACAGCATCCTGCCTCACATATTGGCCCTCCAATTGTTTCTGGGCATTCTCAAGCCGAAAACACATGCAAAACCTTCACCTGCTCTCAAATCCTTGCAAATGAAATGAGAGGCATCTTGTCTGTTTTTCCAACCTGGAAGAAGTAGTTAGGCATCCATTATAGTAACCATTGATACAGCTGTCCTTCATGAATTTGCCTAACCTTTCTTAAAGCTATCCAGGCTGGTTGGTGTTAATAAATGTGGTGAATTTACCTGTGTGAAAATCTATTTGAAGTATATACATAAGTATATTTAAGTGTGGTGGCTGCATGAAAATGTTCCAGGAGTGCTAAGAGTCCACATTAAAATGAAAAACTATTAACAGTCACATGCAGCTATTTTAAGACAGTGATCCTCAAACTTCTTTTTATTTGGGTAACCTTGGCAGTCCATTTCCATAAACGAAACCCATTTAACTGTTGCTATTATTTCAAATGTGTACAAGGTAACTGAAAGTGCCTTTCCTCACCACTATGCAAATTTTTTTCATGTACCCTTAAATATCCTGATTTGTACTGCTAGTGGTATGTGTACCTCAGGTTGGGAATTGCTATTGTAAGGTACAGATGACTTCTGGGATTGTTTAGGATAGTAGCAGTTTCTCCAATTATGTTACAAGGTAAAAATGTAGAGGGCTGAGGACACATGAGCAGACTGTATGCAACATGTGTTTGTGCATACATGGGGTCCTTCTGGTGATGATCTGGTTGTACCAGGGCCCATCCACACTGCCTTAGCCCCTGTAAAAGTTCCAGTCTTTGAAATTATTGGCTGCACCCTCTTCAGTGGCTGTTCCCAGGGACTCAAGAAAATGGTGCTGTGTTCCCCTTAGCCCGTTCCTCAACATCATTTGTACTGGTTTCTTCTTAGCCCATTTCTCAACATCATTTCTGCTCCAGGGAGTGGGATAGCTGCTGCCATTCTAAAACTGCTGTCATTCTCCAGGATACACATCCTGTCAGGTATTAGTCTGCTAAGTAGATGGAACATTTCTATTGGCAACTAGTATGGGCCAAAAACCTTACTTGGAAGCTGCCACAGAGATCATATTTATGCATACTTGTTCTGTCTGGGAGTACTTGTCCCAGGTGTGTTTCAGCCTTATTAGAAGACCATTCAAACCAGCACTGCCAGAGTTGGCTTAAAGGTGGCTGGCAGTGTTGCTTTATAGCTGTTTCATGATCGCATAATAATATGCACTGTTGGCCTCATCAGCAAACACTATGCAGCAGTTGCATCTAACTTTCAACATTTCGATAAATATATGGCTCATGGGCAACATTGGTCCCATTTCCAGGTCCATCAGTATCTTCTACTGAAGGCACATGATTGTATATTGCCAATTAAAAGTATGAAAGTCAGAGTAGAGATTAGAAAAGTTGTTCCAACTAGGGATGTGCACAAATATTCAAAACATTCAAAATTCAATTGAATTCAGACATTCAAATTCAAATCAAATGTCTACAGATTCGAATTTAACATTCAAATGAATTTTTGAAACTTTTGAATCATTCATATGAATATGGATACATACACATTACATACACATTACATACGTATTCATACACATCTTATTTGTGTAGGTACACATTTGTACGAATACATATGGGATGAAAATGGGATGCATACAGGATAAAAACAGGATGTGTACAGATGCTTACAGATACGTATGGACACATTCAAACATTGTCGACATTTGTATCTTCAAATACAAATAGAAAATTTGTACAAATAGATTCAAATGTATTCAATTTGAATCGAATGTGAATACATTCAAATTTTAAACATTTCAATCGATTTGAATCTTCAGATATTCAATCTGAATCAAATCCGAAATACTGCAGTCATGCACACCCCTAGTTCAACCCTAAGGGCTGTTGAGAAAGACTGCTGTATTAGTAGCGGTGTTCTTTTTACAGGAGGTTTTTGACTAGATTCTGGATGTCATCTGTTGTGGATGGTTTAGCTGACTCCTGGACTGATTCCTGAACTCCTGATTCTATGTGGAACTTTTGTGCTGAACACCCAGTTCTGTTTTTCAGTGTATCTGATCACTCTCTGTGGCTTGTTCTGCATGGAATGAGTTATCCCATCCCCCACTGGCTCAGGCTACATAGACCACAGAGTGTCCACAGGAAGCCAGACTGCTGGCAGCCCACCCAAGGACTCTCTGTATTATGGATAGCTCAGCCTAGCTTAGTTTTGAAACTTCTGGCACTGCTTCCATTCCACTGGGCATGGTATACTAGAACACAAAGTTGTGCTGTCTGCATATGGGGTAGAATGCTGGTGGATCACTAGTAGGGTGGGATACAGCATCAAAAGGATATTGTACCCCACTCCATGGCCTGGTCCTGTGCAGTCAGGCCGATCTATTAGATGGTGGTAGTGTATGTGGCCTCCAATAAACTGATCAACTTTGAGGACTGACCCATTCTGCAGGCTAGTGTTCTGGCTATATACTGGTCTATTTGGATCACAGCCTGCCACTATACCTTTAGAGAAGAAGGGAGCAAATTCTATCTTTGATTTTAACAAGAGGAAAATACACTATCAAGACATGCTGAAAATGCAAAAGGGTCTATGTCAAGCCAGATGTTGTGCTAATTACCCAGTGATCCACCTTGCAAATAATGAGACAAAGGTCATTAGCCCTAATTAGGAGATAGGCAGGAAAGGCGTAGATGATCAAGGAGTAATTACAGGGCTTTTGTCTGGAAAGTAAGTTTGTGTGTGTGCAACCAGAGCAGGCGATTTTGAAACATGATATTTTTAACAGCTGCAGGCATGGTATCTCATGTACAATATATAGCCTGCCCTGGACAATCAACTCATGGGAGCTGTGTATGAACAACTTAGTACCATGCAGAACGAGCTATCTAACAATGCAGTGCACCAAGAAGATATGTTTCTTTCTTGATCTAAAGGGTACTCTAAGACTCAGTGTTCCAGCAAATGTGTTCCAGCCCCCCATACATGAGCCTATATATTAGATTGGACTTATTATTTTTAAAAAGTTATTTATCTATTTATTTATAAATGCATAGTTTTTATTGGATTCGAGATATATAAATGTAACAATAAACACAAGAAATAGGTGAATTAGCAATGGGAACGAATGTATTTTTGACATTCAAATCCCAGTAGATTTGAATGTCATAAAATCCAAGTAGATCTGGATATTTAAGATCTGAATGCCATAAAATCCTATTTGAATCCATACATTTGAATGTTGGATTCGTATTTAAAGATATGAATGTCGATAACATTAATATCTGTTATATATATCTGTGCACATTCCATAAAAATCCATATGCATCCCATATGCATCCTGTTTTAATCCCATATTTTGAGCATAAGATACGTATAATTTTCGCACAGATTTGTATACAACAGATACGAATCTACACATTCAAATCATTCAAAAATCTGTATCGGATTTTCAAAAATTTGTATTTGAGTTTGAATGTTCAAATTCAGATTTTTGAAAATCCGATTCGAGTTTGAATGTCAACATTCAATCGATTTGAATATTCATGCACAATCAATCATGACTGGAAGGACTGATTACTGAAGCAAAATCTCAGATACTTTTGCCAAATAATGAGAAGACATAATTGTGTAGACAAGACCCTGATGCTGGAAAAGGTTGGAGGCAAGAGGAAAAGGGAACAGTGAAGGATGAAATGGTTAGATCCTGTTGTGGAGGCAATGAACATGAGGTTAGGCAGACTCCAGGAGACAATGGAGGACAGATGGGCCTGATGTGCTGTGGTCCATGGAGTCATAAAGACTTGGACATGACTAAATGATCTACAGCATCAATCTGTTGAAATGAATCAACCCTGTCCTCCAAATGCCACTGCACTTATCATGTTATCTGCACAGACACTCTGGCTGTGATCACACACAGAAAAGAAAACCCTTTGAGTTTTCTTAGATGTGGCTTAGAGATGGTTCAGAGGTGGGATTGTTCACATGGCAGTCTGCCCCTTCTCTCTCTCATGAAGATTCTGTTAGAAAATATGCTTTTGAGGTGATGCTTTTATTACATGTGATCACAATCATGTGTGTGTTACATCCAGAAATTGCCACTTTGGTTCATTAGCTTTTGAACTGAGAGATTGTCTCTTAGAACAATCTCTGTATGGACTTAAGAGACAATCTCTCAGTTCAAGAGCCAATCAAAAGTCAAGTATTACATAATTTTTTATGGTAATTTGGAGCGGCTGTTTCATTCCATTCATCTTGATACCTTTTGTTAGCCACAGGGAATGTAGATTCTACCATTAATGTAATGTTGTTATGCGCAGTTGTTGCCAAGCATGTACTCTACAAAGTAAATTATGGGACACTTCCCTCAGCTAGACAAGTGGGCTTATTGTGTGGCTTTCTTTTGAGTTTTAGATACTGCTAATTCAGCACTCAGTGGGGTTAACATCTGCCCTTTGTCTTTCAAAAACAGATAAATTAGACTTTATTGGGTCACTCCATGTGTGTTGGCTTTTTAACTGAAGCTGAAAGACTTAAGGTCTTGTCTATTTCTTATGGAAATTCAAGATCTTATGCATCTTTATGTAAGAGAAAATTTGGTAGTTAGCCAAAATTTATCTCTACCACTCACTGGAGTACCAATCGGTCAGGAAAGTTTATGTTTCAGTAGAATTGTCTAGGATGTTGCCTGTCAAAAGTCAGGCATAGTTTGCAGTCTGCCAAACAGATAGCATGAACGAAGACAGACCAGAAAGGCTTTAGTCACAGTATCACAAAATAATATTTGTTGGAGGAGAACTCGGAGATCATGTTATTCACATCCCCATGTGGCCTAAATATGTAGGAAAATTCAAGGAAAAAAAAAACTAGGGCACCAGATCAGATGGAAGGGATTATGATTAGAATTAAAAACTTAACTTTTTAATTTAAGAAAATAAAAATAACAAATTATGGCATGGGTAACACCTGGTAAATGCATGGCAGTTGGCCATACTCTCCCCCCCAGCAGATACTATTAGTTTAGTTTTAATATGCTGAATTTTAAAAATGTTTTTGTGTATATTATTGGTTTAAAAATTGGTTTTAATTTGTTGTTTTAAAGATTGTTACTCGCTCTATGACCTTTGGGTATAGGGGAGGAAAGAAATATAATAAATAAATAAATAAAAATGGGGGATGGCATTTTATTATAGATTACAGCACGTCTGAGGGTGTTTTTCCACTGTCACTAGAAGTACCCATTAAAAGGTTTAAATTCAAACCAAACCACTCCCTGTCCAAATTCAAGTCAAACTGAACCAGGGGCCATTCTTGAACAGAAATTGTTTGAATTGAATGCATGCAGACCACTTTGATGAGGTCTTTCACACAGTCAGGATAAGGTGCCATTTGCTACCTTGTCTCAGTCCGTAGGTTTATCCACTGCAGACAAACATGTGGGGATGGGTGGGTTGGGGCCTGTATTGGTCCATTCGAGCATGTGGAAAGTAGGCCCCTAGACCCCTCTGTGACCTGGAATAACACCCTGGCCTTACTTAAAAACATATGAATTGGTACCACAAATTCCTTGTTCATTTGGCAGGAAGACTGGGATCTTCGGGAGCCCATTGGATTGGATACACCGAACCTGTGTTTATAATATTTCTAGTGGTTTTAGTCCCAGAGATTGAGAAAGAAAATACAGTGTAGAAATGTGGTAGATTATATCTGTGGTTTCTGACTGGTTGATTCTTGATCTCCTAAGGAAGGTTAATTGTGTTTCCTATTGAGCTCTTTTGGCATGAACTATTAATTTCATTAACTAAATGAAGCATGAAATAAGAAGTGGAATGTCATTTTCTGTAATATGACTTTTGAGTATTCAGGAGTGCTAAAGTAACCTCCATATGTTCACCAAATCCTCCATCATACTCTACTTGTGCTCTAATGTTTGTGTTGTTTTTGTGGATTCTGATGCAGCATTTCTGATTGGCACCAGGTCAGAACAAAGTTCCCAGCTGCCAGGATTAAATGTGAAAAATCTCTGGAAAAAACCAACACCCTGATTTATTTACTTCTATTCAAGTGGAACATAAGAATCTAATGTAAAGTTTCATTTGAGGTAATAGGGCATGTCTTCATTTACCACTGAAAATGATTCCATGGGCCATCTTGGGCAATACATCTCTATTTTTGGTGGCATCAGCTGTCCTTCATAGGGCCTGTAGCCATGTAAAGTGGCTGGAGGTGAGGGTATGAAAACACAAGTAGAGGGTATGTCCCCCAGCTGCAGTCTAGGAAGGAAGGAAGGAATACAAATTACTTGAGGAGTTTTTAGTATTTTCTCAGAGCATACCACAGGATGATTTGTCTTCAGGGGTAAATTTTCTGCGGAAAGCCAGTTTTTCTCAGAAGTGTTCTTTAAAAGTCTTTAAGTATTTCTCATGTAGATTGTTATCCCCATGCAAACTGACAATTCTCCAGTACTTTCTACCACCCCATCAAGATTTTCCATCTTTTCTCACAGTCCTATTTAGAGTTATTTCATATGATTATTGCATTTACATCATGGTGAAAACCGGGACCTCAGCACTGGGATATAAACAGTTCATGGGATTCTATATTCTTCCTTTCTATACAGAGGATATATTTTTTATGTTCCCTTAAAGCTAACAGTACCCCAAAGACTCAGGATGAGCAACGGTTTGCTAGTGATTCCAACAAATACTCCCGTGCCCCTGCCCTACCCAATTCCAAAACAAAAATAAGTAATCAAGCCAATCAAAAAAAATAAACATCTACCTTGATATATTGGTTTGAAACAACAACAACAAACAAACCTGCCTGAAGCCTTTTTTTTGTGGACCCTTGCAGTTCTGGCTTATCATATGGATGACATATTAATAATCAAGGAGATTCAACAACCATCTATAGCTCATTTGAAATATGCTAAAAAGATTTTTTGTACGTATGGCATACTACACCTATATATACATGGAACAGAAGTTCTCAACCAGTGTTTCTACAAACACTGTTGGAAAATATTGGCCTACGGTATTGAGTTGTAGGAACATTGGTTGAGAAACACTGACATGAGCTTTCACACATGAAGTAGAGTTGTTGCCCACACAGAATGCTCCCCCACATAAGAGATGAATATGTACACAATGTCTTTTTGTATATTTTCTGAACTGGTTTAAGTTGAAGACCTCAAAGATGAGGTCTTCAATCCATCCCTTCACCTGGATCCATATGGAAGCAGGACGCTTCTGCACATGGCCAGGCAAAGGGATGGATGTCCCGGCAGCCACCATGTTGGGAGGGATGGAAGCAGGATGGCCTGCTTTGGAAGTCCCTCCCTCGTGCGCCGTGCACTGCAGGAAACATGCAGTGACTGGCAGCTCACTGCTCTAGTCACGCGGCTCCTGGGACAGTGTTGGTGGGTCAGGAGGCTGGATGCCACTTTGAATGGGTGCTGTGGCTTTCACACAGCACCCAGGTGATCCAGCCTCC
Source organism: Aspidoscelis tigris stejnegeri (assembly GCA_023333525.1). Classification (NCBI taxonomy): domain Eukaryota; kingdom Metazoa; phylum Chordata; class Lepidosauria; order Squamata; family Teiidae; genus Aspidoscelis; species Aspidoscelis tigris. The sequence continues at coordinate 35,415,424 of JALMGA010000001.1, forward strand.
CCGCACATGTGTGGACGCGCGAGGGCCCTTCAGATCCATCCAAAGTAGAGACGGATCCTCTGGAGGCCGGATCATCCGGAAAACAGATTTTGTTAAATCCGTTTCCCAGCAGCAAATGTGGAAGCACCCTTGGTCTGGAACTTATTCCAGTTGGTCTTATTGAAGACTCTGTCCAGAGAGGAGGCTATGCAGATTTCAGTTTATATAAATGCATTTCTTGAGGGGATTTACTTTGCATGATATTGTCCTCATCACATTCCACTCCTGAATTTCTGTGTTTTAATCTGGATTTCCCTTACACTGCAAGAATCCTTAATAAATAAAAATAATCAAGTCAATGTCCTTTTTTGGCTTTCATCTGGTCATCCAAAACTTAGCAGTGACTAAATTTGATCAATGGCCATTTTTGCATGTACCTATGCTAATCCAGATTTAGAAGATCTGGATCTTTGATATCCATTCCTCATTTAATTCAGTCCTTGAAGAACTGAATTCAAGAGGGCTGCCCTGAGGACACCATAGCACCCATCCTGAGGCTCCAATTAGGCCTGATTAGGCCTGATCAGGAAGGTCTGCCAGTGGCGTGGCACAATTGGCTCATGTAGCAGTCAGTCAGGGGTGACCTCTTGTTACAGTGGGTGTGGTGGAGAGACACAGCTTCTTAGCTGCCTATGTAGCCACAACAAGGCTTGTGCTCAGCTTCTTAGACTGCTGTGAAGGACATGTGGGCCTATATAATGTGTGTGTTGAGGGACAAAGCCAGAGCTCCCCTGCTGTAAATGACAGCCTCTAGGTCCACCCCTGGACCCCATTGCCCTGGTATACATGTGGATACACAGCCTTTGATCCAGTTTTTATGGCAGAAGACTGTATTGAAGACACCATTAAGGGGTCTATAGTTAATCTGGATTTAAGGACCTGAAGACCCCATTAAATCTGGATTTCACTGGTGCTCATGGGTACAGCGTGTTCAGAATGAGGTCTTAATGGGGTCCTTAAGGGGCCTTGTGTGTGAGTGGTATGTAACTGATCCATACCAATTGTGTACCTGTTGCTAGTGCAAAAACGGCCAATATTTTGTAAGAATTTTGTATTTTTATTACTAGGGACAAAAGATTAATTTTGCAATAGTATATCAAAGAATTTTCAGAAACATCTTTTGTACTCTTGTTTGGTAACTAAAGGAAAGGAGAGGAGGAGCTATCTCCAACCAAATATGTGTGTCTACTGCAATGTATTACCACCTGAACAATATTATAGCAATGCTTTGAACAATTCATCTTGTAGATCAGTCTGTCTGATTGCCGCAGTTAGGTATTATATTTCCTGGATAGGTTGCATAATATAAGAAGCAATATTGGGGATTGAAACAGGCTGAAACATGAAAGATAATGCAATAGCACACCATGGTGTGAAAATAAATTGAGAATCACTCAGATTTTTTAAATTAAAAGCAAGAAAGAATATGCATCAACTCAGCTAAAGCAGCAGAAATATCCAAAAGCAAATACAGTAGCAAAAAATAAAATAAATTTAATTGGTGTATTGTAAACTACAAATTGGGTGGATTTTCTGCTTTCAGTGAAGTCTGCGCAATACACATTTATTTTCCTGTATGGCAAAAAAGTACCTATGGAGCCAAATTTTAGTGATAAAAGATGAAAGAAAAATGCCCTCTCAATAGACAGGTTCAATTCAACAGGTTCAATTTAAACAGAGGAGTCTTTCCTCAGTTTGAATTCACCCTGAACCAACCCAAGGTTTGGAGGGCTGAGTTTGAATTGGATTGAACTGGGGGGGGGGGGATCTGATAAAACCAGTCGAACACCCCAGTTCAAATCAAAGCAGTTCTTGTTTGACTTTATTTTGCCCTTTAAGGGGCTTTTTAAAAAGAAAGAAAAAGGGCTTTAATTTCTTATTAATGCTGTTCAGAAATTTCAAACTAGAATCAAGTCTCTTAAGGATATTTTACTGTCTGTTTACATCATTACTTCTTAGTCACTTCTGGTTAACCACTTTAGACTGGATTCGGTGAAATAATGAAACTATATAAGTGTAACTTGACTTTTATCACGAGTTATTACAATAATTAACAGTGGCCAGTCCAGCAAAATTTCAAACTTCTATACACAAATAAGCACTGCACTTCTGGTAAAACTAAACAAATAGATTTCTCCTATGTATATTTATTGTCCATTACTTTTGTGTTGGGAGGAGATGCTAAAAACCACAATTAAAGCATCAGAGACATTATAGCATGGAATAATGGCTTTCCAACAAATTCGTCTAGATTATAATCAGCATTCTTGTCAGAAGACTGGAAACTAGTCAGTCATTTTTTTAAAAAAACACTATCAATGGAGAAGATGGGAGTAGAGGTCCAAAATCTGTTTTAGACAAAATCCAAGGAAACCACTAAGAAAGATAGGATTACTATATTCAGCATAAAGGAGAACAAGGCTTACTGGGGAGATCAATGTGCTTTCAGCAGAATGATTACTCACTTCAAAAGATTTCAAGGAGTTTTTCAGTTGTATGCCCAATATATATTAAATATTATTATTAGCCATCTACTGCCAAAAAAATTCACCAGATTCTTCATTTTAGAATTCTGAGTAATGCAAACAGTCATGGAATGGTGGTCATACAGTTAGATGATGATTCTTCTTATGGTTGATTACTCTAACTTTATGTATTTTTTAAATTGTTGTCACAGGTCCTGGGATCTGTAGGTAATTACTTAGATAGATGATCATGATGATGATATAGATGGCAGGCAGGCGGGCGGGTGGGCAGATAGATAGATAGATAGATAGATAGATAGATAGATAGATAGATAGATAGATAGATAGATAGATAGATAGATAGATAGATAGATAGATAGATAGATAGATAGATAGATAGATAGATAGATAGATAGGCCTCTTCTTGAAAGCTCTGTTGTACAGATCTTAGGGTGCTTCCGCACATGCCTAAGTAAATCTGGCTAGATGGGCGCACCTGCGCCGAACGCCTCCTGAAGGCCGGAGCTGCCAGGAGCAGCCCTGGCCAATTAGGAAGTGCGCAGGACACAGGTGCGAGCCACAGGGCCGGAGGAGGGCCCTGGCTAGTCACAGTTAAACTGTGCGAACACATCCTAAATGGATGCGTTTTCACAGTTTAACACCCTTTAACACCACATCATATGTGGTGTGTATTTAACATTCATTTAGCACACTTTAGGTACAGATAGGTGCGGACCCACCCCACCGGAAGTGTGCTAAATAGGTCTGAGTGTGCGGACGCGCACACTCGAAAGTGTGTTAAATCCGTGTTGCTGTGTGGACACTCCTCACCGGAAGTGTCCAAAACAGCAACGCGTGTGTGGACACCCATTAAGCGATGTGTGCTTAATGGGTGTTAAAGGGCCTGTGAGGAAGCACCCTTAGTGTCTGAATCCCCCCCCCCCTTGTATTCTTCTGGAACTTAGGAAACTGAAACTAGTAGACACTGCTTGTAGTTGTAGCATCTGTGATTCTGGGGAACAGCTTTTGATCATCTTTGATCTGGCACTCTTTTATGTATCTAAATACTGGTATTATATCTTTCCTCAATCATTGCTTCTCTGTACTAAGCATCCCTGCTTTCTATACGCTGTACCTGTAGGCTATGTTCTGAAATCTCTGAAACATCTTTGTTGGCCTCTTTTGAACCTATTCCAACTTGTAAATGTCATAGCAGGTTATAAAACACTTCAAAAAAGTGTGTGCAAAATGGAAAAAAAATGTTGTCCATACTCACCCACCCCACTTAGCCAGAAAGCTAGCCAGCAAACGTTCATCTCACAATAAGATGGCAGTGGAAAGGTCAACTCATGGCAAGTTGATATTCAAAATTTCACAATCTTTGCTATAGATTATGAGTGAAAGAACAAGATTGTCCAAACAGGCTTGGGCAATGAATATCACTCATTATGTGCTGTAACAGCTAAGTCTGTGATGAACTGGGTGAAGAACCAGATTCTTTCATGTCTCCTTTTCTCATGTTCATAATGTCCCAAATGCTTTAGCCTTTTCTCACAGTAAAAAGATCTCTCATCACTCTTTTTGAGGAAATCCACCCACTTAATACTATTAAGTATATATGCCACAAAAAATTTCTTGCTTTTTTCTAATTCACAGTTATCTGAAATCAGCATTAGGGGAGAAATTTGTGTAGTTTATTTAAAAGTGCATATATATAACATTAACACTTCTTGAACCAACATGCAAACTAAATACAGGTGTCTTTTGAAATGTGCCCTTCTCTGAATCTATAATGGTGTTGTGTAAGAAAAATACATTTATAGAAAGCTATGCGCAAAGATGTGCATTTTACTGAAAATAGCATAGAAAAATGTCTCAGAGGAAATTGCTTATAGTATACATCCACCATATAAAAAACCAAAAATGCATAGAGCAGAGTTTAAAAATCAATAAATATTTATTAAATCCTCCATGGGATCCAGAAATGGGTCCGGACTAACAAGTATCCTGAAAAAGAAAGAAAGAAGAAAGAAATGTGACATATTTGTTGGTCCCAAGTTGATCTAACTATTATAGTTCTGATACTAATAGCAACTCCAGGAGGATATTTTTTTTCTTTGCTCAAATCACAGTTGGAAAAGATATAAAAATTAACCCTCCTCAAATCCTCATTCCAAAATACACATGTGGTCTGGATTGGATTTAAATCTACCTATGTCTTGTCACTGCATATTTTGAATCTATGCTGAATGATTAGACCTACAGGTATAAGGGCAGGATAAATAAATAAATAAATAAATAAATAAATAAATAAATAAATAAATAAATAAATAAATAAATAAGAATGACCTAGAAACTAACATGGCTTATAGGCAGAAGTAAAAATGCCAGTGAGTTGAGCTTGGTTCTTAGTTTAACTAGAAGGATGCATCCATGATTTATTTATTTATTTATTTATTTATTTATTTATTTATTTATTTATTTATTTATTTATTTGGCAACAGTATGGGAAGTTATTTGCCATTACAGTGGTACCTCGACATACAAGTGCCCTGACATACAAGTGTTTTGAGATACAAGCTGCCAAGCGAGTGATATTTTGCTTTGAGATGAGAGCAAGATTTGAGATACGAGTATGTAAATACAGTACAGTACATAACAAAAACAACTGAGGTGGTGTTTTGGGAGCTGGAATGGATTAATGGGAAAATTGCTTTGAGATACGAGCGATTTGACATAAGAGCAAGGTTACGGAACGAATTAAACTCGTATGTCAAGGTACCACTGTACCTTCTTCTCATCAAATGTAGCACTTGAATTAGGTGACTTTTGTACACTGATTCTTTTCCATCAAGCTACATTAATAACCATCAACAGACATCTTGACCTTGGATGCAAAAGCTGAACTTACATCCAAGTGATTCTGGTAGCTGGTGCAGTGAAAATACCAAGCTGAATAGAAGCTTCTCTCAGATTTCTGGCAGCTGAGTTTACAGGCCTGCTTGAACTTACCTTTCTACAGCAGTTGCAAGTACTCCAGGGGAGGCCTATCTGCTTGTTGTGTGGCTGCCACCATCCTGAAGTGTCTCTGGGACCTCCCTCCAGCTGCCCCATTCTTCAATAGCTGATTAGCTGTGAACAATAGCTGATGAGCTCTCGGTTAGCAGCATTCACACCCTCTTCCAAGTGTGGAATGGGCGGGGTGGCATAGTCATGTGCCATGGGCTGATTGTCATAGCCATATCCTGGTGCAAGCCAGATTTTGCTGTTACCATTGTCATTGTCGTAGTGATCCAGCCTGCATGGGCCAGATCATCCACACTTCAACTGCTGATGGTCCGGCTGGGGAGTGCACCAGCACTTAAAGTAAGTGTGGATGCCTCCTTCTGCCTTTGATTTTAACATCACTCACTTGAATAATATTATACCATTCCACTGAGGAAAGTGCAAACAGAGTCTACCGTTTCACAGAATTTCATTTTTAAACAATGAAAACATTTCAGACTGTTCCAGTCTTTCGTTTCAACCACCTTCCCCTCATGTTCACAACGTGCATATTAATGACTGACACCCCTTTATACCCTTTTTCTTGATAGGTGGCTGATACTGAAATATTTCAGGATTGGAAGATATTTCCTTATAGATACATAGCATGGTTATGTTAGTGCTATATACTGAAAGCCCCCCCTAGCTATTATAATTTTTGCTGTCCTTTGTGCAGTTCCCTACTCTTGTTCCCCAATGGTATCCCACATATCTGCAATGTCATCACTCAGCCAGATGCTCAAAGTCATAGCCATCAAAATCCAACAGGCTATTTTGACATTGTTCTGCATTCTGGTGTTCATAGCTTATGATGTGCAGGTTACCAGAATTAGGGATTATGATGACTAAATTGTGCATTTTTCTATTAGTGGGTCCTCCTTGTTAATGCTGCAGGTGTTGGTGGTAAGTGCCCTTTGAAGAATTACCTAATCACCCTCACTGCAAATCCCTGTAATCCAGACCTCATAAAATGTACATGGATTATTGATTGAGGGGCCCTTTGGGATCCCTAAAATAAGGTTCAGATGAAATGCCTGTGCAGAGCAGGAGGTACACTGCAGATTCGCTCTCTGGAATGTCTGCCAGGTGTTTGCAGTTTTGTCTCCAAAGGGAAGGACAAAGAGAGGAAAGGGGGTGTGGGATCAGACCTATCGAGGAGGACCAGACTGCAGGCGAGAGAACGGAGGAACAAGAACATTAGCTAAAGACATTGGATGTGGGAAGGTTAGAGGGCTAACATCCTTCTCTCTGTGGGATCATTTCATGTGCAGCCATAAAATGAAAGAACAGGAAGATGGATAGATATATATTCCCCTTCAAATTGTAGACATGACATGTAGCTATGCCTCTGGCACATTTATGAGGAACAAAGTTTCACAATGAAGCAATCAAGAGAAGCACATTCTCATGCAGTATGAAGGAACTGAAGGGAAGAACGAGACAAATTAGCGTGCATAAAGCTCTCCCAAATTCATGCAAACATATGCAAAGAGTAAAAGTTTAATAGGGGAGGTGATGAAGACTTCAAAACACCCTGTTAATAATAGAAGAACAGAAGGAGTGGCTGTAGCTCAGTAGGGATGTGCACAGATTTTTTTTTTAGTGTTGGGTTCATACTGAATTGAATGCAAGAAAATTAATATTCATTCATATAGATCCCCTTCGAATGTGGTAGGATTTGAATTCAATACGAATGTTAAATCCCATATGAATTCCATACAAATCCCATACAAGTCCCATAAAAATCCCATACGAAGGTTCGTACGAATGTATTGAAGCATTCAACTCGAATTTGGATGTCAGTCTTTGAATGTGCCAAAATTCTATTCAAATTTGAATGTCTGAATTTGTCCAAATTTGTACAATTTTTGAATGTTATGAATATTCGTGCACACCCCTATAGCTCAGTGATTGAGCAAGCGGACTGGAAAGCAGAGGGTTGCTGGACTGATTCCCAGCTTCTTCTTGGAGATAGGCAATGCCAAACCACTTCTGCATTTCTTCCAAGAAAACTGCATAGAGATGCCTGTGGAAGTGCCCTTGCAGTCAACTAGGGTGTTAGCCAAAATTTGATGGTACCTAAGAACCACAGTTCCTGGTTGCTCTTGACCATATTCTGGAACATATTTCAGGATAGGGGTCTATCGTCCACATGCTATTGCAGATTCTGGCAGGCAATCTGCATTAGGATGTAGACAACAGGCCCCTGTTTCAAGATATATTCTAGAATAAAGTCAAGCCCGAACATGGCCCAAGGGAAAATATGAATTGAAAAAATAGCTCTGAAAATGTCACATTAGATTAATGAGATATAAGATGCTTTAAATTAGTTGACAGTTTCAAGCAGTCCTTTGTAAAAAAAAAAAGGTATTTTTCTATAGGTATATGGAATGTGGCTTTCCATTTTTCTTTCATAGCAGTTGCATATTTCCAAAAAATCTATATATAGCATTCCAACTGCTAAATTGCTCTTAATATCTCCTTTGCCATAATAACTTGTGGGCAATTTCCATTGATTTCACTGATTAAGGGTTTTTAGGAGCATTTTGCCCATAATTCTTGCCTTTGATGTTGCAATAAAGAGACCCACATTGCCTTAAGACTTGGAAGAGAGTTTTTACTCATTCTCAAATTTTCTTCAAAACCAGCCATGGCTGTGAATCTCAAATATCTTCCTTCTGTGGCTGTTCTTAGGAAACACTCTGTTAAAGCATCATGTCCCGATCACAAGAAATAATTATACTATCCCATTGAGGTAATACTTCATCTTAGTACTATTTCATGGTATTGCAGTTGAAGGATGCCAGAAATTTGTAGAAAGCAGAACATACAGCAATCTTCATTTTCACCCATCAAAAACAGTTTATTGACTTTTAAAGATGAGGGTTTCTGGCTGCTTCAGGCTTCCACTGGTGTCCCATTTCTATTATTTTATGGTTGCTACTAGATAACTGGGACTTATGTGCAGAAGGGTAGCAAAACAAGAAAATAAGAACCCTCGAGACCATTTATTATGTAGCACATTAGAATGAACTGATTAAAAGTGTCTGAAAGGGAAGGGGATGCTATTACTTCAGCCAAAGGTAGGGACAAAGGCTTAAATGTCAGCATCAGGATCTGATGGCATTTTCAGTCAGTTATTTTTAAGACTGGTGCCATGCAAACAGCTGTGTTTTGATGCTGGAGGCTGGGAATGAAATTTTCTGTTCTAGCCAGAACTCTCCAATTCACATCTAGATACATTCCATGTCCTTTAAGAAAGGTTAAAGAACCTGAGAATGTTTGGAGGAGGTAATAAAGAGACGATACAAGTGTGGTCTTCAAATCTCTAAAGGCCTGGTACATTGCTGCCTCAGGATGTAAGACACAATCCAATGGCTACAATTTACAACAATGGTCATTTTCACTGAAAATTGAGAAGTATTTTCTGGTGGTATGAATTTGAGAATGAAACTGGTTGCTTCTCTGAATTCTCCTTTGCCGGTATGCCAAGAACACTGTTAACAGTAGTTTTCCAGCATCCACAGAAGGTTGGGACCAGGTATCCTTTGAGGTACATTTTTCTTGCATGAACTGCCTCCTAAGGAGAAAAGCCAGGACAGTTTGTACTTGTACATAGTACAGCATGGATATTAGTTTATGAAAATTCTTCTCTTACCATTTCATCCAAGTGGTTTAGGGCCTAATATATTATGGTGTTCGCATTTTATCCCTATAATGATATTGTGTAATATGTAATCAGTTCAAGATTAGTTTCATGGCTGAGTAAGGAACTGAATGCAGATGTGTTTTAGGCCATGGAGGCTTCATTTGTATTATTTGGGTAGGAGTGATTGGCTTACAAGGTAACAAGGGCTGTGCTTTCTGGGGTTGCACAGAATTGTAACTTTATAGTTCTTGCCTAGCGTTAGCCCTTTCTCATCTGATCCACTGGTGCCAATTGTTTTAGTTACCTTGACCTCCATTCCGTGTCCCAATGGGCACCAACCACTGCTGTTATTTTGATGCGGTCAGGATGATGAAGGAATGTGACAGGTAACCAGAAGCCTTCCTTGGAGATGATCAGAGTGATATAAGTGTAACATTTTACAGTTTTGCTGGCATCACAGCAAACCCTGAATTGGCATGCAGTACCACACTTCTCTACAATGCTACTACCTATTTCTCAAAAACCTTCTGCCCATATTCTAACAAGTGCAAGTTGGATTTTCCTGCTTCTAACATCTCATACACTAATTCACACTGACCAATATTTCATACAGTGACCAAACAGATGGGAATCTGTTGATTAATGAAACACTTCTTTTCACTGATCCTAAGTATGGTGAAATTCCTTTCTTTCACTTGCAAATGTTGATTTATAAAATTTGCACACTAGGCCAAAACATGCAAGGTAAAATTCAAGTATTCTCAGAAAATCACACTTTCCTGAATATTTTGATATAGTTATTTAACCAAAAAGGTTTATAGAGAAAGGCATACTTCAGTGAAGTACATATAAGAGTGAATGTTAAAATGAAAAATGTATAAAAATTCCCATATAGAAATAATGAAGGAACTTACCTAAAAATAGTTAAAACATCAAATTACATACAAATGGAATAAAAGTGGACAAAGAAGGGAAAGAAGGAAAGGCTGCTTTATTATTTTATTTATTATTTATTTATTGAAATATTTATATCCCGCCTCATATAGCATGATATAGTATGTTCTCAATAGGGGTGTGGAGAGGCATGAGGGAGTAGTGGAGAAGGAAGGTGGAGACTCAGTATGGTGGAGGGGCATGAGGGAGGGGCATGGAAAGGAGTGGAGTAGTGGGGAAGGGTGGTGGAGACTCATTGGCATGGTGGAGGGGTGTGGCAGAGGGGGGCATGCCCCTCTGAAGTGCACATGAGGCTCCCCTCCCCCACTACTCTGCTCCTCCCCCATGCTTCTCTGCCACACTTCTCCACTGTGTTGAAGCAGCTCTGCCTCCCTTCCCCATCACGATGATCCTCTTCTATACCCTTCCACCATGCACTTCCTCCATGCAGATAAAACTCACCCTCCCTCTCTCTGCTCTGCTTCTTTTCCACCTCATGCTAGATAGGATTTGGGTTTGTCTGGCTTCACTAATTCCTAAGGTAAAGGGTGAGAGTGGGGGTGGGGTGCAGTGGGAAGTGGTGAGGTCACTTAGTGAAGGTGAGTAGGGGGGTGTAGTTGAATACTGCCAGGTTTGTGGGAAGGTCATAAACAGCCTTGACCTCACATAAAGGCTTAGCTGTAGAAAAGGTCCCGAGTGGCCATTTGGTTTTTTTTTAGGTACATGTCACTTGAACTGTAGCCAGATTTGGACTCATTTGACTGATAAGATATATCAGTACCATATGAAACTGGTCAGGTTGAGACTGGATCACCATGGCAATGCCTGAACCAGCATCCAGTGTGAGGTTGGTTGTTGCCCTGGTGATCTGGAAACTATTAAATACTACATAGCCACAGTTATGCAACCCACATCCCCTTGCCACACTTCACCTGGCAGAGGTGTAGATCTGCTGTCCCGAGAGCAGTCCAGATGCTGCTGGTCAGCCTGCAGAGTACTTCTAAGTAGCATCCAGATCACCGTGGCAATATCTGAAAAGTGTGCTGGATGTTGCCTCAGACAGCCCCAGGCTGGTTGTTCAGATCTCAAGTGCTGTTGGCCAAGTAGAGGGCCAATTTAGCACTTGTGGAGTGAATGGTCACTACCCTGCTGGATCCTTGCTGACCTGTTATGGTATTGTTATACCATTCCAAGCCAGCAAGTGTGAACAGGCCCAAACAAACAGGGCATAAGTATATACCTGCTACTGCTGCTTATGATTATATGATTCACATACAATCTAGTAGAAGTTTATGACTAGATCTTTCTCAAAGATAATCAAAGATATTGTCACACAGTAGCGTTGGCTTCTGCAAATGATGGATAGTGGCTTTATCAGTGTTGTTCCAATTCTCAGTGCCTTTGAAGCATTATTATCATTAACAGCAGCAGCAGCACCAGTGACAACATCACTAGTCTGCTAAAATTCAAATGTAGAGAAAAAGAAACAATAACAAATCTTTCAGGATGATCAAATTATGGGTCTCCAGATGTTGTTGAACTACATTACTTGTTGATAGTCAGACTAGCTAAGGCACCTAGAAGTTGTAGTCAGATATCTGAAGGATTGTAGTTTGATTACCCCATCTGTAGATGGAAGAAATACCAAGCTTAATACACATGTTTAAGAATGGAGTTGCATTTTAATAACGGAAAAGACTGCATTTGTGTTCACCTCTTTTGTTAATGCAACAGGAGCCTCAAAGGACATTTTTGTGTCTAGTTTTGCAGCAAGTGGGTTTGGGTTACAACAGTGTATCCTATTCAGGTGTATCATTGCCTCGGAATTTGCTTGTGTCCTTAATCCTTGTGTTTCATAATAGTTCGATTGGTCCAATAAAACAGTGTCACATTAATATCTGGAACACCTAATCATCATCCCCTCCCCTCACGAGAACCAATAAAACCAAACAAGACCTTCCAGAGACCAAACATCACAGCCAAAGCAATGTGTAAATGTATAGGTGCACTGGAGTTGAAGGAAAATAAAAAGGATATGAAAGTGTTTGATCTCCTGACACTTTGCTTTATTGCAATTCCCTGGAGAAGAAAACAAAGTTTTCATAAAGTGTACACAACTTGCTTGGCTGGGTTTAAAGCACTCATTTAAGAACTTCTGCCTTAAAATTTGAGAGACTGGAAGACTTTTTAAAGCTTTTTTTTTTAATAACTTATCTTTCAATATTCCTTTTGCTGACTAATCATAGTTTTACCCTCTGGAATTTGCCTGGCAACAGTGCTAAGTGATAGTGTTGCAAACTGGAAAAAGCAAAACAGTAGTAACCAACTGCTTCTTCAAAATGGGTCCCCTCACCAAATCCCTGGGGTTGCACTTCCATTATTCACAAGGGGAGGTTCCTGGATACTTTATGATTTCCATATCTGTGTATATTAAATTTATGGCTATGGGGAAATGGGGGAGTTCATGTGAAAATTCCATATGGGGGGAAATTGGGAATTTTTCACCTGAATAAGCTGGGAGGAAGTGCCAAGGCTTTGGTGATTAACTTAGATTAATTATGATGTTGGATATCAAAACCCTATATAATTCTGCAGTTTTAGTTACATGAAGCTTGCCTTGTGGTCATTTGAACTGTAAATAATAAGGGACTACAGATGTGTAAATTTGGTTCAGGCACAATCTGGTTCTAATCAAACCAGTTTGAACTGAATTGATCCACCCTGTTGAAGAGCAGCCAATTCAGTTCAAACTGAACCAGAGGATGTTTGATCAAACAGGTCAAACCACTCCATATGATTCAAATGGATTCAGTTCAACCCCCATCTCACCCTGTAAATAGGGCTTTTAAACATATTGTATTTTTTTTCTTTTAAACAATCAGTTTATGAACCAGGTTGAGCTTGTTAAATTTAGTTCTAGATTGAACCAAACTCTACGAAGTTCATTTTGATTCAAACAGAACCAATGAATTTTAATCTGTACACATCTGTACAAAGAATTATAAAGAAAAAGGGCCTTTCCAATTTTATAAGGCTTGTTGAATCCTCATTCCTTGGGCTGCAATCACACAATGAACAAACACATCCAAGGTGAATTGTGTGGTGGCAGCTGGTCTAGACAATGGACTAGATTTAAAAAACTGTGATGAGTACTTGGTGACCTTTGTTTTATCACTTACCTTGCAGTCTAACCTTCCTCACAAGGTTATGACAAAGGGGAAGACCAGATACATTGAAAGGAGTTATTTGGAGAAAAGTCAAGACAGAATTTTAACAAATGAATGAAACAGATACAGTTACAATTCCTCACCTCATTTCCTGTTGTAAAAGAAGAAGACTTGTTTTTTCCTACCCCCAACATCCTAATTAATGGAATATCTGTGTTCCTTTGGGACTAAATCAGTTAACACACATCATTTACAAGTCATTTGTCCTGAGAACAAGGACAAGCTGGCAAATTCTCAAGGAAGGACTCAAATGTACCTGTTAATGAGCAAAGCATTAGGAAGAGCAGGGCCAAAAACAACAGCTACTCATAATTTAATTAATGATCTTCATCTTCTAGGAAATGTCAGAGCTAGGCATATTTTTCTGAAGCCTTCTGCAGTACCAAAGAAGGTTTCCTTCTAATAATAAAACCCTTATAAGAAATTGGAAGTCCCAATGAAATGACATGGTTATGAATGTCTATACATTCTAAATTAGATATATTTAGGAGGGGGTAAAGGTGAAAGTGAGGTAAATAGAAATAAAAAGGATTACATTTAAAAGTATTTCAGTGGACAAGAAGTCTGGATGAAAATAGCTTCTAAGGCCATGTCTCTATGGCATGTCCTGAGACACATTTCCCACACCCTCAGTGTAGCTTTAAAACAAATGATGGGTCACTGTGTGAGTGAGACAGAATGCTGGGCTAGATGGGCTGTGACCTGATCCATCAAGGCTCTTTTTATGTTCTTATGTTCTAAATGACATCTGCTAAAATGGCATCAATAGAAAAGTTACGGCTGTATCTGCATACATTTTTTTAAAAAGGACCTAAAAAGCAGCAAAAAAGGTAGCGGTGTTTGCAGACTAGGGTCTTTCTCAAGAGACCTGTTATGGTATAGTTTAACAGGGCTGTAGCTGTATCTACATGGCACAAAATGGTAGCTCACAGAGTGCCCCTGGAACCAAGCAAAGACATGTTTCCACCTGCATCAGACCTAATACCTGCCTCCAAAACCTGCCCTTGGAGTGGCCTTAACACAGAGCACAATAAACTACTCCAAGGGTGGATTTTGCCATCTGTTGCCCTGCTGCCTTGTAAAGTAATGGTAGTGGTAGGAGCAACTTGCTGCAGGGAAATCCTGCCTGATGCATTTTAGCACCTGATGGAAAATGGCTGAATCTGTGGCCGTTTCCTGTCTGGTGCTAAGTATAAATGGCAGTGTGGTGGATACCTGCAATCTCCCTGCAGAGGTTCCTTTCTGTGTGGTAATGTAGATACAATCTGTATGTGTCCTGGACTTAATTAAACAAAAAGCCTTTCTGACTTCTCACTGCAAAGGATTCAGGACCATCTGGTTACCTAACTGGAGCAGTTGCTGTAAACTAAAATGTCTCTATTTGCATGATACACAGGAGTCAATCCATATATTCTGATAGCGTATTGAGCTTTGTTCTTTATTAGTCATTATTACGCTAGGGTTTTGTTGTTGTTGTTGTTGAAGAAAGACAAATCCAAATACAGATATTGAATGAAAAACTTGACCCAACAGCATAAATATTTTCATTTTGTTGAGGAGACTGGTGTGAGTGTAGGTGTTTGAAGGGAAATAACTATGGATGTGGCAAGGATCTCATTTCATCAACTGTTTCTTTAGCTTTAACCGGTTTAGGCTCCCTAATATTTAATGGGGAAAGCAGCCCATCCTAAAAAAAAAGGCCTCAGTCCAACACCAATAAGAAGCAGAACATTGAATTAATAAAAACTAATTTAAGTGATCTATGTTTAAATATTCAACCAAAGAAAGGGGGGGGGGAGTGAAAGAAGCATTGTTCTTGAGCCATTTTTTAAGTTACTGTATTGTTCCTTCAAAATTCTCCCAGAACTGTATTCCAGAATAGAGTTCTGCATAAAGTAGCTTTCATTTGGAAGTGGAAGGTGGCTACAGGTCAAGAGAGTATGTGACCTCCCTACGCACCTGGCCCCATTAATCTTCACTCAGCAATGTTGTAAGCTGGTCGAGTGGCAAGTGAACACTGGAGCTCAGAGTTGCCCAATGGTCATATGCCCCCTCCACCCTCAGTGCTGCTCCCCAGCCCTCACCATTGCCCCACCCTCTTATCTTACCTTACCTTATTGTAGGAGTCAGGCAGACCTGAAAGCAGCTGATTGATGTGCCTCCCCTGCTCTTGCTTCAGTGCTGCTTCTCAGTGTGTGAGGGAGCTGACTATGGGCCTTTCCACATTTACCAGCAAGTGTACTAAGGACCTCCCTTCTGCTCAAGATGGAGCATGATCCAGATCAAGTAGCCCTTGATCCTGATCACCAGTAGACTTAAATGCTATCTCACTGTGGTCCAGACCAGTGGTGCTTGCTGTTCTAGACCCACTGGTTTGGATCATAGTGAGTCAGTGCAAAAAGGCCCTACACTCCTATAATATCAGTATTAATAACATCTGTCATCTTCTATTCCAAAACTAACCTACCCTCTCCTGTGGGCAAATATGTTCCAAGTTAACCTAGTTGCATCAGGGACTTATGGTCCAAACAATGGTTTCTTGCCATGTTGTGACTGCTCACAAAATAGATTAAGTAGGAAGCATGGGATGGGATTACTACTGAAGTCTCACCTACTAACCAGCAATGACTCGTGCAATTGGCTGGGTGGATTTGTGGCAAGGTAGCCAGATTAGGCTACAATCATCTAGGAGTAGGACATCTGACACTGCTGGTTTTCTGAGGGAAGGTTTTATGTGGAGATAATTAATCTGGCTGATTATCTGGCCTGCCTGATTTGTGGGTGAGAGGCAGAATTTTTATTGAAGATGTGCTATTTCATTCCACCAATCATTATGGATCATTAGTCATTTCAAACCCTCAGGATTAGAGTTGTCTGAATATCCATCGCTGCCCTTCTGTCCCTTTTTGGGACACACACAGTTACTGTCTCTGATGTACACTGAAATGCCATATGTTAACTATTACTATTCTGCCTACCATGTGAATGATAATTTATAGAATTTCATTAAGTAAAAACTAAATATGACACTGTCCCCACAACAGTTTGCAATCTGCCCCTTAAAATGTGTCACACATCTTTTAAAAAGATCTCATTCCAGGGCAAAATATGTTACTGAACTTCACAATGAAATATAAGCTGGCACAGAACCCAATAAAAGAGTAAAGAGGTGATCAAAAGTTTATTGACCTGTGAATAATAAAAACTCCAATAATTAACTGCAGATGGTAGAGTGGCAATAAAGTTAGTCAACATACTTCAGAAATTTTAGGCTGCAATCCTATGCATGTTTACCTAGGAACAGGTTCTATTGAATTCAGCTGGTCCTCCTTCTGAGTAAATAAGAATAACCTTGTGGTGACAGGTTGCAACTCAGACCCCACTTACCTTTAGTCCAATGGGACTTACTGTTAAGTAGGCACATATAGAATTGCACTGTAAACCATTTAAAGAATTTACTTATGGTTTTACTATTTTAGTTAATAAGCTATCTTAATTTTATGATAGAGTCTACCACTTTGTTTTATTATAATTCTATATTTTAATGCCAAGTATTATTTTACAGTCTTGGCATTCAAATGAATCCTGTCCTCCCTTTTCCAAAGATGAATATTCTTCATATTAGTGATAGCTGGAATGGGTGTGGTCCAGCTGTAAGTCCCTCTGCCTGCTGAAAGCCAGTCCATGAGTGTCCTTAGAAGTCCCTGCTGTGTGGACTTCAAAGGAATCTCATGAACCTACATCCAGCAGGAAGAAGGACTTACGCTTGTACTCACCCAAGCCAGCCACCACGGCTTCCTACACCTTTCTGATGAGTGTGGACCACACCAAGAATGGGGTAAATTTTATACAAGCAAAATGTCAAATTAGGAAATGGTGAGTTCTGTAGGAAATTTTGCTTTTGGGATTTTTGGCTTCCAAATCTATACATGTACCGTTTTATTTTTCATTTAAAAAAAGAATTTTGCTTTATGCAGTGTATTTTCAGACGCCATGGTTGCTAGCATGGTGTCTGATTGGACCATGGCCATCCAATGTACTTCATGAGCAAGCAGAAGTTTGAATGTGACTTCCCAATGATCAAATGCATTCTTGTGTTTGCTGTACTTCAATGGTCCAGAGAAGATTTGATCTTCTTTTCTGTTGTCTTAGGAGGCCAAATTTGAATTTATTGGCTGAAACCAAAGATATTTTGCAGAAAGACCACTGGAGAGGTTCAGTTTCTCTTGCTGAAGATCTTCAACCCCAGTCTGGACAACCGTTTGTTGGTAATAACATTTTAAGCAATGATTTCCCCTTGCCTAACAGAGGTTTGATCTACATAGCCTACAAGGACCTCTCAAACTTTATTATTACATGACCCTAAGGCATAGCTAAAACTGAATTACTGTAAATTAAAATCCCATGGCTTTCAGTGGAAAATTTTATAGCTGCTGCCAGAGTTAGATAAACTGAAACAGAAGCATAATTCTACTTGGTCTTTTATAAGTTGTTGGTATTGACAATCTGCAAGAAGTGGAGGTTGGCAGGTGCTAAGATTTGTGCATCATCTCGTTCAATCTGCTAAAAAATAAATAAGGCTGTAATGAAACAATGCCGCTTTTTACTGACCGAAGCTTCATTCAGATGAAGCAAAAACTTATTAAGCATCTGGGTCCCTTTGGAGGCATGGAGTGCAGCCACTAAGTCCAGTTGCCCAATGAATGTGGTTGTCCATTGGTTCCATCTAGAATACCACTTTCTTTTGCATGTGTTTAATAAGCCTTCTTTTCAGAATTCTAAAATTTGTGAGGGATTTTATGAATACCCCCCAAAAAAACCCTACCTTGCTTCAGTTAATCATCAGTTAAACAATAGTTTGATCTGCTGTCTTGGAAGGAACATAGGATAGAAATGTTATAAAAAGATGGAAAGCAATGAAATACAGAATAACAAAGATAAAGATGCCCTTCAGTTGAATTCAGCTACTGCTAAATGTATGGACACATCCATGCAGTTTTCAATTCCTTCATCTGGGAAGATTACAAGGACTGAATCAGGAACTAATGGTGATTTCCCCCCCACCCCCCAAGGAAGGGATGGGTAGTGAAATACCCTTCCTGATAAAATATTTGGTTTGAGGGCAAGGAGAAACTTGGCAAAGTTTCCCAAGTGTGCACTAATCATTCACATTTGCAAATGCTTGGTTCACATGATCCCTCCTCCCCATGCATCTGATACCTACCTGTGGAATGAATGGTTGTCAGGGAACCACAATCTTGATCGCTGGTGTCTGCGCCAGTGTGTGCGCGCCATAACTACCACTGTGGCTACTGTAATGTGCTGTGCATGGTCACTTGTGTAGTACATCATATGGCCCTTCAGCACTGGAAGTGGTGTGAACAGCTCTGTCTGGAGCCTTCCCAGCCCTGGTGCAGGTAAAAGTAAGTGCACGCATGGTGCAGGGTCAACCTGCACCATACGTAGTCGCTGTGGGGAGGGAGCTTCTGGATGGAAGGAGCCATTTCTGGTTAGGAAATGGCTCCTTCATGTGCAGATGCTCTGTCTCAGAGTCCCCCCCCCCATGGCAACTAGTGGGTCAGACCCCTCGTCAATGTGAGTTGAAGAAGAGTATGAGTATGATTAGCCTTGTTGTGCTTGTTAAATTTTTGTTACACTTTGGGCATTCATAAGACTCATTTTAAAAAACCAACCCATTAAAGTTATTTCCAACAGCCAGACTGAATATGTTTTATATGTGTAAGACTTGTCAGCATCAACATTGGCTCAGTGAATTGTGCCTTGTTCCCTCGTCACAGAGGCAATTTTTTTTAAAAGCACACATTCGCAACACAAAACTGAACGATTTCCATGTTTGCTGACGTGAATCTAGGAAGCATGGCTGTGGAATAACTTATTGTGATTTTGGAGTTGGTACATTGCTGAAGGATGATCTAAATAGCCAAGTTCCAGTCCGCTGCCAGGCAAACCCTGTTCTGACCTTTGACTCTTCCTCTGAAATATGACCATAAAAATAATGAGTCTGTAAACTGCTCTTGGCAATTATACCATTCCTAGAATGAAAGAACATTGTCATTAGCATGCAGCTTATGGACACCAGCTTGCTGGGCTTGGCACAGAGCCAAGCAGGGAAAAGGAGCTGGACTTAAAAACTGACACAGGTTCAATGGGATAATTAGGCAGGTTTTGTTTGAGTTTGTTGATATAAATGTGCAAGAGATTAGCCTTTCCCCTTTCAGCTCTGGGTAATGATCACAGCTAACAGGTGGCAAGCTAATGGCAGAACATGAACATAATACTTCGCTTCCTGGTACCTTCCTTTGTTGCCTTTCAGCAGAGGATTTCTCCAATGCCTTCCACCAGGTTACAAGGAGCATTCTGCCATCCCCTCCAAACCCATCATTTGATCCTGTTTTTGGTAAATGTTTCCTAAAGCATCTTAGCTGAAAAAAACTAAAACACCGTGTCAGGGCGGCAGCAATCTGTGTGTCCTCCTGAATGCCTAACTGTTATGGGCAAGTCCTGATAAAGGCTGCATCCTGACACACTCTGTGTCACGATGGAACACCATAGCAGCTTCCAGTCTGCCAGACTGTAGGATCAGCAGCTTCGGTGTCTCACTGCAACAGCTTTCTGTTCACCAGATGGGAATCTCCATCACCCAAAGTAGTGGTGGAGCATTCAAAGGTAAGTGTGAAGTAAAAAGAAGCTGATAAATCAGCATCTTTTCACTTTGTTAAATGCTTTGATGCTGGAAAAAGCTGTGCATGGACAGTGAAGCATAGTGTGTGTTGGGGTGGAGCAGCCAATGTCTTGCCCCAGCTAGGCAGCAGATTTCTTGGGTTCAAAGACAATCTACACTAGGGATGTGCACAAATGTTCTAACATTCAAAATTAGTTTGATCAAATTCAATCAAATGTGGACATTTGAATTCAAATAGAATGTCTATACACTTAAATTTAAACATTTGAATGAATTTCAAACATTCCAAAACATTTGTTCAAATGATTCGAAAGATTCAAATGTGCAGATTTGTATGTGTTATACATATCTGTATGAATCTCATATGTATCTGTACACATTTGCGCTGACAGTACAGGACGAAAACGGGATGCATACAGGATAAAAAGGGATGCGTACGAAATGCGTACAGATATGTATAACACATACAAATGTTGTTGACATTCATATCTTCAAATACGTACGTTGTTGACATTCGTATCTTCAGATTTGAATCTAACATTCAAACGAATAGATAAGAACATAAGAGAAGCCTTGCTGGGTCAGGCCAAAGCCCATCTAGTCCAGCACCCTGTCGCACACAGTGGCCCACAAAATGCTCATGGGCATCTCAAGCAGCAAATGGCCTTAGAAGCACCCCTGCCCCCCCGCCCCACCCCCTCAGCCTGAAAGATGCACCTAGGCATTGATTCTAGTAGCCATTGATACATCTGTCATCCATAAATTTGTCTAACCCTACCTTAAAGCCAAAAAGACTGGTAGCTGTCACCACCTCTTCCGGCAGCAAATTCCATAAACTGATGACCATCTGGGTGAAGAAATACTTCCCTTTGTCGGATCTGACTCTCCTACCCATCAGCTTCATAGAGTGCCCCCTGGTTCTAGTATTGTGCGATAGAGAAAAGAAATTTTCTCTATCCACCCCTCTTAAACGCTGTCTCTCCAGACTGAAGAGGCCTAGATGTTGCAGCCTGGTTTCGTAAGGGAGGTGTTCCAGACCCTTAATCATTCTGGTTGCCCTTCTCTGCACCTTCTCTAGTTCCACAATATCCTTTTTGAGGTGTGGTGACCAGAATTGTACACAATATTCCAAATGTGGCCTCACCAGAGATTTATAAAGGGGCAAAATGACACTTGCTGTCTTATTTTCTATTCCCTTCCTAATTATTCCCAGCATTGAATTTGCTTTTTTCGCTGCTGCTGCGCACTGCGTTGACACCTTCATTGAACTGTCCACCAAAACCCTGAGATCCCTTTCCTGGTCTGACAGGGGGAAGTATTTCTTCACCCAGAGGGTCATCGGCTTATGGAATGTGCTGCCGGAAGAGGTGGTGACAGCTACCAGTCTAGATGGCTTTAAGGTAGGGTTAGACAAATTTATGGATGACAGATGTATCAATGTCTACTAGAACGAATGCCTAGGTGCATCCTTCAGGCTGAGGGGGGGGGAGGAACTGGGGCGCTTCTAAGGCCATCTGCTGGGACTCAAGAGCAGGAGAAGGTTTGTTCTTGTCTCTGCTTGAGATGCCCATGAGCATTTGGTGGGCCACTGTGGCCTGATCCAGCAAGGCTTCTCTTATGTTCTTATATGTAATGAGTACGTAATATGGATACACATACGAATATCCAAATAATTCATATGAATGATCTGAAACATTCAAATTCATTTGAATGTTAAAAAATGAATGTATAAACATTCTATTTGAATTAGAATGTCCAAATTTGAACAAATTCAATCAAATTTTGAAAGTTTCAAATATTCTTGTACATCCCTACTGGATTGATAATGGGTTGTGCAGCAGAATGGAGTGACTGCACTGGAGAAAAGAGCATTTGAAAAGCCTTGGGAGCAGAGTTATCTATACACACACACACAGATTGCAATAATCTTTTTTTTAAAAAAATATTTTTCTTGATAATAAAGAAATAACAACCAAAGGGGAAAAACTCAGAAATGTACAGACACAGATGTGCCCCTTCATCCTCTGTGTATTCAGTTGATATCTTCTACTTTAGCTGGACCAGAGAATGAGTCATATTTTATCTCTCAAAAATTTTGGACCTTGAGGTCTTGTTAAATAGTACAGTACAATAAATCTTTCCAATTATCCTCTGTCTTGGAACATAGTTTCAATCCCTGACTTTTAAACATATTTCTCACTTTTCCCCAAACCTATATTGTTTCATTAGACTTATACCATTAATCTAATGTCTATTCAGTTCTGCCCTTTCATCCTTACACAATTGAAGATTGTGCAGCATATATCATTTGAACAAATAAATGCTGTTGATCTGCTCTTATTCGCCCTGTTGTCACATGAAACAAAGCTATTCCAGGTGATAATTCTACAATTATATTTAAAATATTATTAATATTGTTCTGAATATTTCTCCAAAACCTTTAAATACTGTTGCATTCCACAATAGTCTTCAGTAACAGATCACCTTTTTCCCAACAAGGCCATGAGACTGTATCCAGAAATTTCCCGATGAGACCTCAACTGTCCCAACAAGAGACTTAACTCAAGGAGCTAGGTGAGAGATGGGTCACTCATGTGGGGAGTAAACCTACAACATCTCAAGATACCTGGATTAAAGCTGCATCTATTTAGCAACCAGGTTCCATAATGCTGGGCTTCCAGAAGACACCCTGGAAGTTAGGTCAAGCTGGCTGAGCCCAATGTCAACAAACCTTGTACCATTTTGCTGGCTACTCCTCCAATTCTGGGTTGAATTGCTTTATCTGGTCCATAATCTGAACAACACACCACATGTGGATCCTGCCTGAGCATTTTCACTTGTTCTTTCCATTTCTCTTTAGGCTTTACATTTGCCTTTCTAATTGTTTCGTTATTCTTTCATAAGATGAAAAGGGTCCCGGATTTCTATAATGCTATTTGGCTCCACTCCAAATAATACTGTGGTATCTGTCTGTGAAATTCAAAATAAAATAAACCACTTTCTGCCTACCGAGCAGTCACTAGCCTTTGTGAAGTCAGCATGATATATTTACGGACATTGAGACCTATGGCTTTTCTCACATCATTCTCTTAGTGTGGATTTAACTATACACAGTTCAGTTTTGTCTTCATTTTAAAATTGTTTCAGGGAACAATTTTATTTATTTATTCAGGCACAAAAAATCAGCCATATTTTGCTTTTGTCTTGCTTAAATTCTTCTAAAGCCATTTGCTGGGGTTTGAGAGCAGGAGAAGATTTGCTCTTGTCTCTGCCCATGGGCAATTGGTGGGTTACTGTGTGCGGCAGAATGCTGGACTAGATGGGCTGTGGCCTAATCCAGTAGTGCTCCTCTTACGTTCTTAATCAAGGGGCATACAAATGCCTAGATAGCATAGATTGGACCCAGCTACAAGGCAAATAGTCTGTACCGTGGCATAAAGGATTGGTATCAGCTTCAATCTTGGCATAAAAGGTTGGAAACCAAGTGTTTTAACACTTTTTTCTATGCTGCTCTGGTGATTTTCCAAATACTACCATTGACAAGATTCCCTTTCCATCTCACTTCCAATTTCCCCACTTCCAGGACTTGATCCTGTTAGAAAGGTGGTAAAGAGGCCTGGTACAGCTACTGTGCACCTAGCAAACCCAGGCACTCCTTCGTACCTAGGAGTCGTTAAAGAACAGGTAAATGCTGTGAAAATTACCTAGGAACTCGCCTTCTCTTTCAACTGTGTGAACACCACAATTATTTCTACATCTGTGAGTGAGTCAGCATTGTATTTGCACAGATGTCATGATAGACAGATGTATAGAGTATATCCTGATTTCTGCAGAAGTATGGTTGAATTTCCTTGTGATTTTTTTGCAGCACCTAGCTATTCTTTAATGACTCCCGGGTGCTGAGGAGATCCTCAGCTTACTAGTTGCTTCGCCTAGCAGCCCAGGACTACTGTACTATTACTGCTCAAACAGTCTACATGTGACACCAAGGCATGACTAGTGTTCTAGCCACTTATAACTACAGTATCTCTGTAACAGCTGCTACTGAGTGTAACTCAGATGGGAAGACAAAGGATTTAAAATATTAGTTAGTCTGTCCCCCCCCCCGAAACATAGTGTTTTGCAAAAATCTAGTGCAAGAGACTTCTTGAATTTCTTTGAATGTTTTGCTAGCTTAAATATTCTGAAGATTTGAATCTACATTCTGATTTTTAATGATTCATCTTTCTTTCAGTATTTATTCCTCATACAATTAAATGCCATTCAGCTAACAGTTGTTTGCCATCCTGCCTGAGGCTTACTTTTAAACACTTGGACACCATTAGATCATCCTCACCTTCAAGCCTTCTGTCCTCTAAGCTAAACATGACCAGTTCTTCAACCTTTCCTCAGCAAATTGCTATCTCTTATCATTCCCGCTCTTGCTAGAGTGCTCAGCGGCTTCTCAGATTGTGGAGACCAAAGTTTTATGCAGGGCTCTGGCTGCTGGGCTGGTGCCAAATGCCATGGAATAATATATTCCTAATGCTTGGCTCCATGTGCTTCTGATGAAGTCCTCATAAAGGGTGCCTTTAAATAGCAATATTTCTGAACTACTTTTCAGTTGTCAAGGCATTTTGCAAATCTCACATTCCTTAAAACCACAAATAAAGCCTGCAGATGGATTATAAGGGGGGAAAAGAACTAATTTCGGGTGAGTTTTGAATGTCTAAAGGTCAGAGAATAAGACTGTTTGTGCTCTTTAATTCTTGACCTATGCATGTTCTTTTCATATTTGGGCTATATTATATGTCCGCCAAAGGCTGGTGAATTGGCAGGGATTGGTGGTAGAGGAGAAAACACTGACTGTCATGGAATC
Source organism: Aspidoscelis tigris stejnegeri (assembly GCA_023333525.1). NCBI lineage: Eukaryota > Metazoa > Chordata > Lepidosauria > Squamata > Teiidae > Aspidoscelis > Aspidoscelis tigris. The sequence continues at coordinate 35,440,343 of JALMGA010000001.1, forward strand.
TTGTTGCACTTGGCTCAGTGGGACAGTCAGGGGATGCTCCCAGATAGAACATCCTCAGCATGCAGAACTGCTTCTGTTCTGAAAGTGGATCCCCATAAGCTACACTGACCCCCACGTGGATAGTTGTGGAGCACTAAAAAGTGCCCCAAAGGTATACTAACTAGAGATGTGCACATTTTTTTTGTATTTGATTCGTATCAAATCAAATGCAAGAAAATTCATATTCATTCAAATAGATCCCTTTCAACTGGGTTAGGATTTGTATTTGATATGAATGTTCAGTCCCATATGAGGCCCATACGAATGCATACAAATAGCATACATATCCCATACGAAGCTTCATACGAATGTATCAAAACATTCAATTCAAATTCGAATGTCTGAATTTGCCCAAGTACAAATTTTGAATGCTACTAATATTTGTGCTCATCCCTACTAGCTGCGGCTGGGACACAGCTAGCAGAGCACATCAGGCACCCTTCACACCTCTTTTGGGGGAAGGGTACATGGGGTGAGGTGGCGCAGACACAGTTGTGTGCCACCACACCTGGTCGCTGCAGCAATGGCTGGCATGCACGTCCATTGCTGCAGCAAAGTAATTGCAGCCAGGATGGTGGCAATTGCATTTACCTGACACTTGGTGAACTGCCAGGTAGGTTTTGGATGGATTAGGCATTTGAAATGCAAATGCACGATCCATTCCAGATTTTCACTTCACTAGCTAGTTTACATTGTTTCCTTATCATCTGCCCAAGAACAATAAACATGCTGTCAGCCTGACTTCACTTTTAATGTGTCTTCCTCTTTTCTTGGATGTCTTAGCACTAATAAACGTAAACCACATAAGAAATAAGAATAACTTTATTACAAAGATAACTGTAAAAGCAAACCCCAGTATAAAATCTTCCAGTGTAACACTTTTAGGGGCTATCATGGACCTGCCATAGTAATTCTGTTTCATGTCTGCTTGCTGTTAATAGTTATGCTGGGGGAAACACATGTCCATGTTTTATGTCTTCAAGATAGTTTTGTAGATTGAGTTCAACAAGTGCTGATTTGTTTGCCAAATAGTTATTTCAAGTTTAGTTAGGACTATCAACATGTTACCTTGTTTTCATAAAGATTTAGAGACAACAGTCTCATAGACAAAGTAAGTGAAGAACTGGATGATCAAGCAGATGCAGGGCTTCAGTTTAACTATTTCTATGAAGCAACAGAAACACCTATGCAATAAGAATTATAAAATGTACTACAAATATAACAAGAAAAATGCATACAAAATATTTTATTGTTAGCACGACTCCCCTTTCAATAGTTAAAATTGACCCAGTCTACTCTAATATCTTCTGGAAATAAGAATTATTTTCCATATGGTTGTTTTTTGTTTTGTTTTTTTGGCATGGCGTATTACCTATTTTGAATTGACCAAATCACTGAATTTACTGAATCCACTGAATTAATATTGCAGATGATATCTGCAGCAAGACTCTGTTATGCTTCTGTTTGGATAACTATATATATTCCCTCTATGGAAAAATGGCTTTTGAATCCCTGGGAGTACTGTTATAAGGGTAACATTACTGCAGAAATAGATGTTTCCCAAACAAGAGGCCTTTTTGCACTACAGCTAAAAGGCTATAGAATGCTTCAGCCTGAACATATCTAAGTCACTTTCCCATCTATATTGGCAGGTAAAGGACATGTTGCAAATGCATCTTTTACCTACTTACATGTGGATGGAAAACTGTGTTAGATGCATTTCGACCAAACGGCTGTTCCAGGATTCACAAGTCCCGCCCCCGGCCTCCCCCCATTGGTTCCCTTGGAGCAGGTGTGGACTGCTCTGGCGCCTCCCTTCCCTGGGCACGCACATGGTCCAGGAGCCCAGACTGGTCTCCTGCAGCTGGCGGGAACTGCCCCAAACACCCACCCACACCCACCCCAGGGCTGTTCCTGCATGCCTGCTCCTTACCTGGTGGTCACCCAGTCACTACTGGCATGATCAGGCTGGCCGTGCTCTGCGCCTGCCCACGTGCCGTCTCTGATTGGCCAGGTACTCGTGCCTGTGCATTGTTGAAATTGCCACATGTGCCTGTGGTAACCCCAACATAGGCCTGGGATATTGGGGTGATATTCCACAATAATGTTATTGTGGGAAATCAACTCTCAGCTTATGTTTTACCTAAAAAGGTGAGAGTATTTACCTTGTCTGGATTAGGGGTGTGCACAAATGAGATTTTCAGCATTTGATTCATAACGAATTGAATGTCCCGACATTTGTATTCGTATGAATGTGCAATTTCAAATGTCTAGACGTATTTGTTTGAATACTCAGTATGCACAGATACGTATTCAATGATACGCATCCGTATGCACCCGTGCACATCCCATATCCCGTATTCATCCCATATCCATACGTGATACGTACGTATCAATACCGCATCCTGTACGTATCCCATATTCATCCTGTATGTATTCAATGATACGCATCAGTACACATCCGTGCACATCCTGTACGTATCCCATATTCATCCTGTATGTATCCATACAGGATGTGTACATATCCGTATTATTAAACAAACATCCAAACTATTCGTTAGAATGTCCGAAACATTTGTATTGGTACAAATGTTAATATACGAATGTCTAGACATTTGATCTGTTTATGAATGTCCAAATTATATGCATATTTGTACAAATAACAAGTAGTATAAATATTCATGCACATCCCTAGTCTGGACCCTTGCTCACATGATTTGCCATCTTGGAAGAGGTCATTATGTATGTATGGGGCCAAGGCCAGCCAAACATGGTGGCTTGCATGCGTGCAAGGTGGCAATCACAGACTTCTGTTATTTTGAGTCAGCAAAATATCCATATGTACACATTTACATGAGAGCAAGCGTCTATACTGGTAAGCATTTTGCTCCGTAATATCTAGAAAAGCCGAAATAAAGAAGAAACATCTGGAGGCAGTCATAATATGGCTGATACCTATGTTCTTTATTTGTTTCTTGCAAAAAGTGTAGGCACCTGACAAATATCAAGGGACAGACTTTTCCTTAGGGTAGATGCCACCATGGAGAAGCCCAGCTAGGGATAGCCATAAGATCACATTCAGCAATTCATTATATCTGTAACAGGGTTAGGGATAACCTAGGAGAAATAAATAGAGGTGAGGCAGGTGATATAGGAAGACAATGGGGGAGGGCTGACAGAGAATGTGGGAGCCCCAGGTCTCTCAATCCAGATATCCATATGCAAAATTGCTAGTATTTGAGAAGAAATGCAACTATTTCTTCATTTGGCTATGACTTTGACACAGATGAAAAATATTAGGTGACCTTTTCACATGTCACAATCGTAATGCTGCCTTTTATATTTTAAATTTACAGATTCATCCATCATGTGTAGCTGGGCCTGGAGACTTAAGAACACTCTCTCCAAGCAATGGGAATGTGCAATATTGCTTGATTGCTGGAGAGGGAGAGGGAGATACAACAACATATCATTTGTGCAGCTGCTGATTCACATTCGCTGGTGGAGATTATACTGGAATGGAAGGCTTGGATAGCGTGGAAGATGAGCATCCAGATGCATATTTTATAGATGTAGTTCTCTTTTGGTCTTGCTAATGAATGGAGAATCCCAGTTGGGGCCTGACAATGGATAAACCTTTAATTTCTAGGGTATGACAGGAGACATTGTTCATGATTTTTCACAATTTGGGCTACCTTTGTGTAGCTTCTGCTTGTTTGTGACATACACCAAGATTGTGTAAGCACTAGAAACTGCTCAGAAATGTCAGGACAAAGGAGGGATTTATTCATCTAAATTCCTCCATTTTCCATGCAATATAGGCTTATACAGCCATAGTCTTTTAAAAAGACTCAATCTGCCCTAAAATCTAATATCACAAATATCTTCCACAGGGAACTCTAAACTACATATTAAGATTTAGTTCAGGAAATAAATAAGCACCAGGTGTGGCAAGTAACTTGCTTCAGAGACCTCTGTTTCAGATTTCAGAGACATTCTGAAAACTTTTTGTACGTCCAGTAATATATTGCTCAATAATATAGTTAGCTCCCTACACATCCCCTTCAGAAGAACATGATTAATGATGATTTTGTGTTGCATTACACATCCGTCCAAAGATTTTTATTTTTATTTTATTTTTGTATCCTATGGTGTTTTTTAAAAAGCAATGTTCTTTTTTATTCTGAAGCAATCCAAATAGATGAGAGGCTAGTAAGACAAAACAGTAAATACTGATATTTTTTATAACAGGAAGGCTACAGTATAGATTAATATCCCATGCAAAATGAGATGTTTCCCATGGAACAGGGAAACAAGGTGAGCTATAAATAATTCATGTAAGGAGATGTAATCGCTTCCTCATAAAGGAAGCTGGGTTTAAATTCAAGAAATAGCAAAGAAAAATGAACATATGTTCCATTTGTGTATAGTTCTAAATACATTTTATGAATATGTTATGTTGAATGCATGTAGGGAGGCTGCATATATGTTCCTTTTTCTTCCAATACATGCCTCAGTTTTCCACTGCTCCTGAGCAGAGAAAAATAACTACTAAAAAATTCACATGGCTTCTACCAAATATAGTTATTGGTTGCAGCTCAGTCACATGAGCCCTTTCTACGCTATGTGGATTATCCCAGAGGCCTATTTGCACTTTGGCCAGTAGTCAACAATTAGTGAACTTCTAGTGAAGAGCATCTGCACTTCGAGGAGGCTGTTAACAGTGTTAACCAAAAGCTTACCTGGAGCATCCAGCAGCGTGACCATTCACTCTTCTTCCAGTTGCTTGTGGTTGGTGGATGGGGGAGGTGGTGTCCACGCAGGTGCGGTCACAGTGGCAACCATTATCGATCACTGACCTCTGACAAGATTGGATTTCTGATCCCTGAGAGTGCCATCCAGTCATAGAGCCATGAGAGGAGCATTCAATCACGGGCGGTGATGTGATCAGCCACAATACATCCCTGTGCTCAAACACGCCCCTGTCGCAATGGCATCTGAGCATGTCATGTAACAGTCAATTATGCCAGCAGCAAGGAGTTGGAACATCCAGCTTCAGATGCAGCAGTGCAGGCTGGTAAACAGAAGGACCATTCACACTTCTGGCCAGTAATGGATACTTTGAGGAAACTTTCCTTATGACAAGTGCAAATGGTCCACCTTTATCATAAGTTCACCAGCCCTAGTTCACAGCAGCTTAATCAGCTAAGTGTGAAAAGGCCCCAGTTCATGTAGTGTGGGTTACTTAGTACTCACCATGCTGAAGTGGCTACCAATGGCTCTGAGGGCTGTCTTTGCTCAATTAGTTTGTCCTAGCTCAGCCCCTGCCACAGCCTCCAAAGAGCCATCAGAAGCAGTGTAGAGACTGAAAAGGCCAGAACAAAAGTTCCCAGCCTTCACAGTTTCCAAGATGGCCCTTTTTTGGTGGCACACAACTTCCAGTGTCACTTCTGGTGAGCTTCCTGGAGTGCTGCCAAATAGGGTTCCCCAGCATATTCTTGCCAGCAGGAGCATGTTGCACACCCTTCACAGCAGAATATGATACTGTCCCAATTGTGGACCTTTTGAACAAAGTCCTCAGCAGATCTGGAATACTGTAGTCCATACTAGCATGCAGATGGTAGGCAATTACTCCAGGATTTATCCTGGAATAACCAACTAACAAATGAAATAATTTGTAGATGTTATGATAGGACAGTGCAGGGGAAACAAAAGTTGAAATTGGAATGAATGGACTTGGGGCTTTAATATATGGGCCTTTCTGCACTCTGGATTAAGAGTCCATGCAGACTACTTAGATCTGCACATTAATGAAGATCTATGGAGCCACACTGCCCTTAGTCCTGTCCTGTCTGCACAAAACAGAGCTAGATCCAGAATAAACATCTCTTGAGGATCTGTTTAATCAGGTCCGCAAGAGGACAGAGGGCCTTGTTCAGATCATGGGAGGTGTGCAGATGGCATACATCCATGATCCAGAACTATGGGCGGTGGGCTGCTCATCAGTGGTGCTTTATTCAGAGCTGCCAGAAACCACTACTTTTAGGCTCTGAGGCTAGGAATTGTCATTCTTAGCCATTAGAAACAGAGGTGGCAGCAGATCAGCCCCCATCAGTGCAGATGGCACTGGTCTGGCCCAAGCCTCCACAAGATCTAGATCAGTGGGTCAGGTTAATCTGGATCCACTGATGCACATCTAAACCAAGAAAAAAACAGAAAAGGGGAAGCCCTTTTTTGAGATTAAGATCACTATGGAGACATTATAATTATAATTTCAGTTGTGGATGAGGTATTTGCATTCAGAAGGTCCAAATCCAGTCTTTGGTATCTCAGATAACACTGGGAAAGGCTTTTGTCTGAAACCCTGGAAAGTCTTTTTTGGTTTCTCCAGATCTCAGTAGGGAGGCCAGATTTTTTTAAAAAATAGAATACAGTTCTTGTACACTTAATAGTTGCATGAAAGAGGGAATTCCATTAAGTATAGCTCATTATGCTGGGTGAAATTTCCTCTTTAAGATTCCTGATCCCCATTTTCTTTTACATCTGGCACCCTAGTTCTGAGCTTGATGAACCAGTGGTCTGTGTCAAGGCAGCTTCTTGTGTTCCAAGTACTGTAGTGCAGAGTGCTTGGCTTGCTAAATGGTGTCTTAGCTTTTACGGGTGTGGCAGATAAGCTTCTGATAAAGCAACACTTTTAAAGGGACTTGTGCAGAGCCAGCTTAAGTGCAACAGCCTGCCAAGTTGTCTAAGGGAGTCAGATAAGGCAAAGCTTGGATGCAGGTCAATAATAACAAGTTCTCAGCAATTCAGCTTCTAAATTGATGTACAAAGTTCCAGACAAGTCAGACAAAAGCTATAGTGCAGGATTTTTATTGGGTTGTCAAAGTCAAAGGCTCACACATTAATGTAGGTCAAGAAACAGGCTGAAGGTTGAAAGCACAGTATCAGGCAGTGTTGATTCACAGTGTTGATCTGAGCAATGAATTATGGGAGAATCCTGTCTTACTAAGCTGGCCAAGCCGCACCCAGGTAGCCAGGTGCAGCAATCTGAGTCACAGCTGGAAAGATTCCTGGTAGAGATGAGCAAAAGGCTCAAATCTGAACAAACTACACCCTGTTCAAAAGGAGCTGCTTTGATTCAAGCTGAATCAGAGGTTAATTCACATTTGGCCTGCTAATATATGGGGTAGCTTCCGGGAAGCACCATCTGCACTTGCAGGAGCTGTTTCCACATCAGAAATGTCTCCTGCCAACCATGAAGCTACCCAAGCTACTACTGCGGATCTTCAGGAAGATGGACTGCCGAAAAGCGGATATTTTTAGATCCGCTTTTCGGTGGCAAATGCGGAAACACCCTAAGTGGCTATCTGGAAATTTACCACCTTATACCGAAAGTCTTAGGTGACTGGAACCCAGTTTTAAGACTCACTAAATCGATCAGAAATAAGTGTTAAGTAATTTTTGTTTGTTTAATTGAATTTTCTTCACTAACCAATTGTTTGGAATAAAGAGGCCTTGGCTTTAAAGCAGGAATTAGACACCCATTAGGTGGCTTAGGTTTTTAGGGAGGAGAACTTGGCTAAGTTTGATTCTGGCTTTTCTTGGCCAGAACAGTTTGTTTTACAGTTTTCAGCTATAGGGTCTTTTGATAAAAGGAAGTCTGTGATCTGAAGCCTCTTGGGGAGAGAGGGGGTAAACTTACAGGTGCTAAAGACAGAGCAGCTGCAACAAGTGAAGGAAAACAAGATGGCCAAAGGAGATACATTTAACAATAAAAGCTCCAGCTTATGTTAAAGATTAGAATGCCTTTATAAATGTTCTTGTTCTTCCCTGGAGCCATTTAAATCAGTGGGACAGCTAACTCAGAACTAAAAACCAAAGGATGTGACCATCATTTGCAAATTCAGACTCCCCAAAGACCAAGAGAACAGACCAATGAATGTAACAGGTTTTGTCAATATTGGCCCAGTTTGGAATATAAGGCAACATCTACAAATGTTAAGCAAAGCAGCGTGTAGATGCTACCTTCTATTCTATCCCACTGCTGCTCCACTTAAAGGCCAGAGTTGCATTTTGGAAGTGCATATTCTGGCCTCCAATGTCAATTAAAGTATGAGCACATGAACAGTACCACTGCTTTTGAGCAACTTAAAAATTGTAGTGTGCAGACACACACAGCCTAAGGACCTGTTTGCACTTACTTTACGAAGATGCTCTCAGATGCTCTTGAGATAGATTATCCACACACCATAGCACTGCCTCTCTCCCGGATCATCCAGGAGTATCCCTGGTTCTCCAAAGCTGTTGTTCCTATTCCTCAGCTTCATCAGCTGCTAGGGATCTCCTGGTGAGCTCCTGGACACAAAATTTGCACCTTCTTCTGGTGCGAATGCAGTGTGTGAGCGGGGCAGGGCATCTGAGACTGTGCAAAAGTGCACAACATCATGATCTGAATGTCAATGGCCCAGTGAATTTTTAATTTTAATTCATTATTTTATAACACAACCTTAAAACTTCACACTTTCAATATGAAATCTCACATACATTTACTGTATATTACATCATTTGGTTGTAAACGTCTTCCGCTCTTCTGAGTCTTATTTTAGCATCTCCTTTTTAGTGTTCCTCATCAGTAGCTTTTCCTCCTTTCAGCTGTCCATTTGAATATAAAGTCAGTCAAATTCAGCAGTTATTATTCCTGCTTCAAAAAATGTGCCCATCTCTGCTAATTCAGTCAGCTTAATTCGCCAGTTCTCCACCGAAGGAATTCCATCTTCTTTCCTTTTTTGTGCATATAATTTTCTTGCTGCTGTTACCATACAGAGAATCAAAGGATTCACATTATCTAGACTTGTATCTATTATTCCTAATAGACACATTTCTGGTCTAAATGGTATATTATTTTTTAAGATATTTCTCAATACAGTATAGAATCATAGAATCATAGAGTTGGAAGAGACTTCTAGGGTCATCAAGTCCAGCCCCCTGTATCTGTATCCAATTTTTTTTCTTTTTATAGTCTTTTAAATTTTTTTTCCAAATATACATATACAAATACAAACATTAAAAAAACAATACAAGATACAAACAAAATACAACAACAAATACTAAAAAACAAAACAAAACCTCCTTACACTTATTATAAACACCAAATATCATTTACCTCAGACTTATAAGAGACTTATTTATTATTTCCTTCAAGTTGTTATTTACTTCCGGTTTGGCAATATAGCTATATAAATCTTTTCAACTATTTTCAACTATGGTTTTTACATTCCCTCCCAAAATCCTCATTCTTCTTTTCCTGATCATATCATATTTAAACTGCTCAGATATATAATAATACCATGTATTGATTGTACATTTATCAATCTTTTTCCAAGATGCAGCTATAGTTGATAATGGTGCCATAAACAATTGATCTAACAGATATCTCTTACTTTCATGTATGCTTTGGCCCTTATACATCTGTAACAATGCCATCTCTGGATATTTTTTTATCTCTATACCCGTTATCTTCTTTATTTCTTTAATTATCATATCCCAAAAGCGTAAGATTTTTGGACATAACCACCACATATGAAAGGTAGTTCCTTTTATTCCACATCCTCTCCAGCATCTTGATGAAAAATTAGGAATCATGTAGGATAATTGTGCTGGGGTTTTATGCCACTTTGATATTAATTTCATCATTAATTCCCTTAATCTCAAATGTTTCAATTGTGCTATTTTCTTTATTTTCTTCTTTACCTCATCTCTTGTTACATTAACATCCAACATCCATGTGCCTGTTATTGAATCTATTTATTCTCATCTTCTGTTATCAATTTGCATATTCTCCTACTAATATTCCTATCTTTTTCCCATTCTTTAACAATTTCTTCCATTCCTTTCAAGGGTTGTCTCAATTGTTGCTGCATCTTAACTTTACCCATATATTTTATCATAAATACTTTTAGCCAGTTTTCTCATCCCAATAAATCTCTGAGCTGTTGATCAGTTAACAGTTCCTTATTAGGTGAAAAGAAATCTTCCAACATTGTCACTTGTTTTTGTCTCAATTTTCCAGTAATTGTCCATCTAACAATTATTTTTTTCATTTATATGTTTAATAGAAGTATATCTAGAGATATCTCCTATTAATTTTCTTTTCCCTTTATACCAAACATTAATACTTGTTTTCATTGGTCCAATAATTTCCATATTTTTTCCTTCTGTTCAATGATTGAACAGGCCACCACATATGATAAAATGTTCCTTCATTTGTTTTCCACTTCCAGCACTTATTAGATACGTCTTGGTATATCTTTGCTAATTGATGTGGTGTGAAATTATCTCTACATTCGAATGTTTTGAACAATTCGAATGAATGTTTTGGAACATTTGAAATTTGTTCTACTGTTTAAATGCAAATGTGAAAACATTCTATTCAGATTCAAATGTCCACATTCAATCGAATTCAATTGAATTTCAAAAGTTTAGAACATTTGTGCACATCCCTAATGTAAACCACTGTATATTTTTGCCTACTTGATTTAGTTCTCTTCTTTTTAAAACAAATTCATTAATTACTTCATTTTTATATAAAAGATTTTCATACTTAATCCGATCCTCCCTTCCCCCCATTTTTTTTCCAGTAGCCCTTCATGTGGTGACACCCACAAGGGCATTTTCCTATATAAGTTACAAGTTATTTTCATATTTAGATCAAACTTTATACAAAGCATTTCTTACGTAATGCCCCAGTAAATTCCAGAAGTTGCTGTAGGCAGCTTTATACATACTGCTAAAAAAAAATTAGGGAACGCTTAAGCATCACAGTACTATCCCAAGTCACTTAAACTTCAGGGATATCAATTTGTACAGTTAGGAAGCATAAGCCCTGCATGATTGGTGACTCACCTGGTGCCGGTCCTGTTCAGGGTGCCGCCATCTTGAGTGATGCTGATGCTCTGCACAGTCACAGGCATGTCAGGAGGGTAGCAGAACTGCCAGCGCACGTGTGCAGCAGAAGAGAAAATGATCCCCAGCTGGACACTTCAGGTAAATAATTGGGGAAGGCTGATAAGGTTGTGGAGCACTATTTTATGTTCCACACCTAATGAATAATTAGGCAATCTCTGGGAAGGCAGGAGTGCTTGGAGGCTGTAACAACTCCCTCTAAATGCAGATGCTCTTCCCCAAATATTCCCTAATTATTCACTAGGGACCAAAGAGAGAAAAGGTACATAAGAACATAAGAAAAGCCTTGCTGGATCAGGCCACAGCCCATCTAGTCCAGCATCCTGTCGCACACAGTGGCACACCAAATGCTCATGGGCATCTCAAGCAGAGACAAGGACAAACCTTCTCCTGCTCTTGAGTCCCAGCAGATGGCCTTAGAAGCGCCCCAGTTCCTCCCCCCCCCTCAGGTCCTTCATGATTTCATGGGCCAGAGTGTACTTAGAGGCTACTATGAGGGTAAAGGAGTCTTTACCTGCACTCATTTGCCATTCTAAAGCCAGGCGTTTATTGTTGTGCTCTGTACAATTTTGTTGGCTTCAGGTTGCATGGTATGAAGGAACCATGGCTGCATTTCCATTCATGCTAAAAATTGATTTCAAACCAATTTGAACTTTCTTTGTCCCCGTTACCAATTCAGTTCAGGTGTTTTTTGAGGAGTATATTGCTAAAAATCGCAATAAAACCCCCTGTCTTTTCAGGGTTTCCCCCCAATTTTTACTCTTAGAATGCTTTTTCTTTATCCCTTTGGGAATGGTACAACAGTATTGGGGCAAATCCATCATGAAATGGGTGGGGTTTCTCCCTGCAGGACAGCCACCTTGCCAGATTTTTGAAGTGCCAGATTTATTTTTCCCTCTGCAGAGCAGAGCACTTCACACAGTTTCACTTTCAGCCACTTGATAAGAAGTAACAGTCACACAAGTTTCATTTCCCATCCACGCACTTCATACTGATAACAAAGTTGCCTCTCTCTCTGCTGTCGCTTTTTCGCTTCTCCGCAAAGCAAAAGGAAGGAGGCAGCAGAGCGAGCACCACGTTGATCCATGCCTTGCCACTCTCTGGAGGAGAAAGACAGCAGCAGCTGCTACTGCTCTCGCTCTGTGCTTGAAGGATCTTTTATGGCTTGAAGGGGGAGGGGAGGGAGGAAAAGGGGGCTTTCATTAAAGTGCCTTTCCCCTATTAAATCCAGGTGTGTGAGAGTGGTGTGTGCATAAGTGACAGTGATGGAGCTCAGTGGTGGGGACTCCAAACCTCTCACTCGTTTGCTCGCCTGCTCGCCTTGGGAGCTTGTAAGGAGTTGGGCACCCCCAGGAGGGCACCACCGAACCCAGCAGCCTCAACGAAGCCAGCGAGGCAGAGCAGAAAGACAGACTGCAGCTTCAGGCTAGGCAGGGAGAGAGTGCCCATCTGCCTGTCTGGCCTCCCACCTGCTTTTGGCATGCTTGCTGCCTTCGCCAAGCCTTCCCTGACTCGCTTACTCTCATCTCACCTTCTTCTCCTTGTCAGCACGGGCAGGTGCTAGGAGCTCACTGGCCAGAGACTTTTCCCTCTTCCTCTCCCTCTCTTGTTTGTTTTCGCCGCATGTGTGTGTGCACACGTACATCTGTCCATTGCTTGCTTTGATTCAGAACAGTTTTGATTCTGTGGGAATCAAACAGGAGCAGCAAAAGCAAGAGGGAGGGGGCTGGGATTCCCCACCCTCCACCACATCATTGCAGGATCCAATTGGGAGTCAGGGGTGAGTGCCCCGGCTGGCAAAGGTGAGGGGAAGAAAAGATTCGCTTTCCCTAATGCAGTTCTGAAGCGTTTTGTGTGGGGGGAGCAGAATCGGGGTTAAATCAGGGTTGACAGTGATATAAAGCCACTGAGGTGGGAACTGCCAGAATCCACACTTGCATCGGGTTTTTCTTGTTTTGTTTTTAAAGTGTTTTAAGAGGCTCAGATGGGAACACAGCCCCACTTTCTTTTTTTGCCAGGGACTTACTCCACCCTAATTATACCCCTACTACCAGCTGTAAGCAGAATGATGGTATGAATAATAAGGTTGATTTGGTAAATTCATTCATGTTTATATAGTCCCAGGGCTACTCTTATCTACCCAGAGTTTAATAGTGGAATATGTTGGGACAAAGAGTTCCAGATTTTTTGAAAAACCAAAGCTTTTCATATTAATAACATCAGTCAAGCTAAGAAAATGCTCAGCACAAATCTGTGTGTTCTACTCTAGCTCCTAGCTTCCTCCTACGATTATAAGAAAAATGACATGGCTTACCTAATTTATTTCTGATTTTCCTTCCATCATAAATAACTTATGTCAAGAAAGCAAAGGCCAACTATATATTTATCATGCTGATTTTTTTTTTTAAAAAAAATCTCCATAGTAATGTTCTTATATCATATTTTTCCAAAATTCTTTTTTGCACTTTATAAACACTATTAATCATGTAAAGCATATGTTGGGAGTGTTAGCTGAAGCACGCAACATGCATTTGGAAACTTTGCAGCCATAATGGCTTTGATTGTAAAGTCAACATTCCTGCATAAACTCTTTCAAAACAAATGGCTAATTAGCTTTCTTAAAAACAAACAGAAAAAAGTACGAAGCAGCTCTTTCAGGAGACCCCATGTGGCAGCTGATTGAATCAGATCCAGTGTCTATGAGAGAATGCATGGAGCTGCATGAATAACAGCATGAGAAGTTGCATGCAATAGATCAAAGATGGCATTTTTTAAATGCTAAGCCATGATTGCTTCATGTTATTACTTTTGTTAGCTGTCTGGATGCAAAGGCATTATTAAGTAATAGAAGCGTTCACCATGCAAAGTTGCACAGTGAAATCCCATATTACTATGGGACATATGATGAGCAGTTTCCATGGAGAGCTGAACCATAATGAAGCTTGAGTGCTGAAGAATTGATCGTGCTAGAGAAGGCTTTTGTGAGTCTCTTGGACTACAAGGGGATCAAGTCAATACTAAAGGGAGTCAAACCTAGGCCTATTGGCACTAGGGCCTCAGAACGTAATTAGATAACTCCTGGGACAGAGCATTCACTCTGCTGGGTAGGTGGTTCCATCCAGAACCACCCTGGCCCATCCCAGGGCGGCCTAATTGCATTCCAGGTGTAGAGCACAAAATCGTGCTCTATACCCAGCCATCCTACAGCTGTCTAGCAGGGAGAGCATTCACACTCTCCCTGCCAGACAGCTGTGGGCCTTGCCCCACCCCATGGCCATTGAACCCTTTTGGGCCCTCTGGCCAACAGCTCATTTCAGGGGAGGGGTGAGATCAGGACAGCCCATCCTTGGGACCCGTAAGCTGTAGCCAACCTGATTGGGTTGGCTACAGCTTGCAGGGACCCCCTAGGCACACCCCCAGGGGCCTGTGCCACCTGCAAGGCCCACCCACGATCACTTACCTTTTCGGACCCTCTGGTCTGATGTGGTGCTCGAATGGCCGGCCAGGGCGATCTGTCGCCCCCATGTTGACCTGTTCCCACTCTGCCTGCTTGCAGAGCGGCACATTGCCCTGGCCAGCCTTGGAGCAGAGGGTCCAAAAAGGTAAGCGATCGCATGGCTGGGGGGAGGGCACAAACCCCCTGGGCCACACCAGCTGCTAATGCACCAGTCTAAGACCAGGCTGGCTGGTCTTTGGCCTCCGTGGGGCACAGCAGCCTCGATCGGGACAACTGCACCCTGTGGAGGCTGAAGACTGGCTGTACCCCAGCTGCCTGCCACTGGGTTGATTGCTACCCAGTGGCAGCAGTGGGGGGCAGGGACTCCAGCCCACATGTCGGCCTTTTAGATCTAGGACGTGCAGGGCCAGATTTGCACCTACTCTGGTAAGGGACGTGTGGGAACAGCTGTGGTGTGAAAAGGCCTCCTGTGTATTCATTGGAAAGGCAAATACTGCACCTAAAAGACATTGATCAGAGCAATAAAGCAAGATAAACCATAGATTATATAAAAGACTTATTAAAATCAGCGGAAAGAAAGGAAAATATCACAGTATAATAGACTGTAGAGGAGACATTATCTTCCACTAAATTAGATGACTAGAAAAAGAAGGCTTTTTGGTAGTTCCTTCTCTTTCAGAGGTACGAGGCACAGGAACTTGCTGGAGGGCCTTTTCTGTTGTGGCCTCTAGACTCTGGAACAGCCACCTTCTTGAGGTTCACCAGACACTTGTATTGCATACTTTTCAGCACCTGGTGAAAATATCTCTTTTTACCCAGGCTTTTGCTTTTTAAACAGCTTCCTCAGGGTGATGTCCTGTTAGGGAGGGAGGGTGGGGTGGGATGAAAGGGATTATACTTTTAAATTATGTTTTACTATTAGAAGAAGAAGAAGAAGAGTTGGCTTTTCTACCCCGCTTTTCTCACCCATGTAAGGGGACTCAAAGCGGTTGACAAAGCTTCTATTCTTCTCCCCACAACAGAACACCCTGTGAGGTAGGTGGGGCTGTGAGAGCTCAGAAGAGAGCTGTGACTAGCCCAAGGACACCCAGCTGGTTTCATGGGGGAGGGCAGAATCGAACCCGGTATTCCCAGAAAAGAGTCTGGCTCCCTAACCACTAGGCCAAACTGGCCTAGTTTTAATTTGATTGTAATCTGCCCTGGGACCATTCTGAAAAGGACGGGATATAAATTTTCTAAATATAATATGTAAAACTGAACTATTGTACAATTTGCTGTTGTTGTTTTTCATGTCATTGCCAGGAGGCTGTTGTGGAACCTTTTATGAACGTGCTTTCCATGCTACCCCAGTCTTGTCAGACTATTTTTTTAAAATCCATAGTACACTTTCAGAGATAAGATATTCTAAAAATATATTTCCCATTTCTCCTTCAGGCACACAGTGAAAAGGCAAAAGGATGCAGAAGCTGCACAAATACGAGATGGAATCATTAGCCAGGAGAATACAATCAAAGTCAATCTAGGATCCGTAAACAGCATATAATTAGCCAGTGTTTTTATATTTGCTTCCTATAATATGCAATAGGGGGAAATGCAATAAAATGTCAAGGACTCAATTAAACAGATGGTTCTATGCTGCTTATTTTTCTCCTCTGTATTGTTTGCGTCAATTAAAGACAAAATGCCTTGATGGAAAGTGACTCACAGATTCCTGTAAAGTGGTTTTCTTAAGAAGGACTATAAAGGGGGAAGTCAAGGCAGAGCAAGGGAAGAGGGATCATATCATGAGCTTTTATTAGGAACATTATTATGTCTCATTAATTAAACCTAAGCACTGTTGTGGTGACGTCTTGGGCTCATTTCACAGGAAAAAATTATCTTAGATTGCCAAGTTAAATAGACAATTACAGGAAGACCAAATTATGCCTACATTGCATTCCCTTAAGGGCAATGGGCCAAGTTCATGTCAATTCCATAATAACTAGAATATCCCCCACTAAAAACAGCTCCTGTGAATATACGTCACAAGTTATTTGCAACGTACGCAGAGGATGTATTGATCTTCCCTGAGTTTCCTTTCTCATAAAGTCATAATAGCAAAAGATGGGAATTCTAAGCAAACTACTTCTGCAACTGAACAGGCAGTTCTCCATGTATTGTATAAAAAGAGCTAATAAAGCATTATAAGCAAACAAACAAACAAAAAAGGATTATATTTGTTTTCTTTTTCCTGTTCCAGGTGGTAGTTATTTAATGAGCAGCCCAGAACTCAAGTGCAGTTGGATTATGGAGCAAAACTATAGGATAGCACAGACCAGTGAATCTTTTTCTACATTTTTCCTTCTCACCAGATGTATATATATAAAAAGTTGCAATGCAGTTTGCTCTGTGTTTATAATTGCTTGGTGCCTGCTGAATTCATCAATGTTTTATTGTGTGTGTGCATATGTGTACATGCAAGTATGGAAAATAAGAGATATGAAAACATCTACTTTTATTTTCATTTTATTGCAGGTTTTGTCCATGTTGACTGAAAAGCTGGGAAGGACTGTGCCCTTTCATTAAGTATCCTAAAGTTCTCTTGGTTTCTAAGGCCTATTTGCATGGCACACTGCATGGCATACTTCAAGTTAGCTAGCCCACAATGGGTTGAACAGCTACAGACATGCTTTAAGGGCTGTTACATTATATCTCAGCCCATCTTCAGAGTCCAGGAATAAAGGTTGTCAGCCTTCAAAGTGTTTGGGCTGGGTTCTTCACTTGGCATTGCTTTTAGGTACCTGGCACAATGAAGCCAAGCATGGTATACCAGTCCACTGCTTGCTTGCTCTCTGCATGCAATCCATGGACCAGTATATCAACGATGGATCATCTGCATGCTAGGAGCGGGCTATGGTACCATTTTTGCAAGGCATCCCACTGCAAAGCTCTATCCTGTATGGATGAAGCAGTTTACTGAGAGATGTAGCCTCCTGCTAGACCAGTGATCTAGCTGGTCCCCTGGATTGGTCTAATCAACCCATACTCCCCACATGCAAAATTGTCATGACAATCTCATTACTTACTCAGGCCATCCATATGGTCTCTTTTAGGAGCACGATCTGGAGCCACTTTCATGATGACAGAAGCTCTGGGTGCATACTGTGCACTGCACTCTATAGGAGCAGAATTTCTATTAGCTCAGCAGCTGCTGCAGAACTTCTGGCAGGAACAAGGAGGGCCCTGGCTCATCTTGCGTGGATGGATGAGAAGTAGCACTAACAGTCTGCCACTTTCATTCCATTGCTGTGCGTTCTAGCACACCTCTTAGCTTTCAAATAGCTTCCACACACCCCATTAATCTACATAGGGAGGAAAGTGCATACCTGCACTCCTGCTGGAAGTTCTAAGTATGTTACAGCAAGGGCTTTTTTGGTTGGGGCTGTGGCAGCACAAGAATTAGAACCTCTGGATATCTGTAACTTGGTGAATGTTTGGATACCGTGCCCCACTGTCGCCTGGGATGGAGCATTAAACTTTGTGTAGATGATGCTTTACTCTCACTAGTGAGCCAGTTTGGTCTAGTGGTTAGGGAGCCGGACTCTTATTTGGGAATACTGGGTTCGATTCCATCCTCCCCCATGAAGCCAGCTGGGTGACCTTGGGCAAGTCACAGCTCTCTTCTGAGCTCTCACAGCTCCACCTACCTCACAGGGTGTCTGTGGTGGGGAGAAGAAGAGAAAGCTTTGTCAGCCGCTTTGAGTCCCCTTAAATGGGTGAGAAAAGCAGAGTAGAAAAGCCAACTGTTGTTCTTCTTTGGCGTCTGTTCTGTAGCTGGCTGTGTTTCCATGTGCCATTTTGGATCAATGAGCTGTCTGAGGTGAATAGTCCCTATTGGTGGCAGCTTCACCTATCCTCCAAAGTGCCTAACACCATCCCATGGTGGCTGAAGACAAGAGCATAAAAAAGAAATGAAGAATGGGCACTCAGCCATGACATCTTCCGATATCCTTGCAAAATGGACACAGAGGCACCTGGTAGCACCACAAGCAGGGTGTTCTAGTAAAGGTGTCTGTCCCTAGGAACCTCCATCTGTGGCCAGGGAGACCATCTTCCCTTCTGTCTCTCTTGGACCATAACTTCAAGCTTGCTAGTTTTCATTCAATTCCAGGCAACAGGGAGAACCTCTTCCTGAAGCAATTTCTTCAGGCTGGTAGAATATCAATGCCTAGGTATTGACTTCAGGTTGGAGAGTCAGGCAGGATGCCCCTGAATGCCATTTGTGGGGACTTGAGAGTAGGTGAAGGTTTTGCCCTTATCTTCTGTTTGAGATGCCCATAAACAATTGGTGGGCCACTGTTTGAGACAGGATGCTGTACTAGATGAGCTGTGGCCCAGTCCAGTAGGGCTCTGCTTATATTCTTAACAGTGCTAACTGAAAACTCTTTGACTAAGCTGCAGGAACTGCACTCCCATTTACATTTGGCAGCTGGAAAAGATTGTGAGTGGAATACATTGAGCAATTCCACACAGATCAATGAAGAAGTAGGCTTGGCTCTCTTAGATACAACCTACACAACAGAAAATGACAAATCAAACAACTCCATGCCAAATACTGACACCTCCCACCCCAAGGTCTGAAAGAGGGAAAAATTCCAGGCCTGGCTTGATTGGAACAAAGGGTGCTTCCGCATTGGCCGCCAAAGAATGGATCTAAAAATATCTGTTTTTTGGCTATCCAGCCTCCCAAGGATCCGTCACAAATAGTGAGGGATCCAAAGGGCCCTTGCGCATCCACACACATGCGGGTAGGCCGGATTCCGGAGAATGGATGGAGTGGGTGCTGTGCAGACGCATCAGCACCCATTCCAAAAGTCCTCCAGCTCGCGCACCACCAACGCTGCTTCTGGAGCCGTGGGACTGGAGCAGTGAGCTGCCAGTCACCACATGTTTCCAGTGGTGCCTGGCGCACAGGGGAGGGGCTGCAGAAGCAGGCAGTCCTGCTTCCGCCCTTCCCAACATGGCAGCCAGAGGGACATCCATCCCTTCGCCTGGCCGTGTGTGGAAGCGTCCTGCTTCTGCGCACATCCAGGCAAAGACCTGATTTTTCAGGCCTTACATTTAATCTGGATTTTGGTGGCAAAACCGGTTTTAAAAACTGGTCTTGCATGCTGAAATGCGGAAGCGGTGTCTGCAAAAAGTCTCCAATCAGGTCTGCAGTGCGGAAGCCATTTAAAGTGTTTTAAATCTTACTTGCTGGGGGTTGACCGGTTTCCACAGCTAGTGTGGAAGCACTGAAAGAGGTATCAAGGCTTTAAAAACCAAACTCCGCATGGCTCTTGAACAGTTGTCCAATCAGTTTTCTCAGTCATCTTCCCTTCTGTATATCAAACTATCCTAGAGTGTTTCATTCTGTCATTACACTGTTTTTGAAGCAAACAAATGGAGCCTCATTGTCACTTGGTTTTTCTTCGGTAATCTATTTGCTTCTTTCAGCTGCCATGATCTCTTTCTTCCTATGGGAACACCAAGAATTATTTAATTCCTTGGATCTGCTTCAAATTCAGCCCTTTAGACAAGTCAACAATATGGAAATGAATTCCATATACATTTTATTTGAAACCAATGTTGTGGTTGACAATTTACATTTTTATTTATTTATAATACTTATGTACTGCCATCTTGAAGTGGTGTACAAAGAGTAAAAACAACTAAAATCATAATAGTTATATAAAAACATAATAGCCATCTGGATCACATTAGCTGGAAAAGAGTGTATGGGTGAACACATTTGGCTGCTGAATGGGCAGAAAGTGTTCCTTGTAGTCACCTGGGAGCCTGATGTTTGCAGTAGCTGGGGCCCCTTTATTGTGCTTACTGGAAGGGGGAGAAACCTGGAGATTGAAGGGGATTCAAAGTCCTAGTAAGTGTGGAATGATTTGTAACAACTAGGGATGTGCACAATTTTTTTTCACATTCAATTCGAATTGAATCAAATGTGAGGAAGTTCACATTCATTCGAACAGAGCTCCTTCAAATGTAGGATTTGAATTCATAAGAACATAAGAACATAAGAGAAGCCCTGCTGGATCAGGCCACAGCCCATCTAGTCTGGCATCCTGTCACACACAGTGGCACACCAAATGCTCATGGGCGTCTCAAGGAGAGACAAGGACAAACCTTTGACTGCTCTCGAATCCCAGTAAATGGTCTTAGAAGTGCCCCGCTTCCCCACACACAGCCTGAAAGATGCACCTAGGCATTCATTTTAGTAGCCATTGATACATCTGTCATCCATAAATTTGTCTAACACTGCCTTAAAGCCATCTAGACTGGTAGCTTCAATACTAATGTTCTTTGAATACTATCTGAATTGGATTCAAATCCATGCTGCCAGTCACACCTATGAAGCCCCTACGAATCTACTCTAAACATGTCAAATTCACTCTGAATCTACATTGAATCTGCTCTAGATCCATTGCAGACATGATTGGGCAGCTGCTTTCCCACCTCCCCAGGTCCATGAATATAATGAAGCTTCAAATGAATGTCATTTTTCAAATATAGCAAAAATTCTATTTGAATTTGAATATCCAAATTTGAATGTGGCAAATATTTGCACTCATCCCTAGTAGTAACACTAACCTGAGATGTACCTAGGATGCATCCTTTCCCTGCAACATGGTACACTAAGGTATCAACACCATTAAGTTGGCTAGGGAAGTAATGGCTTCAGCAGGAGAAGCAACCCAGTGTGGCAAGCTGCCTTCTTTCCACTGGCCACATCACCCTGCTGAGGACTGGCATCTGCACAGACAGGCAACCCATCCAGTTTGCTGTTGGCCACTACACACTGGTGTTTCCATGAATTGTCTCGTAGTGTATCCATGAAACTCTGCAAGACAACTGAAGAGGTCAAGGCTTACTTTTGCCTTGGCCAGAAAACAGTCTTCCCTTGACCCATTTGACTGACATTTCAACATGGCCCTGGGAAGAATTCATCTTAAAGAAAAAAATATTTTCCTCCCAAACACAAAATGCTGCAAGGGCAGGACTGTTTTGACTTAATTCATCAAGCAGCATAAATCCACACAGACAAAAGCTTTCTCAAAAACAAAGTATGCAGAATGTTGGAAACGGGGGGGGGGGGGGGGAGCTTTAAATAAGTTGAAAAAAAATCATTTTATCAAAACAGCTGATCATGACAATATCCAAAAGACAAAAGGACCCCGATAAATATTTATCTGCTAAGACTACCTATCCATGTGCTAAAACCTTAATAACACTGAGGAGCTCGAGCAAGGCTTTTCTTATTAATACAAAGTTAAATACAGACAAATTTGGCAGCTAAAAGAGAGATATAAAAGGGATGAAGAAGGCAAAATTTAATCCTAGCTACTAAAGACTCTAAACAGAAAAGTTCACACAGACAATTTCTTACCCTACAAGTATGATGAAAATAAAGCCTCTGCCCGAGGGTATCTCCAATCCAATGAAGCTTTCCACCAAATGCAGAAAAATATCAACTGAGAACTGCAAAGATTGGGGAAAACATTATTCAGCCACTGAGCAGACAAAAGTCTCAAGCAAAGAGAATCTGTTTAAAAGCAGTTGCTTCTCTCAGTGCAGCAATTTTTTTACCTGGAACAAGGGACAAATTCAAAATGCAGTGGCAGTCTGAAGATGAAAAGCATGCCTTGTGTTGCAGGACTTGCTTGATCAAAGGGTAGATGCTATATAGGGACTCGTGTTATGCAAATCTAAAGAGTAAAACTGCTGATCCTGCAGTCTTTATCCCTCCCAAGAGGTCTAGTATTTTTTTTATAGTACTTCCAAACATTGAAATTTCATCTGGATGCAGCCCATGTTGATCTGGGATAGACAAGCCATCTCTAGGTGGGGTGCATTGCTGCTGGGCCACTATGGAGCTGTCTGTATTGTGGGCAACCAATCCCAATCCATCTCTGAAGGCCAGGAACAAAAATCCCTGGTCTTTGAAGTTGCTAAATCAAGCTTTTTCAGCCGTACACACTTCTAGAGCCAAAAAGGGACCAGATGTTGTGTAGGGATGTGGATATTTGAATTCGAACAGAATGTCTTCACATTCGAATTTAAATTCAAACAAATTTTGAATGTTCCGAAACATTCGTTTGAATGATTCATATCATTTGAATGTACGGATACATATGTATATATATGTATGTGTAATACATACGTATCTGTATATATATCATACTATCTGTACACATTTGAGCCTATAATATGGAATGGAAACCGGATGCATATGGGATAAAGCGGGACGCATACTAAATGTGTACAGATACGTAAAATACATAGGAATGTTGTCGACATCCGTATATTTAAATACAAATGTTGTTGACATTTGTATCTTCAAATTCAAATCTAACATTCTAACAAATAGATTAGGATGTGTTAGATTTGAATCAGTTTTGTTGCATTTGGATCCTAAATGTTTGAATCAAATCAGATGTTTTAACATTCAATTCGACTCAAATTCGAATGCAAAAAAAAAAAAAAAAAAAAATTGTGCACATCCCTAGTGTTCTGTACCAGATCATGGAGACATGATGTCTGCCAGCTCTCCATGATCCAATATGCTGAAGTAGAGTGTGGTATAAAGCACCGTTTTTACATTGTATACTGATCTGCGTCCGGGTCCAACGTACATGGACCAGTCTAATAATAATAATAATAATAATATTTATTTATATACCGCCCTATGGCAAACCAATCCGGGCGGTTAACAACAGTAAAATGTAAAATATAACAATTAAAAACACCTTATCCCTCCCCCCCTTAAGACAGTATTAAACAATATAACATATTAAAACACAATATCAATGCGTAAAACAATAATTTAAAAACTAAAAACCCTGATGTCCCTCTGTTGATCCTCAACCATCACTAAGATGGGGCCACGAGAGGAATCAGGGAATCTGGGCCGGGATGGTTAATCTGGAAAGGCCTGCCGGAAGAGATCCGTCTTGACCGCCTTTTTAAAGCTGTCTAATGATGTTATCTGACGGATCTCATCCGACAGGTCGTTCCAGAGTTTGGGGGCGACAGCAGAGAACGCCCTCTGGGAGGTCGCCGCAAGCCTAGATTTTAGAGGCTGCAGTAAGTTCCTCCCAGAGGACCGGAGAGTGCGGGGAGGATTGTACGGGAGGAGGCGGTCCCTGAGATAGCTTGGACCCAAGCCATTTAGGGCTTTAAAGGTGATAACCAACACCTTGTACTGGGCCCGGAAGCTGATAGGCAGCCAGTGGAGGGACCTCAAAACGGGAGTGATGTGGTCCCTCCTAGATGTTCCTGAGACAAGCCTGGCTGCCATGTTTTGAACCAGCTGTAATTTCCGAGTCAAGCACAGGGGTAGCCCCATGTAGAGTGCATTACAGAAGTCAAGGCGTGAGGTTACCAGCGCGTGCACAACAGTCTCGAGATCCCTTACTTCCAGAAAAGGGCGCAGCTGGCGTATCAGCCGAAGCTGATAACAGGCACTCCTGACCGTCGCATTTACCTGATTTGTCATCAGGAGCGACGAGTCAAGGAGCACCCCCAGACTGCGAACACAGTCACTGGAGGAGAGTGTGACCCCATCCAGGACTGGAGGTTGCAACCCAATTCTTGGTTTCGGGGCCGCTACCATGAGCACCTCCGTCTTGTCTGGATTCAGTTTCAGTCTGTTTTTCCTCATCCAGCCCATTACCGCCTGAAGACATTCATTGAGAGAAGAGATGCCATCGGAATTCGAGGCCGACGAACGAGACACGGAGAAATAGATTTGGGTGTCATCAGCGTACTGATAACACCCAGCACCATGACTCCTTATTATCTCACCCAGCGGCTTCATATAGATGTTAAATAACATCGGGGACAAAATAGCCCCCTGAGGAACCCCACAAGTGAGGTACCTCTTACTGGAGCTACAGTCCCCGAGCAGCACCCTCTGAGACCTGCCCGAGAGGAAGGACCGGAACCACTGCAAAGCAGTGCCCCCGATGCCTAACCCCTTCAGGCGGTCCAAGAGGATGCCGTGATCTATAGTGTCAAAAGCCGCTGAGAGGTCTAAGAGCACCAACAGGGTCACACTCCCCCTGTCAATGCTCAGACGCAGATCGTCGGTCAAGGCAACCATGGCGGTCTCAACCCCAAAGCCTGTCCTAAAGCCGGTTTGAAATGGGTCTAGATAATCGGTTTCATCCAAGACAGCTTGGAGCTGAAGGGCAACCGCCCTCTCGATCACCTTGCTCAAGAATGGCAGCAATGACACTGGCCTATAATTCCTCATATCCAGGGGGTCTAGGGAAGGTTTTTTCAGGAGCGGCCTAACCGCCGCTTCCTTTAAACAAGATGGAACATATCCTTCCCTGAAGGATGCACCGATGATATCCGTGAGGAATCTCATCAATGCATCCCCCCCCTGGACGGCCAGCCATGATGGGCAAGGGTCAAGAGGGCAAGTTGTCTTCCTCACCTTACCAAGCAGCTTGTCCACGTCATCAGTACTCACAGACTGGAACTGATCCAGTATGACTACATCGGCGGAGTCACTGGACGCCTCGCCTGTCGACTCTGCTTCAACGGTGGCATCTAAGTCGGCTCTTATCTGAGAGATTTTGTCTGCAAAGAAGTTATTAAACGCGTCACAGCAGGCCGTCGTCGGGTTAAGTAAGGGATTTGGCGCAGGGGGCACCTGCGTCATTTCCCTCACCACCTTAAACAGCTCTGCTGGACGGAACTCTGCAGACGCAATACGTGCAGAGGAGAAGGCTCTCTTCGCTGCACGTATTGCCTCCCGGTAGGAACGAAGAAAGTTCCTATGGCGAGTTCTGTCGGATAAGAGTCGAGTCTTCCGCCACCTGCGCTCTAGCCGTTGTCCAACCCGCTTCATCTTCCTCAGCTCTGGCGTGAACCAGGGCCTCCGATTTGGGGCGGGATGGCAAGGGCGCTTGGGAGCGATCGTGTTGATAGCCCTGGTAAGATCGGTGTTCCAGGTATTGACCAGAGCATCAACAGGATCACCGGCATTCCCAACCATTAAGCCCTCTAAGGCTGTCTGGAATCCAATGGGCTCCATCAGCCTTCGAGGGCGGACCATTCTAATGGGTCCGCCACCCCCGGTGGGGCAGATATTGGCTCTAAGTTTCATCTTGACCAGGAAATGATCCGTCCATGACAATGCGGAGGTACTTACCACCTCCGCCCACGGATATTCCTGTTCCGTACTGAAGACCGCATCGAGTGTATGACCTGCACAATGTGTTGGCCCTGTGATCAATTGGGATAGGCCCATGTTTGTCATGGTCTCCATGAACTCCCGAGCCGCACCTGTTAAACTGGTCTCAAGCGGGATGTTGAAGTCCCCCAGAACTAAGAGTCTGGGGGTCTCCAACAACAGCTCAGAGACCAGCTGTGTCAGCTCAGTCAGGGAGTCTGCTAGACAACGGGGTGGCCGGTAGACTAGCAAAATCCCCAGACTATCCCTGGTCTTCAGGCTGAGGTACATACACTCGAAATGTACTGTGTTCCGGACAGGTATCCTGGTCAAGATTAAGGTGTTCTTATAAACCAGAGCCACTCCGCCCCCTCGCCCACTTCCCCTCACCTGCTCACTGACAGAGTACCCAGCTGGGAGGGCCTGCGCCCATATGGCAGTGCTATCCTCTCCCAGCCAGGTCTCTGTGAAGCAAGCCAGGTCGGCATCTTCATCCAGGAGGAGGTCCTGGATGATATAGGTCTTGTTTTTTACCGACCTGGCATTGCAAAGGAGCAGAGTGAGGTTCTGTGGAATGGTTGGTCTGCTCTCCAAGCCATTCTGGGAATCAGAGAGAACTGAAGACGGGATAGCTTTCAGACAGCGATCCCGTCTTCTTTTGTAACATCTGTTCCCTCTGTTACAACCATACCTCCCATTCCCCAGCACAACTCCAATGGCCGCCCCCGCCACATTCCCGGCCTCAGGTAAGATGGTAAAACAATATTAAACAATGAAAGAAATTTTAAAACAATGCTATCTAAAATTACACACACACACACACACACACACACACACACACACAAAGACTCATGCACACTGATTCTGGAGGATGGGTGGGGCCAAAAACAACCCACAGGAGGCAGCAGGGTTCCTTCCTCCCTCAGCAGCAGATGTTATGTAGCTGGCTGGAGAAGGGCGTGGCCCAGGTAAGTCCAGGAGGCAGCAGGGTCCCTTCCTCCCTCAGCAGCAGATGTTATATGGCTGGCTGGAGAAGGGCGTGGCCCAGGTAAGTCCAGGAGGCAGCAGGGTCCCTTCCTCCCTCAGCAGCAGATGTTATATGGCTGGCTGGAGAAGGGCGTGGCCCAGGTAAGTCCAGGAGGCAGCAGGGTTCCTTCCTCCCTCAGCAGCAGATGTTATATGGCTGGCTGGAGAAGGGCGTGGCCCAGGTAAGTCCAGGAGGCAGCAGGGTCTACTGTGGGACATGGCTCCTCTTCTCTGCTGCACTGAGCCAGGATGCAGACTGAGTATGGAAAGAGCCAAATTGTTTTATTCTCTCATTTTGTACATGATTTACTCTACATGTGTAATATATATAACACTTATAGGATTTAGGTGGCGTCCTACCACATGGAGTGGGAGCAACAGATATATATCATTTTGCAGAGTGTGGGCTGGAGGATGAAATAAAAATGATTTCTGTGGCTCTTACTACAAACAGGGGGAGTTTAAATATAGGACTTCTTAAATGTAGTCATTCTTGGATGGTCCCCATGTATTGCACCAGGCATTACTTCATGTCACTGTCCTTCCTGTTTTTGGATTCCCTTGTTCACTTTTCTGAATGAGACAGAGTTGTCTACTCCAGAGTCTATCTCTAATATTGCTAGTCGCATATAGGTGCATGTTCAAGGGGTGATGAGTATTATAATACGCCCTTATGACTGCTGCTATTTTGTTTACATGCCCACATTAAGGAACTATAAAGTTAAACAGTAAGTAGATATTAAACATTTCAGATAATTTGATAATTTTGGAATGCCCATGCTTTAATCCAAAATATCCAAATATAGTAAAATAAGTAAGTAATGGATGCAGCCCAGGTTTAAATCTGAAACTTGCATAATATAAAATGAAATATAAATGAAGTTTATGTAAATACTTTGGCTTAAAAGCTTACACTTGGAAGACTGCTGTCTTGAATCTATGTTGTTCCAGGTATATAACCTAGGTAAGGTCTGTACAGTCACAGGTTGTAGTTCTGAAGGGGCAAAGTTCTTCCTTCAGTCCTGGAGAAGTCTGGTGCACTGTTGGCATGGCCATCTGCCTCCTGTCCACACTAACAAAGAAGCCATGGAACTTTCCTTCCGATGTTTGAATGTTTCTGCCCAGTACTTTTTCATTAAGTGTAGAAAGTGACCCTGAAAGTCAGACATTTTCTGTGTGTTTTTTTAAAATAAGGCCAAGCAGATTACAGGTGGGTTCATATGGTGAAAAGTGTTGTCAGTGTGCTTTTTTGTGCTTTGTGCAAAAAGTGTCTGTGATGGTACTTTCCATCGCTTCATGATACAGATCCTACCATAGTCAAATGCAGACTACAATGCAGGTCTTGTCTCAGTTTTTTAAAAAGTATTTTCTTCCAGTCCTCTTAAGCTTTGTGACATAAGAATGACAATGCTGAATGACATCTGAGTCTTTGTATGACCTGTCCATTTCTATCATATTTTCTCCAAGCAAGGGAAGCATGACATTTTTTGCAAATAATTGAGGAATGGCATCATAATCTTAAGAAAACATCCAGATCTGACTTGTGCAACACCATGTGGCATTTGATAAGTTACTTAAGTGCTTTCCTGCTTTTCTTGGGCAAATTACTTGACCACAATAAGCAGCACAAAATTAAACAGCAACTGCCGGATGTCTGAGCATATGGAAGGCAAATACCACAGGAACTTGCAAAGAGAATAGCCAGGTGCACAGACAGCTGAAGTAGAAATATTGGTGGCAGATGTTCTTCCTGGTCTCTTGGAGAAGTGCATACCAGTCAGCATCTTCATCATATCACCTGACATCTCATGCTACGGGGAAGCATGAGATGTTTTGATGACTTTTACAACTGTGTAACATGGCCAAAGCATGCAAAAATTTTCTATCACCTCTGCCTGTAAACACCTTCTACACAGCACAGCTCATCAGCATGGGGGTCTTAAAGAATGCAAAGGATCTTTAGAGGAAGCCTGCACCAGATAGATTAGGCTGCTGACTTGTGAACCTTGGCAGCT
The DNA here is from genome assembly GCA_023333525.1 of Aspidoscelis tigris stejnegeri. Taxonomy (NCBI): domain Eukaryota; kingdom Metazoa; phylum Chordata; class Lepidosauria; order Squamata; family Teiidae; genus Aspidoscelis; species Aspidoscelis tigris. The sequence continues at coordinate 35,469,057 of JALMGA010000001.1, forward strand.
GCCCTGCTTATAAATGCTTCCTTTGTTGGGCAGCCTTTGACTAGTGGGCTGTACACAGAAAGCGAACATGATTCCATGAAAACATGAAATAAGCCAACTGTGAAAGGCCCACCAACAGCTTTGGTACCTGATAGCAACCCTCCTTGTGGATTCATGGAGAAGGGAGGAGCCATGGATTAAAGGCTGCATCCATTCCTCACTAGGTTGCTGGCCTGTACCAATAACCGCCCCTGCCCAAGTGCCACATCTGCACTGCAGACCAGATGCATGACCAGGAGGCCATGGATCTGCATGAAACGAGGCATTGGAATGGCCTATAATGTGAAAATGGCACCATAATCCACGCCTTAAAGTGTTCTTTGGTGGTGTGCTCAACCAACCACTCATGTGTGGACAATGAGAAATCTCTGATCTGCTCTACTGAGGTGCCTGGCATTATCTTGCTGGGCACCAAAGTGGCTATGGAAGTGTGCCACTTCTAGGCACCTGACTAAAATAGCCCCAGTCAGTATGAAACTGGCCCAGGATAAACCATCCTTCATGCAGATAACCCTTCATGTAAGCTGCCACCTGCCCTGCAATGTGGTCCAAGTTCCACTCAGACAAGTATGGGATACCATGGCACATGTAGATCCTGCCAAAGCAGCCAATCTCTCTCTGGGGTCATTTCTACTCGGTCACAAAAACAGCTTGGACAGTAACATTTTGCAGGCTATGATCTTCTGAGAGGTATGGGCCATTTGACCAAGTTGCTGATATCTTTGCAGTGAATCCTGTGCCTCCTATCCCAGTGTCAGACAAAATTGGGGGCATGATGATGCAACTTTAGCTTGCTGCAGATATATCCGTCAGCTCAGTATCCAAATATAGCAGAATAAGTAAATTTGTTGTCTGGATACAACATTAGATTGAATTTACACTACAGCTCCCTGGCCTACACTAAACCCTTCTGAAGCTTCAGCCCACAGTTTTCTAGTACAGATCTTTAGAAAAAAGTGCATACTGAGTGCTGAGCTTCCCATTGGCAGTTAACATTGTCCCTATTCTTGATATATAGTGTGGGGGCTTTTCCACCTCCTCCCTTCTTTTAATCTTCTCCTTCTCCTACAGGGCTATTGGTAATTTCCTAATACACCCCTCTTTGAACCTCCCATCAGCCCCCCCACTTTCAAATGTATGTATTTATAGAGTGCACATATATTTTTTTGTTTTCGTATGTATTTCTGCAAGCCTGCATTTCTGCTCATTTCAGCTTCTGGCTCTGGTCACAGAAGTTTTAATCCAGTTTCAGTCCACTTTCAGAATGAGAGAATACACCAGCAAAGCGACCTTTGGGATAGATAAATGTGGAAAGAAAATTACAGGTCACTTTGCTGATGAGTTCTTCTGCTCTGAAAGTGGATAGAAGGTGGATTAAACCTCAGGTGTGACCACAGCCTTTGACTCCCCTCCAACCTCTTATGGACTGCTTCTGCTTCAGTTCATGTGCAGAGGGAAGAAGGTGGAGGAAAAGGAGGCTCCAGAGGGCCTCAAAGAGAATGCTTTTAAAAACAAACAAGCAAGCAAAAACCTACCCTGAATCTCCTTTTGTGTGTTTGTAAGAGAGTGGGAGTCCCAAAGGTAACAACATGCAGAGATGCAAAGATAAACAGGAAAAAAACCCACTATATTTATATCTCCATTAATTTGAAAGGCTGGGCTAGCAGCTGCAGCGGGAGGGTTTTTTAAAAACTGAATTCCATTTTCTTGGCAAATGGGGAGAGAATCCAAAAGTTGAGAACGTGCAGAAAGATGAGGGCTCCATCTTTTTGTTTTGAAGGTGTGATTGACGCATCCCAGAGTCGCTCTCAGTTCACAGAAAAGTGGAAATGTAAATGGAGGAGAGAGTGGAGGGTCCCCCACTCTCAGAGCACCTCAGCAGGTCTCTCTTCCTGCTGTGTTAGATCGGGTGTCATGTAAAGTCCACCACCAGGACAGCAAAACTGGCCAAAATAGGTTCCTGCTCAAAATAATGAATGACCATCTTGGTGAGGTACCTTTGATTTAAGGGCAAGGTGCTTGCCCATTCTGGCAGCCTTGTGATAATCTATTTTCTGAGCTTTGTAGGATCTGAAAAATGTCAGAAAGATGTCACTCATAATCTGTCTTGTTTCATAAGCTTTTTTATTGTTTTTTTTATAGCTACCAGAGCCAGATATGCAGTACTATAACAACAGATTAAATGTTTCGGCTGTAGACATTATAGATAGCATTCAAATGTATTACATTGCACACTTAAGAAAAGTGCTGATTTAGGTATTAATATTTCTTAAACCCATTTTATATAAGAGGAATATATATGTACAACCTTATAGAAAAATTTTCATGTGGATTTTGGCTCACTGGGTATATATAACTTTGTATATAAAATAGCCTTGGTTGGGAATCATTTTGTGAATGTCTCATATTCTCAGTTAAGTCTGAAGCAAGTCAGGCTTCTTTCTACCAAAATTCTAAAATCAAATGTTAGCAGATTTCTAGTTTTGCAAGACACTGTTATTAAATGCATAATTGTATATTTTACTACAGAGCATTTATCCCCATAAATAAATTCAGAAACCCCAATGAAGACTTTGAAACAATGAAGACTCCCAATGAAAACAAGAATACTGCTTTCCTCCAACACATTTCCCCAGAAGATTGAGCCTACCATATGTAAAATCCTAATTCAACTGGGAGAACTTTAAGGTTACATTTATGCTGCTTATTAATTTATTTTGAATTTACTTTTCTAGATTATGGGGCTGTTGAATGAAGCTAAACTGAAGTCTATTTACCATTCCAGTCTGACTGATTTACTGTATTTCTTTGCCAAAGCAGTATTGGCATTCCAAATGACATTTAATGGTACATTAAGAGCTGGCAAAATTTTACTCAGCCACAACACTGTTTTACTTTGGCAATGCCATATTCACCACCAGTTTTTCAAAAACAATTATTATTCTTCCTTGGTTCATTTCCAAAAAGGTTAACTATGAATTATGTTAAATAGGACAATCTAATTTTTGAAATAGTCTTTTTAATTATTATTCTTTTATTTTCTGCTCCTCCAATTTTTAAGTCTTCTCCAATACAATTAATGGTACATTTATATTTATAATCATACTATCTCTCCCCCTCCCATCCCTCTTGAGCTAGGTTGCCCATTTAACATTTTTTTTTATCTATTTTGTTCAATTAGGAGATCATTTCAACAATTCTTTGTTGAACTTTGACCCCCTTTATTTTATAACTTTCATCAATTTTTTTGAAGTCTCCATCTTTACCATATATACCACATTCTATGTTCTCATACAAAATCAAACATCATTTGTCCACAGAAGAAATAGCTGCATTGGCTTCTCCTCTGGATTTTTATTGCGGAAAAAGTATTTTGATCTCAATAAACCTTTTCTGCTCCAGGCTTGTATTTGCCATGAAGTCCACAGATGATGTCTACAGTGCCCACATTTTTATATGTTAGTTTTATTATGATCTTTTCTATAGTTATGTAACCATTATATTGTCTATTATTTTGTTGTATTTTTAGGAACCGTATTATCACATGTATTGTCGATTTTTACTCATATTTCATCATTGATTTTAGTGTATCTTGGAAGATTCTTTTCCAACATTTTTCAAGATCCATGGTCGTGTCCCCATGCACTATTTAGTCTGGATCGAATCTGTCACCATTATTTCACCCCTCTTCCCTGATCGCCAAGCTAGGCGAATGTGCAAGACAAAATATCGGCTTCTGAAATGTGCATACAATTAACTGAATCCTCCGGTTTTACAGTGAAAGATGCAATCGCTGTCCCACGAGTCTCTTTCTGCAACCATTATTCCACCCCCCTTCCCTTTCCTTTTATTTAAATGGCTTAATTTAGCTCACAAGCACTAAACTGCTGTAATGGATGGAGCAGAGGTGCACATCTCTGCTAAACTGCCACCAAACCTTGCAGCAGCTTCCCTCCCAAGTAGAATAATAGCCCAATTCCTTCCTGCCTCTGTCACCCATTTCCAGAGCTTTTATAGTCTCTGCCCCACTGCTCTCCAGCTCTGATAGTTCCTCTACTGAGCTAGTTTACCCCTCCCTCTGGAATACTGTAAGCCATGCCCCTTAACCAATCAATAACAATTATCCTCTTCAGGATAATATCTAGGCCTCTTCAGTCTGGAGAGACGGCGTTTAAGAGGGGACCTGATTGAAGTATATAAAATTATGCACAGTATAGAAAAGGTGGATAGAGGAAATTTCTTTTCTCTGTCGCACAACACTAGAACCAGGGGCACTCTATGAAGCTGATGGGTAGGAGAGTAAGGTCTGACAGGGGGAAGTATTTCTTCACCCAGAGGGTCATCGGCTTATGGAATGTGCTGCCAGAAGAGGTGGTGACAGCTACCAGTCTAGATGGCTTTAAGGTAGGGTTAGACAAATTTATGGATGACAGATGTATCAATGGCTACTAGAACGAATGCCTAGATGCATCTTTCAGGCTGGGGGGGGAGAGGAACTGGGGCGCTTCTAAGGCCATCTTCTGGGACTCGAGAGTAGGAGAAGGTTTGTCCTTGTTTCTGCTTGAGATGCCCATGAGCATTTGGTGGGTCACTGTGTGCGACAGGATGCTGGACTAGATGGGCTGTGGCCTGATCCAGCAAGGCTTCTCTTATGTTCTTATGTTCTTATCCTACATCTATACTTATCTCTAACCAACTTACTTTACCCCGTGGTCATCACAGACTCAAAGCGGCTGACAAAGCTTTCTATTCTTCTCCACACAACAGAACACCCTATGAGGTAGATGGGGCTGTGAGTGCTCAGAAGAGAGCTGTGTCTAGCCCAAGGTCACCCAGCTATCTTCATGTGGGAGTGCAGAATCAAATCCGGTATTCCCAGATAAGAGTCAGGCTCTCTAAGAACAAGACAAAACTGGCTCAGGAGTAGAGTAGATTCCGATCAGAACTGTCCTATGGGCTCACTAATCTGGATAAGTGGTAGACCCAATAAATGTGGTCTAAATCCATTCTAGCACTTTCTGATCTGGATCAAGAAAGAGACATCGGCACATAGAATGTGGGTGTGGTGATGAGTCTCATGCAGACTTACAATGTGACTATGAAGACATTTCTGCAACGCCTCCACAACAGTAGCAGCATTGTTGGCAATGGTATCTTCTCAGTGCCTGTGAAGATTCCTCACATCTGCTAAATTAATGTCTAATGTTTCTATAATTAAATTACAGAAACATCAGAATATTATCAACACTTATTTCATTAATATTAACTTAAGCGAAAATACATTATTTAAACTATTGGTTTATCACCTTGGGATCAGGCCATTGTGACCATTGTAAATTTAGTAGGGATGTGCACAAATGTTTTGGGTTTTTTTCGCATTTGAATTTGAGTCGAATAGAATATCCAAACATTGAATTCAATTCAAATGTTTAGAATCAGAATGCAACAAAATCCAATTTGAATCGTATACATTCGAATCTATACATATCAGTATACATTTCGTATGCATCTCATTTTATCCCGTATGCATCCCATTTTCATACTATCAGCTCAAATGCATACAGATACGTATGAAATGTGTACAGATACATATGTAATACATACGTATTTGCACATTCAAATGTTTCGAATCATTCTAATGAATGTTTTGGAACATTTGAAATTCGTTCAAATGCTTAAATTTGAATGTTTAGAACATTCGTGCACATCCCTAAAATTTAATAGAGCAGAAAGGGAAACTATATGGGAATGTTTAAAATAGTTAGATATTAGTCATTTAAAGGGGTACCTCTTTCTCTACAGATCAGCTGTGGAGATTCTCTTGTCAGTGCTGCTACCTTCAAAAGCAAACAGGAGAGGGTCTTCTCCGTGAGGCCCCCTGGGGAAGAGAATGGGTTCGCTTCTGAGGTATGTTGAGTGTCATTCTGTATGTATTTAAATATTATGTGATTTTATAAGTTTTGCATATTGTTTTTGTTTTGTTTTGTTTTCATATATTTTAACTGATGTAAAAAGTCCTGAGACCTCAGGATTTAGGGTGTGATAAAAATTTGAGTAAATAAATAAACAGTAAGGGACACTAAATTAGGGTGTTGTTTTCTTCATAACCTCATTTTCCTATCATATTCTATTATCTATCGATCACAAGGCAATCTATTCACCAACTAGATTTTGGCTGCTGGTTTTAACTGAGCAGAAGCAAAAGACCAAACAAGGGTACTATATCAAAACTATAATAATTACTAAAAGGGTAAGGTAACCCCACTAATAGAAAAATATATAAATGGTAAAATACAACAGCACCCAAAGGAAATAAAGGAAATAAGCTGCAAAAGCAGCAGCAAAGATAATAAATTGTAAATGCACCAGGTTAAAAACACACACCAAAGTAAAAATCAAGCTTAAAATATAAAACAGCTGATAAAAACAAAGAGTTAAGGGCCATACAGGTTTCGACTGTAAAGTCTTCCTCAGTGGCCTGTAGATAAAATATAACTAAAATGCTGTGTGTGAAAAACTTCTCATACAAGAACAATTGAGAATTGACATTAGTGAACCTCTAGTGAAGAGCATCTGTATGTGGGGTAGGCTGTTACAGCCTCCAAGCATGCCTGCCCTTGTTTGGTCTTCTGCTTTTGGCATTTTTGGGTTCTATTAGGGATTTTCGGTTGCTTTAATTGAGCAGAGCCATAGTCATGGTAAAAGGGATGGAAGCAAGACAGGCCTCTTACACTCCTCAGACTTAAACCAAAAAACTGGGCAGACTGCAAGAATAAAAATCAAGCTCAGCAGTCAGGCAGAATTTTGAAAGGGGCCACCCTTTGCTTCCTGGAATTAAAGAATATTTGTCAGGAAAAACAAAACAACTATTATTGTTGATAGACAATTTTTTTCTTTTTCTTTGTCCGAAAGTGTTGTTTAGCATTTATGTTTTCTGACAACACTGTAGATGAAAGTGTTGGATATAGAAAATCATTGTTCTTTCCCATGATCTGCGATTCAGAAATGACTACTTATGAATCATCACAGGCTTCTTTGTTCATTCAACACCAAGAGGAAAAAAACAGGCTCATATCTCTATATCTTGCACACAATACCTTGACACATAATCAAAATAGAGGATGCAAAAGTAGTTCAAAGGGACTTTTTCAAATGCCTTTTTTCCTTTTTTTGAATGAATAGTATTCAGACTTGAGACAAATGACAGATGATACAAGGACAAACAACTTTCTTATTTGATCTATAGGAAGTGACTTGATATTGCACCGTAGGAATTTTACAATTGTATGACAAAGAATAAATTATGGTGATAATGAAAATAATGGAGGAAATGATGCCTATTGAATATGTTCGTTAGAGATAAAAAGGCTATAAAATTAGAATTAGGAGCCAAATAGAGTGAGTCAAAGGCAGCTTGAAACAAAAAATATATCCTGCTAATTTATAAGACCAAAGTCAGGGTGCCTCTAGATGGATTATCTTTGGAATGCCACACATAATTGTGGCATTCCTGATATAAGTCCTGAGATGTGGAAGCAATATTCCATATTGCTATTATGAGAAATTCTGTAATAGTGATCTCTTACCTCCATCTGCCAGCTGCTTTCATGATTTTTTGTCTTGCAAATACCTGCATGTCAGCCAATCATTTCCTGCAAAAAAAAAGGGGAAGTCAGTTAACACAAGGGCTGTAGTCACACCTAAGGCTTAATCCAGCTTCAGTCTACTTTCAGTAAATTGAATACATCAGCAAAGTGACAAGTTGTTTTCTTTCAGTGTTAAATAGCTCAGAAAATTCATCTTTGGGATAGATAATGTGGAAAGAAAATTACTGGTCATTTTGTTGATGTGTTCCTTTGCTCTGAAAGTGGACTGAAGCTGGATTAAACCTCAGGTGTGACCACAGGCATAGAGCTGATGTTTGGATTCAGAGCAGATTCAAAGCAGATTAAGAGGGGGTTGGAGATGTGATGTTGTAGGGATTTGATACATTCACAGCAGATTCAAATCCTACCATATTCAAAGTGGGTCTATTCACACAAATGTGACTTTTCTTTCCATTTGCTTTGATGTGAAATGAACACACACACACACACAAATTGTGCACATCTCTACTGGTGATAATTCTGGAAGTACTTTCTTTTGGAATATCACCAAATCACGTAACATTTAGCTGCTATCTGAATGTAGCTGTCAGAATAGCGGACCCAAAGGATTCACACATCAGTAGGATGCCATTACACTTCAGAATGAAGGTGGGGCTATTCTGCCACTGCCATCTTCCTCCACAGTGGTGGCAGAAGCAGATATGGCCTATGCCTGATGTACAGAGTAGTTTTTTGTGTTCTGCAAATAGAGCACTCCAGATTGTAGATTCTGTGCCCGAAAGCAGACTGGTTGCCAGACGGGTATAGTGATATACAATCATTGTATTCTGAGAGTCCTTTGGCATGGTCCACAATGACTATGTGGATCCTGCCTATGTTTGTAATAAAAATGGATGAGTAGTCACAAACTTGTGAATGGAGGAAAATTCAGCAGCTAAGGGCACACTCTGGCTGATCATAGGAACATAAGAACATAAGAGGAGCCCTGCTGGATCAGGCCACAGCCCATCTAGTCCCGCATCCTGTCACACATGGTGACCCACCAATTGCTCATGGGCATCTCAAGCAGAGACAAGATGTGACAACCGTATGTAAAGGTAAGTTAGGAGTAGGTAATTTTAGCCCCATGCTATCAGGTATTTGATGGTTGAGGGGTGTGGCTTGCTAAGTTCCTGGGGATGGGGGATGCTAGCTCCGTGCTAGAGCCAATCAGGACTGGATGACAGCTTGGGCAGAGACTATATAAGAACCTGTAACGAGAGCATGTGGTTCTTTGCCTGGGTAACTCGCCATGGGGTGGGGTGGGTGGGGTGGGGGGAACTGGGCTCTTAGTTTACCTGAGGGAAGCTTAGTTAAAGAGTCCTGATTACAGAGTGTTCTGTTGAAGAACAGAAAGTATTTCAGAGTTCTGTGTATGGAGTTCAAGACTGTTTGTCATTTAGGAAGATTGTTACAATAAATCAAATATCCGTTTGTTCTCTTTAAACTGTGCTTGACTGTTGGCTTTGATTGGAAACAATAACAGAGTATTCTTATAAAGGAGTACTGTGCCTTTAAGCGTGATAGAAACATTGTAGTGAGGCTAGCATCCTGCTGGCTGGTAGAAAAGCCTTTCTGTTTAGATTCTTAGAAACAGGAAGGAGGGGATGTGGGTGATGCCTGCCAGTGCTGAGCCTGGGTATATGGAATAAGGGAAATTCTGAGGTAAATACCAGGAAGCGGATCAGCTTTGGGCAGAGGTCGCCACACAATGGCAAACATTCTCCTGCTCTCGAATCCCAGCATCCTGCTTGTCCCCGCAGTCTGAAAGACATCGGAGTAGCCATCGATACATCTGTCATCCACACATTTGTCTAATGCTTCCTTAAAGCCATCTACACTGGTTGGAGCAAATTCCATTGACCGATGAACCTCTGGGTGAAGAAATACTTTTGATTTTTGTTTAGCATTTTCTTTTCTTTCTTTTTTGACCCATACACTTGTTTTTTTTTATTGACCTGTTATAGATTATTCATGCCATGTGCCATCTGCTTAAATAGACTCCTATACAAGAACAAGGTCATTGTATCTACTTTTGTCACTGCAGCACCTGAGATTTATTGTGTTAATAATATCTTCAATTTCCTATAAAGCTAGGCGAAGAAGTGCACATTTTTATAGCTCTGGATCAGTCACTTGCATGGTTCTTGATTTAGACAAGTAATAAAACTCTTTATGAAATATACATATATATATATATATATAGTTTAAAAGTAGCTCCTGCACATGCTCAGTAGCTGCTTTCTAAGTTTAATGCCTCGTCCTTTTTCATTTTGTTCTCTTGAAATCCTTTGGACTTTGCCATCAGATTTTCATCTATTTAAATCTTCAAGGATTTTTATGGAGGAGGAAAAAGGCCCTCTTGTATGAAAAGAGTTTGAAAAAGTAATCCTATGCATATAGTATATCACACCATCACTTAGTTTTGAGATTTAAAAATAGCTTTAAATGGATCATGTCAGGCTTGCTTCACACCTTGGAGCAAATGAGCCCCTGTACATCTCTGAAGCTAGGAGTTGTAAATACTGGAGGTGCAAAGAAAGCCTGACAGCATGCCATCAATAAATCTTTTATTTGCCAGACTCTATGTTTTTTTTGATAGTCTGGTACGTCTTTAGGATACTAATTGAGAAATTTTATTAAAAACTATTTTTTTTAAAGAAAGCCCTTTTTCTTGCTCTCAGAATTTCCATTCTTTTGAGGTAGAAAACATCATTTTTTCTCTAGATGAAATTCACTTTCATTTCTTGTTCTATCAACTACGTTCAGAGTGTAAAAATGCTACTTACCAACAGCAGGGGCGTTTTCACACTTACCTGATTAGGCTGCCATGAACTAGGGCTGGTCAGCTTCTGGTAAAGGTGGACCATTTGTACTTGTCATGAGGAAAGCTTCCCCAAAGCATCCATTACCAGCCAAAAGTGTGAATGGTCCTCCTGTTTACCAGCCTATGCAACTGCGTCTGAAGCTAGAAGTTCCATCTCCTCACTGCCACAATTGGCTGTTCCATGACATGCTGGGACACAATTGCAGAGGGACATGTTCAAACACAGGGACGTATTGCAGCCAATCGTGTCAGCGATTGTGATCGAACGGCCCTTTCATGACTCTATGACCGGACACCACTCCCAGGGATTGGAGGTCCAATCACATCAGAGATCAGAGATCAATCATGGCCACCACTGTGCCTGTGTGGATGCTACCTTTCCTGCTCACTGACCACAGGGAACTGGAAGAAGAGTGAATGGTTGCACTACTGGATGATTCAGGTAAGCTTTTATTCAACATAGGTAAAGGTGTGGAGCATGATTTAGTGTTCCGCACCTAATCAACAATTACTGAATTCTGGGAAGGCAGTCATGCTTGGAGGCTGTCACTGCCTACTCAGAGTGGGGATGCTCTTCACTAGAAGTTCACTAGTTGTTGACTACCGGCTAAAGTGTGAAAAGGCCCCAGATTCCCAAGTACTTCCACCCATAGCTGTCAACCACCAGGGTAAAGGATAATCTTTGTTCTTACAGGTTTGGACAAACTGATCGAACAGAAGTCCCATCATAGATTACTAGATACATTCAAGTTTTTCCATGCATTAAGATTCAGCTGCAGTGAAATAATGCCAGAATGTAAGTTTGTATATTAAATGTACAGTATTTTCAAATTAATCTGCATTTTTTTTGCAGAGTGCTCTTTATAGCATTTCAAACATGTTGCTTCTTTCAACACGGGTTATTTCGGGGTTAGGGCTTATGCGCATGTTGGAGATTAACAGACTCCAGATGTGGGTGTTTCAAGGAAGGGTAAGAGGGCAGTTTGTGTAGGGAACCACTCAAATGTGGTGCTGCAGGTACTCCAACCCTTCAGAAGTCTGTAAGGACATTATCAGTACATACCTGCATACATAACTTTGCAAAAAGAAAAAAGGGAAGGAAGCTGCTCAGAGAACTAGCTGGAAAGAGATCCAAGTTGAACACGTCCTCTAGTTTTGCTTGTTGTTGTTGTTGCTATATTTGTTCGATTGCCCTCTTCCTATAATATGCAGGAATACACTTATGCATTCATATTCATATTCCTTAGTTTACAATTTTGCATAAAAAAGCACTTAACCATTGAAAAAAGTACAGAAGAGAGGCCAGTGATTGACAGTTTCTTTTGACCTCATGCGATTTTATCAGGAATTTATTTTGAAGCACCAAATAAGACATATGTAGCTAGGGCTTGGGTGATTTCAAGGATGCAAACACAGGAAGGAGGCTGCCTCTGAAGACCAGCAGCCAGGAAACTTGTGAGCTTCCACATACCACTGCCTGCCAGTGTCAGAATATGCTGCTGGGTTAGATAGGTAGTCTGAATTAGTTATTCTAACTGAACCTTGCTTCGTGCATATCACCCATCTAGAAGTAAGCCACAGAAAACTGTTAGATCTGAGGAAGAAAGCCTGTAGGCAGTCTGATATTGCCTGCTGATATTGCCAGATATTGAAATCTGTGAACTATTGGATTGTGTGGTAGATGTCTTACCCAGTGTTAATGACAGCATGCGACCTGAAGACCTGCCTTTGGCTGACAGGGTGCAGATTTAGTTGTAGCAGTGTAAACAAAATGCATGGAGTGTTCATAAATTTATGTGACTATGGACTGATGAAAAACATTTGATACATGAATGATTTCCCAAGAAGACAGAGGAAGCCTGTATGATTCTGGTGGCAATATAGTAATGAGGCAGAAACGAAGACCATTTCTGCACTGGACTTTGGAATATATTCCAGAATAGGTTCCTGCCATACTCTGCACCAAGGGTCTCACCATAGGAAGATTGAGAGAGGGTTTTTAAAAAGGGCTAGGTCTATCGCATAACTGAGTAGCTTTGCAGTGACGTTCTCATACTAGAATTACAGATTTCCTCTGCAAAGATGGATGTAGGAGTCTTGTAAGTATAGTGCTAATGACTCTGATTACGTGTTGAATGACCACAGATATGGGTCTGTTGTGCTCATGTGGAAATGAAATCAAATATAGTGTGAAGTAACTGCATATATATGGAGTCCTTATTCCTCGGTAGGCGTAATCTGCTATCCCCCTTAAATAAGCAGCAATTGTACATGATTTTTACATACCATGTTGGGTTTGCTTAAGCTTTCACACAACATGGTTTTACATACTGGGAGTTAAAGTACGGTGGATATTTTTAAGGAGACAGAGGAGCACCTCTGCGCCGCTATTGCTTCTTAGAATGTTTTTAGTCTTTATTCCACAAGAAATCTCCCTTTTTTGTTGAACTTCGAACAATAAAATATACACAAATATTATCATATTCCAGCAGCAAACTTACAGTGTATTTTATTTTTAGTATATGTATTTTAATTGCTCTGTGTGTGTGTACATACTGTAGGTTTGTATATATTTTAATGTATTTTTATTGATCGCTGCAGGACTATAAAAATATAATAACTAAAATAATAAAATTGACATCAATGAAAGCAAGAACTTCATGGCAGCAGATTTTGGTGATGTTCACATACCACCTTTTCTTGACCACATTAAGGGTGTTTTTCCACTGAGCTCCTTTAATCTGGATCTAAGAAGATCTGGATCTAAGGAATGGGTACTTCCCTTAATCTGGATCTAGTAGATCCGGATTAAGGGAAGTACCCAGTGTATTTCCATGGGTGGTCTAGCACCCAATAGCAATGGGTGCTAGCCTGCCTGCTGTGGAAATGCCGGAGCACCATGTGCAAATCTGGATCTACCCACGAGGGGTCTGTCTGTCACGCCAGGTGTTTGGGGGGACAGAGGGTGCAATCTCTGTAGATGCTCTGGAGAATCTTCGAAGATCCTCCAGGGTGGCTCCATAGAATCTTCGGAGTGATCTGCCACTAACTTCAAAGATCCTCCAGAGCCTTTGACAGCGGCATTGCTCTCGCAAAGGGTTCTCTTCGGAGCCTGTGCTAATCTCCAAAGGCAACTTCGGGGGGACTTCGAAGTTTTGAGTTTGTGGCACCCCCCATGGGTGCCCCCCCGAGCCTCCTCTAGACCCCATTGCCAAATTGTAGTGGAATCAGGCTCCCTATAGTCCAGATTTGATGGCTGAAGACCCCATTGTAGACCCCTTTAATGGGGTCTACAGGAAATCCGGATTATAGGTTCTGAAGGACCCATATGATCCAGATTTCCCTACCACTGACGGAAACAAATGTGGCTCTAATGGGGTCTGTAGTGGAAATGGGATCATCCTGCTCTGAGCCTAATGGGTCCATAACACTGAAGCTGGAGAATGAAAGTTATCTGGCTTCAGTACTTTCTGACCAGGCCTATTCACACTACAGCCTCTAGTGCATGATTAGTGAACCTCTGGTGAAGAGCATCTGTATGTGGGGTAGGCTGTTACAGCCTCCAAGCATGCCTGCCCTCACCAGAAGTTCATGCTCCACACGCTAACCAGTGTTTACCAGAGCCTACCTTAAGAGTTCACTTCCATGGCCAGCCACACCTCTTCCAGTGCTCCAGGGTTGTCTGAAGTGCCATGCAAGTGCGCTGGCACCCTGGATGACCAAAGACACAACTGCATGGGCACCGAGCATCAGCATCATCAAGGCGATGGTGCTAACACACACACAGCCATGAAGGGCGATGCAGCCAAAATGGCAGTGCCCAGAGGAGGACTGGCCCCCGGGTCAAGTAAGGTAAGTATTTGATCATGGGAGGAGGGAATGGCCAAAGCTGACTACCTCTCCAAGTGCAATTGCTAGTCAGTGTTGGTTAATCACACTTCTTTCCCATCCAGCAGATGGGAAGGGAAGTGTGAAAACACTCCAGGACCATTTAGTGAAGCAAAGGAAAGAAATGGTGCCAGAAATTGGTTGTTTTCTGAAAATTGCTACAGCCACCTGTGTTCATCTGCACAAAAGCAGCAAGAAGGAAGGGAGGAAGTCAGAGTGCTTTTCCACACTTTGTGTGGAAAATGATTCTGGTGGTGCTTTCCTCCCTTATATGATGGGATGGTGTCCTGATGGATGTGGGATCCAGAAATCCTTGTGCGCTTTAGGTTCATCCATGGCACCATAAATGTGCCATGTGGATTCTGCCCAAGTCTGCAACATATGATTGAAGAAGCTTGCAGTTATTTCAAAAGTTTGTTAACAGAACAACTATTTCCTCACAGAGAGCTTCACATGCACTCTCCCATTGGATCAGCATTTGTGCAGTAAACCATATCACTGTATGGGAATTCAGAAGTGTTTAAAGAAAGGGTAATAATAGCTGCTTTGTTATGGAATCTTTGATATCATGTGACCAAGGATAAATGTACTTGTGAAAAGAGGGACACCTAGTGGCCAAATTTTAGGACATATTTTACTATATTCTTCTGACTGTTTATATTCTCAAAACATTAGGTCAACCTGTCAAGACAAGTGCATAACATTTCTCATAAAGACTTGATGAATTAGGGCCTAGTCAGATATCCTTTTGTCTTGAGGTTATTTTATTTATTACATTAATAGACCAATCATTTTCCATCACGAGTTGTTTACATGTACAGTCTAGCACGGTGATGGCCAACCTATGACACGCGTGTCACAAGTGACACACCAAGCCCTTTTGGGTGACCCACATGGTCACCCTGGCACCTGGTCGTGTAGTGCTTGCTTGTTCTTGAAGTGTCTGAAATACCAACTTTCAGTTGAAGATTTAGCAACAAAAGTCACTAATGTAAAGAATTATTTGTTTTTGCTTTTAATAAAATACATACATCAAAAATATAACTTTTTTACTAGAGCCACAAATATCACAAAATTATGGATATTTCTAGATGTGACACAGCACCTGAGTTAAACTAAGTTTTCTTGTGAATTTTGACACACCGAGCTCAAAAGGTTCACCATCACTGGTCTAGCAGGATCTCAGGCCCTTGCCTAGACTTTTTCTTGTTCTTTTGTTACCTGCACAGATCCTATAACAGAGCTTCACACTTATATCCACAAAACCAAAAGAATTCAACTAGGAGAGGAGTATGCATCCTATTATACAGAGAATATATTTTATCCCTCATAGCAGAATGATTAACTTCAATTAAAATTATATTATATACCATTGTGCTCCCTTGGAGATTTATAGAGACTTTTAAATTTTATGATATAGAGAGCCTTGGTAGTGCCTCCACATTGGAGAAACAATCAGGATGTCCCTGAAAGCCATTTGCAGGGATTCAAGATAAGGTGAAGGTTTTGCCTTTGTCTTCTGCTTGAGGTGCCCATAAGCAATTGGTGGGTTATTGTATGAGACAGGATGCTGGACTAGATGAGCCGTGACCTGATCCTGGAGAGCTTCTCTTATGTTCTTATGTACTGATTTTGTGAACATTTTGGCAGCTGCTACCAAAACCTCCTCCAGCCTCTGTAAGCTGGGCTTTTTAGCTTTAAAATCAGTTTAAAATTTTGGGGTGTCCTGGGCAGTGATCCTGCCTGTTCCCAGGACACCATGTATGTTCCACAAGGTTAATTAGGTCTATGAACAATAATCATCAAGTGAAGCTTGAATAGCAAATTCCTATTGCTTATCATTGCCATTGTTTACACTATAAACAATGGGGCGGGATAGAAATGGAAATAAATAAATAAATAAATAAATATACTCCCTTTTAAGTTAAAATCTCATATTTAATGAAAAATAGGTATAAAGATGAACATATTTCTCATATGTTTATTGCTTATATAATGCGGGATTACTTGTTAAATTGTCTTTGCATAGCCTCTGGGTGCTGACCACAACCCTTCCTCAGAAACGCAAAGGTCTCACCAGAAAAGAAAATACCCAGTGCCTGTTATGTTTCCATCCTCCCTTCCTCCTGTAATTTTTCTTTTAAAACTTTAAGCATGTGAAGATCTCATGGTGAAGCATCATATTCCATTCTCGGAAGACCTTTTGGGAAGTGTCTCTTTCTAAATGACATGTTTTCTGAAATGGATCTCAGGGATATGCGATCTGACATTATCAGGATTTTTTGAAATCTGAAACTAGGAAGGGATTCACTTTGGAAGGTCTGTTATTGGAACACAGCAGACCAGAATAACAGGGACATTCAAGAAATAGACTTCCTAGAGTAGCTAGGAAGCCCCTCTAATTTTCAGATACTAAAATGTTTAAAAAGTTCCTTCATGATGCTTCAGATTTTAAAGTAATGTGTTTTATGTTCTTTCCTCTCCATACTCAATATCCACCCCATAGACAGCAATAGAACATCATAACAATAGTTGCATCCAGATGTCATTACTTATACTGCTAAATCTGGATATTCCAGAATAAAGCAAGAATATTCCAGAATATTCCTGCTTTATTCTGAAATATCCAAGTATAGCAGAATAAATAAGTGATGTCTGGATGAAGCCAGTGTAAAATGGATTCAGATTCCTTCCTTCTCCATATTTCCTCAGGCTTAGTTCTAGGATTCACACAAACTTGAAAAGCCTATACACCTGATTGGATCAGTGGCTTCTTCCAGCATCCCATCTAAACATTTAGACAAACAAGTATGCCAACTGCAAGGATAGCATACTTACTGTGCAACTTTGGTGAGTCACTTTGGTCTAGTGGTTAGGGCGCTGATCTCTTATCTGGGAATTCTGGGTTTGATTCCACTCTCCCCCATGAAAGCCAATTGGGTGACCTTGGGCTAGTCATAGCTCTCTTCTGAGCTCTCTCAGCCCCACCTACCTCACAGGGCGTTCTGTTGTGGGGAGAAGAATTGAAAGCTTCGTCAGCTTTGGGTGAGAAAAGCGGGGTAGAAAAGCCAACTCTTCTTCTCATTTCTTTCTCTTTGGGTTCTCTCTACCTTTTTAATTGATCTCCCCATGTGACAAACAGAAGAATTAGTGGATGAGGTAAATAAATAAAGAAAAATCAAAGACCAGCCACCTCTACATTTGATGAACTTTGGTACCCACTTGGTTATTACCAATCCCTCTTACATAAAGATTGATTTATGGAAACACCTGGTATATTCCTTCAGAAATTGGATAGATTTTGGAGCTTCTGTTGTAGTTATAGACTAAGCTTACACCTCACAAATTTCCCCAGTGAGATCAAGTTTTCATTATTAAAGAGTAATTGACAGGCATTAGTGGTTGCCTTCCCCCATAGACTATTTTAAGTAGAACAGAGAAGAAACTGAGTAGGATGAAGTGAATTACCTTGTGTGTCACACTCTACCATCTAAGAAACAGCTCTTGAAATAGATTCCACCCAGGGGAAAAGAATGGTTATATTTAAAACACAACCTCTTTCAAACCATATTGTATCTCTTCTTACATACCAGAAATAATAATGAGCTAATGACTAGCAGCCATTTCCATCACTAACTAGTTAACAGTTTGAAAACATTTGAAAACAGGGTTCACAAGGAAGGTTTCTAGGAGGCTTCACTGGGAAAAGGGATTAAGAAGAAGCCACTGCGGAAAACAAAGCAAGAAAGAGAAAGAGAAGAATAATGGAAGAATATGAGCAAATGATGGCAAGATATGTTACCCTGCTGCAAAAACTCAAAGGTTCTTGCTTAGAAATTCTTAGCCTAATGCTTCCAGACTATGTTTGTTAGCCTATATAAAGGAAGAAAGCAAAATAAGACTTTGTGGAGTCATGTTGTTGGAGGATAACTGCCTCCACCTCCTTGAATTTTCAATGCATTTTCTACACAGTATTACAATCTAATATTACACTTAGCAAATGAATTTTGGCCGAAGTACATTTTGAATAAGCCCCTCTTTGAGTCTACAGATCCCATGACCCTCTGGGTGACTGAAGCTAGCAAGAATAAGAATTGTAACCCAAAACAGAAAGTTTGTTGCTGTTTCTTTAAAAGGTTGTGGGCAGATGCATTGGTGTTGGGAACTCCCTACTACTGCCAAGTTGAGATGAGAGACAGTGTGGACTATCTTGTGGATTTAACTTGAAATGGCTATTTGGCTGTAGTGAACTGAATGGGTGTAGATTGAAGGAACATGCACAGCAGGCTGGTATGGAGGCTGAAAAACTGGTAATAACACACAGGCACAAGGACTATCCAGTCCAAATTGTGCAGTGGTCCTATCTGTAGCAGGGCTGTGCATGAGTCCCCTTCACCTTTGCTGGCTCCCATTGGCCCCATACATGTGATACACATCTGAATAAAAGCTACAGCAACAACTGGGAGATCAAACATATAGAAATGCAGATCCAACCAAGCGTTAAAGAAAATGAACATAAGAAGAGCCCTGCTGGATCAGGCCACAGTGTCATAAGAACATAAGAACATAAGAGAAGCCTTGCTGGATCAGGCCGCAGCCTATCTAGTCCAGCATCCTGTCACACACAGTGACCCACCAAATGCTCACGGGCATCTCAAGCAGAGACTAGGACAAACCTTCTCCTGCTCTCGAGTCCCAGCAGATGGTCTTAGAAGTGTCCTGCCTTGCAATTGCTTCTGGGCATTCTCGAGCCTGATTCACCATCTTATTCATGCAAAAGTCTGTGCCTGACAATAGGTACAATAGCTCCAAAGAGAGACGACTGCCCTTATTTAGAATCGGACCAACTTGTCAAATATGATTTCTCTCAAAATTCCAATGTTTGGATTGGCATTTTTTAAAAAAAAAAAAGTTTGGAAAAAATTGATTGAATTTTAAAATTAAATTTTCTGATACATGTATCAGTGTGCAGAGTTTTGGTGTAAATAGATTTCCTGGGTATAAGGTATATCAGATATTTGTACAAATCCATACGAATCCATTCGCATCAAGTAGAATCCTACCACCTTCAAAGGGGGTCTATTCAAATGAGTACAGATGTTCTAACATTCGATTCCTTATGAACTGAATGCCAAAAATTCCATTCATGTACATCCCTAGCCGGTGCATCTCTTCTCTTGTACAAATTTGTTTCTGAGCAGAAATGTTCCTGTGCCTGATATTGATTGTGAGAAAGTTATCAGACACAGGAAACAGTCAAATGGACCGTTTCCTATATTTAGTGACTGAGATAGGCACTAAAGATACCCACAAGTTCTCTTGTACTGTGGTGACGGCAGCAGTGCTGCTACCTTAAGTTAAAAGGAAAACAAAGAGCTCTGAGTGCCCTGTATTCTGATCATCCATGGAAATGCTATACCTTCAGTTGCTGCAGTATGGCAAGGAGATGAGTGTGGCATCCAGGCAGCTGCTAGAATCCTGACTGTGCCATAAGAAGCAAAGTCATACAGACCCTATCCCTTATTGCAAAGTCTTAACACCATTCTGTGTTGAATGGATGAATCTTGGTTGGCCACTGTGGGCATGTCCCCACACATATTTTGGTCTGAATCAAAATTGGGTTCGGCTAGGGTCGTCCCCATGCACTTTTGATTTGGTCTGTGATTTCCAATACTGGAAATCTGATACTGGAAAAAAACAGAGGCCTTTTTGCACCAAGGCAAAGATGCCTCAGAACGCTTCCTCCCGAACAGGGTGAGCACGCTTTCCCGTTCACATGAAGGCAAGTAAGGAACGCTTTGAGAGCAGTTCCCTTACCTGCCAGTGCGAATGGGAAAGTGTTCTCAACCAATTTGGGGGGAAGACCCTACCCCTGGGCTGCTCCCATGGGCTCCTACAGACCCAGTGTGAGCAGCCCGGGTGCACGCACATGTGAATGGGTGCACGTGTGTGTGAATGGGGCCCGATTCTGTGTAGACTAGGCCGGGCTGTTCTGAGCATGCTCGAGGGGGTGGCCCTTCATTGGCTGGGCACCCATGCATGCTCAGATGGCCAGTTGAGACCAGGCAGGTGCCCAGCCAATGAAGGGCCACCCCCTCGAGCATGCTCAGAACAGCCCGGCCTAGTCTACACAGAATCGGGCTAGCAGGAGAAGGTAAAGCCCATTCACACGACCCTGGGGATGGGTTGGGGGCTTTTGGCTGGCATTCCTGCCCACCCCCAGAGCCCGATCTGGGGTTTGGGAGTGACCAGGAATGCAGGGAAAGAAGGCACCTGCCCACACTGGGTCCATAGGAGCCAATGGGAGCAGCCTAGGGGAGGGGCTGAGCTGTCACAGAAAGAGAGCATGCAAATGCTTTCTCTCTGAGACAGTTCGGAACACGTGGAGGGCAAATTGGGACGCTTGTAGGCGGCCTGGAATGGATCCGGCCACCTGCAAGAGCGAATGCTGCATCCCACCATGTCCTCCATGCATTTGAAAACTCCTTGTGCTAAAAGGCCTCAGGTCTGAGCACGGTTTGGGGATTCAGCATGCATTGCTTTGCAAGATGAGCCTGTGCATGGGGACATTCCCAGGCAATTTGGGGAGGAGATTGGTGCTCACATCAGTGGGCGGTGGGGTTTCATGTCCTGTGCTTGCCATTCCTGCCCTGTGCATTGGAGATTGCGACCACAAAGTAAATGTACACTTTGGTGTTAAAGCCGAAATGATGAGGGGGTCAAATGGCCTTCGCTGCCCCATAAGACTCTTTTATACAAGTATTCCACCCCACCCCCTGTTTCCCGATTGCCAAAGAGGCAGGATAATGGCTTCATTTTTCTCCGTTTTACAAGGAAAATGTTCCACCCCCCATTTCCTGATCACCAAGGCGGGCATGATAATGGCTTGATTTTTCTACATTTTAAGGTTGCCAGGTGTTCTAGCGGTTCCTGGGTGAAATGGAAGTGCACAAAACTGCTCAACTACTGCCAAACCTCTTAGCGGCTTTGGTTTTTTAAAATTATTTTTTCCATTCCATCCTGGCTTCTCTGTGCCACTGGGTGGGGGGGGATACAACATTTGCAGCAGGTGGCACAGGGGTGGGGTGACATCAATCTGGCTTCCAATGTGGGGGCAGAGAGTAGAGGAGATGGCACTGCTCCCCTGTGCTGAGGTTTGGCGCGGTACACATAGGGACTGCTGAATCTGCACCCAGCCCGCATTACCGGGAATGGCATGGGGATGGGCAACATTCGATCTCAGTCCCGCACCCTGTCCAATGCATGCCCAATCAGACCTAAATGGCTTACATGGGGACGTGGTCTGAGTGGAAAAAACTGCTGAACTAGGCAGCCATGGGGCACTTCTTATGTTCTGATGAATATATCCCCTATATAATCTTGCAATATCATTTTATACTGCTTTTGCATCTTCTCTATAGCTTTTAATGCCAGTTTTGCATTTACAGGGCTGAAAACTATAAATTCACCCTAACTGAAATTGTTCGTACAGGAACAATTCCTTGTTGGAGCAGTCCAGCAGTCCCAGAACAAGGCCATCTGTACTTTGGACATCTGATCTAGGAGATCTTCAGTGCCACCACACCACATATGAGCTTTGGAGTGTACTGCAAGAACTCCAACAGCCAGGGGAAAAGTTACTGGTATCAGATCGCCATGGGGACCCAGTTTGGTGATCCAATTTGATGCATTGCCAAAATTGGTCCCCCTGCTGAACTGGAACAAGGAGCATGCACCCTTCAGCACACCTCCCTGTTCTATTCCAGCAGCCTCTAGGCTGCCTGTAGACCATCATTTTGGCTGCCTAAACTGAACTATTCTCCATCCAATGCAGATGTGATGGAGTAGCCTAGCAGGGAGTGGGGCCTCTCCAGTCCCCACCAGGGTGCAGAAGAGAGAGCCCCAGAATTGGTCTGTAAACCAATTGTAAACCAGCCAGTGCAGAAAGGCCCTGAGTCTCATTCTTCTCTTGTGCAGACATATCTGAATGTATTTAGACTAGCTGGAAAACAGTATATTCAAATTAATGAACAATCTCTTGGGCTCTATTTTTTAATGTTTTTAAGTCACAGAAACATATGCCTTTATATATCAACTAGGAATTTATAGCAGCCATTGCATTGTATGTACCTGCCAATTTGCATTACTTTAGCCATAGGCAGTTTCCACCTAGGCAGATTTAGCAGTGGAACCTCTGTCTGGCTAGCTCTTTGTGCCAGATCCTAGTACGAGAAGCCCTTCCTCACTTCAGATTTCGACTCCATTTTGCCTTATATCACTTTCTTTCTTTCATGAACCTAGCTTCTAGAGTTTCATCATGGGGTAACAGGAGAGAAAATAATCTAACTATGAGGTATAAGGTTGTCCTTTGTGCATGGAAAAACCACAACTCCATGTGGTGAATGTGGAATAGATGTCAATTAGGATATAGCAAAAGTCTTGGCTCTCAAGAAACGCAAGAGAAAAAAATGACACCATGTTTAGCCTTGGCAAAGCGGGTGCCATTCCCAGTGGGAGTTACTTTAGAATTGGATTTTTGGCTCAGAGAACATACAGGGTGGTCAAGTAATTAAATGCTGTAGTGTTCCGTTTGTTTTTAGAATGTTTAGTGATGTGTAATTGCTGCTCCTGTAAAGAAGAAATGGCTTTCTCAATCAAACTGGTGCGTTTTTAACACCAGTTTTTTTTAGAATACTCTGCATGTTTGGAAGCATTGTGGATGCATCATTCTGAAGCTTTTGCCCTCAATTAGAAGCACAACTCTTTTGACTTATTTGCTGTTTTCTTCGTATTAAATTATACTTATGCACACACACATACAGTACTGTGGTCTTCCATTCAATGAATTCCTTTGTAAATGCCCCAGAACAGCATAAACCTCCCTAAAACACATAAAATTATTGGCTTCCATGACTAGTTTTAGTGAATGAGAGCTCTGTCTTATAGTCTTTGCTTAAAACACAGGTATTTGGCTTGGAATACAGACTCTCAACTTAATTTTAAAAGACTAGGACCAAGGAAAGTTGACACAGCCCATGTCATATTAATTAAAGAATGATTTTACTCCTTTACAGCCAACCAGAGAATTGTAATATTGACATACAGATGCTAAATAATTATGAGCCTATAAATTCTATGGCAAATTTAAATGTTTGGTGTATAACGCGAGGTAGAAAGCGAGGGCAGAAGTAACCACACTACCCAGTCAGTTCCACAATAGCAGAAGATAGTGTGGCAGAACTGCTCACCAGCTATCCAAATAGAGCTGGCTAGGTTGTTTTGTACCCACAGAAACTTGAAAGTAAAATGTCTGGCACAGTCCAGTTTTGACACTTCAATATTTTATTTTGTCATAACATATAGGGATCAACTTAGAGTGCTACTCCCCTAGGAGGGTTTAGACAGAGAACCATGGAAAAAGCAGCTTCCCAATGAACCCGAGCACATACCACAACTGTATTTTCCAAGAGTATTTGATCAAATGAAAAAAGTGGATTTATTTTGGAATCATGAACTGCCTTTCAGAGATTGCTGGCTGCAAACATTCCAGCAGCAGAGTTCAGTGAGAGTGAAGGATCACGGTAAGCAAATTACGCTCTTGAATATCCCCACCAGATGTGCCATATTGGATGAATAATTAAGGACATATGAAGAACCCCTTTGGATTAGACCGAGCAGAGTCCCTAACTTTCTGGAAATGTTCACTGGAGACCCAACAAAAAGTGACTACTATGGGGCATGGAAATGAAGATAAAAGTTGGATGAGAAACAAGGCTTCTTCCATATCACCTCTGAGAATTTGCAGGAATAAACCTTATTTGTTTATATTCCTATCCTGCCCTATACTTGAAGGGTTTGACAAATCATGTAAGATAATGGTATCAACGGCTACTAGAATGGAAGCCTAGACACTCCCTCCAGGATGGAGAAACTGTAATTTTTAATATATTTTATTAGATTCTGTTGTCATTAACTTAATTCTTTACCACTGTGTTCTGTCTTTAGGGAGCAATGTGTCTTGATTTTTATGGACTCCATGTGCTACTTTTGCATGCTATATTCTTCAGCAGTACTGAGCATCTCCAAGTGTTAAGCTTTGGAGGATCATTAAAGCTTCCAAGAGAAAAGAAGAGGAAGCCCTTCTTTCAAACCAAGGGCCTTTCTGCACATGCCACCAGAAAACCGATCTCTAAGATCCATTTTCCGGCGAAACGTTTTGCAAAAGAATCTGTCCCAAAGAAGGACAGGTTCTCGGAGGCCCCGCACGTCTGCACATGCATGGGGCGGCGGCAGCAGGGCCAAATTGGAGAGGGCGCTGCCCTCCAGAGGCCTTGTTTGACAGCTGGCCCTGACCACCAGCCTTCACTATTGGCTCCTTCGGAGCTGCCATGGCGAAGCCAGCAGCTGGCTTCCCCAAGTTCCCCTTCACCTGAGAAGGCACGGTGGCACCTTCTTGAGTGAGAGGGAAGCTGCAGCCACCACCACCCACCCCACTGGGGGGTCGTGTGCTCACGATCCAGTGCTTACCTGGTCACTGCGCTGTGGCTCCTGGCACGGGGAAGCCCGGCGTCTACTGTGCATGCGTGCACTGTGGCCACCATTGGTTTGTGAAGTGGTTTCACTGTCCATTGTAGGGCAGATCCACTCCTGGTCTCTGCCTCCTATTGCCTTCCATTGCCTTGCCATGAGACAGTAGCTATCATTTTCAAGAAAGCATTCCCAGGTTTTTGGTCTCTGCATGAAGCAGAGACCTTCCTTAAGAGTGAGACTTAACTTTTATCTCTTTGCTTCCTTCCTTCCCTACAGCTTGGCAGAGACATAAAAAAGAGAAACTTCTGGAGGCTGGACTCTTTCCTGTGTCCCTTCATTTGTTATTTTATTATTTAGAATAGAGTATGGGCAAAGAATAGCTTGGGAATAAAACAGGATCTGGAAGCATAATTGCTGAGTATTTGGGCAGAATCCAGGGCCACATTCCCATTACAAGCTTAAAACAGTTTTGAAACGGTTTCGATCCTCGCAGTCTCCACATCAGATTGGCTTAACACGCTTTCCACATGTTAAATTGCCCCAAAGTGTTGTAAATGTTAACACTCATTTCAACAGATCTCACTCCAGTTCATGCATTTGAAACGTTTTACATTTCTCACTGTGGGAACGGTAACATTTTAGTGGGATAAGAATGAGTGTTTAGGGTTTCCCTCCCCCAATAGCTTGCTTCCAAAGATAGTGATTTCACTGTAAAAATCCACCCCCACCCTAGTACAGCAGTGGTGACTGTAGCAATCCACCCACTTCACACCTGATAACAATGTTGCAATTTGTGCAATTCTGGCTCTTTAAAAGTTCTGACCTTTAGAAAGGGAAAAGGAAGGAAAGCAGCTGCAGGTTCTGGGAGATGTGTGAATGTTTAAGGCTGTGTGTGCAGATGGCAGCAGTGGCAGCAGAGCGAGCCAGCCAGCCAGGGTGCTTTTTCCCAGAGGGAACCCCTGCTGGGATGGTGGCTGTGGAGGTGAGCGGGTGAAGGGGGCTTGACTTACTGCTGCTGCTGTGTGCCCTGGGCAATGGGGAGAGGAGGGGAGAGAATTGGTGGCTGCCCAGTGCCATTTTTCATCCATCCATGCAAACGACAGCCACCCAGCTAGACTCTGTAAAGGGTGGTGCGTTCATGCCAGGAGGAAGAGGGCAGGGAAGCCCCGAAAAGCGGCTTTTAGAAAGTAGCCACTTGAGTCCCCCCTTGAGTCACGTACACCACGTACGATCTTCAGAATCTGGATCAAACGCGATTAAGTTGAAAGTAATGGGATCAGGCAAATTCGTGTTAGCATCTGTTTCTATTATTTCAGTTTAGGAAAACCGTTTTAAGCTTGTAATGGGAACCGGGCCCAGATGTGTCAGGCTGGGCATGTGGGCATCAAACAGGCATGGAATTTAGTTTCTAGCCACTTTTAGATCTCCATTACAAAACCAATCTAAGAGAAAGTTTCAGTAACCCTGCTTAAAGTATACTAGCCACTTTTTCTCATTCAATTTTAACTAGACCATGAAGTACACCTAGTTATGTAATCCCATTAGCCCTTATTAGCACCCTACTGCTGTTGTGGTTTGTGATTAACAAGTTAACAAGCTTCTGAGGCTTGTATTGTATCTCTGCCTGCCTGCTTCTAAAGCTTTTTCCTTGCCGCTTTGCTATACTGAAGTGCTGCTTTTTAAATAAAGGTTGCCAAAATTTGTATCCCAAAGTCCTCAGAACTATTTCCTGTGACCCCTTCCCTGTGACTCAACATCAACCAATTACAGAATTATGAAACCAACCTTAGTTCTTAAAATTAAGGCCACTGAGAAAAGGGCTCAGTCCTGCAAAGAAACACCTCTTCAAAACTTCAATGTCCAGCTGGTTAGGAGATGCAGCCTGAGGGCAGGGTAGTTTAGGATGCCACGAGTAGACAGCCTCAACCTGTTGAATACCTATAGGAGGATATTTGGATTTGGTGGTTTTTAAGCTTATCCAGGAGTCTTGAGTGAAGACTTTTACTGTTTTTGAAAGTATAAGTAGACCTCGTCTGTGAAATAGGAATGGGTAAAAATGTTCATCACCTTCGTAGTTCTTCACATTCATGTTGATTATTGGCTTTATTCAAAGACTGACCCTCACATTTGAAGCAAAAGCTTTTGTGCCTTCATCTGAAGCTTTGTTACATTCAAAGCAGCACCCCAGTCATCTCCAGAGTGGATTCGGATTGAATTTGGATAAGATTTGATTTGGATTGGATTGGATTCAAATCAGATTTAATCGGATTCAGATCTGATTCAGAGGCATGACTGGTGGTGTCAGGGATTCAAAAAGAATTTGAAGCAAATTTGAAGGCTAGTGTACTTGAAGTAGCTTCATTCACACAAATGTAGGGGTGTGCACGAATGCATTTTCGACATTCAATTTGTAACAAATCAAATGTTTGGAAATCCATATTCATATGAATAGATCACATTCGAATGTGGTAAAATTCTATTTAATATTAATCTATTCGCATGTTTTCATACAAATATCCAATACATATCAGATACAAATGAATACATATCTGATGAGTATCCGATATGAACAAATCTCTATCTGATACGTATCCGTAACATATCTGTGCTCTGAAAATGTGACTGGCGCTCCATTTTTCCAAACCTCCAATCTAACAAATGTCTGAACTATTTGTACAAATGTTAGTATACGAATATCATAACATTCAATTTGTGTACAAATGTCCAAATTGTACAAATCCGTATGAATAATGAATCTTATGAATATCCATGCACATCCATACATGAATTCAATTTCCATCCTCTTTGGTCCAATGTGAAGCGAATGGGGGGGGGGGAGAGAATTGTGTCGCTTCCTACTATGAGAGCACATTTACCTGTGTGCTTATTGACCTTAGGAAACCTCTAGTACTTCAATTAGAAAGGATTTTCTAACTATCAAGCTACAGCTCCCATTATGGCAATCCAAGACATTATAGGAGCTTTAATCCTGCAACCCTTGACAGTCAACACATCACCCAGCCCTGAGATATTTGTCATTGGTCCAACCCAACTATAGTCACTTTAATAAAGGTGAAATAAAATAACTAGATATTTAGTCCACATATAATATTTTCTGTTTCTCTCATCTCCTTCTTTGTACGTGCGTGTATGCACACACACATGAGAGAGATAAATATAAAATCCTTCTGTGTCCTGATTACGAATGTCTCTATTTCTTCACTAGTCTCTCCATTAAGCAGCTGACTTGCAAAGCTTGCTGTGTGTGGCCCAGCTCCCATCGTTTGCCTCCAGAACCATTTAATTACTGTGCCTCCAAGGGTCAATGTTCAGCTAATGAATCCTCAGCACTGAAGTATCCCTTGCCCTAATGAGTGGTAATAAAAAGCATTTAGTTGACAAATGCAACCTAAAACTCTGCATCGTTTCACTGCATCTGCTTAATAAGGGCCCAGTCTGATATCAAGTTACCGCTTGTTCAGCCAAAGTGTTCAGTTTGCATGTGAGGTGGGAGTATCATGAGTTGTAATATGGAAATTCTGTCCTCATATTCTTTGCGGTATTGTGCGATTACTTAATTCGGTTAGCTGAGAAAGGCTGATCGCTCTGCCAACTGTTTTCAGAAAATATACCACAACGCTAAGCAACAAGACCCACACAAGGGCTACGCAAACAGTATCGCTTTTCCTGGGACTAAGCTATTAGCAGTTGCTTTGGGGATTTCAAAGGGAGCACCAGATAATGTTACCAGGAAGGGTTGCTTTGATATATGCTTTGTCCACAACTGTGATGCTGATGAATATGATAGCCGAGCTCTAAGCACCAGTTTTTGCTCAACTGCAGAAGGAAGAGAGGGAGAAGTGACCATTATTTTTATCCAGGTCCCAGCAAGGCGTGCTGTTTGAGTTCTGGACCTGCTTTAGATAGCCTACTGAACTATAAAATGGCTGGATCAGACTCTTGGTATGGTTATTGAAGCTGCTTGGGAAACTAGTTTATAGTTTCTCAATCAGTATGGAAGTTCTATATTGGGGTACCTCCAGAAAGGGGCTTCACTGATTTCATCCCCTGCAGTAGCGCTGGAGCATTCAACCCTCTCCCCAATTAAAAAAAAATGCTGGTTTCTCAGCAACTTTTTATTGCAAACTTATGTTTGGAAACTCCGCTGCTGCTGGTGATGACAGAGCTTCCCGTCCGGTGGATGGTAAACTGCTCTGTTTGGACACTGAAGCTTCCGATCTGCCAGTCTGCCAGACTGGAAGCTGATTCAGCATTTTTGTGAAGCTTCAGGTCCACCAATCTAGTGGACTTGAAGCTGCTGTGCAGCAATAAGGAGCTGCTGCACAGCTTTGATGGTGTCTGGAGGCATCTTAGTCTTGTTCCCTGGGTTATGGACAATGTATTGCCAATGTTTCTTGCTAGCCTGAATGACACTTAAAGTGGTACCACAATAGACACTTTCAAAAACATTTGGACATCTGTAAGTGCAAAGTGATACACACTGGAACATAGAATCCCAGTTGCACCAATAAATTGATGAGTGCTGAGCTCTTTGCAACAGACCAGGAAAGGGATTTTATGGTGAACAGCTCAATGAAGGCCTTTCAGAGGTAAAAAGAAGAAGAAAGAAAGAAAAAAGAAAAGAAAAACCAACGTTAGGGATAATTAGGAAGGGCAAATGAATTGCCCCAAGTGTCATTGTGCCTTTTTATAAATCTTTGGAGACACCACATTTGGGATATTGTTTGTCATTCTGGTCACTGCACCTCAGAGAGGATATTGTGGAACTGGACAGTAAAAAGAGCAAAAAAGAGCAACCAGAATCTTTAAGGAGCTGGAAAACTTTCCTTATGAAATCACATTGCAAGATCTAGGCCTCTTCAGTCTTGAGAGATGACATTTAAGAGGTGGTCTGGTTGGGATACATAAAATCATGCATGGTGTGAAAATGGTGAATAGAAAAAAAATATTCTCTCTATTGCACAAAACTAAAACCAAGGAGCACTCTATGAATCTGATAGGCACCCAGACAGTCCTCAGTCTACGGAATTTACTACCAGGAGAAGTGATGACAACAACCAGTCTTGATAGCTTTAAGAAAAGAGATAAGACAAATTCATGAAAGATAAGTGTATCAATGGCTACTAGAATGAATGTCTAACAGGAGTAGCACCTACAGGTTGGGAAGAGAGGCACGATGCCTTTAAAGGCCATTTATAGGAAGTTGAGAATGGGCAAAGGTTTTGCCTTTGTCTTCTGCTTGAGAATGCCCAGAAGCAATTGGTGGGCCACTGAATGAGACAGGATGCTGGACTAGATGTATTGTGGATATATCCAGCAGGGCTCCTTTTGTGTTTTTATGTGATTACTTTTTGTACCATCCAGCATCAACAAGAAATGTTTTCTAGTACTTTAATTTTAAAAGTTACATTGTTAGCTTTACTGGGACCTCTTGCTGATGGAACCAGCTGATCCACAGTGTTTTGGGAAGGGGCTACAGTTCCTGCACACTCCCAACTATGAGCAAAGACAGACCCAAAGATTGAAATGTTATAACTTGGACCCAAAATGTACAAGTCTTCCCTTCCCTTCCTCTTTGCATCCTTGATTTGTTTTTTATACCTCAGGTAATGTAGAAACTATGTTGGCCCAGTATTTGAATTTGTATTCAGTATTTACAGTATATTCTGACGTATAAGACTACTTTTTAACCCAGGAAAGTCTTCTCAAAAGTCGGGGGCTGTCTTATACGCTGGGTGTCATCTTCTTATACGGTCAGTATATCTCAAACTCTATATTTTAACTGGAAAAGTTGGGGTCATCTTATACGCCCAGTCGTCTTATACACCGGAATATATGGGTATGTGCCATCTTCCCAAAAATAAAAAAATACCCAATGTGGTTCACGAGAGAACAAAAATACAACGAACAAATAAGTCCAATTTATATATATATATATATATATATAAATCAAATGTTTATTGTAAACTGATGACAGGTTATGTAATATACAAACTATACAATGCGGAGTATAGGGTAAATTAATAAGAAAAGAAGAAAAGAATTAAAAAGGAGAGTCAACAACCAATTCAGTTATTCTTCTGTTCTTTTATTATCAATGAGAAGCACTCATAGGGCTTTCTCCTCCTCATCCCAGCCAGAAGCAGATACAGACCCCCTTCTCTGTATGAAAAACACAGAACCATTCCTGACAAGACAAGTCTTCCTGGACCTTTTGTGCTGTCAATTATTGACCCAGATGTTTTTGGTTGTACCTGGCTATTTTGAGCCAAAATCCTGGGTAAAAACATGCATCTTCCCCTATTTCTGTAAGGTGTACAGTGATGGTACAGCCCCCACATCTTTGAGAAAATATTGTTCTTCAATTACAATAATCCACTGGTACTCTTTAAAACAATAAGCATTGTGGTACTATGATTACAGCATTTGAAAGAATGGAGTAATTAGTTGTACAAATGATAGATTCATTAAAACTGAAACAATGAAATTTTGACTGCCAAAGGAGTTCTGGATCAGGATTGCAGTAAGAATTGAAAAAGTTTGTCCTGAATTTATGTAGTCCATAGTGAAAATGTATTTATTGTCATGACTTCAAAATTAGCCCCCTTACAACCCACAAAGTCCTCCTCTGTCAGCAGTCACCATTTTGGGGGAATCCCAGAGCTACTCTGCAATTTCCCACAGATACTGAGAACTTGAATTAGAACTAGGTTCTTCTGTAAGAGGTCCTGAGATTTCCCCACCTGGAAATATGAGTGTAATCAACCACTCTAACTCAGTGTTCATTAAACTCTAAAGCATTGCTGAGACAACATCTGTACTAGCTCTGGGGCTTCCTTTCGTCCCATTTGGAGGTCTCCAGGGTGCTGCATGATTCTGACTAGGAAAGGTGCAAGAACATGGTCTGTTAGGTTTCTTTTTAAATTTTCTATTAAAGCAGGTATGATTGATTTGTAATGGATTAATTATGTTAACTAGTAAGCCAAGCAAAAAATTGATTAATTACATTTGCATTTTAATGAAAAATCTTTAAGTAACCTCTAGTGTTTAAAATATTTAGCACTCAGATTAAAAGGAAAAGGCTGCCTTTATTTTTTTATTTCCTTATTCCTACAGCAAACTTAGAACTAAAGAATTAAAATGAGAACTTATTTCTAGACCCTCCTAATTAAAGCAGACTGTTTCACAGCAGCCACTAGGGATGTGCATGAATATCTGTAACATTCAAAGTTCATAAAAATT
The DNA here is from genome assembly GCA_023333525.1 of Aspidoscelis tigris stejnegeri. Taxonomy (NCBI): domain Eukaryota; kingdom Metazoa; phylum Chordata; class Lepidosauria; order Squamata; family Teiidae; genus Aspidoscelis; species Aspidoscelis tigris. The sequence goes on from JALMGA010000001.1 coordinate 35,501,250, forward strand.
TGGCTGAAATTGGACATTCGAATCCAATCTTGGCACATTCCAAGATTGACATTCAAATTCAAATAAAATGCTTTGCTACATTCATATGAAGCGTCATATGAAGCTTTGTACGGGATTCCTATGCTATTCCTATGCATTCGTATGGGACTGAATGTTCGTATCGAATACAAATCCTAACACATTTAAAGGGGATCTATTCAAAAGAATAAGAATTTTCTTGTATTCAATTAGATATGAATTGAATACAAAAAAAAGCGAACATTCATGCACATCCCTAGAAGCCACATCAAACTGTAAAAATGATTTAGCTGAATGGAAAGAAAAAGATACTATAAAACTATATATAAAAACAATATTTTTTAAAAAAAAATCTGATTCTTCATTGTACAATACAGATCATACACGAAACATTCCAACTACACAAATAGGAACTCTCTGTTTCTAAAAAGTTATCACAGGCCCTTTCCGCACTGGTTCTAAAAATGGATTTAGAGCCAGATTAGGGAGGGATTAAGATGCGGCTTCTGCATAGGGAAACCCGATTAGGGACCCTTTGAGGAAGCCGTGTCTGCACTTTGGCGTGCAAGACCAGTTTCTTAAACTGGTTTTGCCACCAAAATCCGGCTCTAATGTAAGACCTAAAAAATTAGGTCTTACATCTGGCCCTTCCCCTGAAACCCTTTTGGAAGCAGGACACTTCCGCAAACGGCAGGGGAAGAGCCGGATTCCTGGTGCACGCCTAGCTGTCAAAGAGGGAGAGCACATGCTTTGACAGCTGGGACCTCCCCCCCCCCCAGCCTCCCCAATCGGCTTTATTGGAGCCAGCATGCTGTCAGCTGGCTTCCCTGGGTTCCCCCTCACTTGAGAAGGCGCAATCACACCTTCTCAGGCAAGGGGAACCTGCAGGCTACAACACCCACCCACCCACCCGGGGTTGCGCGCATGTGATCAGCTACTTACATGATCTCTGCCAGGCCGCTTCTGGTAGCGGGAAGGCTGGTGTGTCATGCACGTGCGTTCACCATGGCTTCCCATTGGCCAGCTGCCCTCAGGAGGGTGGCTGGCCAATGGGAACCCAGTGTGCCATGCATGTGTGTGCACTGCTGCTTTTCATTGGCCAGCCACCCTACTGCCAGAAGCGGCCCTGCAGCGATCAGGTAAGCAGCCAATCATGCACGCACGACCTCAGGCAGGATGGAGTGTGTAGGCTACGGTTTCCCCTCACCCAAGAAGGTGCCTGGATGAAGAGATATGTTTTAACTTGGCACCAAAAACCATATAGTGTTGGCACCTTGTGTACCTCTAGTGACAGGTTGTTGCAAAGTCTGGGGCCACCACAGGAAAGATTCTCTCATGGTGTGCCACCACCTCTCATGCCTTTGAATGTGGTGGTACTACAAGACATGTTTCCTACCATTGTATCAATATCAGCTTTACCGAGGTAATAATAGGCCCCCTGTGTGAGTTTCTTCAGAAATGTTATCCTTACTGACTGTTTTCATTTGGTAGACTAACTGTGGACTACGGGTTAGGATGGCAGGTATAAGCAATGTTCTAATAGGGATACTTTCTTTCATCTTACTAAACTATACTTTCACCTGGACAATACAATGTGCATGATCAAAGCAAGGCATCCAATCAGAGGGAGGTTTATGCTCTTATGCACAAGTCAGCACTGTACTAGACCCTTACACCTTTAACTATTAACTATCAAGACTTAACCTTTTAGGTTATACATAAGGATCTTGGGTGAGGAAGAGAGAAGGAAGCTGGGTGAGCACCTTCCATCAAGCTCCCAGCATTGGCCCCTCCCTCCCAACTGCCACCAGACAGGCCATGAAGGAACCATCTTGCCTTGGGAGAGGAAGAGAGAAGGAAGCTGGGTGAGCACCTTCCATCAAGCTCCCAGCATTGACCCCTCCCTCCCAACTGCCACCAGACAATCTTGCCTGTGGGGAATGGAGGAGGAAAATAAAATAAAAGTTTTTACCTTTGCAAGGACTCTGCTGCCGCCAGAGCACCCCTGTTCCCTCCTACACCATTTTCCTTTTGTATCTTGTCTCTTTAGATTGTAAGCCTGAGGGCAGGGACCTGTCTAAGATTAATATAATATTGTAACCCGCCCTGAGACCTTCGGGTATAGGGCGGGATAGAAATACAAATAAATAAATAAATAAATATGAGTGCAGTTATGATTTATGTGTCAATCACACTCCTCTATACACATTATAGAACATGAATTGCACTTACTTTGACTGATAAAGATTTCTTCCTCTGTCCAACCAGGAATTGGGAAAATGAGATAGGGCCTGTTTGTGCTTGGCCATATTCTGGAATATATCTCAGGATACAAGTTTGTTGCCTGCATGCTAATGCAGAATTTAGCAAACTTCACTTGGGCCCTGCTGTAGTCTGTACTAGCATGTGGACAGCAGGCCCCTATTCCAGAATATATTCCAGAATAAATCCAAGTGCAAATAGGTAGTCGGAAATGAAGGGAAGCACAAGAAAAGAACAGTTTTGAAATTAAAGTTTCATAATTCCACTTAGTCTCAAATACAAAGGGGAACAATTCAAATATAATGTTTTAATCAATATGAAATTAAAACAAAAAGAAAAACAAGAATTCTATCCCAAATTAAAAACCTACCTGTGCTCTTTATTTTCTACATTAATTATTCATTCTATGTAAAGAAGATATATTGGGAAATCACATCATGATAGTGCCAGGTGTTTGACGGATGTTGCAGATGTTGGGCCATGTGTGGCTCTATAGTTTTCAAGTAAGGAAAGCAATTAACATATAACAATAAAACAATGTAAATATCTAACGCATTTGCACAGCTGCAGATAGTAATCATGGGAATGTTTATGCTGAACACCCTCCTACCCACCTAGAAAAGCAACTTTTAGGCCAATTGTTCAGGTTAATTGAATAAAGAATTGGAAGACTGTGTTCTTGCTCATACTGATAAAATTAACAATTCACCTCAAGTGCTTGAGTCATAGCAACAACTTCTAGTATTATTCTAAAGTTTGATAATGCCAAAGTGATGTTTCAGCAACTGGAAATTTAAGCACAAACAGGGCACACTTTAAAAAAATTCTGGAAGCCTATGAAGCTTCTCAAATGGTTGTTTTTTTCTGTTTCTTTGGCCAGTTCTTAAAAATGGACATTCTGGTTTGTAGATCTCCCTAATTGGCTTTCCAAGAAGATACATTAATTTCTCATTTTAAAAGTATTCTGCAAACAATTTTACAATTAGTGTTCAGGACTGGGTGCCAATGCATGTGTAATATACATTCTTCCTATGACATAGGTTGAATCCCTGCCACTGGAAAGGGCTTGTGGTGAAAAGGGTTTGGAAGGGGCTAAATATTTAGATCCCATTTAAGGCTGAATAATTTTTTAAGAGGTTGAGCAATGAACTCTTTTTCAAGAATTGGAAGTCAACAGGTACCCTCTAGCCCATGCTGAAATATGTAGATGATGATGATGATGATGATGATGATGATGATAGACAGACAGACAGACAGACAGACAGACAGACAGACAGACAGACAGATAGATAGCCCTCTCTCAGTCTTTTGTCTCTCTCAATATTTATGTATAGGATTAATCAGAGCACACAACGCTAACTGTGCCTGCACTGTCTGTCCCCAGGCTCTGTTTGAACTTCTCCATCAGAACTGCTCTCCATCTACATGCACGGGGAAAACTCTCATGTGTGTGGAGCTGCTTCTGGGGATGAGGATGGACTGTGCTGGAGTTTTCACAGAGTTCACCAAGGTTCTAAATAGGAAAACAAGAGATAACTAGAATAACAGGCACATTTGGCCTTGGGGTACAAAATGAAGCAGAGCAATGTCTATTAATAGAGTTTTGTCAAGATAACTCAATGGACATAGCAAACACTTTTTTCTAACAGCCCAAAAGGCAACTCTACACATGGACATCACCAGGTGGTCAATACTGAAATCAGACACTGATGGTATATTTTACAGTCAAAGATGATGATGAAGGAGAAGAGTAGTTGGCTTTTCTACCTTGCTTTTCTTGCCCATTTAAGGGGACTCAAAGTGGCCAACAAAGCTTTCTATTCTTCTTCCCACAACAGAACACCCTATGAGGTATATGGGGCTGTGAGAGCTCAGAAGAGAGCTGTGACTAGTCCAAGGTCAAGCAGCTGGCCTCATGGAAGAATGGGAAATCAAACCCAGTATTCCCAGATAAGGGTCTGGCTCCCTAACCACTAGACCAAACTAGTTCCCATACAACAGCCAATCCAATTCAGCTCCTGGTCGGATCCTAGTTTCCAGGATCCTGATAATCTTTGTTGTTCATCTCTTAAAATAGGATGTCAGAATGGAGCAAAATGCTCAAAATGGACTCTAATCAATACTAAACAGATTAGAATGTTGCTTCATTAAAAGTCTGCAAAATGCATATTTTGCTATTCTAAACTGGCTATATCAGCACCTTTTAAATCTTACCTTGTCTTATCCCTGGCACTCCCCCCCTCCCTCCCCCCGCCTGTCTCTCAATCCATCGACAGCACTTTTTGGCTTTCCCAGTTGTCCTCAGAAAATCGCCACCTAAAAAGCTGCATTATGGCTCCACCTCCTGGCCTCCAAAGCACACAGAGCACTGAAATAACTAAAGAGCCGAGCAGGGTGGAATGGGAAGGTATGGAGGAAGCAACAGTGCCTAAGAACATCAATGTTTGGGGGAAATGAGATTAAGACAGGGAAATAGTACAGAAATTTTCATCTTCCCTTTGCCAGGTTTATTTTTTTCCAACTTGCTGTTTTTTCCAGCTTTGCAAAATCCATCATGCGCTGTCATCCATAATCCATTTGACATAACCTACCATCCCACATGCATACAAACATGTATACCTGCAAGTAGAATACTAAAGTTCTTAGTTAGATGAAAATTGTTATACACATGGATCCAGTTCCTCTATGTAATTCATGCCTTTGTGTAGATATTTATTGAGCTGAAGGCTTGGCAAAAGGCACGTGCAATTCTCCCACAGATGCAGCAGTCATATAGGCCTATCTAGGCCTTTCTTCACTAACCCTTAACACCTATCAGGAACCTCCATAGCTGGTTTCTGTGCCTCATTGTGTGGATCTGTGAGACTTTACCTCCCACTGGTACTCTCTGAATTAGATAGGGCATAATCCAGATCAGATGCATGGAGGTTACTTACTGTAACTTACTGCGAAGGTTACTTACTGGATGTGTTTTCTGCCCAGACTGCTTCCCAGAGTGCCAGAAATGATCAAAGTCTTGCTGCTAGGGATGTGCACAAATATTTGAAATATTCATTATTCATATGAATTTGGACATTCATATATGAATTGAATTTCCGGACATTTGGATTTCCGTTAGTCAGATGGACAAGAATATCTTGAGTTATCCATATGAATAATTCAGACATTTGTATCTGTATGGATATATGCACATCCTTATGGGATGAAAACGGGATGCATACGGCTGCATACAGGATGCGTATGTATCCGTACAGATATGAATATCTGAATTATTCGTATGAATACATACAAATATATTCGTATCGAATCTAATGTCCTGACATTTATATTTCCATTATATGGACAAATTCAGATTTTTTAATATTTGATTCATTACGAATCGAATGTCAAAAATGCATTTGTGCACATCCCTACTTGCTGCTCCAAAAGGCATTCCTCATAGCAGAATCCATGTCCTCATAGCCAATGTGGATGCAACCAGTAAATGAATGGACTTTTGACAGATTCAAATATTATTTTCAGGGTTTGGGGGCTTTTTTAACCATTATCAATAGTGTTTCTTCAATTATCTACCAATGATAGCAGCCTAAATGTTGCAGAGCAATAAGCAATTACACACCTCCCTTTGTATCACAAAATCTGCCTGTGCATCTCATGGAGATAAAATTGCATCTAATGTTCATTTTTACTTCAGATTCCAAGTTTATAAGAATCTCTGACATCTCTAGCACATGTTTTTATTCATGTGCAACCAAATTGTCAAGGCATAGGGTTGTGATTATTCGACATCAGGATTGGTTGGGTAACTTTGTACTACAACTATGTTAAAATATTGGTACATTCTCTGCATGCAGTTCAGAAATGAGAATTATGTAATCCACTTTTACAATTTTATGATACCCCTGCCCAGCGAAAGATCCCTGCAGAATCTGGGCCAATAAGATGAATTAAAAACAAGTAGGATACAAAACAACTTCACACCATCTCCGAGTTACAAACATTTTTAACAGTTATATACTTGAAGTTGACATTAAACTGAGAATATTTTTAACGAGTGCTTTTGCTCTCTGTTAAAGTCTGATTTATTTATTTGTTTATATTTCTATCCCACCTTATAGCCAAAGCTCTTAGGGTCAGTCACAATAAAATCACCATGAAAACAGGTAAAATAAATTAGCTGTGTCAGTGCGTGCAGTGGGAGGAGATGCTGCTCCCTCAGCAAAAGGCCAAGGTACTGAGATGTGTAAATAATGTAATTTTCATCCATTCAGAGCAGAGATATGATACATTGTTCTCATTCCAAATAGATTATTTGTTTTGTGTGCATGTGAAAGGAGGGAAGGAAGGAGGGAGGGAGGGAGGAATAACGGCACTCAATATGTTTTTGCTACTAAAATATAAATATTCTGAAGAAGGTTGGTTAGGATTTATACTTAGCATTGACCTTCAATTACAGATTTCCACACTTTGAAATAGATTCAAATCTTTATTGCTTAGCCAAACGGCAGAGATAATATGAAACTCAATGTTTAAATAGGTCATACTTAAATAGGGGTCTGATGGAGGTAACTCTGCAGATGAGGCTTTGCATAGTGGTATTTCCAATGACCAAGGAAAGGAAAGGAAGAAGAAATATGTATAGTACTGTGTGGGCTGGAATACGCAGCCTATTCCAGGGTAGTATAGGATGCCTTTGGACTGCTTATAAGGCTGTCCATACTGTGGACCGCCCATCTCAGTCCAGTATTGGACACTGAGAATGAACATTTTCAGACAACAAAATTGCAGGCTGGGTTGGTTGGGTGCCCAGAAGTGGAATAGTACAATGGGCTATGATTGCTTATTGTCCCCATGTGGTCAGCTGGTGCAGTATACCAGAGTAGAAGTGGATTGCTTGTACAGCGTTTATGGTTGAAGGAATATTGTATCTTTTTGGCATTATATCATGCATCAAGATCTTGTCCTATGCAGAAGAACTGGTTTAATTTGTGGGGGTAGGGGTGGCCATGCAGTAAACCACAATTAAATCATTCAATGGGCCCTACTGGGCCAGTCTTCTAGCCCAGTGTGGAAAGGGCTGGTCTGCAGTTTCACACACAAGCCCTTTCTAGACTGGACCAAGGGCTGTAATGTGGATTTTTGGATGCAACTAGTTCTGCAAAACTGAGAAATGTTAGCTAACAGAAAAATCAACAATAAAAGAATTTTAAAATGTGAAAACATGGGGTCATTTTTGGAGTGAGTTTCTATAATGTTACTTTTTTTCCTCCTGAAATCCAGACTACTTACAGCAGTGACATGATACTGCTATTCAATTAGAGGCTCTTGGTGATGTACTAAACTGTTATGGAAAATATGGAACAAAATCAGCATTTTAACATATTGGGGATGCCAAATTACCTCTAAAGCCTGGTAAATATGATTTATATTCCATCTTATACCCAGAGGTCCTAAGGCAGGTTACAATAATGCCAGCATAAAAATCCAATAAACCTTCTGTATAACAATAAATAATAGTGCCTGAAGGGTAGGGAAGGTGTTTTTTCAGTGAAAGATCGGGGCAAAGAGTTGGGTCTTCACCAAAGGATAGGCTATTCTGAGGAAATATCACTGAGGAAGCCCTTAACTATTGAAGATGGTGGCGCTGCCCAAAGGACCTACTCTGAAGATCTTATGGCACAGGCAGGTCTTTATGGGATGAACAATAATTTTACAAACAAATAATCCCTTCATTTTTTAAAACCAAGTCACGCACACTTTAAGGAAAGATGTTAACAGAAATGTCCATTCATCAAATTAGCATGTAATTGAACATTATGTATGGACATATCAGCACACTGTTGTTTTTCAAGAGAACCTTTCTTTAGAAGATGTTGGGCTGTTTTAAAAATTTCTTTTTAATTAACAGTTCTCAGTTTTATTATGCCTTTTATTGTATTTAAATAATGCTTTTGGACCTTTACTTTGAAAGGCTCCAGAAAATCTTTGATATTGGATGACTAAGGAAGCATCTAGACTTATTCCACTATATTTAGATATTCCAGAATAAAGCACATCCAGAGGTGTTTTATTTTGGAATATCTTTGCTTTATTTCAGAAAGTATAATAAGTAATTGATGTTGAGATGAAGCTTATAAAATGCAGTTAATAAATGAGTAAATAAATAAGCTATATGAGTTTGGAGGATCATTGCTATAGACTGCTACCAGCTTCTACATCTGGAGGTGCTGGCACTTCACTTATTCATCTGTCTGTTCATATAACCATCTGGCTATTTGCATATCCATGCTTTATATAAATCAGTATGATGTAGGAAGTGATATTTCACAAGAGCTTTGGTTACATTACATAGTCTTTAATGCACCATAGGACACTGCTGCTGTTTCAGAATAACATATCTGCCTAGGCAGAATTTATTACATATTGCACTGTTAGAGTCTGCCCAGCAGGTGGTAATATTTGTTAAACCTTTTGTTAAAGCTTTGCCTCTGATTACATTGATACATTGCCTCTGGTTTTTATTGAACACTTCAGCTGGAAAGTATAGGCTTTCATTTTCTGGGTCTTCAAAGGCACAGTATGGTAATGGACATTATCGTGTTGCTTTTACAGATGGAGGTCCCTAACCACTAGACCAAACTGGCTCACAAATGAGGGCAGGGAGGAAGGTTTACTGTGATTGTTTTATACTAGAGGTGTGCAAATTGTGTTTGAATTTCAATAGTTCAAATCAAACAGTAAAGCTTGGCATGGAAATAATGAGATCGAAAGGCTGTAGAGCATGAGGTGGATCTTTTTCCTTGTGAAGGCAAACTTTAAGTTTTAAACTTGGCAGGGGAACAGGAAAAAGGAAAAGAGGAAGAAACCAAAGCAAAGTTTAGTTATAAGAAAGAGTGAGAAATTGAAGAGAGAAGTATAGTGGATAGGAGTTATATCTGTTCTAGGCTTCTTCTTGAGTTGAAGAGAAGGTTGCTTCCAACCCTAACTCCCAAGGAAACACCAGAAGTTTAAAACACACATAAACACACAAGCTACTAGGTAGGTTGCAATACGTAGGGCACTTTGGTGAACTCAACTGTGTTGGTACCAGCCAAAGTAAGGTATAGTTCCAGAAATTCAAATAGTATTCAGTTTTAGGGCCTTTTCACACTTTGAATTCCCTGGAAGATGTTCCCAGAGAAGGAAAGTCATGGACTGGCTTGGGCGTCTGCACTTCAGGACACCCAAATAATTTGAGACTTAGCTGGTACTTAACTAGGCACTGGCTAGCTACAAATAGCCTCCGCTGAGGAGGTAGTTACATTGCCATGGCAATGATGCCAACTTGCATGCACGTTGGTGCTGTACCCATGGTGAATGGGCGATGCAGCATGCAACTGAACCTGTGTCATCAGTGACTTGCTCCATGTTGACCTTTTCAGCTCAGAAGAAGTATAGATGGAGCATGCAGGGGTGTCCCAGCTCTGCTGCTGGTATAGTCGTAGGGCAGTTAAAACTGCTCTACCGCTGTACACTAGGGATGTGCATGAATATTCAGCACATTTGGAATTCATATGAATTCTGACATTTGCATCCGAATCGAATAAGGCCTATGGAGGCCCTATTGGTCCACGAATAGGATTATCCAGTATTTGTTGAAGCTTCAGTCAAATGAGTACCAGGAGGCCTCCCATCCCTGTAGCCCCATTTACCAGTGAACCTTCATCCTAGGCCTCCCAGGTTGTGCACACACAGCTCCCACCACATCGTGGAATCCCCAGATGGGGAGCTGCAGGTGCAGAACTGGAAGACCTGTTTTGTCCTCAGAAGAGTGCCAAAATAGGCCTGGGGATGCCACTGCAGTGTTCCATTCCCTCCTGTGCACCCATTTCCGTTGCGGGGGCCATGGGAGCAGCCCCGGGCCTATTTCAGCACTTATGTGGATGCGCTCAGCTCCTCATCCAGGGATCTGGGAGTGATTTCTCACAACCCCATGAAGCCAGCTGGTTGACCTTGGGCTAGTCACAGCTCCACATACCTCACGGGGCATCTGTGGTGGGGAGAAGAATAGAAGGTTTATCAGCCACTTTGAGTCCCCTTAAATGGATGAGAAAAGTGGGGTAGAAAAGCTAACTCTTCTTCTTCCTCCTAACTCAGATTCTGTGTATACTTGCTACCCATGTTTAGTATATGAAAATACATATCATAGCAGAATTCACCCACCCACGCATGCAGTTGTTTTTGTTCTTTGTTCTTTTTCCTTTTTCCTTTTTTAATGTTATGGAACTGATCCATGCATTGTCATTTTGTTTGCAAAGACTTACACTTTTGTACCTCCTATTCATATTGTCTGGAAGATTGGTGGGAAACTGCCAAAGCACGCTTGAAAGAAGCAGAATTTGGGCTAATTTACCCAGCTACCTAGTATATGACAGGCAGTCAAAATTGCAACGTACCCTGGCTCTCTACAGCATTATCAGCCACCCTTTATAAGACTGGGCTGCCAGAACATCACACCACAGATGATCCAAATACAGGCTTATGGTAGTGCAAAGTCAGAAACATTTCAGGCTCCCCCCCCCCAATTACAATACCTTTGCAGCACTTTTAACCTTTTTCAAAACTGAAATTGCATCTCTCTTCAGAGAAACAAACTTTTGACACTAAACTTTTTGCATTTAGTCACCAGCTTTCATTTTTCAACTGCTATACTTTCAGATGTTCAGAAGAAAGGATTTAGTAGCCTCTCCCATTAAAGGAGGAAAGCGTATGCGGTTCATGTGCATAGTTAAACCACAAATCAGGGAAAACACATCTAATGGCATGGCACTGGTTAAGGCAGTGTTCTGTGATCCATTTAGGGGTTCTTGGAATCCATTGCAGTTTTGTGTGTAGCAGATAAAGACAATGCCTTTTTGAATAAGGGTAAAAAGGGATATTGTATTACAGGTAAAAGGTGAAACTGTAAACATGTCATCAAACTCCTTTATGAGATTTTTATGTTTATGAAAATTAGCTGTCCATTTCAAAACAAGCTCAGGTGGATTGTAAATAAAATGACTCACCCCTGACTAGAGATGTGCATGAATACTCTAAACATTTGAAATTTGATGGAATTTGTTCAAATTTGGACATTTGAATTTGAATCAAATGTCTATACGTTCAAATTTAAACATTCAAATGAATTTAGCATTTTCAAATCTATTTGTTTGAATTATTCGGAAATTCATATGTGTATGGGCATGTACATGATGCGTACTTGCATGTACGCATCTTTCCCGCATCGTACACATTTGTACTGATCCATACAGGACAGAAACGGGTTGCATACGGGATAAATATGGGATGTGTATGGATGTGTATGGGATGTGTAACAATGCGTATGGACACCTACGAATGTTGTTGACATTCGTAGGTGCAAATTCAAATTGAAAATTAGAATGAATAGATTTGAATTTGCTTAATTTGAATTTGGGTAAATTTGAATTTTAAAGATTCAAATTGAATAAAATTTTCAGATATTCGATTTGAACTGAATCGAATCCTGAAAATTGCATTTGTGCACACCCTTACCCCTGACTCAGGGATCTTTTAAAACGCTATAGACCTTGAAAAGATCCACATAGGAAAGAGGAAAAGTGGTCCAAACATAATTCTCTCCACCTCTGCAAATTAAGAGGAGCACGAAACTTGTAGCACTATTTGCATGGTACCCACTGATCTTGCTCATTAAAATTGCAGGGTGCATGTCATCAGATGTAATCCTTCCCAGGAGGTCACAGCAAAATGATGGTTGGATGAGTGTGGAGCCAAGGCTTGCAGCAACGCTATGTTCCTTCAGATGTTGCTGGAATACATCTCCTGACTCGGGATGTGACTCCCAAAGGGCAGTTCAATGAAGCACAAACTACAGTTAGAGGCCAGGACTGTCAAAAGCTTTACCTGACAATCCCTGGTCCTCCCCAGAACCTTTATGTGACTTATGAGGAGGTGAGTCACATTTAAGCATCACAGAGCATTTGTCTCTTTTCTGAAGCACAGCTACCACCATTACATCCCCCTTCATGGGTAGTGCTATTGCACACATCAATGTTCATGAACATTCATGTGCATGTACAATTGCAGTACATCACAGATATCAGCACACATGTTCAATTACATTATGCATATGTCAATGTATGCCAGTGGATAACACAAACCCACCACTGTTTAAATGTGACTCATTTCTTTGTGAATCATGCAAAGATCCCAAGGAGAGCCAGGGGTTGTCAGTTAAAGCATTGAATAGTCAGTGCTTCAACAAACTGCAATTTGGCACATCTTTATTCCCGACCTTCTGATTTTGGTACCGACTGATAACTATGACCCCTTCACACAGCATTTTCTGATGTTTAAAACAAAAGCAGGTATGCATCCCTAAGTATGGCATGACAGTACCTCTTGCCTTTCTCATCTCCCATATTACTGGGGTACATCTGAAGACTCCTAATCTTCATTCACAAAGCCAAGTCATGATGATGATATCTGAAGACCCTTAGGCTGTTTTTGCATGGTATACATTAGTACATGCCATGGAAACTCAAGACAAGAGTGGCATCTGGTGGCCTGCACCAAGGACTGAGGCATCTCTGGAGGACAGAAACAAAGTTGCTGGCCTCTGAAACTTTTGGGCTGGGGCTATTTCACTGCCACCCATAAGTGGCCCAGTATAGATCCTGCCTTACAATCCAAAACAAAGACTTCTTCATCTCCTTTAGAGAAGAGTTTTCTTAATATCCTGTATATCCTGCTATCATGATTTTCATAAGGACATAAGTACATCAGCATCTTGACAGTGGCCCACTAATTGCGTCTGGGCATTCAGAAAATGATGGCAAAATCTTCACCTGCTCTTATCTACCTGCAAATGGTATTAAAGGCATCCTGCCTGCTACTCCAACCCAAAGGTGGTACATAGTCATCCATTTTAGTAGTCTTTGATACATCTGTCCTCCATTAACTTGTTAAGCATCATTTCAAAGCCACAGACCAATGACTTACTGGGTGAAAAAATAGCCCCTTTGTTAATCCTTAATTTCCTGTATTTCAGTTTCATACAGTGGTTCTAATACTGGGTGACAGAGAAATGAATTTTTTTCTTGATTCATCTTTTCCACTTCATGCATGATTGTATAACCTTCCATCAGATCACCTCAGAAATGCTGTCACCCAAAGCTGAAGAGGCCATGACATTCTGATTGCTGTTTTCTGCACTTTTTCCAGTTCCATGATATACTTTCTAAGGTGTGGTAACCAGAACTATACACAAAATTTCAAATATGGCCTCATCATAGATGTACAAAGAGACACAATTACACTTACCAACTTATTTTCTATTCCCTTTTCCAATTACCTCTAGGACTGATTTTTTTTCACTGCTCCTGAGCACTGGATGACACCTTAGAGCTGTCCACCAGAACCCCAAGATCCCTTTCTTGGTTGCTCATAGAAAGATCCTGTTACTTTATAGGTGCAATTTAAGTGTTTTTTTCCTAATGAGCCTTGCATTTACTAAAACTGAAGTTTATTTGCCACTTGGTTGCCCAATCACCCAATTTCAAGAGGCCCTTCTGGAACTCTTCAGAATCTCGTTCAGTTTTCTCTGAATGCTGTAGCTCATGCTTTCAAGCTGTTGCCTTGCATTCTCTCTGGCCTAGACAACATTTGCACATTTGACATAAAAAGGCTGGGCTGTTTATACAACTGACTTCAGTGTCTGAAGATAGGGAGTTGAATTATTTACTAGATGAGTCAGCGCTTGATGACTAAATTGGTATTTGGTTCTGCACCTTTGGGAAGTAAAAAGGAACAGGAAATCTAATAGATACAGTTCCTTGCTTTGCTCCACTAGGGGATTGCATTACTGTGGCACAGATAGTTCACTAAGCAGGCACGTGTGAATTATAGGATTTCTGCAAGGCATTTCTAAAAAAAAGAAAGAAAGAAAACTTGCACAGAAAGAAAACTGGGCCATGCAGTAGAGAGAACTTTGCATGGCATATAGTCACTTATCATTATCTTGCCATTTTTATTTGAATCTTAATTTCCAGTACAAGATCTCTCTCTCTCTCTCTCTCTCTCTCTATCACCCGCACACACAAATAAATATACGCACATGCCACACCACACCACCAATAGATGCTAAAAGTGATCAGAATGGATGTAAGGAAAAACTAAGATTTGAGTTGATATCTTTCATAAAATAATTTTTTTTCTGATCATTTGCCTAAGGATTTTCCCATTCCCATCAAAATTCCCATCAAGCCAAGAGACCACCTTGAAACAGCCAAATTACTGGCAGTGGCTATGCAATCTAGGCCACATTTTTAACAGGGATGACCATTTGGTTCCATAAATATTTTTACTCAACTAATCTGGTTGTAATGTTAGAGTTTTGTTATGGTTTAATTGTAACAAAACCATTCATATTTGTCACTTTGTTGATTGTTTCCTCAAATAAATTATTGACTTACCTCAATTATAAACTTCCTTAGCTCCATGATTTTAGCTTTTATTTACAAAGGTACCATACCAGTATAGTTCTAATGCTGCTGAATATTATTTTAGTGTTGCCAAAAGCAACAGAAGTTTTAGGTTTTCCTCTTTGCCATAAGACAATTATTTTCTCCATTCAGCAGGAGTCATCATTCATCCCAGTTTTCCACTCACCCAGAGCCAGGCCACAGGGGATGGGCCTCCTTGATCTGCATTAAAGTGTGGATCAAGAAGTCCTTGATCCAGACTAAGGGGTTCACCAACAAGTGCCCAAAGGCTAGTTCTAGATATGAAAAATAGTGTAGGATAGTTCAAGCTCAGATGCTGGCTGGTCGAACAAGAGACCATGAAGGTGAACCAATGCTTGGTTGGATGAGAGTCAATAAACTGAGGCTGAGTTCTGACAAGATGGAGACTCTGTGAAGAGAACTTTCTGCTTTCAGAAAATGGAAATGAGGATTTTGCCAACTCTAGACTGGATTGCAGTCCCTCGAAAGGAACAGGTACATACCCAGGAGTATTTCTGTACTCATCACTGTCACTGGAGCCAAAAGTGACCTCCATGGTAAGAAGCAGCAGCAGAGGGCCTGTATAAATTTGTATAAATGCACTTTGTGTTGCAGCCATTCAAATTCTCTAATAAATGTCCATGCATGCTTACATGCTGACTGCAAATATGAGTATGTTTAGGACTTAACTCCCCCCCCCCCACTACATTTTCCATGCCAAATTTATCTCCACTGTTTTCCTTTTAGTCACTCCTGGCCCAATGGGGGCAACTCCACTTAATCTACTACCTGATGAAAGACTCTGTCCTCTACCCCAGAAGAGTGCAGGTCCCAATTCAAATATACGTAGCTTCATCCAGAGAGCACTTACTTATTCCACATTATTTGGATAAACCAGAATAAAGTACGAATAATCCAGAATAAAATGTGTCTCAGTTAAGAAAAGCCTTGTAAGGGAGGTGTTCCAGCCCCTTATTCATTCTGGTTGCCCTTTTCTGCACCTTCTCTAGTTCCACAATATCCTTTTTGAGGTGTGGTGACCAGAATTGTACACAATATTCCAAATGTGGCCTCACCAGAGATTTATAAAGAGGCAAAATGACACTTGCTGACTTATTTTCTATTCCTTCTCTAATTATTCCCAGCATTGAATTTGCTTTTTTCACTGCTGCCGCATACTGAGTTAACACCTTCATTGAACTGTCCACCAGAACCCCGAGATCCCTTTCCTGGTGTGTTGGAGAAAGCACAGACCCCATCAGTTTATAGACATAATTTGGATTTTTGGCCCCAATTTGCATTACTTTGCACTTGTTAAGATTAAAGCGTATTTGCCACTTGGTTGCCCAGTCACTCAATGCTAAGAGATCCCTCTGGAGCTCTTGGCAATCTCTTTCAGTTTTTACTACCCTAAATAATTTAGTTTCATCAGCAAACTTGTTATCTTACTATGTACCCCTTGATCATTGATGAATAAATTAAAAAGCATTGGTCCCAACACTGAGCCTTGAGGGACCCCACTTTTTACCTCTTTCCACCCTGAGAATTGGCCATTTATTACTACTCTCTGCTTCCTACCCTTAAGCCAGTCACAAATTCAGGACAGAACCTGTCCTTTTATCCAATGGCTGAAGGGTTTACTCAGTAGGGTTTGATTTGGGACTTTGTCAAAAGCCTTCTGAAAGTCCAGCTAGGGCCTGTACCCAAGGAATAAAAAGTCTGCCAAGACTCTCCTTTTGCCTCTGAGCACCCCCAAGCCACGGTTTTTAACGAGGTTCCAGTGCTACAAAACGTGGAAAACGCGCAACAAAATACATGCACTTTAAACAACACTTCCAGCGCTCTTTCTGGAAGTCGCGGGTTTTCCTCGCTACATTTACCTTGGGGACGCTCCGTGGCAAAAGGGGCGGGGATTGCCGCCTGCACACACAGCAGTAACACAAGCAGCTTCACTTTCTAAAGCTCAGAACTGAAGAGCCAGAATCACGCAGAATTGCAACATTGTTGCAATCGCTGTGAGGTGTGAAATGGGTGGATGATTGCTAGGGGTGGATTTTAAAGCGATAACAGGGAAAGTGATGAGTGAATGAGCGATCGTGCGCTGGACAGGGTGGATTTTTGACAGCAATAACAGGGAAAGTGGTGAGAGTGAATGTTTTCCAGCACGAGAAGCCATTTCGGGGGGGGGGGAGATCTGGGAGACAAACAGAGAACCGATCGCTGTTTTTCCTTTGGACTTGTCAGGGATTGTCAGCACTCATGCACTGGACAGGGTGGATTTTTGAAAGCAATAACAGGGAAAGTGGAGTGAATCAGCGTTCGTGCACTGGACAGGGTGGATTTTTGACAGCAATAACAGGGAAAGTGGTGGGAGTGAATGTTTTCCAGCACGAGAAGCCATTTCGGGGGGGGGGGAGATCTGGGAGACAAACAGAGAACCGATCGCTGTTTTTCCTTTAGACTTGTCAGGGATTGTCTTCCTGGCTGTGGCCGCACCGAGCGCAGTCCCTCCCCATTCCCGCTGGCACCCTATCAACAAGAGCAGGGGCGGGGAGAAAAAGATGCGCGCAAAGAAAACACAGCTCCCCTGGCGACAGAAGTTGCGTTAAAAACACGTATTTTCCTGAGCCTCATGCGGACGCTTATTCCTGATTTGCATGGCACTTTTAAAGTCCACCTCAATAGAGTGACAGTAGAGTAAAAGTAGAGAAGTAAATAAGTCTTTTGGGGACTCAGCCATAGACAATGTCTACTTTATCCACGTGTTTATTGACACTCTCAAAGAATTCCAACAAGTTTGTAAGGCATGATTTACCTTTGCAGAAGCCATGCTGGCTTTTGTTCAGCAATGCTTGCTCCTCCATATGCACACTTGTCTTTAATGATAGTTTCCATAATCTTACATGGAACCGACGTTAAGCTAACTTGTCTGTATTTGCCTAGATCACCCCTGGATCTCTTTTAGAAGATTGGTGTTACTTTTCCTACCCTCCAGTCCTCAGGTACAGAGCTTGATGTTAGGGAAAGGTTATATATTTTTGCTACAAGGTCGGCAATTTCGCATTTGAGTGCCTTAAGGACCCTTGGATGAATACCATCTGGTCCCGGTGACTTGTTGACATTTAGTTTATTAAGACGTGCAAGGACCTCTTCCTTGGTTATCTTTGTCCAGTTTAATTCAGAAAATACAGGCCTAGCTACTGGCATGTATCCTCTGTCTTCCTTCGTGAATACGGAGGCAAAGAATTTGTTTAGTCTCTCTACAATTTCCATGTCTTCTTTAATTATCCCTTTCTGTCCTTTACCATCTAATGGTCCAACTGCTTTCCTGGCTGGATTCCTACTTCTGATATACTTATAGAAGTTCTTGTTATTTCTTTTGATGTTTTTAGCAATGTGCTCCTCAAAATCTTTCTTAGGTTTCCAAATGGTCATCTTGCATTTGTGTTGCCAGTGTCTATGTTCTGTTCTCCTCATTCAGACAAGCCTTCCATTTTCCAAATAAGCTCTTCTTGTTTTTAATGACTTCATCCACAGCACTTGTGAGCCACATTGGTTTCTTCTTGGACCTAGAAGTCCCCTTTCTTCTTTTAGCTATGCATTCTAGTTGCACTTCCATTATTGTGTTTTTAAGTAGTCTCCATGCATTTTGAAGTGATTTAACTCTTTTGACTTTCCCTTTGACTTTCATTTTTACTAGTTTCCTCATTTTGGGGAAGTTTCCCTTATGAAAGTTTAAGGTCTCTGTGTTAGACTTTATTAAGAACTTACTCCCTGTATTTAAGCTGAAGGTTATTGCATTGTGGTCACTGTTCCCAATTGGATCAGCTACAGTGACATCCTTTACCAGGTCTTGAGCATTACTTATGATCAAGTCCAGGACTGCCTTTCCCCTGGTTGGTTCTATGACTGTTTGCTCCATGGAACAGTCATTAGCAGGTCTAGGAATTTTCTCTCTCTTTCCTGAGTTGAACAGGAGTTTACCCAGTCTATGTAAGGATAATTGAAGTCCCCCACTATAACTACCCTATCTTTTTGGGATACCTCCTTTACCTCATTAATTGTTCATTCTAAGGACCCAGGTAGACTGCAGTCACTCAAGGAATTGCAGTGAACTTGCTGTCTTTCATCAGGAGATCTATGATTTTATTTTCAGAGTAGGAGAACTTGTTATTATTGGTGAGTTCAAATAGGTGAGAAAACTGGATTTCTGGTTCTTGCAGCCTCTATTACGTCTGAGGATGTCCTTCAGGTTAGAGATCCAGGCAGAGGAGAACTGGCAATGAGATTGTGTATCTTCTACAGCTCAGAAGTACATTTTAAGTATGAAAACATTTTCTGAATAGGATATTTCTGAGTTTTGACAGCATTGCTACCAGAAATGTGTATTACAAACTTGCTTGCCCCAGGCTAATGTTCTCTTCTGCAATTATAATGGGAGGGCAAACTGTTTTTTGATAAGATGGAGATTCCAATGAAAGATGTTTGAGTACAACTCTCTAGCTATTGCAGAACACCACAGGGCTGTTTATTTAATTGATGAAGATGATGTTGGATGCTGAAATATTAGCAGCAATTCACGTGTCATGAGCATTCAGTGGAGACTTAAAGAGTTTGTGCTATGTTCCACTGCTTCAGTTCCAGCACCAGCCTCATTCACCTCCAGCAAAGGCAATAATCTTGGAAACAACCAAATCTGGCAATGACAAATGTTAGCTTCCTTCATGGCTTTATATTCCAGATCCATGGAATCCTGATTCATTGATTCCTAGCATGGATACACCTGGGGCAAATCTATGAACCTGTCTGGAACGTATGAAGCAATCAAAATGTAACAACAGCCTCTCTCTATTTGCTTATAGATGTCCCATATATAATGCTGATTTTGATTCCCACAATCCACCATTTAATACACATCTGTGTAATGCAAATAATTACTACCTATTAGAAAGCCAAGAGGATGTGAAAGTGTGAAAATTTGATCACATTTTTGAATGTGAATTTGTTCATGTACATCTCTAACTAGGGGGATCATGGAGACCAAGTCCACCAATCCAAGAGCAGGGAAAGCCCCAACCAGTCACAGTATGAATGGAGCTACAGAGAAGTAGCCTAGATTAAGGGTGATTCCACACTGGCTGGTTGGAGCCTCTCTTTGTTCACACCAGTTTGCAGAAGGGAGTTTCCTAGTACATTAGCTGCTAGTAGGGAACCAGCCAAATTTCCCTAAGTCAATGATGGGTGTTTTTCCACTGTCAAAAATTACCCATTTTTTGCACCCATTTAGGACCCATTTGGGTGTGAGCCGGATTATCCCATTTCCACCACGGTACCCATATGGGACCCGATTGTTTCCACTGTCGTGGGGGAAATCCGGATCTAATGGGTACATTTTGGCCTTTAATCTGGATTTTCTGTAGACCCCATTAATGGGGTCTACAATGGGGTCTTTGGCCAGAAAATCTGGATTAAAGGGAGAATGTTTCCACTGTAAACAGGCAATGGGGTCCAAAGGAGGCTAGGGGGAGGTGATGTACCCATTGGGGGTCCCCTAAACCTAGGCTCCGAAGTCACTTTGAAGCCACTTCAAAGCCACTCCGAAGTGACCCTGAAGTGACTCCAAAGTCATTTCGAAGTTCATTCCGAAGATCAGCACAGATTTCAAAGGCACTCCGGAGCTATTTTGCACAGACTTCGAAATTATTTAGAAGTCAATTTGAAGTGGCTTTGAAGACTGCCCCCCCCCTGCCCCCCAAAACACCTGGGGTAATGGACCGACCCCTTGGGGGTTGATCTGGATTTCCCACATGGGTGCAAAGCTGTTTCCACAGCAGGGGTGTTAGCACCCATTGATAATGGGTGCTACACCTCCCATGGAAACACATTGGGTGCTTCCCATAATCCGGATCTACTAGATCTGGATTAAGGAATGTACCCATTCCTTAGATCCGGATCTTCTTAGATCTGGATCTAAGGGCTGCAGTGGAAAAACACCCGACACCTCAGAGGATTGTTCACATTACTGAAATTTTCCAGGATTACATTAAGCCAGAAAAGTTACATGCTACCAATCATGTAAAAGTAAAACCTTGCTATTAAGCAACAGCAGCAACACTGTTTTATGCTAGGGATGACTTTAATTAAGCTGCAGAGTTGGCTCAAGTTATATTGAAAAGGTATCTTAGTATATATGTTAAAGAGACCCTTATGATGCCCCTCCCGAAGTGGCAGCATTTTTACTGTTTTACTCATTCCAGTTCATCAGTGTCTTCCTTCTGACTTTTCACCCAACAAGCACTGTGTGCTTACATACTGTATTCTCCTCCACCACCCCAGCACACAATCCAAAATGGCAGGGACAGTGGGCAGCAGGTGGAAAGGCAATGATTAACTGGACATTTTCCCATTCTCCAGACTGGGTTGAGGGGAAGGAACAATACCACACAAATCAAGACAAGTGCATTGATTCACAGGAGAATTCTCATCCAGGAACAGAGGAGATCTGGACCAGAGGCCTAGGATGCATCCGGACTTCTTGATGCTGTGCATTGAAATGCGCGACCAGCCCCAGTTCATGGCAGTCTAATCAGCTAAGTGCAGGAAAGCCCCTGCTTAGCATCAGCATGGTGGTAGTCTCATTTTCCTCCACCCCATATCCTGAAGTCAACAGGATAGTTACTGTCCCCTGGAGTGAGGCATCATCCCTGGCATTAAAGCAACAGTTCATGCTTGCTATTTAGTAGTTCAGTTATTAGTGCAGAAGGTACCAAAGGCTTTGACCCTTGGCTTCTCAGGATGGCTGCGTTATGCTAAAGTAAACTTGTTTTTGAAGGCCTGCATTGTCACACATAAATCCCCCTACATCAACTGCTCCTCTGAGCAGCTTGTGAGACAGACTACTTTGACTTAGTACAATCAGGAAGGAGGCAAAATGTCTCATAAGCTTTTACACAGTTCATCAGCTTGGCAAGCCTTATTCATGCCTGGCTACCCATGCACTCCAAAACCAGAGCTGCACAAGTTGACTGAGCCTTAAGGGGATAGAATGGCCATTAACAAAGGTCACACAAAGGCCTCCATGGATATGGAAGCTGTCTTGATGTTCCTTCTTCCTAAGGCGAGGATGAGAGTTTGAAATATCACTATAAATTGCATCATCATCATTTATTATGGAAATGTTTATAAGACCTAGATGGTTTGCCATTAGCTTCTAACAGACCCTAAAGTATGTATTGTTAATCTTTATTTTAAAATCTGTTTTTCTTTGGTTAAGCTGCTGCACACTGAAATTCATCACAAGATAAGAAGAAGAGCCCCCAAACAGAGGAACTCTATAGTCACCTGCTTACTTTTCTCTTTGGATCTTTGCTATTCATTCTCTTGCCTTTTGGTTTCTTGGGTTTTTGAATTAGTGTATAGATAGATAGTAGATAGATTTTTTTTTTCAAAATAGACTCTTATTTGTAATTAGGGTGAATTTCACAGTGACTATTATTTTGTGTGCAACTATTTTTATAATCTGGAAAACTTACTTGTTTTAATATTAGTTGATGCGTTATATTGCCCAAGTATTCTTTGTTTCATTATGAAAATTGTCTGCAGTGAGGGCAACAGATGGAGAGAAGGCCACCTTTCAAATGGTCACACAGGGAAAAGAATTTCAGCAGACATTGCCTGCATGATGAGCGACATCTGCTGAAATCCTTCATTTATGCAGCTGTTTAAGATGTAAAAGCTCTGCTTTCATTCTACCTGGCCACCCAGAAGCCATAGATCATTAACAGTAAATGTGACTAATGTCACTGACTCCACACTGGCCAGTATACTAGATCAGCAAGTATACTAGGAGCCTCCCTTCCATAAGCTGGTGAGTGGGACCTCCCTTAAACAGTCCCAACATGCAGAAGGAAGGCTCACAGCATGTTTGCTGGTTTCATGCATCAGTTATCCTGGACTCGCCCTAAGGCTTCATCTGCATTATGTGAAAGATGCAACCTCTTATTGCTCAAAGGTTTATGTGGGCAAATGAGCACATTTCAGTCATGGGCCAGATCTCCCACCAAGAATCCAGAGAGGGCACACAATGTCAAGTAGGAAGTCCCATCTCAACATGCCTCATCATGGGAAATGTGTTAAGCTGGTGGTGTCCAGGGCAAGGGTGCCAAGGAAGGATAGGATTTCACATGCTCTTCCAAGCCCTGTTACTCAAGAGAGTCTGCTCTGGAGCCATGGAGGTCTTGATGTACTCTTTAAGACCATCAAGTCAAATGATCAACTTTTGACAAAAGGGCATCCTGTTAAGTACGGAAACAGATTAAGGAAAGAGAAACGGGTGTTCTGGCCTTTGCTCACAAGGCTCAGTCAATGGCTCTGGAGTCTAAACCAATCACTGTGTCTCTCAAACCAACTTACCTCTTGTAGAGCTGCCTTATTTCTCAGAGCTGCCTCCCGATCTTTGGAAGGGGGTACGATATAAACTTAAGTAAAACAAATTTGTTAAAATGAATATAAGTTGCCATTTTCAAATATGATAATTTAAACCACATGCAATAAGAAGTTTAGGGTGATGTCGGAAGACAGTGCCTTGGGAAACATCCTTCAAATCATCCTCTTGACTTCAACTGTGGGATGGAAGGGGTGAAGAAGCTGGTACGCATGTATTCCTCAATGACAAGGATTACTGGTAATGCAGGTCAGGTGTCCTGACTGGGATTATGCTCCATCCTGCGGAGATGAAGTGTACCTACAGTGGGTGGGACCTCCAATATTCCACAGTAATGTGCAGAAGGGAGGCCCATGGTACACCTGCTGGTACGTGCAGAAAGGGTATATGAAAGCGGCAATGCTCCCAAGGCATCTTTATGGTTATGTGAATGGGATATAAGAGTGGAAGGATTGCATGTCTTGCTTCTTCAGGGTGCTTTAGGTTTGTTGGATAAGTGCAGCATCTGCATGCCACAGTAAATGGTCATTAAAACATTCACGAGCTTTTCTTCTACCATGCCACTGCCATCTAGGCACGTGCCAACAATATTCAGCACTTTTGCATGCAGATGCAAATGGGTCTTCTTTTATAGGCCAGCCTTCATGTGTGAAACAAAGTTATCAACCCTTTGGCTATAGCTTTCTTATTTTCTGCCGGCAGCAGTGAAAGCTGACCAAACACTTTCCCCAAGTGGCTGGCTGGCCACCCGCTTTCTTGTGCACTGTCACCAGAGAGAGCAAGCAGCCAGCCACCTCCAGAGATGCTTGGGAGGCAGCCAGGTATCCCCTTTCCCAATAGAGTGGCAGAGCTGCTGGGGACAATGGCCAGCCTCCTCAAACTGGCTGCTTCCCTGGGAAGGGCCTGTCTTTGACCCTTTGATGGAGGTCCAAAGTGAAGTCAAAGTCTCCCACATCTACAGGGGCTGCATGGAAAATCACGCACATGCTTACTGCTGTCACCAAGGAAGGAGGAGGAGGAAGAGTAGGAGTTAGCTTTTATACCCTGCATTTCTCACCCATTTAAGGGGGTTCAAAGCGACTGGCAAAGTTTTCTGTTCTTCTCCCCACAACAGAGACCTGTAAGGTAGGTGGGGCTGTGAGAGCTCAGAAAGAAAGCTGTGACTAGTCCAGGGCTTTGTGGAGGAGATGGAATCAAACGCCGTGACTACAAGCTATGAGTCTGGCACTCTAACCACAAGACCAAACTGGCCCACTTAGTATCTTCTGGGCATCCTGTAACTTCCTTATAAGGAAATGTTAGGGAGCTGGGGAAAGTAGGCAGTATGTGACTATTATTATTTATTTATTATTTATTTACATTTCTATCCCGCCCCATACCCAATGGTCTCTGGACGGGTAACAACATATTAAAATAGAATATACATTAAAAGGCATTAAAAATTCACACACGTGTAAAACAATATACAATATGTTTAAAATGACAGTGTCTGTACTGGGCGGGGGAGGGACATAAGCAGCTCAGCCAAAGGCCAGGGCAAAGAGGTGCGACTTCACCACCCTCCTAAATATATATAAGGAGGGGGCATGACGCACCTCGAGGGGGAGGCTATTCCATAGTCTGGGGGCCATCACAGAAAAGGCTCTCTCCCGGGTGCCCACCAACCTCACTACTGAAGGTGGTGGGACAACCAGGAGGGCCTCACCACTTGATCTTAAGGCACGGGCAGGTTGATATGGGAGAAGGCGTTCCTTTAGATATTTGGGGCCCAAGTCATTTAGGGCCTTATAAGTCAGAGTCAAAACCTTGAATTGGGCTCGGTAGTGAATTGGCAGCCAGTGCAATTCTTTTAAGACTGGCGTGATGTGCATCCAGCTAGGTGTTCCGGTCAGCACTCTCGCGGCTGCATTTTGCACTAGCTGCAACTTCCGAACCGTCTTCAAGGGTAGCCCCATGTAGAGTGCATTACAGTAGTCCAGTCTAGAGGTTACCAGAGCATGGATAACTGTGGCTAAGTCGTCTCTATCCAGAAGAGGCTTCAGTTGCCGGACTAGCCGTAGTTGGGAGTAGGCGCTCCTGGCCACAGCCTCCACCTGAGCTTCAAGTGTTAGCGTGGAGTCCAGGAGTACACCCAGGTTATGGACCTGTCCCTTCCAGGGCATTGCAACCCCATCAAGGATAGGGTATCTCCCAACTACCCGGACCCGAGACCCTGTAACACACAGCACCTCTGTCTTGTCTGGATTCAGTTTCAATTTATTCACCTTCATCCAGCCCATTACTGCCTCCAGACACCTGTCAAGCACTTCAACCACCTCTCCTGATTCAGATGGTACAGAGAGATAGAGCTGGGTATCATCTGCATACTGATGACACCTTACTCCAAATCTCCTGATAACCTCTCCCAACGGCTTCATATAGATGTTAAATAGCATGGGAGATAAGATCGATCCCTGAGGAACCCCACAGGTGAGTTCCCAGGGAGTCGAAGCAGTATCTAGCACACAACTGCTGCTATTACCATATATATGCAGGACTTTCCCCCTTACTCTGTGACCATTGCCAGAGAGAATGTGTTTTTGTGAGAGGGAGAAAATCACCCTGCAGAACTGACAGTACATTGTGGCCACTCTACCGTAGCAGTTGCAACATGTTATGGAATCCTATTTACCAAGTCCCACCAGAGGCTCACCTTGGCTGAACTGTGTACCAGAAGTTGTTTTTGTCTTTCTCAGTAAGTGTTCATCCATCTAGTGCTTTGTCCATTTACTGCAAAGACTGGAACAACCAGATAGGCATTTAGTTGTACAAAGGGGATTCATGGTGCTCACAACATCTTATTGCCCTTTGCAGTTTAAAAATAAATCCAGTGTTACACCGAGGCCCCATTTCCACTTATGTTTTAAAATGTTTTGGAAACATTTTGGAAATCCTTTGTCCCCATTCAAGTCTTGAGTCCCGGACTTTCCGAGGAGTAAATCACCCAAAAACGCATTTTAAAAACCCTTGGAAAAACAGCTCTCACTCCTGTTTTTGCTGCTCGCCCACTATCTTTTTTGCTTTGGGGACAGTACCACAGTATTGCTCCTTCTTTCCCCCTTTTGCTCCTTCTTTCCCCCTTTTTTCCATGCACATTCAAAGATCCAGATCTTCAAGATCCAGATCTTTGAGATGGGGTCCTCCTGGAGATCTGGATCTTGAAGATCCCCAAAGACCCCATTGTGGACACCTTTAATCAGATCCACATGAAATCCAGATTTAAGGGTCTGAAAGACCCATTAATTTCCCCTGACCTCATGGGGACAGGGCCTTGCAGGTGGGGCCTTCAGTGGGGTCCAGTTGGGGACAGGGCCTTTCCGATTAGTACCAATCAGGTACTAATTGGGTTCCTAATGGGGACTTAGAAGGGTTCTAAGCCCTAGTGGGAAAAGGCCCTTGAAATGACAGTTGCCCAGTTTCTGTTGCTTCCTGTGAATCAGTTGTGAATCAGCTGCCCTGCAACCTTTTTTAATATTAAGTACCAACTGTCTGGTTCTGGTTTGCTGCCTGTTGGCACTTACCCTGTGGAGCAGTTCCAAACATTCCTGGAAAGGCCTGTCCACATGCTACTGCTACGACTACTGTCCCAGCACCTGTCCTGATCTTCACTAGCTGTGGACAACTAGTGAACTCCCGGTCCAATCCAGCACGACTTGGGAAGATGAATCTGCTGCTGTTTGCACAATGTAGCACTATTTGATTCCTTATAGACTGTTGTCCCTGGCTGCCCTATATTTTAAAGCTTCTTGCTGTCCTAGTCCAAGAAACAACTAATTCAATCATCTGTATGAAATGCACCTTTTCATCGGCTGGATAGAAGCCCCAGTCATTTTTGTCTTGATTCACAATGACAACTCAGAGCAAGTGACCCATTTACAGGGGCTTTCTGAGGTTTACTGCCAGCCAGCAGATTGCCCTGGAAAGCATCTGTGAATGTGGGGTGATGACATTTTGCTGCACAAAATAGAGCAGCATGGAACCCTCTGAAAATAGGACTCAGTGTAACACCTCCCACGCTCACTCCACCCACTGCCGAAAAGGATTTAGGGTTGCTTACCATGGCCATACGTAAAAGCCCACCATTACTCATGACTGCAAAAGGGATGAGAAGGAGAATACATGCATCAAACCCATAGTCATTATTTTTAAAGGGCTGTTTTCCTCTTTTGAAACTGCTGCCACTATTTGGTAACCTTTCAAATAACAGCGATATATCCAATCCTATATATATATATTTAGAAATGTTAACTTTAAACAATGTTTTATTTATTAAATTCTTTGCCTGCTGTAACTGTAACTGCATTTCAGTTATCAGAACTGTTCTCTATTCCTGGTTCAGGCTGATCTGAATTGTTCAGCTGTATTATTTATTTATTTAAGCATTTATTTCCTGCCCATGACCCAAAGGGCCCAGGGCTGGTCATGACAATAAACCATAAAAAGATGCAAAGCATACATTAAAAGATAACCCTCCCTCCTTCCTTCCCTCCCTCCCTCCTTCCCTCTAGCAGCAACAGTAAACACTCATAGAAGCATAGAAGACAGCAGATGCTCTCCTCCTTCTACTTTAAAACATTAATCCAGGGATGGCAGTTCTCCAGATTTTGTTCAAATTCAGCTTTGTTCATGGTCAGGAATGATGGCATACTAGGGAAACCACAGTCAGAAGGCTGCAAATTCACTAACTTAATGGAACCAAAGTTGAAAACAAATCTGCTGTGCAGTGTTCTAAGAGGACAGTTATTATTTGAAAAGTAGCACTGTTCTGTTTTCACAAAAGCACTACAGCCAAGTAACATTGCTGCCAGATTCAATGTCAACATCCTCACATTCCCTTGGATTATAGAATCTGCTCCCAAGGGCACTGTGATAGAAGAAGGCTTAAAAGAAGGCCCTGCATGGGCCAGGCTAGGTTCCATTGCTGCAATCCCCAGAACATTCCTTGGTCCAGAACGCAAGTGATATGGGATGAGCACAGAACTGCAGAAGGAGGGCTCATGGTGGAACGCGTATGCCACTAGTGATGAGACATGTGAACTTTGCACCCGCTGAGCAGTCTCATAATTCAACAAGATTTCAGGGAATGTGCGGTCTCTGAACCATAAACATGCCATGAAGATCACACCCTGCTTTATCCACCCTCACAGGTTTGTTATAAAGATCTTAAAAGCTTTTGCTGTGGATCAGCAGAGATGCACACAAACTCTAAAATTGTGGTTCAGTTCAAACCAAACTTAACTACATGATATTCAATTCAAATTTATTTATTTATTATTTACATTTCTATCCTGTCCCATACCTGAAGGTGTCTGGGCAAGTAACAACCATTAAAACAACAGATTAAAAACAGAATATACATTAAAAGCACTTCAAAAATTCAACAAATGAATTCAACAATTCATTTTAAAACTCCGTGTTTAAAATGATAGTATCTGTACTGGGAAGGGAAATATAATCACCTCAGCCAAAGACCAGGGCAAAGAGGTGCGTCTTCACAGCCTTCCTA
This sequence comes from Aspidoscelis tigris stejnegeri, assembly GCA_023333525.1. Classification (NCBI taxonomy): domain Eukaryota; kingdom Metazoa; phylum Chordata; class Lepidosauria; order Squamata; family Teiidae; genus Aspidoscelis; species Aspidoscelis tigris. The sequence goes on from JALMGA010000001.1 coordinate 35,530,039, forward strand.
AATATATATAAGGAAGGGGCATGATGCACCTCAAGGGGGAGACTATAGGTCCAAGTTCAAACTTTGAACAGGTTAGAACTGGGATAAATCATTTTTCTCTATAAGGTTTTGCAGCTATTGTGGTCGTGTAAGAGAAGAGAACAGTAAAGTGGTGCAACTCCTGTCCATGTAAAGAACTCAGAGTGTTCTGAAGGGAAAAAGTAAAGATCCCCCCCCCCAAAAAAAAATTGAGCTTAGGTTCTAGTGACTACATAGAAACAGCCATGCCATTTTCTTACCAACAATTTGGATGTGGTTTACCATTATCTTCCTCTTGGAGATGCTAAGGTTAAACCTGTGATGTTCTGCTTTTAATGCAGTTGCTCTGCTGCTGCCACTCCTGAGTGTTCTGGAAAGAGAGGAAAAATACAAAGAAAAAGAACCAATAACTGCAGATTTTCAGTACAAAAAGTAAGTAACACAATGAAAAATGTGTTTCGTCAAATCCTTAGAGACTTTCAGAGAAACACCTGACATTAATTTCAACAAATACTCAATTACAAGCTTTGCAAGTAGTTCACAAATCAAGCAGAGAAATGGATCATTTCAGAAAATATGGAAACACACTAAATTTTAGGAGCACTGTAATTTATATCTACCGGTAAGTACTCTTCTGAATACTATTAATTTTAATTTCCTGTACTAATGCACTATAAGCAGTGACTGGGATGTATTTTGTCTCACTAAGGTAATTTTTCATGTCTGAAATGGATGAAAACATGTCAGAATTATTTTAATTAAAATACAAACAAGGATTAGGCATCTGCTGGCAATGAAAGACTTGCTTATGAGTAAAGCATTTGACATTTGACATGGAAATAGAATTCACAACCTTGAACACACTTTAAAGCAAAAGAAGTAACATAGAAAAGGAATTGTAATACTCTTTACCATATGGCTAACACTTTGCTACTTCTTAAGGATGGATTAAGAGACAGATTGCTTACACTGCATAGCACTTTAATATGAAGCATGAAATAAAACAAAAATGACATTGATATCTACAGAAATGGAGGCCCCTGTGAATCTGTAAATCAGCGCATTCCCCCTTTTATTAAAAAAATATTTTTCTCCAAAAAACTTAAAACATACAATATTAAGAAAATTAAAATTATACAATTGTTAGTCTCTTGATTACGTTTGCTGACTTCCCATCTCCTTCTTGGTATTTCCTTGTACCTCTAATGTTCCCCCATCCAATTATTTTCTCTTCTTTCCCCACTTTGTCTAATTTCATACTTAGTTCTCAAAACCTGTAATTAATATATAATTTTCTTATCTCTGTAAATCAATAAAAGATTGTCAATGCTTAATAAAATTTACTACCAATGTATCTCTTATCAAATTGGTTAATTTGTCCATTTCTGTAAATTCCATCATCTTAATTAATCCAATCCTATATTGTTGGAATATCTTCCGTTTTCCACCTCTGAGCATATAAAAGTCTAGCAGCAGTTATATATTTTATTAACACTATCCATTCATAGAGATTAGTTTATTCCTGTCATGGTCAGCCAGGTAGAGGATGAGGAGGATGAGGAGGACTCACTTCCTCAGGTACTGGAGGAACCTGAGGTAATGCCAGGACCCACCTCTGACCCCCCAGCCCCATTGGAGCCTGGAGTTCAACAGCCCAGCCTGGCCACAGCAGAAGTACAGGATGGGGGAGACATGGAACAACAGAGCCTAGAGATCCCCAGCTTTAAGCAAAGGAGAGCAGAGAAGCAAGGGTTAAGAAGATCCAAAAGGCTCGCCCAGAGACAGGCTGATCACCTACACCTGTGAACTGAATCTGCAAAGTTAAAACACAGGGCAGACGCCCAAGCCCTTTGTCAGAAGCTATTGGTTCTTCTTTTGGAAAGCTGCTCTATCTGACCTGGAATACCTGGCTATTGTGACTCCGGACTGGACTGTGGCATTGCCCTCTGAAACCCTAGACTCGGACCGCTCATTGACCTTGGCTCTCTGGACTGCGTTGCTCTGCTGCTGAATAAACGGCCTTGACAAGTGAGTCGTTCTTATCAGCTCTGTGTCTGTAGGAGCGTGCCGGCAGCTTTCCCGGACAATTCCCTCATTCTTTTCACTATTTTTTTTATTTTTTAATTACTTAATTTACATTTTATCCTACCCAGAGATCGCAGGGCAGGTAACAACATTTAAAATCAAACATATTAAAACAATAACAGTATATATTAAAACAACAGTGTCTGCAAGTGGGAAGGGAAAGTCTATTCCCATTTAAACAAAGGCCAGGACAAAAAGGTGCATCTTCACTGCCTTCCTAAACATGTGAAGGTGCTTGAGGCACCTCAAGGGGAAGCCTATTCCATAGCCTAGGGGCCATCACTGAGAAGGCACTCTCCCAGGTGCCCACCCCTTTTTCTATTGAAGGTGGTGGTACAACAGGGAGGGCCTCCCCTCCAGATCTTAAGGCACAGGCAAGTCAATATGGAAGTAGGTGTTCCTTCAGATATTTGATGCCCAAGTCATTTAGGGTCTTATAAGTTAAAGTAAACAACTTGAGTTGAGCTCAGTAGCAAATCGGCAGCCAGTGCAACTTTTAAGACTGGTGTAGCCATGTTCTATTAACTATATCACTAGACAAATTGATACAAATTTTGAATGTGACAAATATTTGTGCACATCCCTATACTGATGCATGCAGCAGTGATGTTCCTGTATTTTATTATTCATTAGATTAGCTGTTACTTTCAGATATTTAAACTGAAATAGACAATAAGTGACTATCGTATAACCATAGGCTTAAGTGAGCTTAATCCATTTTCTAAAAAAAAATTCTTAAAAATATCAACTTGTAAAATCAATTTAAAAGTGGGGATAGCAAACAGGGATGCAACCCTATGAACAGGTTTCTTATTGCTGGAAATTTAATTTATGTAAAATGAGAAATAGTTTAATTAAATTGGAACTGTAAGCCCCATACATTTAATTGTATCCAAGCCAGATCTCTCTGGATGATTTCTGTGCTACTTCCTGGGGAAGGTTTAGCAGAATAATTATTTTACTACAATGTCAATATATGAGAATGATCAAAATTTTGAATGATCATTAGAAAATTCAGTAAATTGCTCTCATGTGCTTTGAAACTGGCACATCAAATACCAGTGATGCAAAAATGTGTTGTGATGCTATCAGAGTCCTTGTTTCAGATTTTATGGCTCACTCTGAATATGCAGCTGTGCAGGGAGGCATTTGCATTCCCTAGTCACATTTCTCACCTTCTGTTGACCAAATTGTATCCAAAAAGGCAGCTGATGGGGATGGACCTACAGGAGGAGCTGTGAGCTAATAGCATGATGGACAAATGCTCTGTGCTTCAATGAGGGTCCTAGATTACTGCTGTGAGAGGAACTCTGCTCAAAGCAGTAACATTTCTTCCTGAGCATAAGCCTCCCTTTTTCCCTTAGGTGAGTTCCCAAAAGGTCTTCTTGGGTTTTATCAAAAATATAAAACCAGTAAGCCAAAAACAGTGCTCTCTCACCCCTTTCTGGAATTTTCCGCTCTTTAAGGATTATGTCCAAAAGCTGCTGCAGCAATGGAATGTCCTTTGATTTCCTGGATATCAATGGTCAAAGGTGATCCAAAGGCATGGTCTTGGAAGAAGAAGAAGACTGAACACCTGAGTCCACCTCTTAATTTTATTCTGTGAGAACTGGCCGTATGTCAGTTTCACATGCTTGAAACAGTATCGAGGCTTTTAGTGGTTAGGAGTTCTATTCCTCCTTCCCCCAAGATAAGTCTGTTTGAATTCTTTTGTCAGTGTCTGTCCAAACTGCCATAAATCTTCCTCATTGCTAGGGCCTGGGGCAGAAGCTATCTGTTAACTATAGGTGGTAGGATCTTCATCCTCCAAGAAGGAATCAAATGCCAAGGACTGAAGGTAGGGTAAGGACTTAGCTTCTCAATGATAGTGGCCTCTTTTGTTATTTGGCTAAGTCCTGGGACCAAGCAAAAATATTTTGATCATACAATTTCTACAATTGATCTATAGCTCCCCAAAATGGCAGGAACAGAAAATAGCAAAATTTGGCCTCATGTCCTGATGGCAAAAATAAAAGCTTCCTGAAAGCCAAGTCTCCTATTATCATCCTATAGATATCACAGCATGTGGGATGGGAACCTTAAGCTGGAAGACATCTTCCTTTTTCTAAGAAAGCCCTGGTGGCTCAGATCAGCAGAAATCCATGAGCCCCATTAAGAGGACAAGCAACAAATCTGGCAAGATAAAAAATCATTGATTTTTTGGGAGTTTGGGTCCATCTGATAATATTTGCATTCAAAACTTAAAATCTTATTTTGTGACACAAGGCAATTCTGTTTGCATCATGCACAGACTTCGGTATGCAAAGGCTGCATGGAGGTGGGGCGGCATGGGGTTACATGCCTGTACAGTCACAATCACCATAGCAATAGACCAGCATGTATTACTACCACTGCTATCGTATGGATAGTCCAGGACAGGGTTGTCCACATTTCACCATAGCCCAGGTAGTTCTGGGTGAATGTGACCACCAGCCACCATCACTGATCTTGACTGCTGTGGGATACTTCCTACTGCACTTAAATGCAAAATCACCCTTAGATTACTAGTCTAATCCAATAGAAATCATCTTCAAGTGTTCTTAGAGGCTCTCCATTTTTCCTATTGAGGTTTTGACTGTTTTCCACAGCATTTGAAAACATTTCCTATCTTTTTATTTCAGCTCTCATGATTCTTAGCCACTGTGTGACTATGAATAAGGGAAGATTTAGTACAAAAAAAAAAAAAGAGCAACCTTTTCAGATTGTGGCCCTCAACCAAGAGTGCTTCACTGTGCAAAGTGCTGCAGCTGCTATTTTGTTCCATGGGTCATCTGTAAGCTACAAATAAGAAGCTCCAATACGAGGCACTTGAAGCATTTTCTACATGTATTCTATTTTTGGAGCACACTCACTTTATGTGAGCACTTGTATCTGTCATCAGCAGATCGATGGCCAACATCTTATTTACGCTACTGTACTGTGACACAATGTCAAGCCTACATTTCATTTATAGTTCAATGGTCCAGTGAAGGTCATTGCTTTTCTAACGTTGTGACAAGTACTCTCTTGATCATTTTGTCAGCTGATCTGACAGAACTTCAGAACTTCATCATCAAGTCTGAACATGCCATGTAAAACAAGAGTCAGTTATAGCTACCGCTGCGCTTAAAGCAGCCTGGAAATTCACGCCACAGAAAAATGGTGAAATCTAAAACTCTTTGCAGGTGCAGCTTTCCTGAGAATAGCAAAATATGGAGAAATGAGGAAAGAACAGATTTAAGAATGCAGTCTCAAACAGGATGTACACAAATGGGGCGGGGGTTTGCATTCGATTTGTATCGAATTGAATGTAAGGAAAATCATATTTGTTCAAATCGATCCCATTCAAATGTTGTAGGATTCTATTTGATGTGAATGCATTCGTACAAATTCATATGAATATCTTATACAAGAGCATACGTATCCGATACGTATCCGATACGTATCCCGTAACATATCCGCTTTGAAAGTGTCAAATCCGCCCTGAATCCAGTTTGAATCCACTCTCAAACCATGTTGAATGCACTCTGGATCCACGGCAGATGCGATTGGCACAGCCACTTTTCCACCTCCCTGTTTCATGAATGTTCTGAATCATTCATACAAACACAAATAAGGTATGAATGTCATAACATTTCATTCATATACAAATGTCCGAATTTGTACAAATTCATACAAATAATTAATGTAATGAATATTCGTGCACATCCCTAGTCTCTAACTAATGTTGGTCTGTGTCCTCTGGTGCATAGCACTAGTGGGGATATTTCCTTTTGATTTCCCATCCATATGGTTTTGTAGTAATCAATATTTATGTTTTTACAGGTTGTTGTGTACTTAAAGTTTATTGATTTATCTCTTTTTCTCTTGCTGGATTTGCTTGCCCTGAGATTTATGTAATAGGCTCGTATAGAAATCAGAGTAAACATGAACATCTTTGCAGAGATGCTGACAAAGAGTGTCTCACTGCCCTTTTTTTCTTTTTTGAGACAGGAAATGTTAGCAAGATAGCCTACGATCATTTGCATGCAAGCCAGATGCTTCAATCACAAGGACTGCATCCACACAGGGAAGAGGGGCAGACAAATTCTTTTGACTCCATTTAGCCTCAAGATTCTAAAACAAAGAGCCCTATTAACTACTCTTTGTATGGCTACCAGAAGATGACTGAACAGGTTAGCTTACAGCAGCATTCGCTGCTGGAAATAGAAAATGCATCAGACTTCCACCATCACCTTGGGTCCACAGCACCATATGTTTTGGTTCTTTGAGGAGTCACTGCAGTGCAGATACCTCACCAGAACAGATGCAGTCAAGGCTGAAAACTGTACTTTGTAAAGGAGACGTTGGCAGGATCTGCACAGTCTCACTGGCTGACTGCACATCACTGATGCCTGGTTCACTCCAAGGGGTGGATCCCATTCCTGGAAAGTTCTACTCTGCAGAAACACAGCAGGTCAAGATTATTCCTGCCAACACCATGTAGAAATAGGCAGCGGCTGGAGGTGTCTACAGCCTGCTCTATAGACTAGTGAGATTTCACAAGGCTCCAAAAAATGTCCCCCTTCTAAACCCAATATCTCTTGCCCACTGGGGGAAGGGGGCAAGATGGCAGGAGAAAAATGCTAATGAGACTAGAATAGATTAACACATTTTAGGTAGCAACTTCCCCTCATATCAAGACTCTTTGCCCATTGTTTTCACTAACCTACACCCTCCAATAAGAGAAATACTCATTTCTCTCATTGTTTACGAAGTATGATTTGGGGGGGGGGGTAAGTTTTCACTTATAGTTAGGGATGTGCACAAATCGTGATTTACTGTTCCAGTTTGAATTAAAACTGGGCTTGGCAAATGGCACTTACTGTAACTGTTAGAATGCAATGGAAATCAGAAGAAGGAGAAGGAGAAGAGAAAAAGAAGAGTTGGCTTTTATACCCTGCTTTTCTCACCCCTAAAGAGATTCCAAGTGGCTGAGAAACCTACTGTTCTTCTCCTCACAACATTCACCCTGTGAGGTGGGTGAGTCTGTGACAGCTTAGAAAGAGAGCTGTGACAAGCACAAGGTCATCCAGCTGGCTTTGTGTAGGAGAGCGGACTCGAACCAGGAAGCTACCAGTTAACGGACTGATGCTTTAACTAGGGACGTGAAGAAAGCACATGCCCCCTCCCTTCAATTAGATTCAAATCTAAGGGGGCTTCACTTACTGCATGAATATTCATTGAAACGCCTCCATATTCCCCCTCAGTGCTGTCACCCTTTGCCACCACTACCACTGCCATCGTGCCCTCTTTAGAGCCTCAATTGGGCCTCCCAGAGGTGTGCACACAGATGGAGAGGCCACCTGCTTTGGCAATTCACAGGAAATTTCACAATACAGAAATTGCGGGAAATGTTGTGCGATTCTCCACAATTACTGGGGAATCATGCAAGATTTCCTGCTATTCCCAAATGGGGGCAGCCTATCCAGTTGTGTGCACACCTCAGGGAGGCCTAGTCCAGTTGAGCCTCTGAGGAGGGAGGTGGCGGCAGGTTCCATATTTAAAGGTAAGAGTCATGGCCGTGCGAGACATGCGGTGGGGGATGGGCAAATCAGGCCACATTGAAGCCTCTATGAAACTTCAATGAAAGCTGGATACATTTGTTTTGCTTGCAAAGAGGAGCCTATGGATTTTGGCCCCTTTGAATTTGCACGCAAATTGTTGAAGCTTTGAAACTGAATGCTAATTTGAAGCTGACGAATATTTTTCGCCCATCCCTAACTCTAACCACAAAACCAAACTGGCTCATAATACTCTGTCCATTCTTTTCTGAGCAATTCCACCTTCATGAGATGGTGGTGCACAAAAAAACCTTAAAGGATAAATGTTGTTCAAAGGGTGGAGAAAGCATGTGTAGAACTGTTTGATAGATTGTACTTGCAGTGCATATATATCTCTGGCCTAGACTGTTTTGTTTTTTTTTTTAGTTGGGTTGTAGCCTGTCAGAAGTAAGAAGCAGCCTGCAAAATACTTTGGATGTGTAGTGCTTCCCCTAGTAATGATAAGCAAAATGTCTTGAGATTTTTAAAAACGGACAGCCAAGGGTTGGTCAGGTGCAGGGCATCTGAAGGGGCCGCAATAAAAGCAAACTCCTCCCACCCTACTTTCCAAAAAGTTGGGATGAATGACTCTGAGGCCACCCATTTTATTTATTTATTTAGACAATAAATTTATTTTGGAGGGTTTGGCCTGAGGATAGTTTGCAGATCATCACATCACCCACACACCATGCTGAAAATAAAGTCAGTATTCTCCAGTTAGCATGTCCAGCTCTGCTCATGACAGTTCAAGCACAAAGATGTTCTGGATGGAGCCACCACAATCCCTATACCAGCAGCCTTTCACTGCTGGTTCTAGTCAGCCCTGACAATGTCAGTTACGCCAAAAACGTTTACTTCTTTGGTGTGTTTAAGAATAAAATGGGCCTTGGCTCACAGGGAAGGCATTTCTTGCTTTTCTTCAGGCAAGATAATGTCTCTAGTCTGATGTCTGGAGAATTTCTTGTCTATGTTTGTTTTCAATGAAACCAACAGCTGGTGGCAACCGTGATGAAAATAACTCAAGTTGGTATAAGTCTGTTTCATATAATTTTAGGAAACAATGTAGTCCATTTTAGCCATGACAATTATTTAGCTATCTGGATAGTTTCTTGTATCAGAGTTGTGGGTGGGCATATAAACTTTTTTTTTAAGCAAGAGGCGGAGAAGGAGGAGATTAAAATATCCTATTTCCTATATTATAGACTTGAGTATAATTTTAGTTCGTTGAGCCCTAGTGTGTAAAGATAGTACAATCAAAATGCCTTGCACTTATTATCAGTGTACCCTTGCTTAGCAGTCTCATTTTTCTCCCTCAATTGCCTCTTTTTCAGAGAATGAAGGAGTTTATGTGGGTGTACAACAAGAAGAATGAATCAATTTTATTGGATCAATGTTATTGATTAGTCATTTGACCATATCAAAGTCATAAGAAGGAGGAGTTAGTTTCTATAACCCTCTTTTTTCACCCTTCTGTTGTTCTTCTCCCCACAGCACTCTGTGAGGTAGGTGGGGCTATGAGAACTCAGAAAGGGAGCTGTGACTAGCCCAAGGTCACTTAGCTAGCTTCATGTGGGACTGAAGAATCAAACTGGAGACCTCCAGTTATGAGTCCAGCACTCTAACTGCAAGACCAAGTTGTGAACAAGTGCTTTCTGCTTTCTCTGGGGGAGTTGATTTTCTACACCAAAAGTAGTACTTGTGTAACTTTGATGTTTTCTACCATGAAGAATAATTATTTTCAAAGGTAAATTGTTCTTGACTGAACATCATGGGCCACATCCCCAAGCAACTTATTTGCCTCTCTATTGTCCCTCTATTCCGGTGATGGCCAACCTATGATACTTTGAAGTTCACTCCGAAGATCAGCACAGACTTCAAAGGAGCTATTTTGCACAGACTTCGAAGTGACTTCAAAATGACTTCGAAGCCACTTCGGAGATTGCACCCACTGTCCCCCCAAACACCTGGGATGACAAGCAGACCCCTCATGGGTAGATCCGGATTTCCAAATGGGTGCTCCAGTGTTTCCACGGAAGGGAGGCTATCACTCATTGCTACTGGGAGCTAGACCACCCATGGAAACACATTGGGTACTTCCCTTAATCCGGATCTATTAGATCTGGATCTTCTTAGATCCGGATTAAAGGAGTGCGGTGGAAAAACACACATATACAGAATCACATAGGTGGCAGAGATCTTACATTCAAATATTATGGCAGGCAGCTAGCCCTGCCTGACAATCCCCTCATATCTTCTGCAAGTGGGGCCTTCTGTTCTGAGCCTTCAGCTGAACTATTTAAAGCTGCTTTTTTTTTTTTTGCTTTTGTTTAGGCTCTGAAGGAGACTAACCTGATGCCTATTAGTATCCTACTCCACCCTAGAATCATCCCCCAATATTCCCCACATTTAATGATCTCCTGAAGAACCTCTCCAGCTATCAACAGACACCTTTACGGTTCAGCTAGCACAATTCTATCAGAGGACAGTTGTTAACATGGGTTGCTAAATAAAAAGAGACTGGGATTTTTTCAGTATTTCTTGGTGATCTGATAGAGCTAATACTTCCAAGGTTAGGTCTGTTATGCAATGCATGTGTGTTGGTATCTGCATTTTGTTATCAGCAATGAACGCTGACACTGCAGCTGCTGTTTCTAAAAAGTGGCAGAGGAAATCCTATAATATACTCTGCGATTGCATTACAAATCCTGAGGCATGTAGCTAAGAGCTTCATAAAGCCCCCAATGACAGATAGCCAGGTTAAAAATAGACTGAAAACCCACATAACCTGTCCAACTTGTGGGTAGAAAATGAACGACATTTATGAAGTTCATGTCTGTGATTGGCTCGACTGATAGTGGATGCCTGGCTGACCTTGCAGCCACAGCCTGCTTTCAAAGAGTCAGCAGGTATGGCTGGAAAACTCATAACTCAAACCTGGAGCTGTTTCCTCCTCTTACTGTTAGCCATGTCCTCATGGAACATGTCCATGCGACCAGACAATTCAGTTTGTCACCCAAGATAGGAAAGCAGAACCAGTACTCTGTTGCAGGGAGATTTTATGCACTTTGGGACATGATCCCTAAGGTTGATTTTTCTGAAGAGTAAGTTGATAACCACACACACCCTCTTTCACATACACACACACAGAGAGAAAGAAAGATTATCATCAGTAAGGCAGAACTGTTATGAGCTCTGGTTTTCCAGGAAGGACAGGGGTGGGGGGGATGAAAGAAAATGAAAAATCTCAATAGAAAATACCTCCATAGTAAATTATTTTCATCTTTAGGATGTTTATCCTCATTTAGAGCTATTCCCTAATACTATACATGATATCAAAGCAGCATACAGACGAGGTATACTGCAGATAGTATGCTGAAGTGATGGTATGCACTCTGGTAGAATCCACACAATGGCACATCCTGCTTTTAGGTTCTCAGAACCAATTCCAGCCAACAAAGTTCCAAGGGTCACATTCACAGACTTTCCCTCTCCATGGCAGCAACAACATCAAAACCAGGGCATGTTTGTTCCCTGGCTTTGATGTTTGCTGGAACCTGTTTTTGGAGAAACAAGAAGTCAGCCATTTCTTCTGCCTACAAAAAGAGGGGCCACACAGATGTCAAAATTAGGAAAGTATCCCAGGTAGGCCCACAAGTCGGCTGTGATGGCAGGAGAGAGGAGGAAAGTGTGGTGAAAATGTTTTCCTTGCTCTCTGAGGCAAGTACTACCGACAGGACTTTCCGCTTTCCAAGGTGGGATGTAGCCATGATAGTTATGGGTTCTTGCAATCCCCACACCCATCAAACTTTCCCACGGCACCTGAACAGCCCCATGCATATCCTGCCTTCTGTACCCAGGTATTGTATCAGGACAAGAATGATTCTGGCAGCATCCACTACTGAAAGGAATGAACGAAGGGTCGGGAGCTAGAAAGCACGTTAGCATAATTGCTTGCTTAACTCATCTGTCTTTTAGAACAAAATGAATTAATTCAGGCTCAGAAATGGATCTGAGTGAGCTAGGAATAATTACTTGTTATACTTTAGTATTAAATGCAGGGCTGTGGTACCACTGGCTTCGTAATAAGGCTCCTGAAGATGTGAAGCAATAGACAAAGATCCCAAGGTTGTCCCAGGAAACCTTCAGCTGCACTGGCCATCCTGCAGACTTCTGTGACCTTGTTGCTTCCTCTGTGGCATAGGAGAAGGAGGAGATTTAGTTTTTATACCCCACTTTTCTCACCCCTAAGGAGATCAAATTGGTTTAACAAACCTCTGTTCTTCTCCCCACAAAAACACCCTGTGAGGTAGGTAGGGCTGGGATAGCTGAAGAAGAAGAAGAGGAGGAGGAGGAGGAGGAGGAGGAGGAGGAGGAGGAGGAGAGCTGGCTTTTCTACCCTGCTTTTCTCACCCATTTAAGGGGACTCAAAGTGGCTGACAAACCTTTTCTATTCTTCTCCCCACAACAGAACACCCTGCGAGGTAGGTGGGGCTGTGAGAGCTCAGAAGTGAGCTGTGACTAGCCCAAGGTCACCCAGCTGGCTTCATGGGAGAGGGTGGAATTGAACCCCGTATTCCCAGATAAGAGTCCAGCTCCCTAACCACTAGACCAAACTGGCTCACTGAGAGCTGTGACTAGCCCAGGATCACACAGATGGCTTCATATAGGACAGTGGACTCAAACCAGGAAACTACCAGATAAGAGTCTGCCTGAAAACTTGCTCAAGAGTTTAAGGAGGTGTGACTAACCTTGGTTACTTCATTTGATTTCCTTTCTCTGATACCTGGTAGAAGTCAAGATACATTGTATACATAGTCTTATATTTATTTTTATTTTTTTCACTTGTCTACATTTTTATACTGTGCTATAACAGTCTCAGGCTGCCTCTATACAGCAGACCAATATAACAATAGAAAGCAATGCTCTCCCGTTATTATTGTTTCCTATCTAGATGGCACCGGCCTCACGCTGCGTTTGTGCATTTTGGTGATGCACAACCCGGGTAATTTGCTGGTCATAAAATTCTTGGATGTACACATGACCAACTTTATGCATGGGTGGGAGGCTGTTTCAGCCTCCATTCCAGTGTGCTGGATGGAGCTCTGATTGCTGCTCCATCCAGAAAGATAAGTTCATCACTAAAAAGTGCTAAAATTGGATAACCCGCTACCAGTTATGGGGCCTTTCCAGCAATACTTTTTAGTACTTTTTTAGAGATGAAAAAGTAGGACTGTGGTGGAGTTACCTCCAATACATGAGATGACCCCACCATAGTAGCATTATAATGGCACTATTTTCATCCTGTCTGGATGCAGTTAAAATATAACAGTTAAAATAATAAAACTAAAATGATTTTAGGTACCCCTGGGGTGATTCTGAGACCCTAGGAACCAACATAGAAGATTTCAAAGAATGCTTGTCCCCAAGACTCTGATCATCCAACTCTTTCACAGATGCGAAAGACTCTAAGGACAAGTTATAGCAGATTGGGTTGCATGGGGCAGTAGGCTGCAGGCTGCAGGCCAATCATACAGTCCAATCGGGGCCCTGGAAAAATGGACTGGTGTCAGTCAATGGGAAGCAAACAGGGATGGTGATGATGGAGGAAGAGAAGCAAGGTAGGAGGTTTTTAGATGCTCATTTTAAAAATTGTGGGACTTTTTTTTCTTGTGTCCACAGTTGGGGTGATCCTATGTACACAAGTGCCCTTAAAACATGCAGTCCGATCACATCCTCTCAGAATATGAAATAAAATATGAAAGGAGAATGCCTTTTATGGACTTGGTTAACTCAAAACCAATTGTCAGCTCACTCTGACAATTGACCCTCCCTTGGTCTTAACACCTGCTAACCCAATTTGAAATATTCAAACTTGAAAAGAATAGAGGGAGGCACTTTTGGAGTTAATTTGTTGTTTCATAAGTAATACAGCCCAGGTTTTGCCAGTGTCTATGATTTGCATTCTACATATTTAAGGAAAAAAACCCTCGGAATCTGCTTTTCAATTTAACTTTTAATAACAGTATATTTACGGTCATTCACACCACAGATCTGAGGATGCGTTACTTACTGTGAATAGTCCTTTAGTCAGTATTCCTTATTGGTTATTTTGGTTATTTCTTTTTCCCTTAGAGATAAGCTCCAAAACATTTCCCCCCCACTTCTTTAAAACTAAAGGTTCCTCAAAGCTTGTTGACACTTCCTTGTTCTGCATAGGTTTTGCTGTTTTGGCTATATAAGCAACAGTACTCATCGTTCCTCTGTTTCTGATATGCAGCTATATGACTCATGCTTTCTATTTAATATGCTCCTTTGCAATGTCCAGTGAGGAACTTCCATATTTTCCCTTGTAGTGAGATGCAAAATGTCCATATATGAGAAACAAGCACATGTGAGCATCGCTAGGAAGTTGAAGTGTAGATATGAACAAAAAAAACCCTCATGGTACAGTGCCCAACAAGTGTTTTTCTACATATATATATATTAAATGTTTTTACTAAGTGTAAAACTTCTTATTACACAGAAATTATTTAAAAACATAAATTGTTATACTTTAATTACTAGTTGTTGATTATTTCCTGTCTTCTGAATGGTTGACTGTTCTCATCAATTTCTGCTCCTGTTCTTTATTCTTTGACCACCCCAATGCCTTCGTCTCTTTTTATTCTTCAGAACCTGCCATTAGTGATGTGAGCCAGTTTGGTCTAGTGGTTAAGGAGCGGACTCTTATCTGGGAATACCAAGTTTGATTCTGCCCTCACCCACAAAGCCAGCTGGGTGACCTTGGGTTCGTCACAGCTCTCTTCTGAGCTCTCACAGCCCCACCCACCTCACAGCGTGTTCTGTTGTGGGGAGAAGAACAGAAGCTTTGTCAGCCACTTTGAGTCCCCTTAAATGGGTGAGAAAAGTGGGGTAGAAAAGTGACCTTCTTCTTCCTCTTCCTGATAAAATCCAGTCCTCAAGTAATAACGTTTTCTGCATTTTCCATTGTTGCACATATATCACTCTGGCTGCAGTAATCATGTATTGTAGTAAAATATCATATTTTTATCATTCTTTTCTTATCAACCTCAATAAAAAGATTACCAGTTTAAAATGTATCTGTATCTTCAATACTTTTTGCTTTTCAGTATGTATCTGTATCCGAACAGCTTTTGCGTTTGGGCATGTCCACCACACATGATAAATATTCCATCCTTTTCCCTACATTTGCAACATTTATTTGACACATTATTTTATATTTTAGATAACTTGGATGGGATAAGGTGCCATCTATACATCATCTTGTAGGGGTTTTCCTTTAAGTTTAGTTATTTCTATGTTTGCCATTCACTCCCAATGACATCCAGGTCTACATATGATATCTCTAAAATATAATTGTCACAGGGCAAATTTTGTACAACTACTGCAGATTTGGATGAGCTAATATGGAATCTTGCATAATTGCTATGAAGACTCAGGCAATACCATTTGATCTCTTTTTCCTTCCCTCCCTTTTTTAAACTTCAACGGCCTTTAAGATCACGTGTGGACAACTTGTAATCCACCAGAATTGTTGGACTCTGATGGCCAGTGAATGTAGCTATAGCTCAGCACCATCTGAAAGGTCCAAAGTGCCCTATTTCAGATTTTCTTTCATAATCCTGCACTTGATTTCTTCATATCACTATTTATTTCATTGCCTTTTACTTTGGGACACATTGGTTTCCTTTAGTGCCTTTCAACAAAAGTTGGTAAGAGGAGTGTCTGGAAGGCACCTTGCCTTGAAGAGCTTCTGCTTTCTTAATATTTGGCA
Organism: Aspidoscelis tigris stejnegeri; assembly: GCA_023333525.1. Taxonomy (NCBI): domain Eukaryota; kingdom Metazoa; phylum Chordata; class Lepidosauria; order Squamata; family Teiidae; genus Aspidoscelis; species Aspidoscelis tigris. The sequence goes on from JALMGA010000001.1 coordinate 35,545,537, forward strand.
ACAGAAAGTTACTCTAATGACACAAGTCACTAAGTAGTAGCCATGCAGAGAGTCACCAAAGGTCCATTTTGAAATAAGAAGGCAATAAGTTGCACCATGGAAAATTTTGGTCTTAGTCTCCAGTCACTATGCATGCAAAAAGGATTTATCCTATCAACATATCTGCCAATTTGGCCCAGAAACTGTGGACATCAGTCCAGTTATTTGACCTAGCTTCTCAAATGGACATAAAATCAATTGTCAGAAGAGTTTATACCCCTACAGTTGAGATGACAGGCTAAACTTTATGACAAGCCTAGAAAAATACACTAGAAAGAATTCAGAGTACCTGATAGTGTCCGGAAGTCTTATGCCTAACAAAGTCCACATCTGCTAATTATCCAGATGTCCAAACAAGATTGTTTCAGCTGTAAGCAAGATGATCTAGGACATGTTTTACTAACAATAATGAAAAAGGATACACACCCAGAAATTTAAATGTAAATATTGCAAGCGGCTCGTAGTTTTCCAGGCCCACCAGGATAGACTAGCAGGATGCAGAACTCAGCAGGGTTACACCACAGAGTGGCTACAGGAAGCAGGGAATGCAATGGGTTAAGTTGGAATGAAGATGATTAATAGTCTTTTAGCAGACAGGCACCTTTATAATATACTCTAGTTTTAACTCATATGGCCCTGAAAATGTTTTGGGTTCAGGATTCACAAACCACCAGCTCTGTTGATAGAACCACGTCTGATGGTTCAAGGTTTAAATGGAAAAGGTTTGTACATGTTTCTAATACTGTGAAATGAATGTATAATAATGTAATAATTTGCCTCATCAATGCATTGAGTGGCAGTGCTTGTCACAGTTCCTTTCCAAAATTGTAGCCTTGGGTCTGCAAAAGGAGGCCTACTCTGTGTAACTTATCCAAAAGAAGTAAAGTCTAGATCACAAGAGATGGTGGCACCCAGGCTCTGAGAACCCATATGGTTTGAGGCATCGAACAATTTTTTTTTTAATTCAGGCATTTTAAACATCTGCCTTGCGGTATTGTTTTTCATTTTGTTTCTATCTCATTGGGTGATTTTAATTTTCCTGGGTTCATATATTTTGTATTTAAAATATTTAAAAATGATCTTAAAATATGTTTTGTTCTACGCAGAACATACAATAGGTTATCGGGCAGTGACAGAAACCTATTAAATAAATAGATACATTTTATAGGTGTGTTAGGGAAGCGCTTGAATGGGTTTAGTACAACAAATCTGTAATGAACCAAAGGGGTTGAGTGGTTTGCTACAAAAGTGAATTGCACTCAAAATTTGACAGAACTGAGGGAGTTCAAAATGAATAGCTTCTGCATATGGGTGTTCACACCCATGTAAGGACCAAATCTTCTTTTATCTAGCATGCCAAAACTCCGTGAGGTAGCCCTGTCCTAAGCACTGTTACTTTCTGCTCTTCCTCCTCTTGAGTATCTTTTTTTCCTTCAGGTTCTGGAGTCTTTTTTGCTAAGCCATTTACCACCACTTACAAGAAATTTTGCAATCTCAAAGAAAGGCCATTATTATAATAACAATGATCAAAGGATCACAAAGCCCCGTCTAAGTGACATTAAAAAGAACCTAATTTATTCTGAAAAGCATAACTGCTTTTAAGCACATTGTAAAGGCACAAAAGCTTGCACTACCCTTTATTATGTCCCCTAGTGTGCTCTTGTGTTCATACACCTGCTTGGTGTAGCCATAATCTTTCACTGCCACCTCTTAAATACTTCCACATTTTGATCAATCTGCTTTTATAAAGAGTAAAACATGTTAAAACGCTTATGGCCATTTCTGCAACTTGGTCAGTGTGGCAACCTGCCTGCCTTTTCCCTCCTCATTCTCCTCAGAACAACACAGGCTGAAAACAAGGAAGCAAGCACCCAGACCTTGAGGTTTTCCCCTCTAAAGCCTTCCCCCTGGCTCCCACTCTTATCTACTAAACAACTATGTTTGTCTCAAAGCAGCAGACAGGCACCTTTATAAGGAATAAACTTCAAAAGGTTTATTGTTACAGCAATTCTGAAAAATAAAAGAAGCAAGCTTAAACCTCAGCTCTTAACTCTTAATGTCCTTTGAAAGAAAAAGAAATAGCCCGTTTGAATTTTCCTCCCCTTTCTAGGGTCCTTATGGAAGTAAAACAGTCCCTTCAGTGTCTGCCCTCAGGCAGATATTCTCGCCTAGGCTTTCCACAGGCCTCCTTCCCTCTCCCGACTAAGAAGAGAGACTGTCGCACACACTCCAATCCGGGCTGTGCTCTTCTCTCTTTTGTGGCTGCTGTGGCTACTCTTTTTATAGTCCTGATTTTAGCTGCCTCCGATTGGTCAAAAAATTTGACTGACACGGCTCCTCCGGCGGCCACACCCATCCTATCACTCCCAAGAATGCTCAGAGGTGGACCATGGTCAAGTATGGAAAAATCGCTTAATTCATTACTAGTCAACAACTGAAAGCTGAATGGAAAATAGACTGTGAGTCCAGTGGATTGTCTTTCAATCCAATTCTCAGTGTGCAAGCAACATTAGAGAAGATAAATACAAATATTTTCACAAATTGAGAATTTAGTAATAATTATCTGTATCCTAAAGCAAATTTTCTTTTTTATTATTTTTAAACTCATTTTCCAAGGAATATAAAACATCTAATATCATAACCATACTCAAAACAAATGTCTATCAACCATAAACACTACTGGATTTTTTCTTTTTACTTCTGATTCTCTTTTTCCTGTCACATATTAACTTGATTTCCTGCTTCTCTTCCCTCATTTCCACCATTTATATATGTCGGCCATTTTATACATGCCAGCCAATGTTTACATCATTTTATAAAAATTCTCTTTAAGAGTATTGCGCGATGTATATTTTAAGTCTCTTTGAGCACATTTTCCCCATTGCTCCAGATGTATCTCATATTGAAAGTCCATTGCCCATTTCACTGGTGTCCAACCATGCATATGAACTACCTTGTGACAATTTAATATCAATCTGAGTCATCTTCTTTTGGAAATATGTTAAGCGGCCATCTTAGCAGAGTACCAAATACCACATTCCCATGATCATCACTTTGACAGCAGAGGCCTTGGCTGTAGCCCCTTCAAAATTTTAGAAGGAATTCATGTGGTTTATTTATTAGCAACAATGGATTCCTTTCATAATTCAAGCATGTACTCAATTATTTATTTCTTCTCTAAATAGATAGAAGCTCTTCAATATTTGATGGGACCATCTTCAGGACCTCCCATACCACTTAACAGGACTGTCTGTGTTTCCAGGAGATGAACAAACAGGACAATATGCAGAGAAGGCTGATGAGGTTTCTCAAGAAAAGAGTCTTCAAATGCCTGTGGCAATGGACCACACTTGCTCAAAAGAAGAAATGAGGGGAAATCACAGTGAAGTGTATTTTGCTAAATCATCAGAAGGAACTTTCAGATGGTGAAGAGTTTCTGAAATGGTGTAGCAGCATAAGAACATGTATCATAGTTTAGTGACTAGGAATCCCTGGCTTTGTATGGCCAATGGGACTATGAGAAATGCTGTATATGTCTCCCTGGATCAGTGATTGCTTCAAAGCTTAACCTAACTCACAGAGTTGAAGTTATTTGACTCATTCACAGGCCAGGCATCTACATTATAGATTTCTGGACTTGCCTTCCCATCTGTTGGACAGGAAGACTACATAAGAAACTAGTGTGTACTAGCGTTTGCACTAGGGAACACTAGAACAAGATAGCTTAGCCGCCACAAGCCCAGGTGCTTACCTCCATCTGGCCATGTGTCTTATCCTCCACAGGATCAGACAGTGCCATTGTCACAGTAATAATGCCATTGTCGTGGTAATAATGATGCTTTGCGCATGTCCAGTCACAGGGAAAAGCTGCGGCTGTTTTAATCATTTTACCAGAGTTCTGTTTGTGCCTATACCTGCCTGATAGCTGCTCAGCTGACTGCACGGAGTAAAGCAAGCCCTTTCCTAGGTGACTGCACCCTCAGACAAGGGGGGTGGGGGTGGAGAAAACCACAGCATCCCAATGCAGGGATTACCACAGTTTTCATGGGGACGGCTGGGTTCAGCTTGAACCCGCCCTGTCCTCCATTACCATGGGGACTCCTTAATGCGAATTAAGATTCACATTAAGGCTGCCCCGAACCCACCCTGAGGTATTGGCAGCCCCATGGGGATGAGCCCTAAATGTTGCCTTGCCAGGGAGAAGGAAAGGATGGTGATATTTTAAATGTATTTTAGGAATATTTTATGTATTTTATATTTTTATTGTTCAGACTTGCTCTGGGACCCTCAGGTAGAGGGTGAAATATAAATTATTTTTAAAAAACTAAAAATGTGTCCCTTCTTGAGACCTTCAAGCGAGAAGTGAGGTAGAAATGTCATAGTTAGTTGCTCCTCACAAAACACAGAGTTATATGGTACAATTTCACTTTCGGGTGCTTTTCCACTGCAGCCCTTAGATCTGGATCTAAGAAGATCCAGATCTAAGAAATGGGTACATTCCTTAATCCGGATCTAGTAGATCCAGATTAAGGAAAGCACCCAATGTGTTTCCACGGAAGGTGTAGCACCCATTAGCAATGGGTGCTAACCCCCCTCCCATGGAAAAACCTTTGCACCCATCTGGGGAATCCAGATTGACCCTCAAGGGTTGGTCCATCACCCCACGTGTCTCTGGGGATAGGGGGGTGCAATCTCCAAAGTCCCAGCTTCGGAGTGATTTCGGAATCATTGCGAAATGACTCCGAAGTCCCTCCAAAGTGATTGCCACGGACTTCGGAGACTGTCAGCATGGTCTGTTCCAGATTTTCTGTCAGAAGACCCCATTGTAGATCCCATTAATGGGGTCTACAGAAAATCTGGATTAAAGGCCAAAATGTACCCATTAGATCTGGATTTCCCCCACAGCAGTGGAAACAAATGTGTCCCAAATGGGTGCCATGGTGGAAATGGGATAATACGGCTCACACCCAAATGGGTCCTTAATGGGTGCAAAAATGGGTACTTTTTGACAGTGGAAAAACAGCCTTCATCCACTGGACTAGCCACATACTTGGCCAGCAGTATGTGCAGTGTGAATGGGCTTGCAGGATCATCATGGCAAAGTCTGAACGGGCATCTGTTGCATAGGTGTATGTTGCCGTGGAGATCCAGCAACTGTATGCAGCTGCACGACTGCAGTTCTGCAGTCATGCACATTCACTATGCTGTATCTGGAAGAGGATGCAAAACCACCTCCACCAGAATGATCTAGCTCGCTCTTCTTGGAATCCGTCGGGCAGATCCTTTTGTTTCTCAAGCACTTCTTGTTTGCTTCTAGCATACTGTTGCTGTGTTGCTGTGTAAAGCAGAGTTATTACATTTCCCCCTTTGTTTTTAAATCTGTGAAGTTAGATAGGGTAGACAGGACTTACATGAGGCAGAGATTATAATGGCCATTAAAATTAAAATAAAATCTAGAACAGAGAGTTAATTAGGGGCAGTGAGACTCAGTTTCAGTGCAGGTCAGTGAGGGGCTAACAGTTTAAGTCACCCAACCCTTCCTTCCCATTTAGTTTTCTCCTCCTAAATCGCTGCTGCCACTTCCCCAAACTAAATTCTTTTGAGATTCCACCATACAAAAGACTTCTGCTTTTTTTGGTGGGGAGAGGTAATTTGTCACCAGTTTTGTGTGTGTCCATAGCACTGTACTGTGTCACATATCATTAAATAGGCAACACTGCCCACCTTAGGCTATGGTGCGCCTTCAGGGCTCTAACTGCTAGAGTTTAGGGACACAGGGCTGAGGTCCTGCCACCAGGGGGACCCCTTGAGCATGCAGTGTGCAGGGTTGACTTTCTACCCAGAAAGCTGAGCCTGAGCCTGCTGCTAGTGGGTCAGTAGCCTTTCTCAAGTTGTGGAACCACAAGATCCTCTAGTAAGGGAGGCAGTGTCAGTGGCCGTGATTTCAGGCCTCCCCACCTGTCCCAGGTTCCAGGGACACCTTACAATCTGAGAATGATGAGGAGCAAGAGTTGCTGTAAAGGTGGTGATCTGCACTTAGGCAGTGCCTAGCAAAGCAAGTGCTAGCAAAGTCTCAAGCGCTTTGGGTGTCCCTAAGTGTGGATGCCTCAAACATTCCAGAACTTTGCTTCCCTGGGACAGGAGGCAAAGTGTGAAAACACCCTGCGTGATTTTCTGCATCATGTTTAGCTTCCTCTCAATATTATCCTGCTGGGACGGAGAATTATATTTTAGATATGTTTGGCTATTTTATATCTTTTTAGCATCCTTATCCACTCTGGGACCTTAAAGTGAAGGGCGAAATATGAATACATAATAAAGAAATAAAATAAAATAAATATCCTCTAATGCTGAATGATCTCCCACTATCTTTGGAAGCCAGAAAAGGAATAGCCAGCTGCCAGGGTGCATTGAGCAAGACGCAGGAGTGGACTGAATGACTAGCCAGACTCCTTTTGAATCTATGATTCCATGATAGGCACCCAAAGAATTGTCACTATCCAATGACGATATATGAGCTTGGTTACAGATGCTGGCTGTAATTCCCTCAATTGATTTTGTCATTGATTTATATTGGATCATAATTAAAGTGCTGCTTGTGCTGCTTTGCATGAAGAAGGTTCCTAGTTCGATTTCTATCATCTCCACATTACTTATTTATTCTGTGGCATTTATTCCCCCGATTTCTTCTAAGATGCCCAAGGTGGTACACATTATTCTACTTTTTCTCCATTTCATCTTCAGAGTAACTCTCTGGGATGAGATCGGTTGAGAGATGGTGTGACTAGTCATCCAAAGACAATCTATAAGCTTCTACTGCTGAGTAGGACTCAAATACAGGGATTCCTGGCCACTAGACCATGTTATCTGAGACTGCATCCAGAGACAGAGTCTAAAGCAAGAGATTATCCCAGCACTATACTGTATTGGGATCGCTACATGTATCTGTGGCAATTCCAACATAGCCCCAGGATACAGGGTTGAAATCCCAGCATATTGCTGTTCTGCAAAAAAAAAAAAGAAAGCCCAATCTGAGGCCTTTTTGCACATGTGGTTTTCGAACGGGCAGAAGACAGCCCGGGATGCGGCATTCGCATTGCCGCAGCCGGGTTTGCGTCCCGTGACGTCCCGGGCTGTCTTCCGCGCGTTCCAGATGCAGAGCACTTTAAAGTGCTGTGCATCCGTTCCCACGCGGGTGAAGTGTCTTGGGCCGTTTGGGGAGAGAAGCGTTCGCGCACACTTCTCTCCCTGACAGCTGTCGGCACGCCCCCAGGGCCAGCATGGGCCGAAAATTGGCCCCACAGCTGGCCTCTGATTGGGTGATGACCAGCCTTGCCGGGCCGGTGATGGCGCCAGCGCGGCGAGACCGGTAGACGGGACCCACCGAATCAGGGGTCCCCTCTCCCATCTGCCAGGGTCAGTGATGCTGGCAGATGGGACAGGGGACCCCCGATTCAGTGGGTCCCATCTGTCATCTCCGACGGCCGCCGGGACGTGGCTCCTTGCCGGCTCCATCAGCCCCAATGGGGCTGCCGGAGCTGGGGAGCCGCCAGCATCAGCTTCCTGTAACCCCTTTCCGGGGTGGCAGGAGGCCGATGTCGGGCTGGCTGGGGGGCGAGGAACCCCTTGGGTGACCGGAGCGTGTCACTCCGGTCAGCCAAGGGTGCCCCCCGACCCCGATCGCGACCGTCTGTGGGGCGTGGGCGCCTGAATCTAGGTGCCTGTGCCCCGCAGATCAGCTCCCCACCTCCCCACTCCCCAAAGCCCCCACCCCACCCACCACCGAACCCAATCTCACCCATCTACGGGGTGCAGGTGCCTAGATGTAGGCACCTCCACCCCGCAGATGACACCCCCCCCCCAGTTTCAGGGCCTGGGGATGGGACACACGCACGCGTGCGCGCACACAGGTCCTTCCTTCTTGGTGTCTGGCCTTGTCCAATAGGGGGGGTCATCTGCGGGGTGGAGGCGCCTACATCTAGGCGCCTGCACCCCGTAGATGGGTGAGATCGGGTTCGGGGGGTAGGTGGGGTGGGGGCTTTGGGGAGTGGGGGGGTGGGGAGCTGATCTGCGGGGCGCAGGTGCCTAGATTCAGGCGCCCACGCCCCGCAGATGGGCACGATCAGGGGCGGGGCAAAGCCTTCGGAGATCGGAGCCAGGAGCTCCGATCTCTGAAGGGGTCCTGCCCCATAGGGACCTTGCCCCAGGCCCCGCGATGGGGGCCCAGGGGCCCAGGAATCTTTGTGCCAGCTGCACAGGGCTCGATCAAGCCCCGTACAGCCAGCACAAAGCAGGGCAAGTGGCTTGACAGCCCTGCCCACCCCTTGGGTGCTCTCACCCAATGGGAGGCTGCGTTGCCAGCCGTATCCCCGCCCCTGGCCAACCTTTGCCGGCTAAGTAACTTCGGAATGCTTTTACCATTCGCACACAGGCGCGCTGGAATGCGTTTACACGCGTTCCAGCGTTCCTGTGTGTGAATGGTAAAAGCATCCTGAAGTGTCTAAGCCCATGTGCTCTACACCCGTTCCAAATGGAACGAGTGTAGTGCGAAAAGGCCTCTGGATTTTCAAGAAATAGCAATATGGCTTACTTGTCTGGGCGCTTGCTCTAGGGATCCATCTTCTAAAAAAATAGCCACTGTGCAAGTGTGGGGCCAAAATAGGACTGAAGCAAGGTGCTCATATGCATCCAGGTATTTTATTTCATGCCAAGGAAATACTCAGAAGTACCCACTGCACCATCACAAGAGTAAGTACCCGGACAAGCTATGAACTGAGGCTTGCCTTGTGATTTTTGCCCTGCTGTCTGGCAAAGACAGTGAGTGCAATTGTGGGATCTAAACAAGATCCTGCATTTTCCTCTCTGTCTGGAGGCAGCCCAAAATCTTTCAGTCCACACAAGAATAGTAGAATCAATTATTGCCTCTTCATGCCTTCCCCTAATTGGCATATAGGATTAAGCTGATTAATTTTCCTTCTGTCTTTTCTGACATGCTCATAACTGAGACCAAATGATTAATTTTCTAAGAACTGTGGCAGATAGATCTATTTTCCCTGCAACAGAATACCCTACTGATGAGACATTAAAAAGAATAAAGCCAATCTTACTTTACCATTGCGCCATTAGTCCAGTGGAAACAAATCCAGGTTATGGTGACCTGGTTCTGAGTAGGAAACAGTAACAGTATCCATTTGGTTGAAGCCAGGATGAAGGATAAATCAACAGCAGTAGCAGATGCAACCTTCAGGATTCATTGCTGAGGAGTATGGTAGCATGCCTTGGTTTGACTGCATCTCTATGACATTGGGCCTACCTGAAAGTCTCTCCCAGCTTTAGGCAGCCATGGGAAAGGACTTGACAGCTCCACTGCTGTCCCCAAGGCTGCCATCTTGAACAGTTCAGCCCCTCATCTTCCATGCGCAAGTGCAGAGGACTAGCACAGAAGTCTGAGGCATTTCCGCACTGCATCGCGTTCGAAATGGAACGCGTTCAGGCGGAAAGCTTAAGGCAGCTCCGGGCGCTTTCCCCTTTCACACACAGACGCGCCAGAACGCTTAACAAAGCTTAAAACAAATGCACAAAAGCATTCACTTCATATTCGAATGTAGTCTATATTCTTCAAATGTAGTCTATATTCGAATCACATATGAACTGTGAACCAGATTAATATTCATGTATATCCCTAGTTCTGAGACCTTATATTGATTGGCATATAAATGTAAGTACCATAGTAAATCATGTAGTCTGAACTGGAAACAGTTTTAGATCAAAGGTGCTCATAAATCATGAGCCTCTGAACATCCAAAAATCACAAATGCCTGTATCACAGGATATGTATACTGCAGTGGGGGCACAGATGACATGAAATGTGCATAAAGCAATGGGGATCTTACTTGCATTCACTTCCTGTGTTTTTCTCCACAAAAATATAACACCCTATTTTCATGACTTTGCATAGTAATCAGCAACTAAGAACACACCCAAATTCTGTTGGCTAGCTGATGTAATACGCAAAGGTAAATGCATACACATACAAGGGAGAACAGCCAGTTTATTCACTTTTTATTATTTATCTGTCACCAGATAAACAATAAAACAAGAATGTAAAACTGGTGACTGTCTTGCTCTAAGCTTGGTCTTTAATATTCCCTTGTTTCTGGGAACAAACACCGTGAAAATGCATTGAAGTGGTTAGAGTGCCAGGATTGTATCTCATATTCAGCAAGTTTGATTCTGCACTCCTCCACAAAACCAGCTGGGTGACCTTGGGCTAGTCACAGCTCTCTGCTGAACTTTCACAGTCCTACCTACCTCACTGGTGTTTGTTCTGAGGAGAAGAATGGAAAACGTTGACAGCTGCTTTGAGTCCCCCTAAAGGTGAGAAAAGCAGGGTAGAAAAGCCAACTACAAAGGCAGAAAAGGCAAAATAATGATTACAGCCTCCAGAAGAAAAGCAGCAAATCAATGTTAAGAAAATGTTGGCATGATTAATATCCATATCAAGTAGTTCTAAATCAGCATATTACCTAATTTTTAAGGTGGAGAAAAATTGTTTGGTGAGGGTTTCTCTTACTCATCCAGATCATAAATTGCCTCAGCTAGACAAAAGACTAAAGTCAATTGGACAGTAAGTAAAAAAGTTCCTCCAAAGAATGCAGACAGAAAGAGCATCAATGTGGGTTCATGAAACCATATAAACAATTATGTACAGCTTCAGCTGTATAAAGCCAGCTTAGTCAAGTAGAAGTCCCTTTGGGCCTGTTGTGAAAGCCTGTCTTTTCCAAATACGTTGAACATACAAACCCAAGGCTGAATGCAGGATTGCTGAGATCAGGGCTATTCTGGGGCAGACAAGTTATGCACTGCTGATAGGGGAGGATTAATGAGTTGGTCTGCTCACCCATTGCAATTAGAAACAACACCAGAACTATTCTGGGGCCCTAGCCATGCTGGGAACTTCAGCTACAGCTTATCGGTGTGCAGCCACTTACAGGCCTCTGTTTAAAATGAGGACTGTTATATATAGAGGACAGTAAAAACAGGAGCAGCCTTATGCACACAGCTCTGCTTTTTGGAGGTAATTTAATAGACCCCCCCAACAGTTTTTATAAAGGGCAAGAGTATGGAGCAAGATTTTTTTTTGTGTGCGTGTCACCTTCTTAAAGCTTGTGTTGCTTCAACAGTCATGCCTTTGCTGGCCAGCTCCTGAACATGGTATTTATTTTTGTGTTCTGGCAATGTTGTGGTTTCAGCCTGTATTGTATGGCCTGCACATCTTGCTTTGTGGAGAACCTTTCCATCTTCACTGAAGCCTCATCCAATCCCACTGGCTACTAGAATCCTCCAGGCTGAGGGGACAAGCAGGATGCCTCTAAAGGCAATTTGAGGGGAATTGAGAGCAGATGAAGGTTTTGCCCTTGTCATCTGCAATTGGTGGGCCACTGTGTGAGACTGGATGCTGAACTAGATCAGCAGTGGCCCAATCCATCAGGGTTTGTCTTATGTTCTTATGTGAGCCAGTTTGGTCTAGTGGTTAGGAAGCTGAACTCATATCTCGGAATACCAGGTTTGATTTTGCACTCCTTCAAGAAGCCAGCTAGATGGCCTTGGGCTAGTCACAGCTCTCTTCTGAGCTCTCACAGCCCCACCTACCTCGCAGGGTGTCTGTTGGGGGAGAAGAATAGAAAAGCTTTGTCAGCCACTTAAATGGGTCCCCTTAAATTGGTGAGAAAAGCAGGGAAGAAAAGCCAACTCTTCTTTTTTAACTGGAGTGGTAGAAAAACGTTGTTTCAGATATTTATATTTATTTATTATTTGTATTTTTTTCCTGCCCTATGTCCAAACGTCTCAGGGCAGGTAACATTTAAAATCAAGCATCTATTAAAATAACAGTATATATTAAAACAGTAACAGTGTCTGTAAAGTGGGAAGAGACAGTATATTCCCATTTAACTAAAGGCCAGGGCAAAAAGAGGCATCTACACTGCCTTTCTAAACATATACAGTAAAGGAGCCTGATGCACCTCAAGGGGGAGACTGTGGGTCTGTGGGCCATAGCCTGTGGGCCATCACTAAGAAGGCCCTATCCCGGTACCCACCCTTTTTACTACTGAAGGTAGTGGGACAACCCAGAGGGCCTTTCCTTCCTGAATTTGAGGGAAAGGAGGAACTCACACCCCTAAGCCAGTCAGTGTGTTTTGTCTGAAGGAAACCTGATCGCCAAAGTGTTTTCTCTGAATGGATTGGAGTCCAATGGCACCCAGTCAAAAGACAGTGCAGAAATTCAGAGAGCCTAATCTCATCTGTCCAAATCAATTGTTGATGTCATTAGGAGACTGAGAATAGGATTGGGCAAGTGAAACTGAGGCTGTTTGGGCATGGACTCTATTTCACAGCTATTGTTTTACTGGTTGCTACAATAACCTTAGCCTAAGGAAGTGACAGAACCTTCTCAGCTTTGTCTGATCTTGAAGAGCTAAGCAGAGTTGGATGCGAGGCCATCAAAACCCTTCTTACTGTAGGCTAGAATGAGTAACTGAACATTATCCTACAAGTAGATAATAGCAATCCTCCTTTTGAAGTGTATCAAGAAAACAATGTGGTTATTCAATAGTGCCTTCATCTTCATACAATAACCTTGAGGAACCTCTGATGAATCATACCCAAATCCTGTCTAATCCAGACCTTTGCCGCCACCACCACCAGAATGGACTAATTAATGCCTAATTGTCTCCAGAAACTGAGAAGCATCCTACTTCATACCTAGAGATTGCATCACCCATAGCCAGAGGCCACAGATAAAACATTTCATAAACTTCACTATAATCCATTTTTATTCTAGGTTTCCACATTGCCATAACTCTGGTATCCTCATTGCATTACAGCCATTTGTGTGCATATGGCATGGACATGCGTGTGGGTATCCAGACCCAAGTGGTTCTTCTGTACGTTCAGAGTCATGACAAACTGCAAACTGGGTATTTAAGTCATCAAATTCTATAATTCAGCTGCACACCACTGCCTTTAATACTCTGGGCTTATTAGTTTCATGAAAAAAAGAAAGAAATCTTTAGTCATCTTCCTTTTATTGAATTTTCTCTAACTCCTAACTGCTGCTGCTGTGTTGATCTGTTTAGATTAATGTTTTCATTTGTAAGAGTTCCTTTTCTTCCTTGCAGAGCTGCATATGTAACATGCATCTTTCAAGAAACTTTATTGACTTGTCTGGGCTGAGCCTTGAGCATTCTGAAAGCCTACACTGGATCTTATGTCAGCATTAGTTTCCCATAGGAAAGGTGCTCTAAATACTTAAGAAAATCTAAGACAGTTAAAAGAAAAAATATATAAAAAGCAAAGGCTCTTTATACAACAGGCCTGTAATTTGTTTACTGAAGTTTCTGTCTTGTCAATGAGGCAGATACTGCCAGTGTAGTCCTGCATTTGAATCTTCATTCAGTCCTGAAAACCTACTTGGTGACCATGTCTGACTCCATCTCTTAGGAAGAGCTGATTCCACCTCTTAGGATGATGGCTGCAAGGATAAAAAAGGGAAGAGGACAATAATATGAACTGTCTTGAACTCTCTAGAGAAAAAGTAGCCTAAAAATGCTGTAAACAAATGCAAAAGTTTAGAATTCAGGAAGTTCTTAAGAAAGAGCTTCTTCATTAGCACCACCAAGTTCCTAAGAACTCCCTGAACTCTGAACATTTATGTTTATTTACTTATTTTAAGAGTTTAATTCCACCTTTTCTCTGAAAAGATAGAGTTCACATTATTTACCTCTTCTCTGTTTTATTCCCCCACTTTCCAGCAGTGGTTGAAGAAGATAAAGTGATTACACTGGGATGGCGTGTTTAGCCTTAAGGCATTTTCGTGATTAAAAATGTCACATCATATTTTTCCAGTCAGTCAATATTAGTTTAGGTGGGTAGAGATTTTCAACTGGATAAATACCATGATGTATCCATATATTAATTTGCCCTTGCTTTCCAAACACACCAAAAAGGACTTCCTGAACCAAGTTTCACAGAAACCTCAACTAATTTTCCCCTGCTTGAACTGCTCGAAGAAAACAGCAAAACTAGAGGTTGCAAGTTCAATACCCAGGCTGATCCCTAAAAGGTAATGGCAAACCACTACTGTATCTCTGCAAGGAAAACTGTATGAATATAGCTGTGCTGCCACTAGACGTCAGTCTGGACTCAGTTGTATAAAGCAGCCACAACAACAACTGCTTTAAAAATGGCGGATTCAGGAAATTAAATTATCCATGAAATTCTAGACATGTGTAAGTATATATACTGCAGCTTAATATATAGATTTAAAATCCCTATTCCATCTCATAAAAGCCTTCGAAAGGAAATAATGGAAATATAAGAGCAAACTATGTACTTCAACACTGTCAGATCTGACCCAGAAAATTCTTGGTCCTTTAGCAAAATTTCTTGAGAATGGAACCTACTGTTCAGATAAATTAAAAATAATCCATTCTTATAGAAAAATAGTTTAATAAAAGGCATGAAATTTTGAGAATATTTCTGTATAATAACAATGTGGTTTGGTAAAAGTGCACAGCAATATACACAGCTCGGATCAATATATGCAGTTTACTTTTGAGGCATCCTACTTCACATTGTGCAGTCTCTAAGGATTTTGATCTATAAAGGGACAAGTGCCCTCACTGTCACTTTAAAGCATCCACAAAGGTATCATATGGCAACAGTCTTCCTAATTTTCCTAATCTTATATTAATAGGAAACAATACAATTCAATATAAGTTTTGTGCTCCATTTAAACAAATACAGTAGAAGCTCTGTTGGATTATTTACATACTTATACGGAATTCAGCTGGAATCAGACGTTGTTTACTTGTTCCACTAGATCTGGATATTTTGGAATAAAGCATGGATATTCTGGAATATCTATTCTTTATTCCAGTATATCCAAATACAGTGGAATAAATAAGCAATGTCTGGACTCAACTGAAGAAAACCTTGGGATCACAGTGGGATCAGAACTCTGGATTTGCAAATAGCAACATTATATTACCATACACTGAAACATACAGATGGCAACCTGAGAAAGATTAGTGTATCAAAATGATAAAGCAATGGTAAATGATAAATCTACAAGGAAGATTTATTTAACATTTCTGTACTGCTTTCCATAAAAATCTTGAAGCAGTTTACAAAATAAACATTTAAAAACAAGAGTAAGAACACTTATAATAGACAGTTAAAAACACATTAAAAACTGGGTGGGTTAGGAAAAAAGCAACAGTTTGTACGGAGAATGCTTAGGTTAAAAGATATGTCTTTAGTGGGCACCTAAAAGCTGCAATTATGGGCACAGATTATGGGGAAGATATTCCACAGAAAAGGTGCTACCACAGAAAAAGACAAACTGTAGGGCAACAGGAGATGACATTCTGAATTTTGTGGGACCCCCAGTAGGACCAGGGAATACAAATGGGGCTAGATAGACCTGTGGGCAAATTACAATACTCTCAAATAATAAAACTATCTGAAGGTGAGAGAACCCAGCTTCAAAAATAAATACCAAATGTCTCTAGTCTAAATATGGGTTTTAATCACTTAACCCTGAATCAATTCAAAGGAACAAAGTTATGTGATGTTTTCAAGGGAATGGGCTTTTGAATAAAATGTTACCGTAGGTTCTTGCAAATTTTATCAAATCATGGGCATACAATATTCAGAGGGATGTGAAATTATAACTCAGCTAATAAAAATTCCTGTGATCCACTTCTCATGCTACTGGTACTTTTAAATCTTGAAATATAAGACGCAATGAAATTTCCGGAAAATTCCATCATATGAACAATGGACTGTGCAAAAAAAAGCAGCTCAAAAGCACCTTAGAGACAATCTCATGTGGCCCTCATGTTCCCATCTTCCTCACCTTTGCCAGGAGGAAGGACAGACTGCTGCATGAATGATCCCATCTGAAAACCATCTCTCACCTCCTTTAAGTTGCTTTTTCTTAATGCATGTGAATGCAGTCAATGTCACACATATTTCAATTATCCCTTAAAGCTATATGAGCCACAAAGGACCTGCATGTATGTTTTGCAGGCCACAAAAATCCAAACATAATAAGCAGTCACAAAAATCCCTACAAAAGTGTCCCGCCATAGCTAATGTTTCCTCAAGTTTAGTTATTATACACCACAAAGTCAGCCTTGTGGGAAATGTTTGCAGCTGGTGATCTGTAAATGTAGAAAAGGAGTCCAAGGCTGTGTTCAGACATAACAAAAGGAGAGAGACATTGTGTGTCCCCCATGTTCCCAAGCTCCCGCCACCTGTTGAGGAGAGAGGCAGAATGGTATATGAACGATCACACCTCAAAGCCTTCTCGAAGGCATCTCGTAAAATGCCTTTTTTGCTGTGTCTGTTCACAGCTAAAGTCACCTTAGAGGCGCTTCTTTTATTGAATATAAACTGAGCCTTAGAAATGGCTTATTGGCTTGGGATAGGGTAGCTGACCACTTAGGATGTCACCACTGTGTGCAGTGATTTTCAGCTATACAGAATCCTAGCTCAGCACCACTAGGTCCAGCCAGTTTCCCTGGCAAGACCTGCCAGCCGTTCCCTGTTTACATATAAAGAGCACATGGTGTGGGAGTGAAATTGAGTTCAGGTAGAGGAAAGCCTCAGGCGTTTTC
This sequence comes from Aspidoscelis tigris stejnegeri, assembly GCA_023333525.1. Lineage (NCBI taxonomy): Eukaryota > Metazoa > Chordata > Lepidosauria > Squamata > Teiidae > Aspidoscelis > Aspidoscelis tigris. Next base: position 35,562,258 of record JALMGA010000001.1, read on the forward strand.
TTCTGCTCAAATTCAAAGAACCCCCATTGAGATTCTCCTTCTGCCAGGTCACCACTGAGTGCAGCTGAGTGAGAAATGAGAAGTCTCTAGTCACAGATAAACCTTCCACCTTCATACCTCCACTGCATACGGAAAATCAAACACATCTGTAGCGTGAGCTTTAAAAATGACACATATCCACACACAATTTCTAAAAGTTTTCATTTTTATAATCAAACTTTTTTACATGAGCAGAAAACACACCAGTATTTTGTGCAAAAAAATTAAATAAACTTTGCTTGTTCTGATCATTATACATTCTGATATACATATGTAACAAGGTTTATGGCACTAACCAGAATCAGAAAAGGGGGGACAATAATTGCTTTTTGTTGTTCTCCTCCTTCTAAATCAAGCCAGCCACCACCATTATACTATTTTTTAAAAAATATTATTTATTGGGCAGCCAGCTGTACCTGGCTGGACACTCAAAATAAAGAACTCTTTCCATTCCCCCAAATATATTATTGCACAAGAAGCCAGTAAAGGCATATGGCAGAAAATGGTCAAGTCCCTTGGTGTTAAAATATCTGATCCTACCCCAAATAGAAAAATAGTACTTGCGAAGTACGACAAATAAAAAGACTCTCTATCTAGAAGGGTGAAAACTGATTTGCAGATAGTTCAAGCAGCTCTGATCTTTGCACCGGCAAGCATTTTGTTTAGGTTTTCTTTAGCAAAGCCTTTCAAGACTCAAGGCCCATGAGTTTAGTTATCTTTTTGCTTTTATTTTGGCTGGTTGTGTTTAATTTCTCAAACATAGCTGTCTTCGGTCTATGAACCCGCACAGACTACTTAGTCATAATCTCTACAAGTAGCTGAATCACCAAAAAGGAAATGTATATATACACAGAGTGACAGAGAAAGAGAAACTGAGACAGTTCTGTTTGTCTCATATGCATATAGATTTAAAAAACCAGTTTCTTTTAAGCATCTCTCCATTTCTTTTCTTTTTTTAAAGGGACTTGCAAGGGCATTTTGTTAAACATTTATGAAGTCTTTGTATTTTTGAAACCTTTTCTTTGAAAAGGTTTTTGTCCACAGTTTCTGTTATAATAACACCCCCTCAATAAAGCTAAAAACATATCCCGAGTCTTCATGTCAAGTGAAGAATGCGATCGTCTCTTTGTCATAGGCTTCTCCTCTGTCACACCACAGTCTCTACTCCAATCAGCTTTGGTGTAAGGATTCGTGGAGTGACTCCATTGTTGAGATCTTCTTCAAACTCCAATAACTGCCCCATAAAATTAAGATTAGGAGAAATGATTGGTCGCTTGCCTTTGACAAACTTATAGGCATCAGTCATTGTCATCCGTGTGTGCTTCATGAGGTAAGCAATGACTATGGTGGCAGAACGGGACACACCAGCTTGGCAGTGAATGAGGAGACCTTTGCCACATTGGTGAGCTTCCTCTGAAAAATACAGAAACATAAAGGTAAAAATTCATTTCAGTGACTGGAGGCTGGAGGTCAACAGCAATCCCATTTGAACTAGCAAAAGGAAAAGAAAAATCTCATTTTATAAGGTGAAATACGTAAGAGTATACAAAACTCACACAAAATCACTTGTACGTGAGAAGCTGTGTGTCTTCCAGTTTCTCCCATTTGCAATAGGTAAAGAGGCATTTATTCATATATAGACTGAAATAAATGAGGTTGCTGTATATTCAGGTTATGCCATCATCATCATGTGAAGATTAGGTAATATGGAATATACAAAATCACATTTGTATGCCATTGGCACGTAAACAGAACTACACATAACACAATATGAGCCATAGGAAATAATGGGAATCTGGGAAACCAAAAGAGATGCATGCATGGATTTGATGCCTTCTCAGGGATGAAGGTACGGAAGGAATTTGTTGAAAAAGGCAACTGCTTGTGGGAATAGGTGGCAGAAGACATTTGTAGATATCATCTAAGGTAATCCAGAAATCTTGGACTCCTGATCAACCAATGGAAGAACTCACAGGAGACTTTGACGATCAAGCTTTGTGGTCTTGGCCCTTTCTGCATGCAAGCGAGTTCTGTATCACAATCTTTTAAGGAGCTGAAGGCAGTTCTCATTTCATTTCCATTTTGTTCTCTAACTTTGAAAGCAACTTTCCTTGGGTCACCCAGTGAGTCTGATGGCAATGTAGGATTTGTTCGCTTAATTTGACATCAGTTTTTCCCATTCTTCATCTGATACTCGAACCAATGTGCTACATGGCTAATGTCTAGAATGGCTTTTGAGGTGCTAAGCTAGCAGGCTTAATCTTACAGAGTCACAGCAAACTCAGTCAATTCTCTAGAACTCCTTCACCAACTCCATGAGATTTCCTGTGTTTCAGTTGTTATCATAAAACCCTGCATAGGGCAGGGAGAAGAAAGTCTATTTAAGGTACCCAATTTTTTCAGATCCAATTTAAACTATCCCTAGGGTAAAACTAAGCTCTGACTTGACAGAATATTTATCCTACTAAACACTGAAGACTAAAACGTATTTGTTTATGCAAAATGGAGACCCAGTTTTAGGCTATAGTAACAGAAGTGATGAGGGAATTGTATTTACTAGAAAAAAAATGTCTGAACTTTCTAGAAGATGGAAAGGTAGCCTATACAGTACTGTCACTGAGAGATTAAGTGAACAGCATTTTGCTTTTCTGTTTTGTTATTATCCCACACTGATATACTTTGGCAGTCAAGTTCCCCCTCTTGACATTAAACAAAACCAGCTCCGTGGATAACGCCACCTCTATTTTTAAATGTACAGTACTAAAATGGAAAGAGGAAGGGCTTCTCAAAAGGCAATGCTGGATCCGTCTTTTCATGTGGTAGACAGTATCCCAAAGGCAAGCCTGTGCTGCTTATGATCCATAGGGTCATTTATATGCTGTCGTTCTCCTGTTCAGTTAAGAATTTCAGAGAAGCCCTGCTGCATGAAGCCACAGCCCATCTAGTCCAGCATCTCCTACCCATCAGCTTCATAGAGTGCCCCATGGTTCTAGTGCTGTACGATAGAGAAAAGAAATTTTCTCTATCCACCTTTTCTATACCATGCATAATTTTATATACTTCAATCAGGTCCCCTCTTAAACACCGTCTCTCCAGACTGAAGAGGCCTAGACGTTGCAGTCTGGTTTCAAAAGGGAGGTGTTCCAGACCCTTAATCATTCTGGTTGCCCTTTTCTGCATCATTTCCAGTTCTACAACATCCTTTTTGAGGTGTGGTGACCAGAACTGTACACAATATTCCAAATGTGGCCTCACCATAGATTTATAAAGTGGCAAAATGACACTTGCTGACTTGTTTTCTATTCCCTTCCTAATTATTTCCAGCATTGCATTCCCAGCAGGCTTAAATGAAACTGGGCTTGACTAATCAGATTTTAAATATATTCTGTAAGTTGCAAACTGCCAAGTTCAAAGAAAACTAGGCAAGGAAAAGCATAAAAGCATAAATCCACAGGAGCACCGGATCCATAAGGGCATGGGACCACACCTAGAATATGAGGTCCCTTCCAGAGTAGCGGATAAAAATCCAAGTTATATAAAAATTCACAGTTTACCTGGCTGCAAAGTAATAAGGCGTTGTCCCCACTCAAAATAGAGATTTGCAGCTTCCCCCTTGGCAGCTGTGAGACTTTCATGGCAGGCATGGTGAGGCATGCATGACATGATATGGGACATCCAATGGGAACTGAGCTGCTGTCTCAACTCTTGCTGGCTGTTTCAACTTCAAATTTACCCAATACCGTGGAGAGAGTGCTCATTATTCCACAGTAGGTAAATCTGAAGTAGCAACGGCATAATGTGCCACTGCTACAAAGTATCAGGCATCAGGTGTGATGCCCTCGCACTGAATACACATCAGAATGTGCAGTATCCACTAGTCTGGACACATCCTTAGTGTCTGAATCAACTCTACCTTTCCTCTTCATCCATATTTCAGTTCACATTTCAGTTCATACTCCTCCAGGTGCTCAAGATGGACTTGCATAAAACAGCATCCTTAACAGTGTCCATTTCTCATTTAGCTCTAGTTTTTCTGAACCTCCTCCCCCCCTCTATCCTTTTAGCTGCCTTGCCCTCTGTCCACTAGCCACTGCAAACTCTGTGGCCCCCACATCAACATCAGTGCTTTTTAGTTGCTGCCATCAGGTATCCATGCTCAAGATGACTGTGTGTGTGTGTGTGTGTGTGTATGCGTGCTGGGACAGACTGTGACTGCCTATTTATGGTCAGATGCCTTACAATGCTGACCTCTGCTGTACAGGACATCATGTATCACAATTTGATTTAGCTGTGGGAAGCAGTTTCTACTCAGTGGCAGGCCTCCCTTTACTGCTGAAACAAGGAGATAAACAGACTTTTTACCCAACCCTCTTCCCTTTTTATTCTTTATTCATCACACGTCTGGTTCTACCCTCATGCTACAAAAACGTAGTTTGGAAATTGGGCCTGCATTTAAAACAAAAGACATCTGAAGCTGAAAATTATGGTAGATGATGCAAGGACCCATATTTAATCATCAGTAAGTGTGCCAACAAACTATTGCCTTTCTTAAGTTACCAAGAACACAGTGGCTTAGGTTACCAAGAAAAGAATTGCCTCTTTCTCCTTCCAGAGATGATGCAACAGCAAGCAGTTCAGCTCATTAACACCAAAAGAATATCTAAATACACAATTATTGCACTTTCAGGATCTCTGCCAAGATCTAGAAGCCAAAAGCATGCCTCACACCAGATATAGTAAGCAATGAGAAAGCACTTCTATGGCTAGTGTTACAAAGCAGACAGCATTTACTTTTTTTTAAGGGGGGAGTTTAAAAGCAAGGATGTCTGGCTTTGAACTAAATGCAATTATTTCTTAGTGCTTTATGAACTCCCACTATTAAATATACTTTTCTATGCAGCAGTGAAAAGCAGAATTTGTTCTACATAATTTCCTCCCAAAACCAAAATACCCTTTTTCAGTACCTTTTCTATTTAAACCATGTCAGAAGAAAGATTATCTTTAAAACTTCATACGTACTGTATCTGGCATTTTGTAAATAATAGGATTAATGTAAATGCTACTGTTAAAAATACAGTGACAACATTATTTAAGTCACTTTAAATATTTCAACTCTTCTTCCTCAAATAGCCCAGATCAAATATTTTTCGCTCTATAGGAACGAAAAAAGTATCAGAAAAGACTTCTAAAATCTTATTCACAGTTATTCACTTAAGTATAGGAGACGAAATACTAAACTACCATTAGATTCCCCCAGGGCTCACTATTTGTGCAATTATAAGGAATGGTGGACACTACAGGCTGTGGTCAGACATATTGAAAGAGGTACCTCAGAGGTGCCTTAGAGTGACACTCTGTAGTCCTTATGTGCCCAAGCATTCTCTTGTCTTTTCTAGCACAAAATGCCCATGGGGTGATGGGCAAACTGGTGTGAACAATCCCACCCTAAAAGTCTTCTCTAAGCTACTTTTTTTCCATGTTGTATCAAAACCACAGTTCAGCCATAGTTTGGGCATTCCTTTCTTAGATCATCATAAATGTGACTGTCCATTTGTCTGTGAACTCTCATAATTCCTTACCATTGGTTATACTCACTGAGGCGGCCTATCCTGTTTCTTTGGAAATGCCACCACAAACACTCAAACCCCAAAGGCAGGTCAGATCACTCAGACCAAAGGACTAAGATAATCTGTTTTATCATAACCCTGAATGAAACACATTCAAGTCACAAAAACAGCAATTATTGCCACAGACAAAGCAAGCAATGAGGAAGAGAGAATAGTTACCGATGAATTCAAATGCCTCTTCAAAATACTGCCTGAGGTTCTGCTTGTTGCTGTCTGTAGCAGGGAGCCGCTTGTAATTGAACAACCCTTTTTCATAATGATAGAGGGGAAGGTGAGTAGTTACATTGATGATGTAGCCTATGTTCAACCTCTGCATTTTCTCCAAGTCCTGAGCATCTTGCTCATTGCCAAGAAACAAGAAGGGCAAGATGGGGGTCAACTCAGCATTCTCAATGTCTGGAGTGGTAGGGATGGTCTGAGGTAGTGTACATGTCACCGCGGCAGCACCACCCCCTCCGCCACCAACGCCGCCACCTTCGGGACACTCTTGGAGCTGGAGGGAGTTGTCACAGAGGTTTTCGTGGTTCTGTTTAAAACTGCTGAGTCCACCTGCAACAGAGAAACATTTTGGTTGGTTGGTTCTGAAAGAAGGACATCAAAAACTTTAGTTATGCAATGCTAGACCATTACTGATATTGATAATATTCAAATCGCACATCCAATTCTACTATGGAAACTGATCAAAACAATGCCAAGAATGCACATTCCTCCACGGATCATGGACTAAGAGCTTATTTACCCAGGATATATGATTTATCTTGGAAGATCCAAATACAGCAGGATAAGTAAAAGATGTCTGGATGCAGCCTCAGTGTTTGTCTTCCATGTGTACTGAGGACAATGTTCAACAACTCTTCAGGAACTTGATGCTCTCTGTTAGATTGAGTTACTTATTGACTTATATACATTTTTATCAAGCCCTTTACTCAGAAGTCATTAAACATTAAAACACTGATAAAAATGAAATTAAAGACAAGCTCACCTATCCCAGGCTGCAAGACAACATGAGGGAATGAAAAGTTATAGCCCTAACAGAGAAACTATGTTTTAAAAAGGAGTCATAAGATATATAATGTCAATATCTGATATACCTCAAGAAGAAAATATTATAACTGGGGGGCTACCAAGCAGAAAACCTCCCCTTTGTAATATGCCATCACCTCTTGAACATTAGAGACTGAAAAAACAACGGGGAGGGTCCCCTGAGCAGATCTAAATAACTGTGCTGGTCTGTCCAGGAATAGGTGTGCCTTCAAATTATTTGAGGTCCAAGTAATGTAGTGCTTCATATAATAATGCGAACACACTGAAATCAGCACAAAAACAAACAGGTAGCCAATGCAGATTTTTTTCCCCCAAGAACTCCAGTGCCTCCAAGGGTTACTAGGCTGTGAAGCATGATGTGATATACTTGGGAAGGTATTACATCTTTACATTAACTATTCAGGTTATAGGGTGGGACAAAAATGTAAATAAATAAATTCTACAGGTGATAACCAAAATTACTGATGATGAAACTCAGTGGATGAAACCAATTTTACCTCTTGACAACATATGACTATTTTGGAGTGTTCCAGGTTTACAAAACTATCCATTTTTACTTCCGTGTGCGTATATGTAACGTAGTGCAGCACTCCACAATAAATTTCTTCTCTCATTTCCCATTTGGGAACTTTCATTCTCAACTTGCCCCCTCACCCAGAGACTTGAAGGAACAGATTGCTTAATTTTATCCTGTTTTGGTACTGTGTTTTAAATCAATGGGACAACAGCCTACTTGGATTTCACAAAAATAATTTTTGATTTGCCTTTAAAAAACACCCCAAAGTTTCCATAACTGGCCATAGTGCTTCATGAAGAGATTTCTCCAATGGAGAGCACTGGAATAGGGAGGGCACCGTGAAAGAATACATGTAAGATACAAGATACTTTTTATATTGCCCTAGCATGTTTCAGGAATTTCCCATGCGCTGTCTAGTGAATTGTTCCACAAAATCTGAAGAAAAAAGCAGACACTTAAGAACTTTCTACACCTCATTCTGAGATGACATCATCTTGGGCTCCCCACCTGCCCGGTTTCCATGGCAATTACACAAAGACATACAATGACATCAGCTCAGCATGACATCAACCCTTTGAGTGCAAACAATGCAAGAAGAGCTACTTTGTTTGAGGCCTTTTGGTACAACTGTGTTCTTGGGAGCTAGTGATGTAATGCTAACAGGTGGTTGGGGCAGATTTTACCCAACAGGGATGAAGAATAATAGAGCGGTATTCCTTTTGTACACATGGGAGATTACAGGGGGTTAGCTTATACTCAAGGCATACAGAAGAACAATGCATTATTTTAAGGGAAATGCCACTTGTTGCAAAGGAGAGAAAAGTTAAGAGAAATTTGCAAAAAGAAGAGGCAGCAACAAAGTTTGGGAAAGAATTTCTCATTATTAAAACTTCACCCAAAAAAGGCAGAAGTGAAAATAATGTGACTCAGAAACAATGGTTTTTCGTAACATTCTGTCGTATCTTTATTTAGTCTGTTATTCTATCTGTGCCAGAATAAAAACCTTCAGACATTCCAGACTAAACTTATAGCAGATAAGAAACCAGAGTTTATCATTTTCTGAATATGTGTTACACAACTCAAAAGAATGAGACACTGACCTGCAAGTTTAAACAGAGAAACTAGATATAGTTTTATAAAAGCATCCCAAGAGTTCGGCTGCAGCAAGCTTATTTTGCTCTGGATTATATTCAAGGCCTTATAAGCCCTTTCTCCTCGATTCAGAGAAAATGCAGATATGAGCTACTTTTATCCAACGTTGTGAAAGTCCTCCCATGTAGATGTTAGCATTATTAGATTGCAATTCTGGCTGTAGAAAAAGGACTAACCTTTTTTCTTTTCTATACCAGCCTACAAGAGTAATTTAATCCTTTCCCCCAAGTCTTCTTTTAAGGGTAGGGTGAACTGTTAATTCCTAAAAACAGACATTCATTCAACTTTGCCTCTTCCTAGCTTCAACCCATTAATCATCTAAACAGAATAGTAACTTCACATATAATTCTGATGCTATTTTATAATACAGTATTGGTGAGGCTGAAAAAAGAGAGTGAGGAAAGAAAGGGAAAAAGTGACCATTTTTATTTTCATAGGCTCAAAGATCTGCAGCCACGAAAGATGATTAAAAGATGTTTGCTCCTTGCATGGAAAGCAATGGCAAACCTGGATACCATATTAAAAAGCAGAGACAACACTCTGCCAACAGTGATCCACTTCGTCAAAGCTGTGAATTTCCCAGCAGTAATGTACAGTTGCAAGAGATAGACCATAACAAAGGCTGAATGCTGAAGAATCATCATTTTTTAATTTTTCATGCTGGAGAACACTTTAGAGCATCCTTTGAATTTCAAGGAAATCAAATCACTCAACACTAAAGGATATTCACCCTGGAATGACAAATACTGAAGCACAAATGCAAATACCTTGGTCACATAATAGAAAGACAGTAGGAGACCCTGATGCTGGGAAAGACTAAAGGCGAAAGAAAAAGGAGACAGCAGAGGATGAGATTAGTTTTATGGGGCAATACACATGAGCAGTGAAGGGCAGATGGACCTGGCATGGAGTTCATGGAGGTCACAAAGAATCAGAGATAGCTGAATGAGTAAACAACAACAAAATATCCTCACATAACAGCATGGTTTGGTTCCCACAAACCACCATGTTGTAGAATATGGTAATATTCAAGTAACTGCCATCTACATTAAGGAGTTAAAGAGATGCAGCCTATCAGTGTAATCCAGTGTAGATCCAGAAGGAGATACTTTCTGTTCATTCACAGAAGAGAGATCCATTCTACCAGTGTGTCTGCGGTGCTGGGGAGGGAGGCTTAGTCTACCTATATAAGTCAGTGAGGTTTTAGAGGCCAAATCATATTCCAGGTGGCTTCTGGGATTGTGTTAAACAGAAATTACAACGCAGTCCAAAACCACGTTATCCAAGGGAAATAATATTTTACCAGCCTTATAAAAGCAAAATCATACCAGGGATGGCTATGCAAGTGTCAGAAACAATTAAAAATTAAAAAGTGCAAAGCCAAGCCTTTGAATAGAACACAAGAGCGGTCCCTCCTGGAATCAGCCATAGCTCATCTACTCCATCATCCTATTTTACCCAGGGACCTGCCAATTGCTTCTGGACATTCTCAAGCAGAAGGCAAAGGCAACACCTTTACCTGCTCTTGACTCCCTATGGAGGGCTTTATGTTTCACCGCCCACACACAGGTTTTTTTCCGGCCCAAAACAGCAGCAAAGCATTTCATGAAGCAAAAAGATGATTAAACAGCATCTTTTTACTTCACACTTACTCTTCAATGCTCCACCACATCCTATCTGGCGGTCAGGAAGTTGCTGTGAAGGGATGCCGAACTTCCAGTCTTCCATTACATTGTCCCTTCACAGCTTCCAGTCCTCTAGTCTGGTGGACTGGAAGCAGCTGTGGCATCCCACCACATTATAGATCATGTCTGAAGGCACTCTTAGAGAAAACTTGCCTGTTTCTCCAAGCTGGAGTAGATACTGATCCTATTTAATAACCACTGATACACCTGTTGTGCATGAAATTCCTCTGCTATCCTGGCTGGTTGCTGTCACTAGTTGTTGTTAGATAATTGCATGTTTCATAATTATCAAGAAGACCGCAGTAACTTCCATTAACTCCCATTTTCACTTCCAAGTATGTTTATGCCATTTTATTATTTTTCTTTTGATCAGGAATACTGATTGATTGTACGATTCAGACTGAAAGGGTACTACTTTTTGAAACATTCAAGTTGGTATTGCCCCTTAATACAGGAATTGAGTTTTCTATGTGAAACATCTAGCAAACCTGACCCTAGGAGCAAAAAGAACACTCACGCCTGAATTTCCCACCAGTTCCAGATCACTCAAGGATGTCATCACATGGAGAGACTTTTTTTTACCTATCAGAAAATCGCCTAGTTTTTTCATACCTAACCTCTTGAGGCTAGCCTAATATGGCTATTTTTTTAAAGTAAAAAGATAAATGTTGAAAGAAATAAGCTGCATCCAGACACTGGTCACTTATTCCACTAAATCTGGATATTCCAAAATGAAGTATGGGTATCCAAACATCCAAATATAGTGGAATAAGTAACTGATGTCTGGATAAGGCCTCAGAAACCTAGCACATCTCAGAGTGACTAATTACATACCTTCAGAGAGAAAGAGAAAACACAAGCAGGGCATGAGTCTGCAAGAAAATGTGTACGTGTGATTTCATATCTCTTAGTGTTATTTAGATAAGAGATATCAATACATTAGTCACCACAGCATTAAATATTTTGGCCATGTGTGTTTGCTCATTCAGGCACTGCTGACTGTTGATGAGAAACCTCAGAGCCTGAATCTCTCATCGCATAGTTCTTTGGTCACTCTGTAAGCCATTCTAGTACAGGCAGGAAAAATTACCTATCTATTTTGTATCAGACATGGATTCCCACTTTCTTCCTATCCTGATCATCGAAGGACATCTCCCCCCATTAGCATTATGGGGCTTCAGGTAGATATTTGATCCTGCAGATTTTTTTTAAAGACCTAAGTTAAACCAAAACTAAATCATCTTGAGACTTGATTGAAATGAACCTAAGAGATCAAGAAGGCATTTGGGAATATATCAGTGTGACATTGGATAGATGAGTATCTCATTCTTGTTCCAACTGCGCTTTTCCCTTCTTGTCTGATGTAGATGCTACAGGGCAATGGAATTCATGCTGCACAGATCAGAAAATCTAATTCAGGCATTAGTACTGACTTCCACTCAGAAAAACAAATGTTCTGTATCTTTATCGGAGATGGGGCACTGTATATATTTCTGAAGATCTTATAGGGAGAAACTTCACTATCCAATTTCCTTTTTTAAAGAAAAAAAATAAGAAAAGACTAATAGCTGCATATATATCTTTTTATCTATATAAATTACAAGATATAAGCTTGCTCTAATGCCAAAAATATAATTCCCTTCATTCCTTTATCACATATTATTTATATTTATAACCTGCCCTATACCCATAGGTCTCAGGGCAGGTTACAAGTTTTAAAACAGATTAAAACAATGATATCCATAAACACACACAGACACACACACAAATCCGGCATCTTCTCAAATCTCAAACCATAATATTCTTTTCAGAACTTTAACAAAATTAGTCAAAGTCTCCACATGTGGAGAAAATACTTAAAATCTAAAGGAGATAAATATTTATCACATTTCATCCAACTATCTAGTACAGTGGTACCTCGACATACAAGTGCCCTGACATACAAGTGTTTTGAGATACAAGCCGCCGAGCGAGTGATATTTTGCTTTGAGATGAGAGCAAGATTTGAGATACGAGTATGTAAATACAGTACAGTACATAACAAAAACAACTGAGGTGGTGTTTTGGGAGCTGGAATGGATTAATGGGAAAATTGCTTTGAGATACGAGCGATTTGACATAAGAGCAAGGTTACGGAATGAATTAAACTCTTATGTCAAGGTACCACTGTACTTCCACCTGCATTTTATCTTAAAAAGTGGCCTAAGTATCCAAAAGATTTTTTTTCTTCCAAGTCCAAGGAACGCATACAGTCTTCTACCAGTTTATTTATGTACTTAGTAGTATTGAAAAATGCTTATCCAGAAATTAATGACATCACTAGCAGAGGTCATGGGACTTCGGTAACTTTCTGTTAAGACTGGTATGTACAAACTGAGGCTTTGATCAGACACAGGGGGGGAAAGCCTCATTTCTGAGACACCTCTGAGACAGCTTAGAGGCGGCTTCAAGAGGTGAGATGGTTCACTCACCAGTCTGCCCCTCCCCTGAACATTCTATGCTAGAAAAGATGGATTAGAGAAGACTTGGGATCATGAGTGCTACGCACTGTTTCTCTGAGGCACCTCTGAGATGCTCCTTTTGTTATGTCTAAACACAGCTTGAGATTGTTTTTGTGCTGCTCCTGTCTTTTTACAGGTTCCTTGTGAAACAGGGATAGTGAAAATGTCGGCACCCACCTTCTGAAACTAGCCTAGATTATCACAGTTAAATAATGTCTAGCCTTTCTATTCAAAGAGAAAAAATTGGGTTTTTTAGCATTTGTTAAATTTTATTGGTGCCATTTCTTAATACACAGAATGCATCAGATATATTATAAAGACACTGTGTGACATTGAATACATTAGGAAGGCCATGCGTGGCATATGGCTTTCTGTTCTGCCAAGAGAGCTATTTCCTTTGAAAGATCTCGGTCTTTCTTTTCTGTTAAAAAAAAAAACTTCTCCAACTTACATAACTCATATTAGTAGCCTCATAAAGTCAGATCTACTCCTTCCAGCAATGTAGCTGTTTAACATGACAGTTCACTCAGAAAGTCTTTCTTTAGTTTATTCTCAGAAAAGCCTCTGTGTCGGCATCGTTGTGCCACAGCGACAGAACTGGACAACGGATGTGAAATATGTTTGAATACTCAATGAGCCATGAAACTCTTGCCAACTAGAGAGGGGGGTTTGCCTTGTGTGTTATTTTGGTTGTTTAGTTTAACTTCTAATTTAAGGGGGAATCTCTTTTTAAAGAAAGGTGATAAATATATTTAAGTAACAAATGGCAGCAAATACCAGGCTTCTGACTCTCCCCAAATCTTGAGCCTCAGTCACTTTCACTGCAAGAGGCTGAGAAATGATGGGAAAACCCACAGAAGGCCTTCAAAAATAACATATATGCTTTCTGTATTGTTAACATAAGTACACAGAAACAAACTTAAATTTCCAAGAAATCCAGGAAGTTTCACAACAGCAGGAATGGAAAGACTGAAGACCAAAAGGGTAGCTTCAAGATTTTGGCTCTGCCTTTGGGTTACTTATTTTTAAAAATCTTTAGCAACCTAAAGTGGACGTGCCCGCAAGCTAAACTCTATTCTTGGTGACTATGCTAATCCATGAAAACGCTCATGCAGTTTTCTTGGCAAAGATGCAGAATAATTTAGTCATTCCCTTAAACTGGGAAATCAATCCTGCACACTTTCTGCTTTCCAAGCAGTCATTCGCTTGCAGAGGTACTGCCCCTCCCACTTGACCTAAACAGATATTTTAAATAAAATTAAATTTGGTAGTATGCTGTGGGATACATTTTGTTTTAAGTAACTTTTGAGTTTTAATAAGCCAATTTTTTTTATATTAAGTACACTAGGTACATATCGTGATGGTGGTACATGAATGACTTACACCTGGCAAACACTGCTTTATAAAGCCCCCCTTCCAATTAAGGACTATCCTTTCTAATGTAAGGTGCATGGCTATTCTGCAAAGTACCTCTGAGCCCATAGGGCTACAAGGTAGGGATTTATCATTAAACTGTTTTGAGATTCAGTGTGAAGCAGTATATAAATGTTTGAAACAAACAAATAACTATCAAATATAGGATGAAATTCAGTAAATATAACATAACACCTATATGAGCTACCACAGCAAATAGAAGTGACACCAGTACTTTAAAAAATACATCAGAAAAAAGAGTCACTGTAGTTTAGAGTGCCAAGTCCTGAAGATTTGCCTGCCCTGTTTATCCTGGCCCAAACAAAACAAAACCTGGAACTCTTCTTTCCCTGCACAAGGCTCAAGACATAGGTTCACAGATTTAAATCTGATCAGGAAGAAACACCAGGCATATCCATATTAGCAGCTTAAACCAATTGCACACCAAATGTAAGGTTAATGCAACAATATGTACTCTAGCAATATCTAGAAGTACTCTTATGTTTCATTTTAATGTATCCAATGATAACAATTCCTTATAAACATCTTTTGCATTTGTTACTGTTGGTTTTTCTTGGTTAAGAAAGTTGGCAAATACATTTAAACATTTTAAGTCTCAAGAATGCTGTCATACAAAAACTCTAGATAAAAAACGACAAGTCCCAGAATTCTCAAGGGAAAGAAGGAACATCCAAACCCTTTCAAGAGTGCTGTTATATGTTAGGTCTAAATCAATCCATTCAAAAACAAGGAAGAAAGAGGGATAATGTTCTAGTGCATTTTTCTGCTAAAAATTATTTTTAGGTTTAATCCACTGTGAACTGAAGCTTCAAGACAGAACTTCAACTGCTAAGCAATGAAGATGATTGATAGAAGATAGTAGAGACTGCATTAGTACAGACATTTTGTGGATTTAAAAAGCTCCAAATGGCAAAAGATTTCATGCACCAAAAATTGTTATTTCCACAACTGACATCATGGAGCCCTGGGATAGTAAATTTTAAGATGTATGAATATAAAATATATATAGACCTTTTAAAAGCACACTCTCCTTGCAATCCTTCAAGTACACACTGTTTGTTTAAAAAATCTGATCTCATTTATTTATACTGCTGCAGAAACCTTTGCCAGAGCAACAGCTGATGACAGCCTTATGTATTTTTCCACTAAGACAACAATCAAATGGCTTCTGTGTTTTTAATGAGCAGAGGACATTATGTCAAAACTGATTCAAGGCATGAGAGGGTTGAAGGATAAGGCAATGTCATTTAAAATATATTAACTATGTGGACACATAGCAGGATTCAGATTACTGTATACTTTTCTTGAACTTGGGATCTCCCCATGTTTCCAAGAACTGCCCAGATACACCTTTTTTAATGGACTTATCACCATACTATGCTCGACTTCAAAATGCTATAGAACCAAGATACAGAGGCTAAAGAAATATAACAAAAGATACAGTGCAGCCTTAAATCATGACACAAGATAAGGAACCCTGGGATGAGATCCACACATCACCCTAATATTGCCTCTATGTTACCAAAGACAAGTTCTACTGTTCACAATTGGACAGACTCCCAACAGAGGTCCTAGTCTATATGCTTATTTGTAAAGTTGAAAGCCCTGGTCAGGAATACGTATACAGAAAGCCTAGTAGGACAACTTTTAACACAAACACAGCTATAAACGCAACTGTTGCTAGTCTTTCTCCACTGCAGTTCAAAAACAGCCTGCCTATTGTTCCTTGCGCAGAGATTATTATATCTGCCTTCCATCTAATCTTCCAAGTAAAGACACCTCTAAAGGCCATTTGCAGGAAATTGAGGGCAGGTGAAAGCTGCCTGAGAATGCCCAGAAGCAAATGGATGGGCCACTGTGTGACAGGATGCTGGACTAGATGGGTTGTGGCCTGATCCAGCTAAATTCCTCTTATGATTATAGCTGAGGCACATGCAAATCTGATTAAACTTCATGGCAGAGGCTTGAGTTGAACAGTAGGCCCTCTGATATCCATAGGATGCCTACATTTGTTTGTCTTCCTCATCCTTGATTTTAATTATGTCTTTATATACTTATTATGATTTTTGCTGTTTTTATTCTTTGTATTATGCTTTGAGATTATTTTATGCGAAGTAGTATATAAATATTTTTAATAAATAAATTTCTGTTTTTAGGTGCTGATTGAAAACATATCTTTTTGTTCAGGCCATTCTAGAGTGAATGCTTCTTTGTTTCCCTAACATTTTAATGACTTTACATAATTATTTTAGCTATTTTATTTTTTGATAAATAAACCATGTGAAGATTATATTTTTATTGGAAGCAGCATAAAACTATTTTAAATAAACAAAGATTTGTGATCTGTACCAATTATAATGAACTGTAACCCTGACTGCAGCACAAGGAGAACTATGACATAAATCAAAGACAAATCCTAGATAATTCACCCTCCATAGTAGCCTCTGTGTAAAATATTCCATACACCAGTGATAATCCTCAGTATCATCAAGGAATGTCAACTAAAGGTCTCTCACTAGGAGATGCAGCTCTTGATTGGTGAACCAGAGCAAACATTACATAGTAATCCCCATTATGGTTCTATTTATTTTATTTTATTTTTTGACAGTATAACAAAGTGGAAAATGTATTATAGTATATATCTTTAGGGTCATTGCTAATTGTAATTTCCCATTGTTCTTCACTTTCTGCCTTATCCATCAGGAATGTCAAATTATTCCATAGGTCAGAGTGGCTAACCCCTCCATATCATAGGCCAGCTCTCCTTTCAGTCCTGGAAGTCTGGTCCCCTTACTGATAATGAGTAGAGAAGACTACCAGCATTTGGACAGCCAGTGATTAGTAGTCTCTGTGATCAGGAGAGTGAATCTAGACTTTATGTACATTGGCAGCATTTATATCCTGTCCTCCTTCTGGACAGCTTTTTTTTTTTTTCAAAAAAAAAAACAACCCCTCTGACATAGCTTTAGACTAAGAGGCAGTGCTGTCCCAAGGACACTCTGTCAGCTTTCATGACTAATTGAGAGCTCAAAAATTGCATCAGGACTACCTTCTAAACTAAAATGGGGGTAGAGGGACAAGTGTGATGCCTACCTGATGACACTGAATTGAAACTAACATCACACCTGAATGGCCAATAATACCTGGAGGGTCATGTTTTAAGAGCTCTGCTCTAGATGCACTGCTTATATCCAAGACTGGAATAAAGAAGTATTAGGCCACATACATCAGAATAGGACTGGTTTTACTACTTGTTGACCTTGAAGCACTGGAGAAGGACAAGAATGTGAGAGGATTATCCATTGCACTTTTCAAACTGTGTACAACTTTAAAACTGTCGCTAAGTGGATGCAGTTCATGACATCAGTGGCTCACAAGCTACTAAGTATCCCCACCCTATGCTGTGTGTTTTCCTAGATAAATCTCTGGTGAATCCTATGGACATAAAGGTTTCTCTTGTTTTTTTCAATTTGCTCCAGGTTATTACACTTTGAAAACCAAAGAGAAATAAAGGGATTGATAGTTCTAGCTGTAATGATTTATCCAAAAGTTCTGTTTTGACTTACAGATTCCAAGGTGCACTACAAGTATAATTTTCTAAAATATAACTACTTTAATCATGTTGGTCAATAGGTCGCTGTGTGACCTATTCTTATCAACAGACTTGTGTATTTTAAATAATCCAATAAATTCCACTTGAGATACTGAGAAGTGCTGGAAGTATGCCTAGGTCAACAGCCCTTTCCATATGACCAAGAAGAAGATTATACATTAGCCAGTTTCTGATTCTCTCAACTACATCACTATCATTAGTATCTCCTTACTCTAAAACAGGGATTAGGAAGCTCTAGGTAACTCCATCAGACTGAGGCTCTATTCGTCCTGCTCTACAACATGGGGAGAAAGGGCTATTGTACTATAGAACTCTCCTTCTTAGCATGTCCATAATTAACAACCAAGAATTCACACTAAACTCTCAATATATGGAATTAAGGGAAGGGCTAACAGTAAAACAGATTTGGATTTTATTTATAATGCACTTGAATTGAAATGACAGGAAGATGGACAAGTTTTAAATGGTTTATTTATACTTTTGCATACCTGAGGACTGCCATAGCTATAGGACTGATACGCCAGAAAAATAGCTAATATGCCAGAAAAATAGCTAATATGCCAGAAAAATAGCTAATATGCCAGAAAAATAGCTTGCTTTTAGAAAGTATAGAGAACGTTCCATAAGTTCTTTATGCATATGAAGAAGAAATCCTGCAGCCTAGCATTTTTGCTACTTCCAAGGATTGTTCTGTGGCAGAATAATGCTTATTTCAATGCCAAATCTTACCTTAATTTCAGATGGAACAATGGTCTCTCATCTCTTGACATTATTTAATGAGAAGAACAGTTAAACCCTCCCTCACAGCTGATTTTTCTCCAAGGCTACTCCTACGTGGGCAAGAAAAGGCACCTGGTGGAAACCTGAGGGACGCAGGGTATGCACACCTGGGGTGTCACCCAGGTGCACAGTACTTCAGCACCAACAGTGCTTGCAGACTGATGAGCATCCTCTGAAGTGTGCCCAAAAGCTCTTGCTGCCACTGTGTAGTTACATGGCACAGTGTTAGTGACTTTCCACTGTCACAATTTACCAGAAGGATTTTCCATTGCACTGAAAATGGCCAACTTCTGAGGCCATTTCCAGTGCTAATCTCCCTGTACAGGATCTTTCATTCCACAACTTCAAAGATTGTTAGGGGTGAGGCATGCTGCATAAAGACACAATTTTGTGTAAAGACACCATTCTCCTCACCCCTGGGATAAGATCAAGCATTCATATCCATAGATTGTTGTGATCTATCATAGTGTGGATGCAGCTCATGATGTAGTCTGATTCCTTTATTTGACCAACATACTCTCTACCAACTGCTTCTTCATATGAACGCGCCCTGTGCCAGTATAATCTTGCAGATATGTTATTGTTAGAAAACTGGAGCACAAGTGAAAAATGCTTGTAAAATTCTAATAGAGCAATATTCTACTTCTATAGTCTCTTGAACACACTCATTGCATGAAATGAATCAATTAGCCTTGGAAAGCTTCTGAATAAAGCTTTCTACACACAGGCTTGAACTGCTAAATTATATGTGGTGTATAAGTTGTACTCAGCAGATGACATTGAATAAGCAACGACATCATAATATGACTGAGCCTCCACATGACCTTGGTCATCTTGGGGTGGATTAGTATTGTGATGTTATTGCTTATCAGATTCCCTCCTCCAAGTACAATGCATATCATCAGAGCATGCTAGAAAGTCACACTTAGGAGCTATACATGCTTTTCACTGTGGTTTAAACTTTATTTGCAGTTATTTTTACAATGAACAGTAGCTTCCTGTACCGGTTTTTACTCTTTTACACCAGCTTCCCCACTCCATCATCTTCATGGACTTTTTCAAACAGAGCATACAATCAGGTGGGACACTAAAACTTGGTGACACTATCACCAACAATGCACCAACATATTGTAAGCACCATGGCTCACTCCATTTAAGTCACAAACTGATTAAGGCTGCATCGAGACATTGGTTATTTACTCTGCTGTATTTGGGATATCCCAGAATATCTATGCTTTATTCCAGAGTATCCAAATATAGTGGAATTTAAGTAACTGATGTCTGGATGCAACCATACACTCTGATGTATAGATGGTATTTAACACCTCATAAATTGGGGAAAGTTTATCAAAATATGTCTACTAAATGTTGGAAATGTAAAAAAATCAAAGGGACGTTTTATCATATGTGGTGGACGTGTAAAAAGGCAAAGAAATATTCGGTTATGATATATAACTTGATGTCAAGAATTTTGAAAAGGAACTTTAGGTTTAATCCAGAATTGTTTTTGTTGGGGATTGTAGATAACACATTAGAAAGTGTAAACTCGTTAGTTTTGTATATGGTGACAGCCGCAAGATTGTTGTATGCTCAGAAGTGGAAGGAAGAAGAGATACCATCGGGAGAAGAATGGCTAATTAGATGACCGATTTGGCGGAAATGGATAAATTAACAAATTTATTAAATAACAGATCAACTGATAAATTTGTGAGAGACTGGTCCCCATTTATTGAATATCTGACAGAGCTCAAATTGACGACAGATGGGTTCGAGTGAGGATAAAGAATAAACAGGAAACCAAGGAGAGACAAAGATGCGGAGCAACAAAGGATGGATACACTATATAGAAGTCAGACAAGCGGAGGAAGTCAAGGGAATTTCTATTAATGTAATAATGGGAAGAGTGTGTAAATGATTTTTCTCTTTTAGTTTGTGGTAAAATTTTAATAAATATAAAAAAAATAAAAAAAATCCATCCTCATTTTTCACTTAATGCAATTTGGAAGAATTATTTTTAGCAGAAGAAGAGCTGGCTTTTATACCCCACTTTTCTCAGCCTATAAGGGGACTCAAAGCAGCTGACAAAGCTGTTTTTGTCCCCACAACAGATTCTCCGTGTGGCTCTGAGCTATGAGAGCTATGACTAGGCCAAGGTCACCCAGCTGGCTTTGTGAAGGAGTGCGGACTCAAACTCCAACATTCTAACCATAAGACCAAACTGGCAGATAGTTAATTAGGTTAATGCAGGTGAAGTAAACAAAACTGAAGAAGCCTAATTAACTATTAAGCTGCTACACACCCCTGCAATTGTTTCTGTTCTGGTTTTTCAAATCCACAGAAATGACTAGAAGGGTTTTACTGGTCCTGCTTTTTAAGATTTCAGGACCACTTCACAACATATAGGTAAGCTGTAGATGCTCTTTTTTTCAAGTGAAGAAAAATACATGCTTGCTTTATTCCAAAATAGTCAAATATAGCAAAATAAGTTAGCAGTGTCTTGAGGCAGCCTATATTTGAATATTCTAAAATAAAACAACAATATTCCAAAATATCCAGATATGGCAGATTAAGTAACAGACATCTGGATGCAGCCTTCCACTCCAAAAGGCCTAGTAATAGGCCAAGAAAGCATGTCAGATGGTCTTTTAAAGCCATGCAGTTAGTGACAGCTGAGCAGTGAGGGGAGAAATCAAGACCCTTGAGCTGTTAGGGAAAGATGGTGAAGTGTGATCCAGGGATGCCATATCTCACAATGGGAAAAGGGATGATAGTGGGGCAAAAAAGCATGCCAGGGCACAAACTAGGGAGGCACTGGGCCAAGGGGAGAGAGAGAGACCACATCCAAGGAGGGGTTCAATAAATGGGCTGACTATTATTTATTTATTTACTTATTTATTTATTTATTTATCCCATCGTATACCCAAAGGTCTCAGGGCAGGTAACAACCTTTAAAATCCAGCAAAAAGATTCAGTTGAATAGTTCACCTGGCTTGCAGGTTCAGGGTCGTTGTAGCTCTCACACACCTCTAGTGCAGAAGTGGCTTGCTGCTAGTGATGCTGGCATGAGGTGCTGTTCCATAAAGCACTACTTTTGGCGGAAGGTGTTTGGAATAAAGGAGAAAAACGTATCTGTAACACATTTGTGCTCTGGACACAGACTAAGGTAAGACATTGCCTTGCTGCAACTAAACAGGCCTCATTCTAATCAGAGCATAATCAGAGCATAATTGAGAACCTGGCCACCATATATATATATGACCACATAGATATAAAAGGAATACCACTTTCATAACCCTAGAGAAGAGCAGAAGTTGTGAATAATTCTGAGCACCAAGACTATTTTTTCTTCTTCCTATGTGGCTGCTTCGCTGCTTTTCTCTGCAAGTTTTCTCAACATGAGAGGGAGATCATCTTCTGCTGTACTAGAGACTTTCACATAGGATCATATAAGTAGATCTGCAAAATTGATACAAATCCTTAATGGAAGATAAACAATGGGGGTCAAAAATCTGTTTCCCCGAGTCTGTACAAAATGTGTGTTCTATGTACTATAATTTTATTTTTCCCTGTATTTTTAATACATAGGATGCTTTATTCAAGCTAGTGTTAGCTGTCCTATGTAAAGTTGACACTGAGGCTGCATCCGCATGGCATGCCTTAATTCGGTTTAACGAAACCGAAATAACTGAAACGGAACGAAACTGTCTCCACCGGCTTTCAACTTGATCCGTGTCAACGGCATCCCGCCGGCAACCTTATCTCGGATTCAATCTTCGGAGGCCCCACGGCAAGTCCTCCCTGCCCATTGCCAGTCAGGATTGTGCCCACCCCATTGCTGTTCCCTCCCAGGATCAGCCCCTCTCACTTAGTTCAAAGTAACAGAGATCAGACCTCTCCC
Source organism: Aspidoscelis tigris stejnegeri (assembly GCA_023333525.1). Lineage (NCBI taxonomy): Eukaryota > Metazoa > Chordata > Lepidosauria > Squamata > Teiidae > Aspidoscelis > Aspidoscelis tigris. The sequence continues at coordinate 35,584,548 of JALMGA010000001.1, forward strand.
TCATGGCTGTGCAGCTCTCTGCCTCCTTTCCTCTGCACCACCTTTCCCTTCCCCTTTTCTTCCAGCTTTGTGCTCTTCCCTCAACACCCCCATCGAAGAAGTCTGGATCCCCCTTTCCCACCCGTGCTTCCCTCGCGCCGAGAGGTTGGGCTGGAGGGGAGTGAGGGGCTTTTTCATTGCTCAGAGCACACAGCAGCAGCAGCAGCAAGTAAAGCCCCATTCCTTTAAACATTAATACAGAATCTCAGCTGCTTCCCCTCCTTTCACTTTCAAAGGTCTGAACTTCTGAAATTGCACAAATTCGCAACATTGTTAATCGGGAGTGAAGGGGCTTTCTTGCTACACTGTAGCACTCCTCTGTGAAGGCTGCTCCAAGAAGTTCAGGCTTGCAAGAGAAAGGAGGGGAAGCAGCTGAGATTCTGTATTAATGTTTAAAGGAATGGGGCTTTACTTGCTGCTGCTGCTGCTGTTGCTGTTTTGCTTCAGATCAGGCAGATCAGGCAGGGAAACACACACACACCCAATGACGTGCCCAGCATACGGACAGCCATTGGATACAGTGTGATTGGGGGAGGGACACCCTGAACACAGAATCTCATCCCTTAACACGGTACTGTCCACACAGTTAAAAAGGAAACACGTATCGACGCACGATTCGGAGTGAGACCTGTTGAAATCAGGATTTATTTCAAAATGTTTTAACGTGGTTTAACACGGAAATAGCGTGTTAAGCCGAACTGCCGTCTGAACTGGGAGAACTCAAAACGTTTTGAATTCGAGATAACGATGCCGTGAAGACGGGGCCTGAATATCAGAAATTTGTGAATCCTTATATATATACACACAGAGAGAAAATCAAATTTTGTACATACAGTGCACTCCTTTCAAATGCAATTGTTCCATTCCACCAAAACACTGCTTAAGGACAATCTCTGTCAAAGGAACAATATCCTTCACTGAAAATCTTGGGGTTAAGGGAACTATAGCAAAAACCTCAAATGACTCCCTCTATTCAATGTTACATTGGCTTGAATAAGGAAGGATTCCCAATACAAACTAATGGAGGAAAAGAAATTGCACAGCCCCCAGGAGCATCTACCACAACTGCAATGTCAGAGGACAAAAATACCATATCTGACACCTTTACTGTAAAGAAGACTTGGATTTTCTACCTTGCTTTTCTCACCCTTTTAAGGGGACTCAAAGCGGCTGACAAAGCTTTCTAGTCTTCTTCCCACCAGAGAACACCCTGTGAGGTAGGTGGGGCTTTGAGAGCTCAGAAGAGAGCTGTGAGTAGCCTGTTACCCAGCTGACTTTATGGAGGAGTGCAGAATCAAACACGGTATTCCCAGATAAGACTCCAGCTCTCTAACCACTAGACCAGCGGTTCTCAACCTTCCTAATGCCGCGACCCCTTAATGGAGTTCCTCATGTTGTGGAGACCCCCAACCACGGGGGCAGAGCAGCTGGGAGATGGGAGGAAAAGGTGTCGGGAGACTTGTCGCGACCCCTCTGAAAGGGTAGTTCGACCCCCAAAGAAGTCCCGACCCCCAGGTTGAGAACCACTGCACTAGACCAAACTGGCTCACTTGGAGGCAAAATTTTTCACAAATTGCAATGCAGAACACACAAATGACCGACAAGATGACTGCTCACCCAAAGAAGGATTTTTCACAGTCTCCAATGCTGATGCCACATGAGATGACAACCGCCCCCTCCCCAAATCTGCAGTACTGAACACACTGACGCCTCATGGAATGCCAACCTGCCACACCCAGGCAAGTGTTTAAAATGTGTGTGGAATGCACAGCGGTTTTCAGTTTACCAGCCAGACTTAAGGATCCTCTGCAATAGTTGCACATTACAACCTCATACTCACAGTTAAAAGGACTTTTAAAGACATTCACTGTGGAGTATTGTCACTCCACATTTCTGTGTGTTTGGACAAACTGTGCAAAAACGTGTGAGAACCCATCTTCACCTGAGAACATGCAGACCAATCAGAGCTGAGCACATCATGAACAGAAGCATCCTTGCTGCTGAGACATCTAAAATGCAGAGTATTTAGTATCTGGTGATGAATCATTTTCCCTCTGCAAACACTTTACTTTGGACTATAGGTAAACCATGCATTTTTAATATGATGTCTGAAGGCACCCAAGATATGAAACTTCAAAAACAAAATGCACAGTTGAAACAACATTGCATTGTGTCTCATGTCTCTGGCACCAATGGGATCTGGGCATCCTTGGATCCCTAACCCCTTTTTATGGCAATTACTTACATATTGCCATTTTGCCTTACATGATGGCTTGTGGTAACTAAACCACACATTATACAAGGGATGACTGTAAAATAGGGATGTGCATGAATGGTTTTTTTGCATTCAAATTTTAACTGAATCGAATATCCAAACATTCAATTCAATTCAAATGTTTAGAATCCAAATGCAACAAAATATTCAAATAAAATATATTCAAATAAAATTCAAATAAAATATATTCAAATCTATTTGTTCGAATGTTAGATTTGAATCTGAAGATACGAATGTCGACAACATTCATAAATGTTTTATATGTATCTGTATGCATTTTGTACGCATCCCATTTTTGTACCATACTATCAACACTAATGTGTAATACATACATATATGTACATTTGAATGTTTCAAATCATTCAAACAAATGTTTCAGAACATTTGAAATTTGTTCAAATGTTTAAATTCGAATATATAGACAAATAATTCTATTAAAATTCGAATGTCCACATTTGATCAAATTTGATCACATTTTGAATGTTTAGAACATTCATGCACACCTACTGTAAAGCTCATAAACCCAAGCCTTACTATATCTTTTTTTCTTCCCTTCTGGAAAATATTTCAATATACATATACTGCAATTTTACTTTGCCTACAGAATAAATACTAACAATGGACTTTTATATATCTGCATTTCCAGGTTTTTTGGTACTGCCATGAGATAAAGAAGAGCAGAATATATAAATTTAAAAATGTCTCTTATACAGGCCTCATTTGTTTGACTACAATAGATTTGTTACCCAATCTCCAGTCTCAGTCAGCAGATGTAACAAACAGGTTAGCACAGTGATGGCTAACCTTTTGAGCTCGGTGTGTCAAAATTCGCAAGAAAACCTAGCTTAACTCGGGTGCTGTGTCACATCTAGAAATATCCATAATTTTGTGATATTTGTGGCTCTAGTAAAAAAGTTATATTTTTGATATATGTATTTTATTAAAAGCAAAAACAAATAATTCTTTGCACTTGCTAAATCTTCAATTGAAAGTTGGTATTTTGTACACTTCAAGAACAAGCAAGCACTACACGCCCAGGTGCCAGGGTGACCAGGTGTGTCACCCAAAAGGGCTTGGTGTGTCACCTGTGACACGTGTGTCATAGGTTGGCCATCACCGGGTTAGCATGTAATGTCTAAGCAGGGCTCTGAAATTCTTCTCACTTTATTAAACGAGACTTGCTTTCTTACTTAGGAGTAATTAAGGAAAATAATTAGCTATATTCTCTGCTTTCTCTGAGTGGCTAGATGAATCCATCAACTGACTAAAACAAAAAATTAACTATGATTTGCAGATAATGTACTAGTTAAGTATGACTGAAGTGAGATATAGCCATTTTCTCAAGGCATGCTTAATCTAAACCAAACTATTTTGAGATCATTCTAGTGGGGTGAGGCGCAAGATTGTTAAGGTAAGCAAAATGATGCCCATGAATAGCACAAACATGAAAGAGGTAATATTTCAGATCAGCTCATCTTTACACTTCAGTTGAGAGCTCAGCCTTGGAGGTTTGTCACTTAACATACTGTGTCATGAAACTCAAAAACACTAATCACATAAAGATTTTGGAAGACAGCCAGTCCTGAAGGATGGAACTATACAAAGTTTTTTTTAAAAAAAAAATCAAAGTCAAAACACCAAGGCTGTTTCCAGTCGGATTGGATGAGGCAAACAAAAGGACAAAGTCACAGGACAAGCCCAGCCCTTACCTCATCTGGTGCTGCTCTCATGATGGTGGAATTGGTACTTCTAGGCATTTTGATGACATAAAATACCTCAAAGTGCAATGAGCCTTCCCACATCACAAGTTTGACTGGACCAATGTCTTAGTTCTCACCAAACTTCCTGGCCTTTTCCCGCACCACCACCTCCACCCCTTTGGAATTCTTCCTTGATGTATTTATTTGCTTAGTCAGTCAAAATCTAAAGAAAATATAGAATTTTAGCAAAACACTCATCTTCATTGCATGCTACAGCATGATACCCCGAGTTGTAAAAACAACTATCTCCAATTGCTCATATAACCATCTAAGCATAGGTCACACAAGGCTTTTCATATAGATTTCCAGAACAGTTTACATAATGCTTTCTTCCCATATAATGTGATTTCACACACGTGCTTTTTCCTCAAATAATGTGATTTTACACATATACGGCTTCCTCCACACATAATGTATTTTATAGCCCTTTGTAACTTAGCACCAGTGTACAAGTACTTCAACTTACATCCTCAGAACATATTCTGATCTAATTTTCTAATGGAGCACATCTCTTAACACAGGGACTAAATGGCTACAACCTTCTGACTTTTATTTCTCCTAAAAATCCCATCTTACTTTTTTTTTACTTTCACCAAACATGCATTGAGTAATGCCTGATTTATAAGCATTCTCAAGCTTGCATTAACTAATTCCTACTGCAGTGTATTTACTAAGGGTCTAATCACACCTTGCTGAAGTAGTCCATCTTATTAAGAAACAGGATTCAAAGCACACTAATTCCAACTACACCCAAAACCTAATAATCCTTCCTCAATTCATCCTTAGTTTGGGTTGCTACACTCACACCTTTCTGTTCCTGTCCTGAATCTCCTTTACAAGAGTTTAGATTTCTACCACCACAACACCCCCGTGCTCTCATAGGATAAATGTTTAACTCAACAGTGTGTAATCACACCCTGGGCAAAAGGGAATGCAAATCCATGCTGTATCCACCCGCTATAATACAATTTAGTTCCCTTTAGTCCTCCTTCCCCAACCACACCCAAAAAATGAAAATGAATTAACACTCTATAACAGCTTGAGATCTGTAAAAATCAGAACTCCAGAAAATATAATTGGAGGGAGGAAAGTCCACACATAAAACAGGTTGAACTAAAAAGGTGTGAGCAGTAGGGTTTGAAGATGGACTGTAGAAGGATTACAGCCTAAACGTACATAGCTTCCTGATAAGGATTTCTGGTCAGCTTCATGTCTCCCCCTTATCAACAGATAGTAGACTTTTCTCTGACACTGATAAGATGTACAGAGCCATCTATTGGCTATAAAATAACTTGGCTATAAATATCTAAAGTGGTACCTGTTCCCCTGTAAACCTGCTCATGTTTTAAGAAAGATCAGCGGAAGAACCCTGTTATTAATAATCACAGACTAAATAAGTATTTATTATGCTCAGCATTTTGGCTGTTGCAAACTGCCCAAATGATAAAAAAAATCATTGATGTCTTTACATCCTTGAAAAGAGGCCAGGAGCCAAAATGCACTGAGATAACATCCCTCCTTTACTTTTGCGTTTTGTTTTCCTGGTGGATATTGTTTGGCAGATATGTGTAGTGTAGTCTGTTAACCTCCAGACTGGATTATTGCAATGCATTCCTGCCCTTGAAGATGGTTTGGAACCTGCTGATGGGTACTCCAGGCTAGACTCACATCATGACAATTCTGCCTGCACTCGTTGTCAGCAAGATAGTGTTCCATTGCAGTTAAGCTCAGGGATGATGGACAGCATTCGCACTGTGAGTGCTGGCACTGTCCCAGACTTAACTTGCAGACTCTCACAGTGCAAACAGTCCATCCCAGACTATCCGCATCCCAACAGTAAGGGTCACAGCAACTTCCACTGCACACTGGGGCTTTGCTATGGTGATTATGTGGTGCGCGACTACGCAGCTGCCCTGCCACCCCCACCCCACCCCCAGTATTCACACAAGGAAGTAATGTGAACGTTGTGTCAGGGACTATACTGGGAGCATCTAAAACAGTAACAGTGCCTGAAAGTGCAGAGGAAAAACTGTTTCCTTATTTATCCAATTACACCTTTAATTGTGAGCTAAGGGTACCAGGCAGATGCTATACATTGATGCTATTACTGCATGTCTTTCTGTGGTGTAACCAAGAGCCTTCCCACTCCAAGATGTATCATGTGTGTTTTCCATTAGTTGATCAACCTACCATTCCCTGTGAGGCTTGAGGGACAGGCGAAAAGTAGCAGTATTGTGCTGCGTGGCCCTCTGTCCTTATGACTATCTACAATTTTACTTACGGTTTTAATAATATCCTAATTTTCATTTCTTTGTTTAGCTTGCTTTGACATTATTAAACGTAGTCCAAGAAATAGCAAATAGTAAACTATCAGCTGGAGGGCGATTACAAAATACCAATATGGAAGAGTATACAAATCTGTATAGAAAGCAGATCTTGCAACTTCTAGAATAAAAATAAGTGTCATATGTTACTGCCCTCATATTAAGCTGCTATGTCTTACTCTTAAGTGTTCCTCCTCATTTTAAAGAAGTTTATTATAGATAAGTCTTTGGTTTTGCAAACTATGGCGTTTCATGCATTGGGTTATAAAGACATATAAGTCAGTCTTTTATAAGTGTCTTTTAAAATAGATGATTTATTTGCTCAGGAAAATTGCTATATGGAAGAATGATCAAGCACCCCAAGCTCCAAAAAGCATACCATCACAGCTTTGATTCAATAGGAAAACCTTCAAACCAAAGTGAAAGCTTAACGCTAGAACTCATTGCCCAAAGCAGGAGTAAAAAAGTACATCTCTCCAGACCTAGATTGCTTGCAAGATCTACCATTATGAAACATTGGACAGGAAAGTTTGGGGTGGTAGAAGCTGAATGCAAAAGGATATGATGGGCCACAGGTTTCCATCCCAGGTAAAATAAAACCTGTGAAATTTGTTACATGGAAACACTCTGAAAGGGAATCCTTTCATGGGGAAGATTTCTGGCCGTTCTCTTTGGAAGATGGCATATATACACCCATAAATTACTTTTATTCCTGATCCCTCTTCTATGCCACATCTCTAGCAAGGTGGATACCAGTAGCCAATATTTTAATACGCTAAAGTCATTTCAAGTGGCCAAACACCCATTTATACACAATGAACGTTCTTGGTTTGAAGGCAGAAAGCAGCAAAGACCTTTCCCCTGACAGTGTCAAAAGCTAGCTCCAAAAACGCATTCTGTTTAATAGAAATAGGAGGCGAGGAAATGGAGAAGGGAGAGATTGAAAGAACACTGCCTGTCCAAAAAAGCAGATGAAATATTATGATAGACGGCATGTGTGCATGCATGCGAAGCAAATGAAAGCAAAATTAGATTGTGAGCCTGCAGGCTGGGCCTGTCCCTAGTGTTATTTACTGTACAGAGCTTTGTTTTGAGAGCACTTTAGAAATGGGAGGAGGGGAGGACAAAAGATATGAATTTAAAGCAGAAAAGTCCTGCTTTAGCTAGGCTAAAGATAGACAAAATAAAATCTCATCGAAAGAAGGGGAGGTGAGAGAGAAGTAACAAAATTGCTTCATAGATTTCCACAACACTAGTCATCCCATGAAGCCGAATCCTGGAAAACAGAACAGTTGAAATATATATTTTAATCAACCCAGAGCTACATTACTAACATGAGGTGAGGAGCTGTCCACTATCTCAGATGGCTTCAAGAAGATTTGAACAAATTCTTGGAGGACAAGGCTATCAATGGCTTTTAGTTCAAATATGTAATTATGGCTGATTTTGCAGCCTATATGCTTCTAATGGTCAGGCTGATGTTGCAGACTAGATGCTTCTAAAGGCCAGCTGCTGTGAGACTTTGAGGAAAGTGAGGAGTAGTGCTTATGTCTCTGACTTGTGGATTTCCAAATGTTACTGGTCTGGTTGGCAACTGTGGGAACAGGTTTCTAGACTGGATGGGTGACACTCACATCCAAGTTGACATGTTTTTCTGATTTAGGCTACATTCACACACACAGAAGTACCTCTGAGGAACCTTAGAGTTGGCATTGTTTACATGCTAGTCTTCCCCTCCCCCTCTCATGAACATTCCACGCTCAAACACATGGATTAGAGATCAGAGGAGAACATGGGGGCCACACACTATTGTCCTCAAGGCACTTTCAGAGCTGCTTTTTTGTTATATGGGAACGCAGCTAAAGTAAGACCTAGAAGCAACACAAGAGATTGGACTGCTGCCAGAACAACATCCATCTCTTCATGCTCCTTCTCTCCAAGGGACTGTCCTAAGCATATTTTGATCCCATGAGCATCTACCAATGAAGTAAAATCAGCCAAGGAAATCTCAGAATAGCATAACTGTGTATTTTTTTTTCACTTTCCCAACTTCCATTCCCTCAGACACCCAGACATCATATGCTCCATGTTCTCCCTCTTGCTTCTTGGTGGGCCTAAAACTTCTTCCTGAGACGCCAGTGAGAAACCGCTTCTTCCAATTCTAGATTTGTACATAGCCCTCTAAGTGCACCTTTCTTAGGAAGACCTACTTCCCAGTTCTCAGTTGAAAAACCCCAAGTATATGCAACAACAAAAACAACAACACATGTTCTTCCATGTTTTCTTTTGTCTGGGCCTTGTTTTCTCTATAAGCCCAATCATCTCTTCTATAATGGAGGTGATGGACTGAGTCTTACACTTGCCTTTTTAAGGGTTGAGCACTGAAAAGCACTAAAGTTCAGAGCAATGTCCATCTTGCTTGCCCATTTGTTCTTGTTTTTACTTTCAGCAATGCCAGAAGCATTTCACCCATTTCTTATCTATCTTTCCCAGCCTAGAATGTTCATGAGAGGGAGAAGTGGCAGGCTGACATGTAAATGACTACAACCGTAAGCCATCTCTAAATCACTTTAGAGGGTGTTTTGTTGTTTTTAACTTCAGCGAAACACAGCCTCAGTTGGGGGGGGAAAAATTTTCAATTGAACAAACCAAAATTTTTAGTTGGAGACAACTTTACGTATTTGTCAGGCCAACAAAATGACACACAATAGTGTGCATATTTCTGTATAAACCATAAATCAGTGCACGTTTCTCCAAGGTGGATTACTGACATCAGAAATTTTTGGAAAAGCTAAAAGACTGAGCCCTTAAGGCATGTGCACAAATTTTACATAAGCTTAAAAGGTGCTTTATCACTTTGCACAGACTTAGTCAGCACATGTGTCTGTACTGAACAGTCAGGAAAAAAGACTTGTATGAAATATTAATCTCCCCATTTGGGGATTTTATTGCTGATTCTCTCCTTCATCCAGCCAGCAGGGTTTTGGTATCTAATGCAATGCTGCCTGTTTGCCCTTCATTACAATCCTCATTCGGAAACAAAATCAGCAGCTGGTGCTGTCATGTGGGGGATTATGTGGGCATTAAGGCAACACAAAGGGCAACATTCAGCAGTTTGGAAAGGGGCAATGTAAGGATTCCCTTGGACAAATTTGAAGTATCTAAAACCCCTGAAAAAGGACAGGAAATTGTGGCAAGTTGAGCAAAAAGGAAGCACATTCACTAATGACATACTGAGTTATAGGGACATATTTCTTCCCCGTGCAAAAATAAAAACATGCAGAGATGGTCTCTAAGCCAGTTCCCTGTTGCAAGTCTAGCACTCTAAAACGGGCTTATGGGACAAGCAGTCCAGCATGGAACATGTCTCATTTTTTAAAAAGTTTCTTAACAGGTCATTGGGCCTTTCTGCCCTTGCTTGTGCATATCTGGATCTGTGGATAAAGAAGCTGAGGAGGAGGAGGGGACATCTGTTTACTAACACCATGACTGTTCTTGACCCTCCAGCACAGTTCAGATTTTTTAGTTTTACTCTTATGCCCTCATTCCATATGGCATTTTGCCAATATTTTGAAAAGCAGAGAGAAAGTCTATTTTTCCATTTAATAACTCACACTGATATAGAGGATTTGACTCAGAATGAGGCTGTCCACAGAGAGCATAGGGACAGTCTGATCATACAGCTTTCCTTAGCAGGATAGACTTCAGCTCACCTAGAGGTACAGTGGACCTGTTATTCTTGTCAGTAATGATCACTTAACTGCTTGCCTCTGCGGTGTCCAACCTTTAGGCATCTCTGACCCACACTGGAAGAAGGGTGGTCTTGGGCCACACATTAAATATACAATCACTGACAAAAGTCGATGAGCAAAAAATAAAGTCTGTGCACAATTTCATAATGTTTAAGTAAATTTACAATTTTGTGTTGGTCCCCATTAATAGCCATCCTAGCCTGCTGGCTTGCCTCTATGCCTCTGAAACACTATGGCTCATGATGTACTGCAAGTCACACGAATTGAACTGAATGGGCTATTTCAGCTTGAATTCACTTCTTCATACAACATGGTATTTGGTTCCATGAAAAAAAAACTCTGAACCTTTATTAATGGGGCATGTTCCCTAGGTTTGTTAGAACACCCACTTGTTCAATTCCAATCCAAACCCTGTTTTGAAACAGGCAACATGTTCTGTTCAAACTCAAGCTTTTTGAAGACCCCTTGTGATTCAAACCAGTCCAGCACATCTCTACTTATTAGTTCAAAGTTAACATTGCAGCCATGCACTTCCACAACCTACATGCCATTTGTTTTCAAAGGTGCACTCCAGCATGCATTCACTCCTACTCAATGATCTGAAGTGGTACTGTGAGCTGCCATTTTTCTGATCAATTGCAGCTTTAACTGATTTCCCAAACCAAAACTCACGCTTATTGCACCCCAAATCTCAAGGTAAGTGTAAAAGGAAATCAAAACATTCAAGTTAACTGAGAAAGCAAGTTTGCAAACAAAGATGCCCAAATCTATTCTGCCGAAGACATAGCAGCTACCTGGAATGCTTGGATTTAACCAGCCATATAATTTTACATCCCAGTTTAGCAGTCTTCACATACAGTACTCTGCAAAAGAATGAACATTCTAGAATAAGATGCCTTTTTCTTCACTTTACTATTCTATCAGTATTTGAACAGTTTCAGAAGTATATACCCTATAAAATTTAAAATATTCAGTGGCAGAAAAGTGATTTTCCTGACAAAGCAGTAATATGAACAAAACTGATAAGGTCTAGATGCTAGAGAGGCTGCCTTAAAAAACATTCTTAAAAATGCATCCTGACAAGACATATAAAATATCCTGTGAAGCATGATCAGTGTCATTGTGAAGAGGAAGAGAAGGTACCTTCCCAATCTCCATTGTTCAGACCAACAGTGAGGAGAGCTATCCACACATATTGACAAACCCAACTAAAATTCAAAGAATGCAATACATTTCCTTAATTACTTATCAGGTCACAGAAGGTTAACAGCTCCTAGAAAGAATTTATTATGCTCCTTGCAGGACAAGTTGCTAAGGAACTCTCAGAACAGGTCAAACAACTACGGTACCACACCACTTTTATTTACTTCCTTACATTTATATCCTATTGCAAAACTTGTTTTCTTTTGCAAAAGCCAAATATCCACACACTAGCTTGAAACAGAACTACTTCATGTGCCATCGGACTACAGCCTGGAGACCACTGTAAATGGTCTTTTTGTATCCATCATACACTGCCTGTATAATTAGGCACCACTAAGCTATAGAAGCTGCCTTGCACTGTTAGATTAGCAGTAATGTTAAGCTTAATAAACCAACAGTAACTGGGAACTGTTTTCTTAGGTTTTAGAAGAGAGTTTCCAATCCACTCTGAGACTTTTGGATATAGGTGGAAAGGGTGCTAGAAATAAACGCTATTATTATCATTATAGGGCAGGATATATATAAGTCAATAAAATAAGAGGAAACAAGACAAACTGCATTATTAACTATTTGTAAACTACATATAGTCTTTTGAAATAGATGTCCAATAAATAAATAAGGTCTACAATCTTAAATCTTATGACTTAGGCCTGAACTATATCTGACAAAGTATCTTTATGCCCATCTGATTTTTTCTCACAAGCCTTTGATATGTTCGGTGTTGTACTGTAGACTAGGCACCAAGTGGAAGAGAGCTGCACGATACACAGAGGGAATTAGCTATAGCTAAGTCTTAATCCATCTTCAATCCTCTAGCAGTTTTCCTTTCATATTATCTAACCCTTAAAATTTGTCTTTGGGATAGATAACACAGACAGAAAACATCACATCATTCCACTGATGTATTCTCTCATTCTGAAAATGGATCAAATGTGGATTGAAACTTAGGGGTAGCTGAGGTCTTAAAGACAGTTAGCAGGGCTCCAAATCTACAAAACAGTAGGCATGGATTTTCCCTAGGAAAAAGAAAAGAGCAGAGACTGGATCTAAAAGACATTTTTGGGGATTATACAAAGTGAATTTAACAAAACAGCTTTTAGGGTGCTAAAATTATAAAACATAATTCACAAGAACCATGCTAAGAATTTATTAGATTATTAGCCTGCAGACAGGGACTGTCTTTGCTGTTTGGATGCTGAAATGTAGCACAGAAAAGCCATGAAGGTCTTTTTTTTTTTTTTTTTTTGCAAGGATATATGCCATCCAGAACTTGGCTTCCAGAATCATTCACTTCTCTTTGCTTTGATCAAGAGAACCATGCCTCCATGTTGCCTTCCACTTCTTCCTGGACTCTCTAGCAGAAATTCCTTGTCTGTTTTAGCCTAGTTTAGTGCTTCACCTGCACTGGCACTGTTATTAACACTCACCAGGTTTTCTTTTAATGAGGATTTACCAAACCTAATTAAAAGAAGGAGCTTCAGCTCACAGTAACAACAGATTAACCTAGGTCAGGGGTAGGCAAACCACGGCTCGGGAGCCACATGCGGCTCTTTGGCCCCTTGATTGTGGCTCTTCCAGCTTAGGAGTACTCTAATTAAGTTAATAGCAATGTACGTACCTATATAATTTAAGTTTTTAAAATTTGGCTCTCAAAAGAAATTCTGTTGATACTGTTGATATTTGGCTCTTTTGACTAATGAGTTTGCCGACCACTGACCTAGGTGGCTGATTTAACATAAGCCAAAGTGAAGGCTGACAAGGGAAACAAGGTAAATTTTGCAGACAAGATGGAGAAGAGGCATGATGTACTGCAAGTCACACAATTAAAATATTATCGAGAGTTACATCTAGAGCAGGTTCAAGCAGAGTTACCCAGCATTCCAAGCTGGGCCAGTCCTGAAAGTCTCAAACTCAATATCATGTTTTGCTCAAAATGAGTTGCTGCTTGGCGAAGAGCATAACATATAGACTGTTCTTAGTTCTATGTTTGGAGCTGAAGAGAGAAAACATGCACAAAGAAAGGAAACCACTAAAGAATAAGCATTGGGGATTTAAAAGAGCACGTGGTAGAAGGCATCATTTCTTAAACTGCTGGGGAAGGGCAGCTAGATTATGCATTAAGGCAGCCAAATATAACAGCAATAACTTGAATCATGGATGAGGTGAAGTCAGTCAAAAATCACAATGAATTAATTTGGACATTAACTCCAACTCTCAGCCATTGCTTGCTCTTGTGGAGAGAAACATCTCCCCGTTCCTTGCCAAATGATATTAAATCTTTAGCACAGGTTTTGCACTTAAATTGAACATTTCACACTAACATGCCTGGGACTCTGACAGAGAGAAAGGCACAACAACAGGGAAATTTCATTCAATGACACTTAAGAGGATTTGAAATAGAAGGACCTTGTAATGGATCTGTGTTATACTGAACCTTCTATGCAAGGTCAGTGTGTCATATAATATAGAAACAGATACATTATTTCTCAAAGCAAATTCTGTGCTTTTATATTAAGAATGGTCAAGAAACGCTACTACTTAAATTTGCAGTGCCCTACATGTCAATACATCAGTTCCCCATCTTTACTGGAGCAAATGGCTTCCATCTGAAATAAAATTGTTCCTTTTATATTATTGAATATCCATTTATACAGCTTACAGTGCCTTGGGACCCACAATTATTTGAACTGAAATTCATTTATTGTATTCTTTCTTTAAATAAAAATTATAGATATAATCTCCAGCATTTTCAATACAATGACCCATGCAGCAGAAATAGCGAGAAGCCAACTCTAAAGCTAAATGTGGCTTTCCTCTTGCAGTTGTGCTGGCCAGCTAACTGAAGTTGTTTACGAAAGTATGGAAGTCACTCGGACTGTGGCTACCCTCTGCATGAAAGTCACACACAAGTTTGAATTTGCCTAGTACTTTGTGCCCTTTAACAGCTCTCTCCAAAGATCTGAAAGAGCTGGTTTCATATCACAAAATCATTGTGCCACAGTAATTCAAGTAAAGTGTTTGGGAGCTTGGGAGCCCAATTAAAATCAAGACTCTTAGTGAAGGGAACCTCACAGGGTTGTTGGGAGGGCAGAATAAAGGTAAAAGGAGGACAGATGTGTTCTCTTGAGCTCCCTAGGGAAAAGGCAGGATATAAAAGTACAAAAATACAATAAAGCAACTGGATCAGCTTCAGTATTAAAAATGCTGTGGATTCAAAGGCATGCTCAGTTTAGGTTTTTCAAACAGCCAGGCCTAAATCACAAGGTATGATTATACAAGAAGGAAAAAGAATATGCCAAGTCCAGCTCTTCAGCAAAAGAACAAAATTAAAATGTAGCAGGAGAGTGTTCTGAGATCTACTTTGCAGTGGACAAATTCCCAAAAGTATCTTAGCAAGAAAACACCCTCATCTTCTAACAGTATTTGCCACTTCTGAGCACATTTTTAAAATCTCCGAAAAGCACCAGACGTCTAGAACAGGAATATATATTTGATTGAGGTCATCAGCCAGAGCTGTAAATTAAGCCTGTAACATAATCCTGAGGCTGAGGGGGCGGGGATGACTCTCTGATCAGTTTCTCCTCTGTGTGACACTGTACCACCGAAATGGCAACAGAGCAGCCTGCCTGACAGGCCGTACCAAACATGGAGAACATGGCACTGCATCAGTAGGGGTGGCGGGGTGGAGACAAACTTGGATGGGGCAGTTAGCAACCAATGTTTACAAACATAAACCGTGAAGATCAGATGGGCCAGCCATAAATTATGACTGGATTGCAGCCGAGAGAGAGCCTCACTCAACATTAAAAGCAGAGGGGCTTTATAGCCACCGCTTCAGTTTTAGTTCAATCCCTAAAAACAAAAATTGCATCACATGCAGGGCATTAAGAGCTACTGAAGCATGATGGAAAAAATTCCATCTGACAAGTGAAATTGAATAACAAACACCTCTCTGACCACATTGCAAGCACAGATGCCCAAGCAGAACCATGTTCTAATATGAAGCACCGGTCCAGATCTTGCTTCCAAAGAAGGCAAGGATGAAAAAGAGGGCTTCATTTGTTGTTGCTTTAAGTGCTGGTGCTTTAAAAATAACATACAGAGAGGTTACTGTAACTCCCTTCCCCACTCCTGTTTGTTCTCCTTTTCAGCCATCATTTAAAAAAAAAAAACCACTGCAATATTAATCCTTTGGTCTCTACCCACAGTTTTTCCTAACTGGCTGAAGGAGGAGAGGAAAAAATTAATCTTTTCTTCTAAAGCTTTAGATCAAACAGCTAAGTGCTTTGGGGCTAATTTTAAAACTCCCTGCTTCTGAGCAGGGCTGGGGCACTTTATGGTAGGTGATACTGCTGGGATTATTTGACTCCTAAATGATGCAATCAAGAACTCTAGGGCCCAAGAGGAAACCCAAGTCACTGGTTCCCAATATTCTGACAGCTTCAACTTGTTTTATTTAAAGTAGCAAATTATTTTTGAGGCTTTGGGCAGCCTCTCCTTTTTCAGCCAATGATTATACAATTTCCCTACTTTCCACATCTATTGGAAGCAATTATTCCAAAGATCAAGGCTGAATTCTAATGGCATATGAACTAAGTTTTATGACACTGTAAACTACCATTTTAAGTGATTTTGGTTTGCATGGTTTCAATGTAACATGGTTTACTAATTGAGACCTTGCTTCAGTATTAAGCATTCCTGTTTCACTTTAATGCATTTCCCCCTTCACATTAAAAGTCTATTACTCATCTACAGAAGTTTTGCTTTAAATGACATCTTGCCAGAACAGAACCCTTATGTTAAATGGGGCCCTACAGTATGCATGTTTTTGCCACCCACAAAGCATTTTGGATTATGACACTCGGCTACCACAAAGACCAATGGAGAATAAGGATGAAAACTGCAGTCTAACCCATTTAGCAGCACCAACCTGGCCACTGCTGAATATTAATGGCCTGTTCTGACATGACCCACATATTGAGCATATGTGAGTGGGGGTATGTTTTGGAACATCACCCTGTTTGTTGCATTCACTGAGCGGCTCACCTCCAGAACTTCAGCATGTTCAATTTTTTTATGGAAGTTATAGCTGCATTTTGTATACTCTTCCTCAAAATGGATGTTCTCAATTGACACTAGAGGATGAGTAACATTGGCATAGGGGTTCCCAGGGCAGCCTTGCTTTTAGCTGTTTTTATACAATCTGAACATTTACCAGGATAAATTAAGATAGTTTGGGGGTGGTAGTGGGGTTGTTAGGACTATAGGACTATACTGTTGCAGATTCCCATAACATCCTGTTCCCCTCTTGCTTATTGGGGAAATAGTCAATTAGCATGTGTGTAGGACTCACATGTGAATAGGATTCACACATGTGAATTAGTATGTGTTTAGGAAATCCTACATCTTGGTAAGAAAAATGAAAAAATTGAATACAGAATGGGAGAATTAGGCTGAGTAGTAGCAGAAGTGAAAAGGATCTGGTTGATCACAGGATGAACATGAGTCAACAATGTGATACAGCTGCAAAAAAGGCAAACATCATCCTAGGATGTATCAAGAGGAGTATAGAGTCTAGATCATGAGAAGTAATTATTCCTCTTTACTCTACCTTGGTCATACCTCATTTAGAGTACTGGGTCCAGTTCTGGGCACCCCAATTTTAAAAAGACATTGACAAACTAGAGCAAGTCCAGAAGGAGGGCTACCAAAATGGTTGGTAGTCTGGAAAGCATGTCCTATGAGGAAAGGCTGAAGAATCTAGGAATGTTTAGCCTGCAGAAGAGAAGACTGAGAGGAGACATGATCTTTGTCTTCAAGTATCTGAAGGGCTGTCACAGTGCGGAGGGATTGTCCCTGTTCTCACTTGCACACAATGGGAGGACTAGAAACAATGGAATGAAGCTTCAAGGGAGTAAATACAGATTAGATATTAGGAAAAACTTCCTGACAGAGGGTGATCAGTCAGTGGAATAGGTTGCCATGGGAAGTAGTGAGCTCTCCTTCACTGGAGGTCTTCAAGCAGAGGCTGGTCCTACATCTGTCTTGAATGGTTTAGGAAATCCTGCATTGAGCAGGGAGTTGAACTCGATGACCCTTGAGGTCCCTTCAAACTCTATGATTCTATTTTACCTTTCTTCCATCTTGTAAATAAAAATAGAACAAACATCTGTTGTGCCATGTACACAAAGATTAAAAGAGACATGGTTGCAAATCAGAAACCCAAGCAAATTACTGTACACTAAGGGTTAAGGAACAAGGTGCTTTCAAGCACATGTTCAGAAATCTGTGATATTATAGAAAGCTTATAGGAATCTGTCTCCCAAAACCTTAAATGAAATAAACTGACAACTTGGATGGTTCAAGTTCTCACTCCCTATGCAGACCTTAAACATAAAAATCCCACAATATGGATAGATCTTGGCAAAAGAATTAGATCAACTCATTTGTGGCAATTACATGCACGCTCCAAAAAGATATGCTGCTGACTACAAAGAAATAGGTAGAAAGGGCTCCAAGTTATAATTAGTGCAGAGATAGTCACTACAAGATTAAGCCATCTATAAAAATTATGTTATATATCTCATTTTTATCAGCTCTTGAAGCTGAGTGAGATGCCACCATAGCCCTTTTCAGGAAATTTGGTCTAAATGTGAAGCAAAGATCTGCTACCTGGAATTTGGAAAACCTCCATTTTTAGACCATGGTTTCCGCAATCAATAGTCACTGTGACTGAAGTTCAGGAGAACTGTGCTCTACCACCACATCCTAAAACCTTTCAAAACTCTGGTCCTACCACTTCCTTTCCTTCCCTGGTCTCTTAAGGGCAGCTAACACATCTTACTACAAGTCCCAGTACAAAAAACAGACAGCAAAATGTACAAAGCACTGTTCACAAAAGATAAATGGATTCATAGAAGGCCACATATTGCTGAGATATTCCGGACACTGACTACTGAATTGCAAATGGGCTCTGCTGGTATCACACAAACACAAACCTCATCATAGCCCTGCCTCTTCATAGCCCTGCCTGGATATACGAGGAGTTAAATCTAGTACATTTGACATGTATACCATATACATGTGTACATGTCAAAAGTATCAAACCTAAAACTCTTAATATCCAAATTGCTGGAATGGGACACAATTTATCCTTTGTATAATTATTCATATTGTATTTGGACTAGGGAATGACAGTGTTGCTGCAAACTGTGAATCTTATTATGGGTTTTTCTGCCCCCTCCCCCCAATCCTTTAAGGTATTACTTTTTTATATTCTACCTTTATTTGCTTAGTCCAATGTGCTTTCCACCTCTTATTCCCTTGTGACACTCAGAGTAGCTTGCAAACAAAATTTAAAATACTTAAATGATTCTTTTCTCACTGAGATAGCATGGTCCAGGAGGAAATGACTTCGGACTTAATCTAATGTTCGGTAAGTCTAAAGTAAGGAAATGACTTTGCTAAATAGCTGAAATACATTAAGAAAAACTACTATGCTAATAAGAACATAAGGGACCTACTAGATCAGATTTTAGCCTATCTAGTCCAGTGTCCTCCTGTCTACACCATGGCCCACCAGTTGCTTTGAGCATTCTCAAGCAGAAGACAAACCTTCACCTGCCCTTGACTCCCTACAAATGACCCTTAGAAGCATTCTTTCTGAAACCTATTTTGGCCCTTAGTTCAACAGCATCTGGAAGGCAAATGTCCCATAAGATGCAATTACTGATGGGAGTTATAATTCAACACATCAGATGGGCCCTAGGTTGGGAAAGGTTACCCAAGAAGATAGTGATAAATGCAAAGTCAAGAGGAACTAGATAACACATCAAGTGACAAATATATCTTTCTTTGAAAATGTGGATATAAGGAACAGACACCAAAAATGTTAATGCAATTATGAAAACGCATATTGCTGTGATCAGATAGCCCTAATAAAGAACAGGTACACAGCTCTACAACATATGTACCATACAGCTGTATTCATGCTCCACTGCAGAGATGAGGAAATGCATGCATGGTGAAAGTGTAACATTTCACCCTCCGCTTGCTTCTGTAGTATTGCCTTCCTCCTGTCAGCACAAGTGCCCATGGGATTTCAAGTGCCCATGGGAATTGAGTGATTGTCCATAAATGCCACATGGTGTGTTCCAGTGCTAGAGCAGTGATGGACATATGTGGCATGCCCCAGGAAAGGCCTATTGCTTTAGAGATGGATCACTACTACATCTGATCACAGCCCAAAATGTTGATCCTGCAGCAGTTGTGACTCCAGACACCTTAAGGCAGAAGGCTGTGACTCCGTGTAAAAAGGCAAAAAGGGCCATGTGGGAAGCATCTCTCCCCTAGTAGCCATCTTGCTGCAGTGGCAAGCAGCTCAATGGCTTCACTGTCACCAGTGAGGTTGCATGCTTGAGTTTCTGCATCTTTGCACAGGGGGCATCTGCCCCCTCCATGCACAACCACACAGCACATTTTACCATAGGAAGGATATCTGTGAGCAGGCAAGATGGTGAGTTGAGAGTCACTCCATATGTACTGACCTCTGGCTGCCACTGAGAGGTCCCTCACAGTTCACTGGCTGCCTTGAGAACTCATCAAAACATACTGACCATATGATGGGAACACAGCCAGTGTCCACATAGAAATTATGTTGAAAACTATCAAGGAAACAGAAGGTTGCCACTTGTAAATCTAGCCATGCTTTGGAAGACGATTCCACTTTGTCTTCTGGGAAATGGCACACTGTCTACATTTTACAATATTCATCCAAATTTCTTAATAGAGCCATGCTCTGTGCATAAAAAAACAAGACAGTATTATGCTACCTACAATAAACATCCTCACAGATGTGCATGTAAACACCTACTTCTTGATAAGCTTTTTAAAAAAAAATTAAAATAAAGTAGGTCTTCTTCATTTGGACTCAGTGGCATCTGTTTTTATTGCTGTAAACCATCATGAGACTACCAGGTGTAGGGCAAGATAAAAGTGAAAAATAGGTAAATAACACACAAATAATTTCCCCAGTTAGAATTACCTAAATGTGCTTAGCACTTCAGCAGGTAAAACCTGCATCTATTATATTCCTCCATGGAACAAGGTGGGCTACATAGCCCTTTTCAATTCTAGAATTCTTAATTATGGAAAGAAATCCATTTACTTTTTAATAACATCCATTCTCTCATTCCAGTTCCAGGTTATTTACACTCTGATACGGGATCATGGGTCCATGCAGTACACTTCTAGGCTCATAGACCTGCACGTTAATGCGGATCCATAAGGCCACACAATCTAAATTAAGGGAGATCCAAATTAAGTGTGATCCAAATTAAGGGAGACCTTAATCTGAATCACTGGTAGACTCGTTTAATTGGGCCTGCCAGCAGACCAGTGTAGCCCTGATCTGGAATATGGGACATGTGCAGATGCATGCTTCTCATGTTTGGGACCACTAGGAGCCACAAAAAAACCAACAACCCAGCCTAAATGCTCTGAAACTAGGAAATTTCATTCCTAGCTCTCGGAGGCATGGGGGTGCAGCTTTACAGCCATGGTGTAGGCTAATCTGGATCAGTGCCATCGGTGCAGACAGCACTGAACCAGACCACACTTTTCACAGTCCAGAATTAAGGCAAGTAAGTGCAGGAATGACCACAGATTCACTCCTTGTAAGGGCGAGGGCAATTGGGATTATCCTTGTAACTTGTACTGCCTTTGAAACTAGAGAAGTGGAGCTACCTCTTGTACATGCTATGCACAAGACTCAAAAGGTTTTAGAGACCCACCAATGTCTTCATTTCTATATCTTTGCTCAAGAGAAAAGAAAGCCAAAAAACCATTCATGTGCCTTTCTTATTTTATCCCACTTTGTCCATTGTCTTGATATTTATTATCCTACATTGTACTCCTCCTAGTGTGAAACTTTACATCCAGTTTTCTCTATAAACTAGTTTGACTTTTGTTTATTCCCAGACCTGCCAATATGAGTACTGTCTTACTGTTCCTTTTGACAGAAGAGGCGTGTATACCAATTAGCTCCAAAGATGACTCCAGCCATTGTGGATTTCCTTCCCTTCCAGAAAGACTTGTTCCATCTCTTCACTAGCATATAATCCGTTACCAGTTCAAGGCCACCCATTACTGGCATGCACCCATGGTACCTAGAATAATCCAGTCTGACCAGTATTCTGTGGAACTTATGGTCTCTATGCCAAATCATCTGCAGAAAAGGCATTTGAATTAAAGTGAACATTCAGGCCAGCTATCATTCACCTATAACATTCCCCCATCCTCACCCTCCATACTCCCACACGCACACAAACCAGGAAGCAATCATAAACTAATTCTGACATTTGGAGTTCTGCCTTTGCTTGCTGAAGGACTTGCAACAAACATAGCAGCAAACAGAGGAATAGCAGTAGAATCTAAGTACCTTTTAAAACCAGTGGTTCCTTGCCTTCTCGCTTGAGGGACTCCAGCACTATGTGCAATGGCTGTGAAGGTATTACTCTGCTTGGCTCATTGGTATTTTCATCATAAACAACAATTTCTTTGGAAAATATTCTTTTGAAGGAGTCCTTGCCTTCTCGGCAAGAGATCAGGTCCAAAACAGTGATCTTGCCCTGCTGAAGCCGTCGTCGGCTAATCTTATCGGCACAATTGATGTGGACTGCACCCTGAATGTGACTTTTATTGTACTCCATGAATGGCCGACAATCAATGATGACAGGGCCTTGGTGGCTCTTGGTACATTTGGTCATCTTCTTAGCCAAGTCATTGGGATAGATGATTTTAATGCTAGGCAACTGCTTTGTTGGGCCAGAACCTGGGCTCCCTACTCCACTCGAGGGACTCAGAGGGCCAGAGTTCTCATTATTGTTGACCATTTGGTTAGCAGGGCACACAGATGAGGTTCCTATGTTGGCAGAAGTGCTGCTGGTGCTGGCTTGAGACTGGGCCTGATTGTCCTTGTCGTACGTTGCCACAGTGCAGCAACTGGCACTGCTGCATCCACAACTCAAGGAACGGGCAGAGCCGTTGGATGAGGGCATATACGTCAGATTAGCACCCTTGAGGGACACAACGGCTGTGCTAAGGAGACTTGTGTGACTCTCGGTGGCACAGGAGGCAGATTTAGAGTAGGAGGAATCTAAGCAGAGGTTGAGATCCTGAGGTCGCACAGGCCTTGAGAGTGCCACTACTACCCTGTCGTCTAGTGGAGATGGAGGCATGAGGAAGCTGAGAATGGCAAGTCAGGAGGAATTCAATCTCTGTCAAAAGAAAGAAAAAGAATATTAGTGTGCCACCTCACAATGCATATAGTTTCCATCCTATAGAAGGAGATCACAGTTCTGCTCGCTGAAGATCTAAGAGTGTTCTCCTCTTCTTTTGGCCCTTAAGCACAACTGAAAGGGAAACCTATTACTCCCTGCTACTGTTTTCCATGTACCAGAAGGCCCATAATTAGATATGTGCATACATATTTATAACATTCAATATTTGGATGAATTCGGACATTTTTATATGAATCCAGTGTTACTACATTCATATTCATAAGAAGCTTTGGAACATTCATGAAATGGGGAGGTGGAAAAGCGGCTACACCAGTCACATCTGCAATGGATCCAGATTGCATTTGAGAGGATTAAGAGGATCCAGGATGGATTTGATGCCTTCAGAGCAGATATGTTATGGGATATGTATGCGTTCGTATCGTATATTCATACACATTTGTATGAACACATTCATATCCAATAGAATCCTACCACATTCAGAAGGGGATCTGTTCAAATGAATATGAATTTTCATACATTCAATTCAATACGAATCAAATGCAGAAAATCCTATTTGTGCACATCCCTACCCATAATTGAAGAAAAAGATCAACTATTACAGATCACGGAACCATAAGACTGTTAAGAGTCCCTGGCTATACAATATGCTGGTGCTGAAATGTGCATGTCTTTGTCTTCCAACCTGTGGTAAAGGAGTAAGAAGACCTTTTCATCTGTACGAGTAAAAAAAGATATTTTAAAAATGACACGACAAGTTGTTAAATCTACTATAACTTTCATGCCAAAGCCGGGAAATCATCTGGAGATCTTTATGGATTCCAAGTCGCATCTACTTAGAAAATGTTTAAGGCTGATCAAAGTTTTAGTTTGGCCACAGCTGGAAAGCCACAAGTAAATAATGTATTTGTGTCCTCCTATAGTATTAGTAGAAGCACCAACCAGCCAAACTGTAGGACAAACTTGTAGGCTATCATTTCAACTTGCCATTGTGATATTCACTTACAGGATGGGATTTAAAGTCTCAGTTTATGTTTAGAGACCTCGTGATGGCTCAAAAGATACAACTGAATGTGAAGTGTGCCAAACAGACACAAATGGAGCATTCACTGCAGAAGAAATATGTATTATGTATTTTAGTAGGTAAAGTAAGTAAATGCAAACCCAGATTAAATCAAGAGAAAGTACAAGCTGCTGTTTTTGTCAGCAGAGAGCAAGGATAAAGTCATAGAAACAGAGTTTAAAATCTGCCCACTTGCATCACCACTCCACTTCCAGTAAGTAATATGCGGCGAGTTGGGAAAGGCCAGAAGAATTATCAACAACCTTTCTCATGCATTGAGAGCTGAGTCCTAATAACATGCATGGCTTCCTACTCTTCATTTGCTTAAAGAGAGGTGAGGAGGAAGCAAAAATAGTGCTTTAAAAAAAAATTACAAAAACATTATGCCAATTTTAATTGATGCAGTCACTAAAAATTGCAGCATCTGTTTTTTATTGTTGTAAACCTTAAATTACCTTTCTGCAAAATGCTGACATTTTGCATTAAGAGCAGAGGCATGCCAGACTCTAGCTTGAATAATCCACATTACAAAGCAGATTGCTACACATATACACACACAAAGTGAACCAAGTTCCTCTTTATGCAGTGAAATAGATAGAAGCTACCAATGCAAGGGTAACTATCCAGAATGTAGCATAGATAAGCCCCAGCCTGAGAAGAGAATGCACCATTCCCACCTTCAAAACTAGCTTTTTGTAAGTAGATTCCAAATTCTCCTACAACCTGAAGAGTAAAGCAATGAAGTCTGTTGTGCATCCTTAAGGACAGGGTTACTGCCTTGAAGTCACTCAGTATTTAGACATTAATGTAACAGTCATCACAGGACAACCCTCAACCTCCTTTTTTCCTTACCCCTTTCAATGGGACAACTGAAAACGGGCTCTTTCCTGAAATTTATTTCCTCCACCCTCTTACCACAATACAAAATAATGGTGTTATAGTTTTATGACGTCCACTCACTGACTACCTACATCAGTCACTCAGATGACTTCTTTTTTAAAAAAATGATCACGTTACTCTGTTAGTATCTTTAGAATGAAGTCTTCGTACAAAAACATGTCCTCGTTTAACTCAAAATGGGGCTTAACTCAGAGTAAAAGGGTTTGCCTTTGAATATACTTACTCAGCTTAAGATTAAGCGGTACTTTAAAATAACACAAAATTAAAAGCAGTCATAGTCATCACCAGTCTACCAGATGGGAACAGTGCTTCCACTAAGAGTACAGAATAAATGATTTAATCCGATTCTACAATATATACATATTTTAAAATAAACCTCTGTGCCATGAATGACTGTCCCATTCTACAATCCTCCAATGTCTTTTCCTCTCCACAGACACAGGCCGGATCAGCCCCCACAAAATATAAAGGCTGTTCTGTCTCAGGATGCGAGGGGAGGAAAAGAAAGACAAAATAGTATTTTCAAACGAGTTAAAACGTTAAAGGCTAAGAAGGGAGATCACCGCCATCTGTCACCTTTATAATGAAATATTTCCTGCCAGGGACTGGGAAGGAAATCTGAAATACAAGAAAGCAAGTTGTCTTCGGTTCTGTATCATTTCTCTTTTTGAGCAAAATATCTTTATCCCACCCTCCGCTGAATAAGCAAGCAGGGGTTTGCTTGGGGGGGGGCGGGGGAAGAGGAGAAAACAGTGTCAGCTTCGGGGATTTGCTTTTGGTAAAACAATCTTAGTTTTGCAGCCGGATCACGCGTGTGAGACCCGCACTCTTATCACACGCGTGCGTCGTCGTCCCAGCAAAGTGACCAGGTACAATAAAAAAAAATTAGGAAGATCTGCATCTCTGCAGCAGAGGTAACAGATCTCAAGCCGATCGCGAAGACAGTCTGGAGAGTTCAAACATTTTCGCCAAAAAGAGAAGCACCTTTCGGCGGTTCACCAGTACGGGACCCGTTCCGGGACCTTACCCAAAAGGAAAGGCTTCTTAAACCGGGCGGCCAGGGGTGGAGGGGCGAAGAGGAGGCTACGAGGGACACCGTTCCAGATAGCTTCTCATGTACTTCGATTCCCCCCACCCCCCTAGATACTGCAGCAATCCCAAACGCGAAGAGCCTCCGGTTCTTCCGATCCATCCGGCAAGCGCTTTCTCCAGAAACGCACGTCGTTCGGCGGACGCAGCAGAGCTCAGCAGGGAAAAGGGATCAGCGCTACTGGGTTTTATTTACAACATATTACGCCCTCCCCCCTTTTATATTCCCAGTTGACTTGATTCCAAAATGGCTTTCCCCCCCGCCCCTTCAGCCAGGACCGATTTATTACAGATAAGTGCAGGATTACGCACGCAGCCGCCTTTCTCCTACGAACAAAGTCTTCCACTTACTTCATGAGCGAATACTTCCCTTCAGCATCCGGCGCTCGTCTGTGGCGATCGATTTACGCATTAAGCCCCCCCTCCATTCACTCGACTTCATTGATCTCCAGCTGCAACATACTTACTTTCTCTTTTGCTACACAGTAAATGTAAGGCTCAAAGGGGGCGTGTCGGGAGGCGGGCGCAGGCGGCACGCGCACCCAATAGGAGCCCTACCTTGGGAGCCGCTTGATCTCCCGGGCGGGGACGCTTATGATTGGCGGGGGGGTGGGAACGGGGGCGGAGCCACAGGCCGGCCCTTCGTCTCTCCGGGGATAACTGGAGTTTGACACGGCTTCGGGTCTTCTGTCTTATAAGCAGCGGAGGGAGGGTGGAGTGATGTCATTGGTAGCCAATCAAAAGCTCCAGTGGGCCAGTCTGAACCGGAGAGGAGCAGCTGCTCTTTATTTACATATCAACTTAAGCAGGAGGAGGCGATTAACTCTTCCTTGCGCAGAATTGTCAATAGGGCGCCTTTCACTCCGTGGCTGGAAAAGTCCTGCATCTCCCTGGCTTTCGCATTTCTCTCTTTTTCAAAGGCGTCTCTTTCCTCCATCGTCGTTTGTCTCTCGATTGCTCCCTCGCCACGCCGCTCAACCCTTTCATGAATGAATGAATGAATGAGAGAATGAATGAATGAATGAATGAATTTCACGTCCGGTAGGTTCTTACACTGCAGCGACACACCGAAGCCAGAAGCTGAATGAAGATTTGTTCTTGGTTTTGCCTAGTGGATGCCGTGCGGCAAGACACGAAGTACTGGGGAAACCAACGATGCAGTTGGGATTAGCTCGCCATAGCAAAAGAGGCGGGCGCCTGCACCTTTCACTCTTGTACCAAAAATGGACATTTGGTTCCTTGGATGCCCGGCTTACACACCTGCTGAAGGGCTCTCTTTTTGCAGTTGTTAACAAATACCTTCTGTATGGGAATCAAAAGTAATATGTTTTTAGCTGTCCTCTTTAGGGATTTAAAATGGGGTGGGGTGGGGTGGGGTGGGGTGGGGTGGGGTGGGGGGTAAGAAGAGAGCCAGGAAAAGCCATATGTCTGAATTTGGCTTTCCGGTGACCCCTCTGGTCCTGATGTATTGCATCCGAAAGGCACAAGAGGAAAAAAAATTCAAAGGTCAGGGTAGGCAGGAGAACAAAATAGTTTCTATTTGGGTTAAGGAACTAAAAATCAGGACTCGGGGTTTAAGCCTGTATATACCTGGGTGGAGATCAGTCCGTGGGACTAACTTCTCAGCAAGCACACATAGGGTGTTTTTCCACTTAGCACTAAAGGACCCAGCACAATTATTTAGCTTAATCAGACAACTAACGAACCCAAGCGAGAGGAAGAAGGGAGATGAATTGGCTCTGAGCTGTGACACCTTTGCGACTTGTTTCTCTGATAAGATCGAGAAGCTCCGCAATGACTTACCAACTACAGTTGATACAATAAGTGAATTGGAGGCTCTCCCTCGCCCGACCCCGGGTCCAATATTAGACAAATTTAGCCCACTTTCTCAAACATCAGTGGAGAGAATCCTTGCAGCTTCTAGACCAACAACTTGCCCCCTCGACCCCTGCCCGTCTTGGTTGGTCAAGCAGTGTGGGCCCTCTCTGGCAACCCAATTGAAGGACATAATCAATAGCTCCCTTGAGCAAGGAATCTTCCCAGCTGGGTTGAAGGAGGCAGTGGTTCGTCCCTTGCTAAAACGTCCTGGCTTGGATCCTGCCGACCCCGCCAACTACCGTCCAGTATCGAATTTGCCGTTCCTGGGCAAGGTACTTGAGAGGGCAGTGGCAGAGCAGCTGCAGAAATTCATTGAAGAAGCAAGTATCTTGGACCCTTTTCAATCTGGTTTCAGATCTGGACATGGGACTGAGACAGCCCTCCTAGCCATGACTGATGATCTCCGGAGACAGTTCGACAGAGGCGGATCAGCGCTGCTGATTCTTCTAGATCTAACAGCAGCGTTTGATGTAGTCGACCACGACCTTTTGGTCCACCGTCTCTGGGAAGCTGGAATACAGGACACAGCCTTATCGTGGCTGGCCTCGTTCCTCCTGCTCCGGGGGCAGCAAGTAGTGGTGGGAGAGGGCAGGTCCCAGAGGCTCCCACTAAAATGTGGGGTGCCCCAGGGAGCCCTGCTGTCCCCACTGCTATTTAACATCTTTATGCGTCCCCTCGGCCCTCTGATTCGGAGCTTTGGGCTAAGTTGCCATCAATATGCTGATGATACCCAGCTCCTACTGTTTATGGAGGGGGAGCCGTCTTCTGCCCCACCAGCACTGGCCAGTTGCCTGGAGGCTGTTTTAAATTGGCTGAAGAGCAGTCGATTGAAATTGAATCCAGCAAAGACAGAAGTCATGTGGCTGGGTCGGGGAGGGGGTGGGGGCAATTTCGGCCTGCCATCTTTGGAGGGGGAAGTTCTTCGAATATCCCCCTCTGTGCGAAGTCTGGGTGTGTACCTGGACCCGGCGTTGAATATGGGGATCCAGGTTGCACACACAGCCCGCATGGCCTTTATCCACCTGAGACGGGCCAGACAGTTGGCCCCCTATCTATCCAGATCTGACCTAGCCACAGTGATCCATGTGACGGTCACCTCCAGGTTGGATTACTGCAATGCCCTCTATGCGGGCCTACCCCTGAATGTGATCCAGAAATTGAAACTGGTTCAGAATGCAGCTGCCCGCCTCCTAGAGAGATCCAGGAGAGATGTCCATATAACACCTGTTTTGCGACGGCTGCACTGGTTGCCGGTAGAGTACCGGATCCAATTTAAGGTTCTGGTGCTAACTTTTAGAGCTGTACATGGCCTTGGTCCCACATATCTTCGGGATCGTCTTCCTTTATACATCCCTGGGAGAGTCCTGAGGTCAGCCAGCCAAATAAAGCTGGCCACTCCCAATCCAAGGGAGATACATCTTGTTCAAACTAGAACCAGGGCCTTTTCTTGTGTAGCCCCAACCCTGTGGAACGCTCTCCCACAGGAAGTCAGGGCCTCTCCATCTTTGATGACGTTTAGGAGAGCCTGTAAGACCTGGCTGTTTGGGAAGGCCTTTGGTCAGGGTGGTTAATAGGCAAAATCGCAGTCAGTTGGATTGGGGTGGTTTTACGAAGGTTCCTATGCCCCGGTCAAATGACCCTTGAATTAGGGGAACTTTTTGTTAAATGATACTGTCTGTTGCAATGTTTTTTTTTTAAAGCACTAGAATGAAGTGTGTATTTTTAACCTTGTTAGCCGCTCAGAGTCCACTAAGGTGGAGATGGTGCGGGATAAAAGTTAAATAAATAAAATAAATAATAAATAAATAAAATAAGTGGAAAAACACCCATAAACTCTACTGTTAATCTAATCTAAGAACATAAGAGGATCCCTGCTGGATCGGGCCATAGTCCATCTAGCCCAGCATCCTGTTTCCCACAGTGGCCCACCAATTGCTTCTGGGCATTCTCAAGCAGGAGACAAAGGCAAAACCCTCACCTGCACATCTTGCGTTTTGATAGACAAGGTCCTCATCCCCATGCAAACCATTTGGGTCTGATTGGGCATGCATTGGACCAGCTGCGGGAGCGAGACTGAATGTTGCCCATCCCCATCCCATTCCCGGTAACGCGGGCTGGGTGCAGGCTGGGTGCAGATTCAACCATCCCCATGCATACCGCGCCAAACTCCAGCGCAGGGAGCAGCGCCATCTCCTCTCCACTCTCTCTCCTCATTGGAAGTTGGACTGATGTCCCCCCACCTCTGTGCCACCTGCTGCAAATGCCGCACACACACACCCTTAGTGGCACAGAGAAGCCAGGACCAAATGGAGGGGGGAAATCATTTTTAAAAACTAAAGCCGCTACAAGGTTTGGTGGCAGTTGAGTGGTTGAGCAGTTTTGCACACCTTGGCTCCACCCAGGAACCACAAGAACACCTGAAAAAACTTAAAACAGAGAAAAATCAAGCCATTGCCATGCTTGCCTTGCGGATCAGGAAATGGGGGTGGAATATTTTCCTTGTAAAAGGGAGAAAAATCAAGCCATTATCCTGCCTGCCTTGGCCATCGGGAAACGGGGAGTGGAATACTTGTATAAAAGAGTCTCATGGGGCAGTAAAGGCCATTTGACCCCCTCATCATTTCAGCTTTAATACCAAAAGTACTCCCCCAAAATCTTAGCAGTTGTGATCTCCAATGCAGAGGGCAGGAACGGCAAGCTCAGGACATGAAACCCCACCTCCCACTGATGCGAGTGCCAATCTCCTCCCCAAATAACCCGGGACCATCCCCATGCACAAGCTCAGCTTGCAAAGCAATGCGTGCTGAACCTCCAAACCATGCCCAGACTGGTTTTTTCCAGTACCAAATTTGGTCCTGGTTTGGGTGATTTGGTCCACAGAAATTGGATCAAATCAAAAGTGCATGAGGATGACCCTTACTTAACCCAATTTTGATTTGAACCAAAATGTGCATGGGGACACGCCCTTAGACCCTCCCATGCTAAGTAGGCTTTCAGGCAAGGAGACTACTCCAGCGATGCTAATCAGCTAGATTTTCAGCTTTGTCCCTATTTACGTCCATCAAGGGTGTTTTTCCACTGGCAGAAAGTACCCATTTTTGCACCCATTAAGGACCCATTTGGGTATGAGCTGGATGACCCCATTTCCACCACGGCACCCATTTGGGACCTGATTCCACTGCCACTGGGGAAATCTGGATCAAATGGGTACTTTCTGGCCTTTAATCCGGATTTTCTGAAGACCCCATTAATGGAGTCTACAATGGGGTCTTCTGCCAGAAAATCCAGATTAAAGAGAGCCTGTTTCCACTAGAAACAGGCAATGGGATCTAGAGGAGGCTAGGGGGAGGGGCACCCATGGGGGGGGGGAGCCCCAAAACCAAAGTCATTTCAAAGCCATTTCGAAGTTACTTTGAATTTGCCTTTGAAGATTAGCAAAGGCTCAGAAGACAAACCTCGAAGAACAAAGGGACAATGAAATGGACTGTTACCTTCAGGCATAGAAAGAGGTGCATATTAATGAGGCTGACTCATCCCTGCTCACAAGGAGCTAATTAATATGCAAGCTCTCCCAAGGGGTTTGTCTTCGGAGCCTTTGGTAATCTTTGAAGTGGCCTTTGGAGCCTTTGCTAACCTCCGAAGGCAACTTCGGAGGGACTTCAGAGCCTTGCTAACCTCCAAAGGCAACTTCAAAGGGACTTTGGAGGGACTTCGGAGATTGCACCCCCTGTCCCCCAAAACACCTGGGGTGACAGGCAGACCCCTTGTGGGTCAATCCAGATTTGCAAATGGGTGCTCTGGTGTTTCCACAGCAGGGAGGCTAGCACCCATTGCTATTGGGTGCTAGACCACCCATGGAAACACTTTGGGTACTTCCCTTAATCCAGATCTACTAGATCCCTTCCCTTAATCCAGATCTACTAGATTCCTTCCCTTAATCCTGATCTTCTTAGATCCGGATTAAAGGAGCGCGGTGGAAAAACACCTCAAGATATGTTACAAATGTTCAATGCCAGGTATTACGTGCCATTTCCTCTTTTTCTGCAATCACCTTGTGGTGCCCACATCAGTGCTGTTCTGGTGATTTTCTCATTGTCCATCTGCAGAATATTGGCCTTGAATCGCAGTCATCTTGCAGCTACTAATTTATGCAAGCTATGCAGACCACTTCTTCATTTGTGACGTGGTTGCAATAGCTTATTTTAAAGATCCGTCTCAGGCACCGCTGATGAGAAATGTTAAGCTTATGTGCTGACTTTGCTGACATTTTGTTAAACCTCAGTATCTATGTTGTGTCTCACATCAGTGCAATTGCCCTATCCTTAATCTTCCCATTGCCTACTGTTCTCAGAAAAGTGAGTCATCAGCAGGATGGAGAGGGAGCTAAAGTTAAGTACTAGACTTGGGTCCTTAGAGATCAGGCTTCAAATCCCCATGCAGCCTGGAAGCTCACTGAGTGGGTGACCTTGAACCAGTTTAGCCTACCTAAAATGGAAGGGAGTAAAAGAGTGTTTACTACCGTCAACTCTTTCAAGGAAAGGCAGGGTACAAGTAAATAAAACAAATTAAGATGATTTTTTAAGATGGGAGATGTAAGGTTTTTATTCTTCTTGTCCTTCCATTCAAGCATGCACACAATTTCAATGTGCTATTTTTGTACCCCATCTTCCTGTATTGGTTGTACATCTTAAGAAGATCTTACAGAGGCTACTTCTGATATGGGGGCACTAATGTGGCACTCAAGGGGAAATTGGTGTCCCTGGGCATTGTGTGTTTGTGCATGCACACACCTTGTTATTGCCTGGACAAAAGAAGCAACAGGAAAGGATGAGAGCCATAGCATGCCCTTAAAATTCTGCTACAGATCATAAAGGCTACAAATCATAAAAGAATGCCAACCTCTACTTTAAATGGATTCACTGAAGTTACCATTTCAAAAGAAAAAAGTGATACAAAGATCAGACATGGAGGGGAGAACTGTACCTCTGAAAAAGACTACAGGCTTCCGGGCTTCAAAAGATTCACACAAAAAGTGTCATTAACTGGTTAGATTGCAGATTACTGAGGTCATGGACCTACAGTAAGCCTTCCAAATTTTAAGGGGAGCATTTGTTTGCTGGACTGCAAAAGGTTCAAAGACTTTGAAGCTTTCTGTGCTCAATGTGCCCCAGTTGGTGCAGGGTCAGTTAACATTTCCAGCCCTCGAACCACCCCAAACCGCAGCCAAAGGACCCTTTTAGTAAACCCCTTACAGCAGCTCTGATGTTCCTTCAGTGGGAAGTCCTCTCTCCTCTCCCATGTGGAAAAACAGGGAGGAGAAGGGGACTCAGCAAGCACAATTTCCACCCGGCCAATAGCTCTTTTTGTAAGCAGTGCCATACTGTTTACATTCCTGCTGGCATCTTGGCTGTGCTAACATTACAGTCATTCCCCAACTTTGAAGTTGCCAGTCAGGGATCTTGCCCCACATTTCTGTCTCAGTACTTTCTCTTGCTCTAGCTGTCCAGAGTTTTATCAAGCACTGGGGCTGCATCCAGAGGATGGTTACTTATTCTGCTATATTTAGATATTCTGGAACAAAGCATGGATATTCTGGAATTCCCATGCTTTATTCCAGAATATTCAAATGTAGTGGAATAAGTAACCAACATCTGGATGAAGCTTTGCACTGGGATTCCAGCTCAGTGAATGTCAAGTCATGCAGACTCCACACTCCTTGAGTACACATGCAATGTCCGAAGGCTGCAGGAACTTGTGGACCTTAAACCCTTAAGAAACTCTGATGCCATGGGATCTTCCTTCTGTCAGATTGCACTAGCTGCATCCTAGGCCAGTCCCTGATTTTAACAAACCATACGGTTCTATTGATCGGTGGCTGGGGTAAGAGAGGAGAGAATAAACATCAATAGCAATGCATCTATGCATTTGTAAGGTCTCCTTCCCAGAGGCTTTTATTTGATTGCCCTTTCCTCATGGTTGGCACATTGTTCATAACAACGTCCCCTGTGCTGCGTATGAATAAATAACTTCTGAACAAGTCATGCCACTAAAATCAGAGCCAAGGTTTTCAAAAACATTTCAGCTCTATCTAATTCCTCCTCTTTCTCCTCCTCAACAGACTATTATTCAGCTTCACTGCAATTCCTTCATGATGCCACATGTGTAAAATGCCATGTACTGCCATCTGGAGGTACTTTGAGACAAAAGAGAGGTGCTGCCAGTTGGTATAGACCAGTAATCATCATCTTGGCCTTTGCGGGTACAGTTGTGACCCTAATGATTCCACTGGCATCTTCAAGCTTTTGAGTCTCTCCACTTGGAGCCAGAGAAGCCAACATGGGCATGGGGGAAAGACATAAGCAAATGACTTCAAGCCATGAAGTGCCTTCAAAATTCTGACTGTGTCCACAGGGCCAAAAATGGTTGGCACTAATAAAAGTAAACAAGATGGCAGAAATAGGACTTTCTCTCTTCAATCTGCCAACAGTGTAGACACAGCCAAGTGGTACAGACACTTCCATGTATAAGTATTCATCTACACTATGATCCACGACAACTACTCTTCCTTCAATCCCTGTATCGCTGTACACAGTTGGTTTTTCCACACTCCCTTCCCCCCATCATTTTGACAAACATTTTATTAGTGACAATTTTTCCAAATGACAAATTCTTTGGAAGGACTGGCTGGCTGGTTCCAATAATCTTAATAATAAAAGTAAGTAGTGAGGAGAAATGTGTGCAGAGAATAGCCTGTTGCTACTATTCACAGGTGTTTTTCACAGCTATCTTGCCTTGCAGGTGTTTCAAAACGACTTGATTGAAAGGTCCTAAAATTACACTGAGTGCCTGTCCTAAGTGTGCATGCTAACAAATCTGTGTTCTACACACATTTTGCTTTGTATAACTCTTTGTGTTCAGTTTAGTACTCAAAACCCATCCTTCTTTGTTTGTTCTGCTTCTTTCTGCCATGCAAGGAGGCTAATATTCTCAACATTCTTGTGGTTGAGGATCCAAGGAAGAATACCAAGAACAGAGAATCTTAGCAGTGTAATGGAATATAAGTAATATAAGAAGACAGAAAGGAGAATGTCTCCTATAAGTTGTTTTGTTGCATAGACATTGCACTTTGAACTGATACATCAAGCCATTTGGTCTTTTTGACCAAGGAAGGCCCTAAGGGTGTTTCCGCATTGGCTACGGAACCCGGATTAACAACACATTTAGTACCAGTTTAAGACCCCTTGGTATTTACCTTCCGCACTGGAGACCTCTTCAATGACCCTTCCAGACAGCCACTTCCCATTTTGGCGCTAGAGATCCGTTTTTAAAACGGGTCTTGCTGCTGAAAAACGCATTAAAATGAAGACCTCAAAAATGAGGTCCTCAATCTGTCCCTTCACCTGGATCCACGTGGAAGCCGGACACTTCTGCACATGGCCAGACGAAGGGAAGAATGTCCCTGTGGCCACCATCTTGGGGAGGGTGGAAGTAGGCCAGTTTGCCGCCTCCTGCCCTCCCCTGCATGCCGCTGGAAACACGCGGTGACTGGCAGTTGCATGCTCCAGTCCCATGGGTCTAGGGGCATCATCGGTGGCGCATGAGGCCGGATGCCCTTTGGAATGGGTGCTGCGGCTTCCTAGCAGAACCCAGGCAATCTGCCTGCCCGATCTAGCCTCCCCACACAAGTGTGGACGCGTGGGACCTCCGAGGATCCATCCAAAATAGAGATGGATCCTCGGGAGGTCGGATCACCGAGAAACAGCTCTTCTTTGAGCCGTTTCTTGGTGGCAAATGCAGAAACACCCTAAGTTTTTATTATCATATTCAGGAGCAGAATGGCACTCCAAGAGTGTATGCTATGTTCATATACTTCAGGGATGGCAAAACTGATAGGCCAGATCTATTATTTATTTTAAACATTTCTGTACCACCTTATTAAAAAAGAACCCAAATCTTAAAAACAAAGCTAAAAGCAATTGAGTGGGTACTCATGTGAACAAAGGAAAGGTAACAGGCGCTTGGCAGATGAATTTGGAGGAATAGCAGCTGGTGCTCTACTAGATTTGTGGGGTTGATCTCTGGATTTTGCAGAGTTCGCTGGGCACTTGTCGTGTGGCTGATATAGCTACTAGAAGGGAACTGGTTTCCAAGCTAACCTGAACATATGATCCAAGGGAGGAGGGGCTTGCAGTTTGCTGCTGGTTCAGAGGAGTGGTTGGCTTATTGTTATAGTACCCCCCCAATTTAATTAAATAAATTAAATGTAACAAAAAAGTAATAATAACTTTAAAGTGTAAAATAATTTAAATAGTAATACAAATTAAGTAAATAGACAGGTGATACTTGATGCAAAACCCAAGACCCCCTCCATCTGCTATCTGCCTGCTGGGCAGATATCACGCAAATATCCTCAGTATTTTTCATTTCATTATATGCTGAGATCTGCCCTGTGACCTTCAGGTGAAGGGGAGCAGGATACAAACATTGTAAATGAAATAAATATTGTGCTCCTGACTCTCAGGGAACAGGTTAATTCCCTAAGAACATTTAAGAGAAGCTCTGCTGGATCAGGCCACAACACATCTAGTCCAGGATCCTGTCTCACACATTGGGCAACTGATTGCTTCTGGGCAATCTCAAACAGAAGACAAAGGCTAAAGCCATTCCCTGCAAAGGGCCTTCAGTGGCATCCTGCCTGTTTCTCCAACCTAAAGGCGATATTCCTTGAAGTCAAGATAGTAAATCTGGAAGCAGAGGGGGGGGGGGTCATGAGGATGAGGTTTTTAGGGTTGCAGTAGGAGCATCCCACTTCATGGCGGTTAGCCTTCCAGCTGCTTGGGAGGGTGGAGAATGGAGATCTCAGGCAGGGAAAACATCAGACTGAGAAAAAGTTATAGGATCCCTTACTTGGATCCCTTCTTTAGAGAATATGCCTATATCTTCCTGTACCAAGGATACTCCTCCATGGGTGGTAGAAAAGAGGTTCTTGTAGTAGTTGGTTCAATTATTAGAAATATGGAGATACACGTTTGTGATGTGCGGAACATTTGCATATTAATTTAGTTAATAAATTTTTGCAGCTGCCCAGTAATGGAACTTATTTGGGTAGTGTACAAAGAAAGATCTAAAACATAGTCAATTAAAATATCAGAATAAAACAAGTTTAAATTGTATACCAGGATCAACTGTCTTAATACAGCACCTAAATACTAGCAATGCTCTCACTGGGGAGGTCTTTCCTCACTCAGGGTGCCACCACTGAGAAGATCATTTCTAGTGGCCACCCGCTTTACTTCAAGTCGTGATGGAATTTGGATCCAGCCTTTTGTAGCAAATCTTAAGTCATGGATAAGGATGTATGGGCAAAGGTATAACTTATCCCTTCTATATATTTATAAGAAGCATTCCAAGTTGACCCTTGGGAGATTAGTTAATTAATGTTGATTAAAAACGTAAGCCTTGGCTGAGCTAAATCACATGCAAATTTAATCTTCAGTACTGTAGATCAAAAACTCAGAAACAATTTACTCAGTGTTTGGAGATGAAATGAAAGTAGATTTCTTATCAGGCAAGCAGGAAACTATAGTACCTTGGGGTGGGGGGAAGCTCTCCAATTCTTTAGGGAAGCAATAGCCTTCATTCAATGGTAATTTTCCATCTCTCTCCCTCCCCTCTCATGCATGTGTATGAGAGAGAGAAGAAAAAGCAAAAGGAAAGATGTTGGAAGCCTTGTTCATTTTTATAACTGGCTGAAATAGATTGCTCTGACAAAGGGCTGATCCATTAATCAAATATACTAGAGACCTATGTAACTTGCATGAAGAGCAGTACAAACAAATCATGACAACCTGTTCAGATACACTTGATTTGTTCTGTATGTTACTTGAAAGACTGACACAGTCCTTGTTTTCCTCCAAATAAGCCTTTGAGATAAAGATACTACCTAGTCAGGCAGTGAAAAGTCTGCAAACAAAAAACTCACCTCAGAGAACTCTGACAATCCAACACCCCAGCCACAATACGTTCTTCTGCTTGAACACGCCCCTCTGCAATGTCATCCGAGTATGTCACAGAACGATCAATTGAGGCAGCGAGGAGGTGGAACTTCTGGCTTTGGATGCCGTCGTTCGGGCTGGTCAATGGGAGGACCGTTCACACTTCTGGCTGAAAATGGATGCTTTGGGGAAACTTTCCTTATGACAAGTGTCAATGGTCCACCTTTAACAGAAGTTTACCAGCCCTAGTTCATGGCAGCCTAATCAGCTAAGTGCAGAAAGGCCCATGGTTTTGGACTTGGACTGCATGGAATGAGCAGCCATTTTGCTTGCTTTCCCAGATACAGCCATCCTAGCTGTATTGTACATGTAAATAGGAAACCCATAAAGCTAACACCACAAGAGTGCCCATATGGACCATGAATATAGATGTACCATGAATATAAAGAAATTACTATCTGAACCTTTTAGGCTTTGGGATTGATACGGTACTGATTTCTTCCTTCTGTGCTCTTGGCCAGATTCATCAGGTAAAGCCCATACATGCAGCCATTTCAGTATATTGTAGGAAACATCATGGGTAGAAGAAACTGGTTTCCACATAGAGATTCTTTTTCTTGGATTGTATTTCTACTCCACACCCATTCAAGACTGTTCTTTTTTTTTTCCTTTTACAGATGGTCTATGCATTCAAAATGCCAGTTTTCTGGCAAGTTTCTGTGGTGACTGTAAAATGAAATTTTCCAGCAGCAGAGTTAAGGAAATGCTCAGTGGCTCTTATCTTTTATTGTGCTGACAGCTGTTCTTGCTATTCAATAACATCTCTTTTGGGGGGCAGTAGGAAACGTCTCTATGTGGCTGCCAAGGAGCATGAGGATAACCGAGGGACTGTTCCTTAAAGCAACCATTTAGTCAGAAAAGCATTCAGATACAGGAACTGCAGGATATGATATTTCAGGGAAGAGGCAGTCTCTGTTTGTAACTTCCTCTTCTTTCCTCTACCTTTCAAAAGTGGAGGGAATAGTAAGTTAAGAGTTATAAAATGTTTGCATGAAGTTTCTAAACAGAGGTTCTTATTCACCTGCCAACCAAGAGGGAAGTGTCTTTGGTCTCATTGGAAGTCTAGTGGGAAGATCGTTCTCTGCCTCATCCCTCTTCTACAGCACATGATAGATGTGGTACATGTTTGTCAGTACTGAGATGGTACATGACTTGTCCCTGAGGTCAGTAAAATCTATCAGCACATTTCTTCATTTATTTCAAGCAGGATATTTACTACTTATTATTTATATTTATACTCCATCCTATAGCCTGAGGGAATGGATTACTTATTATTGGGCATCCTTGAATCATGACCAACTCCTGGCTGACTGTATGGGTCCTTCCAAGGGCCCTTCTATGCATTTTTTCTTGGCAGAAGTGATTTGACACTTCCTATATCTGGGTAGATGCTGGGAATGAACCAGTGACCCTCTGCTTTCCAGGCAGTTTGCTCTACCATTTTGTTCCAGTCACTCAAAAAGAGGCCAAGAGTGCTACATCTTTAACAGTCATACAGAAGTGGCAACGTCAGCACGTGTTGCCTGCACTGCAAGCTACCTTGTGGAAACTTCCTCATCTATACAACCATTAGAAGATAAGAACACAAGGGGAGCTCTGCTGGATTGGGCCACAGGCCATCTAGTCTAGCATTCTGTCTCAAACAGTGGCCCATTAGTTGTTTCTGGTTTTCTGAAGCAGAAGACAAAGGTAAAACCTTCACCTGCTCTTGACACCCTGCAAATAACATTTTAGAGGCAGCCTGCCCATTTCTCCAACTTGATTCCAATCATTAATAGTGTAGGACACCTGTCCTCTTTTCCATATGGTAATCCTAGGGTTACAATAATTAAAACACATCAAAACAATTAAAAATAAACTAAAGGATGTGGGGCTCAGAAGAGGAGAAGAATCCCTATAGCCAAAGACATGAGTAAAGAGGTGCCATCATCAACTTCTAGACCTGAGAGATTTGTAATGGGAGCAAAATGCTTCTTGGTTGTTCTCATCTTGCTCCTCACATATTGGGTCCTTACAGTGGGAAGTTCTAGTTATATACCCTAACCTAAGGAAAATGTGGTTCCCTTGCGTAACATGAGGAGCTGAATTAATTAATTTAAATTTAAAAGCATTATGGAAGTCACTGCTGGCTGTTGAAAACCAACAATTAAGGGAACAGAGACGGCAAAAATTCCACTAATGGAATTTGCATAATGTAGTAGTTTTAGGAAACAGAATCATCACAATATTTGAGGGATGACTGCATATATATATATCATATAACTTATGATATCATATAAGTTTACTGTGAGGTTATAGTATGGGGCCCACATGCTTTTCCTTTCGGCATGGTTCCAATACATGAAAGACAATAGGAAACTGCAGGTTTGGGGACCACAGAATTCTTAAAACTCCAGGCTCGAGTACATTATTTGGAGTCGATTATCTGGCTCCAATATATGGTCAGCATGGCCAATGTAGACATAAAACAAGTCCAGCCTTGCACTCAGCATGTATTTCTAAATACCATAAATGTCTGGATCCCCAGGCATCTGAATGGCCGAGCAATGTTTCCCACTAACAAAACTGCATCATAGCAGAGGTGTGACTAACAAATTGGTGGACATCACTCATGGCAGTTCAGGGCCATTAGTAGATGGCAGTGAGCTGAACTGTAAGGGGGAAACTATATTTTCAGCAGGTACTCTATGGTCAGTGTATCCTCATGTAGATTTGACACAGAAGAATCTGGGCCTCAGTGTTTGATACCAAAAAATGAAGAAGAAAAAAGTTTCAGACTCAACTGATTGAGTGAACACCAACAATCTAAATAACATGTACTCTAACTCAACAATGGGCCTCCCTCAACTGTAACAAAAAAAAACCTTGCCTGATGGAAGCAGAGGAGAAAGATCAAGCTGGCAAGACCCTCCATCAGCTCTCAGTGGTGGCCAGATTTCATGCTGTTTGAATGTGTTTTCATATGCAACATCTATAGTTTGTTAATTATGTGAACTACTCTGGGACCGCAGCATGAACAATGATATACAAACGCAGTGATGAAATAAATTGGCTCCATTTTTAGTGATGCCTCAGTTTCTGCTGAGGCTTGGAAGCCATACTTCATGCAAATTGATCATGTTGACAGCATGAGTGTCTCAGCAAGGGACTCCGGTTTGGCTGAGGGCTAGCTTCCAATGTGGGGACTAGTACAGATAATAGAATATAAGCATTTCATATATTCACTGTCAGTGATAATCTCCTATAATAGAGAAAGGAGGTGTAAATTAATGGATCTCAGGTAACTATTACAACTGTTCTAATCAGTTTGGTTCACTAAGATAATTGCTGCAATGTGAGCATAATTTTTCATTTTATGGTTTGCAGTTCTAATTGTCTTTTTGCTAAGAAAAAAAATCATTTAATGGAACAAAGTTGTTTGGAAGTGCAGAGATTTTAAACCATATTTTCCATCAGTTTAAGTGGTCTTAATTAGATAATAGTTTGGCCTAAATGACCAAATCTTTGTGCAGTTCTCTGAGGACCAACAAATTAACGGAAATAATGAAGACTGAGATTTTGTACAAATATTCTCATTTCAGAGCATTTAGTATTCTGAATTTTCATCCTAGACTCACTGATTCAGACCAAAGAGAAGTGAGCACAGAAAGGCCCATA
This sequence comes from Aspidoscelis tigris stejnegeri, assembly GCA_023333525.1. Taxonomy (NCBI): domain Eukaryota; kingdom Metazoa; phylum Chordata; class Lepidosauria; order Squamata; family Teiidae; genus Aspidoscelis; species Aspidoscelis tigris. The sequence continues at coordinate 35,625,840 of JALMGA010000001.1, forward strand.
GATACTACACCAAACATCCATTTGAACCTGTAAGCAAGCAGCTGCTAGTGTGCAACAGCCAGCACTCAATCCTGACTAGGGATGGGTCAAAAATATTAGTCATCTTCACAATTCATACAAATCGCAAGGGTTCAAAACTTTGTATTTGAATCTAATATTGGCTTTATTCAAAGACTGACCTTTGCTTTTGCATGCAAAGCAAAAGTTTTTGTGCCTTTGTTCAAAGCTTTGGACTGGGTTGGATTTGGAACAGATTCAGAGGGGTGACTGGTGGCAGCTTGGATCTGAAGAAAACTTGAAGCCTAGCACATTCAAAGTTGTTCCATTCCCACAAATGTGAGTTCTGTCCCATGCACTTCGATGTGGAATTGGACAGGAAAACAACAATGTGTGCACAACCCTAATCCTGACTTTTACTAGGTGTGATGAAAAATTTATGTAGTTCCAGAATGCCCAAACCAATTGTGGTTGCTAGCCATTTTTCTCTTCCTTTGTATTTCTAAAGTTTTTCTTCTTCACAGTAATTGTGAATCATTGCAAGCATTTGCCCATGAAATCAACTTAGTGATTCATTCAGCAGGATTTCAGAATTCAAACAGAACTTAGGTCAATGTGAGAATTATGTGTGCAATCTTTAAAAATATTGTTAATTCTATGCCTAATGGTCTCATCAATATTCAATGCAGATAATAAAGAAGGAGAAGAGAAATGGGAAATCTTTTCATGTTGAAGGTGCTTTCCTCCTATGGATAGCCTAGAACATAACACTGCCTATATGCTTCCAATCTGAATTCAAGGTGCTGGTAATGACCTTTAAAGCTCTAAACGGCTTGGGACCTCAATATTTGAGGGAACGCCTCATCTAATACAGATCTACCTGTGGTTTAAGATCTGCTGGAGGGTGGCTCCTCTGTGTTCCACTAGTTAGAGAAATCTGCTGTGTTTGGACATGTGGGAGAGCCTTCTCAGCCATGGCACCTCACTTATTGAATGCCCTTCCTTTGGAAGCCCAATTAGTGCCAACTCTTCTAACTTTTAGGCGCCAAATAAAGACTTGGCTCTTTATTAAAGCCTTTGGGCATTAATTCACTCAAGTACTATTTTAACTTCTAACTTTTAACTATGCTGCTTAATACTGTTTTAACAGGGTATGTATTTGTTTTGTTTGTATATGGGTTTTTATTGTAAACCACCAGAGATCTTAGGATATCTTAGAACAATAACAAAATGTGGGGCCAAACCCAAAAATAACATTCATGACGGATAGTCAAAACTGTAGAAATACTGGTAGTTTCTGCATGGCACACATTGGTGAATGCTATGCAGGGTGCTTTTGGCGTGGACCTGCATTAGCATAGCCTCACGCAGCCCAATTTCAGAAGCTGAAAATGGCTGAGTCTGTTTTTCCCAGGTTGCCCAGAAATGGTTTATTTATGGGGCTATTGCAGACTGACTTTCCCAAGAGGCACAGTCTCCTGGTGGGCCGGTGGGCCATGATGCATTCCATCAAGGCTACTGACAATACAGGTTCTACCATCCTTCCATCCTATTCACATGCATCTTCTGAAACATGGAGAGTTTAGACCCACGCACAGGCACATTAAAATGTGATGGAAATTTTTCAGGAAATGAATACAATCTAGCAATAAAACACATTAGTAAACTGCCAAAAATAAAGTTGTGAGTTCTCTTTCCACCTCTTTCATCTTTGAGCCATTTACACAGAAGCACAGGAAGCTTGCTTATACTGAAACAGACCCCAACTCCCCTGGGATCAGTACTGCCTCTAGGATTTCAGATAGGAGTCTTTCTCACCCACCCTCAGTCTGAAGTGCCAGGGACTGAAATATTATGCATGCAAAATTGATGTTCTGCACTGAGCTATGGCTCTTCTTGTTTGCTGTCGATTCATAAAGAATTGAGTATTGTAATCATTATAATACACAAAATAATACATTTTTTAAAATCCAGTTGATTATATCACTTTGTATCCTCATTACTATTGCCAGTCATTGGATGAAACTGTCCTCAGAAGAGCCACCTTGTCTTATGTGAGCAGAGGAGAAAAAGCTAGCTGGGAAGATCCTCTGGCAGCAATCAACAATGGTCCCTCCCCGTTCAGCAGTCACCAAAAGAGCCACCTTAGTTGAGTGAAGCAGAGGAGAAAAAACAAACTGGGAAGATTCTCCAACACTTCCCAGCAGCAACCTGAGACGTTTTCGCACGGGGCTTAACGGAACGCGGAAAAGACAGCTGAGGACACGTCATCCGCATTGGCCGCGCGCGGCTTGCGTTCCGACGTGTCCGCAGCTGTCTTTTCCGCGTTCGAAATGTAGAGCACTTCGAAGTGCTCTACACGCGTTCCAACGCGGACGAGCCGCCCGCAGCCGTTCGGGAGAAGAAGCGTTCGCGCCGCTTCTGTCTCCCGAACGCCTGCCGGCTCGCCTCCGACGCCGCGCGGCTTTGACAATCAGCTGTTTGTCAAACAGCTGATTGTCGATCTGCCTCCGCGGCTGTCATCGCGCCCCTTGCCGGCATTTGCCGGCTAAGGCAGCTTCGGGCGCTTTGAGCATTCGCACCCAGACGCTCCGGAACGCGTTTACACGCGTTCTGGCGCGTCTGTGTGTGAACGGGGAAAGCGCCCGAAGCTGGCTTAAGCTTTCCGCCTGAACGCGTTCCATTTCGAACGCGATTCAGTGCGGAAATGCCTCTGATCTATGCACTGTGAATGCATTTTTGTGGTAGTTGTAGTTTGTTATGTAAACCATTCTGAGACACCAAGGTAGAGAGCGGTATGCAGCTGCTGCTGCTGCTGCTGCTGTTGTTGTTGTTGTTGATGATGATGATGATGATGATGATGACTGATGATGACTGATGATGATGATGATGATGCAGCTGTAAGATGGACCTAAGATGATCATCAGAGAGAGGATGGTTGAACTCCACCAGTGTCATGCTGGCCATGTAGGTATATCTCCTGAAGCTCCAATGACAGGGATTGGAAAGGCCATCACTGCTGATACATGGACGTTCCCCAGATCAAGTATCAGGACATAATGCAGGTGGCACATTGTCTAGTTGGGGCCCAGTTTCCCATACTCTCCTGGCTCATATGGGAGAGAGCAGCTATTTAGTGATACCCCTTAGTTTAAGCTGAGGTACAGCAGTTTTCCAAGAATTTATTATTTATTTTAAAATATTTCTATACTGCTACCCATTAAAATATAATCTCAAAATGGTTTTAAAAGCATGGAGTCTAATAACAACTAAAGTCAATAATAGTTGTATAAAAACATGTTTAAAATCAAGGATGATCAAACACACTCTGGAAAGGCCTGAGTAAAAATATAAGTCTTCAGAACAAAAACAAAAACCAGAACCCAGAATGGCTAGTTGCCTGCAAGTATCGGGGAGAAGTTACTGCGGAGAGAGGATATCACCACAGAGAAGGCCCAGTTCAGGTAGTCACAAGATGCCCTTCAGCAATTCATGGTAGTTGAAGCAGGACCTCTCCTGAAGATCTTAATTATTTCACTGTCTGCTAAGTAAGCAGAGGCCTCTTCGCACTACAGCTAAAACACTGTAAAGCACTTCAGCCCGAACTCATCTAAGACACTTTCCCATCCGAACTGGCAGGTAAAGGACATGTTGCAAAGACATCCTTTACCTGCCTATGAGCAGATGGTAAAATGTCTTCAATGCATTCAGGCCGAACAGCAGTCCCGTGACTCACAAGTCCCGCCTCGGGCCCTCTGCCATTAGTTCCCTTGGAGCCAGGGGTGGGGAGGCCTGTCAGGTGCCTTCCCTGGGGTTCTACGAGCTGCATAGGCCCAGATCAGGCCCATACAGGTGGTGGGACCCCCACACAAGCACCCCCCACCCCACCCCAGGGGCACGCGTGCATGAATTTGGCTTACCTGTTCGGTGTTAGACAGCAACTGGGGCGAGGAGGCCAGCTGTGCTATGCGCATGTGCACCACACTGTCCCTGATTGGGCAGGCACCCATGCCTGCACAGATGGCCTGTTGAAGCCAGGGGGGCCCAGCTGTCACGGAGGGAAAGCATGTGAATGCTTTTCCTCTGGTACAGCTGGGAACAGCTGGGGATGGGCCAAACACGCTGAGCCGGTTTCAGAGCACAATTTTTCATCAAGTTGTTCATCAGTGGCATTTTTAAGAATGACTGGTGACTTTCTAATTATTTATCATGATGATCTGATGATATTCTCTAAAGATACTTTCTTGCACACACACCATGTACTTCACATACTTCGACAGCTCAGAGTAAACCAATTGTGAATTTCACCTCAACTTCTCAGGAAATTTTGATGGCCAAAGCAAGAAAAGGATGTAGAACTCTATCAAAGATAGAGCTCCAGCTGGGTAATGGAAAAATGAGGATTATCAAAGCGAAAAGGAGGTGGGGAGCCATGTACATACCTAGTAGTAGTTTTAAAATGTTTGTATAGGATTTTTTTTAGTTTATTTTATGAATTTGCTATATTTCTATCCCACCTTTTCTCTAAGGGGCTCAAGCAAGGAGGCTTAGTTTTCTTGCCCTCCCCTTTCTTCTTTGAGACTCCCTAATAAGTTTCAAAGAAAAATATAAATTTAATCTCTCACTCTAAAGTGTCTCATCGCATTAGCATGCAAACTATTTGAACTTTGAACAGATTACAATATAACTCCTTGGATAATGTTCATTTTCTTGATCACTGTTTCTTTTAGCCATTTTATTTGATATCTTTATTGCACATAAACTGAAAGATGCTTTTGAAATTCCTTACAACTGCATCCAACGTAATAGTCTGCAAAGTTAGAAAATATTAAATCCTCCAGTGACCTAGTCTTTGTAGGGCAGAAGTGCTGAGTGTTTGGATACAGCTGTGGTCCTGAAAATCCCATAGCAAAAATGAATTCTCAGTTGACATAAACCTGGCACTAGCAGCACTTCCACCTCCTGCTCTGCCCCCCTAAAGCCAATCACAAGAAGAGACAAATTAAGCAGGAGTTTTTCTTTTGTTGCTCTCAGCTGGCATTGTGGACCCAGAGGGATCATCTCCAGCTGTCATAAATTAGAGTTGCCCTAAGGAGCTTTTAGCTGAGCAGCTAGGCTTCTTGTAAGACCATTCAGTAGTCCATTATGATGTTATGGTTGTGGTTGCTGTTGTCGCATGCTTGCTTTCTTCCTTGATGGAGTAAAAAGGACGGTTTTGGAGCAATGAATGGCATTTGCAATATGATTAAATATTTGTTAGGTCAGGGTACAATTTGTACCTGCCATATGTCAGCATCAACAACATGCGTACACACTTATCTTTACAGATGACAGTAATTATTTAAACCAGGGTTTCCCAAACTGTGGGTCGGGACCCACCTCTAGGAAATTTAACCATATTTGAAATAACTTTTTTGATGTAATTATTTAATTAAGTAATAAAAAAATTGTATTAAAACTTTGTTTGTTATTTGAAAAGTCCTTTATTCATATTGGTAACTGTTAAATTTCCTAGAGGTGGGTCCCGAGTTGGTAAACTTATACTAAATGGGTCATAACTCAGACAACTTTGGGAACCACTGATTTAAACACATGCTAATCCTGTCAATAGAATAATTTGCTACTTCTCTGTGTGAGTGTTTTTAAACTAAAGGGCTGCTCATTTTGAATTCAGAATCATTTAAATCTGAGATGGTCAAAATGACTAACCAATAAAGATTGGATTGATTGATTGATCGACCGACCGACCGACCGACCGACCGACTGACCGATTGATCCCCTACCCCATTTAAATGCAAAAGCCCATGAAGTTTAAAAGACTAAAAGAATATAGGCCCATGAGGTTTAAGAGCCTAAAAGAACAAGGGAAATTTTTGAAGGTTCATTTCTTACCTTTCCTAGTTCTTTCATGCTACCACAATGTGCAGCGGCTGCCTTTCCCACCTTCCACTCCCTTCTGAAATTTGGAAACCCATCAATAGAAATGCAATTCACGTAACCAAACTGGGAGAAAATGGATAAAAAGGTATTCAGCTGTCTAGGTGCTCACAGGTTCCTATGCTCTTTCATTAATTTTTTTATTGCACTTATTTTTCTTAAACTAGGCTTAAAGAATTCAGGGAAAGGCCATTTTGAATACAGGTTTGCTATCAGTAAAGTAGGCCACATGAGTCCACTAAAGACTTCGCTCTGGATTCTGGAAAGAAAAAAAGATGGCTTGATTTACCTCAGAAAAAGAAGGAAAATACACAAGACCATGAGTATTAGTTAATAATAGTCAAGTTGCTATAAAGGAGATAAGGCTGTATCCAAACATTTGAGTATAGTTCATATATGTACAAATGTCAAACTAGCCTCAATCCTGAATCCATATGGCAAGGTTTGGAATAGATTCAGTGTCTCAAAGTGCAGCCACTGGATCTATCCCCTAGCTTTGCTTCCCTGGGGCACTATCCAGGGGAAATGAAAATGCAAAAAGGCCCAAAGTGACAGTGATATGTTCTTCCTGTGGAAATACACTTAATATTAAAACATCTGAATAGCTGTTCTGACTGACTTGTCTAGTTTTTATAAGAGGTTAGAGTGCTAGAAAGTTCAGCAGCAGGCTGTACTGTTTATTGGTCTTCTCATTTTAGCAATGGGCCTAAAGATGTTGATACATTTAATTATTTCATACAATTTGCAGTTTATAATTTGCTTATTATATCCTGCCTTGAGATCTGCCATAAGGAAGGATGCATCATCCTATCCATTCTTCTTGAGGAGATTCCAACATAGCTGGCTGGCTCCTAGTTATCTTAGATGCCTCTGAACATCTCAACTGTCTGCTCAGATCTTAGCCTTATTCTTGAAGAGACCCAAGTCTTACTTTACTCCCATGTCTTGTGGGTTGCCCAGCTGTGCTCCTCTTCCTGCTTCCATTTGCTACTGTTGCTACCAAATTTCACCCCTAACTCCCTCTTCTTCATCTGCTTTCTCACATTGCTTTCAGCACATTGGTCCTCCTGATTCACCAGTGCATCATCCATGACCTAACTGTGACATGGACCAAGCATCTGATTCAAGGTAAGAAGGATCCTTATGTTGCTACATTCTTAATAGTTAGACAATGTCTTTATCTGGACCAAGGCAAAGTAAGATTTTTCTATTTTAGTACATCAATAAATGCAAGAGACATAATCATCATTATAGTATATGCACACATTCTAGCAGACATTTTTTACTAGTTTGGTACTCTGACAATTGGATCCTTTCCAAGGATAAACAAAAGCTTTTGGGCAGAATGCTGTTCTTTGTAACTTATGGCTAGGGATCTACAAAATTCAATCACATGCAACAGAATATTTCACTTTTGCAGATATTCATATCAAAATGAAAATTCAGGTTTTTGTATATCTAAAACTTCAAACAAACCAGTTTCCCACCCACATAAATGAATAATTTAATTCAATATTTGTGTTCCGCTATGTTTTTGGTTATGAAAAGGATTTTTTTTCAATAGGAAAATGTTATTTTTCTTTGCAAAAAATTCTAAAAATAAATGCAAAAAAGTTTTTTTCAATTAAATAATTCAACAAGGGTATTAACTAATGGGTTTTTGCTTTGATGGCAAAACAAAAGTGTGATTTTTTATTTTTTTTAAAGCACAGATCTATACTATGGATAGTAACTTGAAAGATGTCAGTCCAGTCCTTTGGAATTGCACCAAGATGTTAAATTCCTTTGCCCGGATGCTTGATTTTGATTTCACAGGTCTTTAGTAGGTTTTCTTTACTAACTTCCTTTAACACTTCTTCTTGACTGCCCTTCATATATTCCAAGAATCCGCTCTTTTCTTCCTTGTCTCTTTCCCCTGCAGCATTCTTCAGTTGCCTTAACTCCAGAGGAGATATAGCCTGTGAACATCATTATGGGGATGCAGGATGTGATTTCACATTTTCTAATCTAGTGCATCTAGCTCATTTTTGGTGTAATCTGTAATTCTTGCTCTTTTATCTAAGGACTGAGCTCAATCAGGTCTTGATGGTATTGGAACCATTCAGATGGGATTTAAAGATCTTTGAGTCCTCAAATGAATTTTTTACTGACCCTAATTTCAATTTGTGCATGCTTGATGTTGTCTGCTTGAGGGATATCTAAGTACTTACAAGTTTTTTCTTCCATGATGCTCTTTAGCGTTGCATCCAGATTTGGTTAATATTTGAATATTCTGGAATAAACCATAAATGTCTGGATGTGGCCTATTTTTCTTCCATTTGACAACTTAATTACTTCAGTTTTTACTATTTTTCTTAATTGCCACTATTTTTATTTTTGTGTGGGTCACAACAGTATAAAGCTAAAATGTATACAATAACCTTCCTCACTCCAGAAAGCACCCATGACAGTAATCACACCCTTAATAGGAGCAGCACTCTCACTATGGGGGAATCTTGTTGTGCCAGAAAAGGAGCAGACAGTGACGTATCCATGGGTGTCTCCTGGAGTAATTGGAAACACTGCCTTAATTTGGTGGGCTGTTCTTTCATACAGACTGGTACAATATTTGATGCCAAAACCATGTAGTTCATTCTTCCTTGGTGCTGCCCATTTTTTTTTTTTTTGGTTTGTTTACACTTATTTCTCAACTAATTCTGATGTTATAAGATCTTCCATGTCGCTTCCACTTAGTTCATCTTCTGCTTCTTTAATCCATATTGTGGTTTAATTGTATTCTATTGGCTTGCCTCACAGGTCTTTCCAAAACTTATCATCTTTATTTAGTAGTGATGTGTGATTCATATTTTATCCATTTATAATCTAATAAACCACCACAAGTTCCAAATCAACTTATTTTGATGTTATTTGCCGCTTCAATATTTTTAAAGGTTGTGTCCCCATGGAGGAAATTTAGTCCTGAAATAGTCCCTTTGGACTATTTTTTGGGGACTACTTTTAATCCAGATTGAGTGCCCATCAATTAATCCGAATATAGTCGTCCCCATGCATCTTTTTAGTCCTTGTTTTGGGACTATTTTGAAACGTCAAAAGGAAGGCTTTCAAATATCCCCCCCCCCATGCAAACCCTGCCTGCTAGAAAAGAAGCAAAAAAGGAAGTTTAAAAAATAAATTCTAGCTGCACACACCCCTTTCCTTCTCATACCCTTCACCCCTTTTGAGATTACTGGCCAAAAGTGCGCTCATGCAAATTTGTGAGGCAACATAACCCCCCCCCCTGCAAACCCTGTCTGCAAGAGAAGAAGCAAATGCGACTCTAATTACTTTCCCCTTTTCACAGCTTTCCCTTTTACAATTACAATGTATCAATTCAAGCATTTCTAAGCTTCTGTCCTTTGCAAAAGATACATGTTTCAAAAGATACATGCAAGAGATACATGTTGCAAGATACATGTTCCCAGCAAAAATCTTTTAAAAGCATTTTTGCAACAAAAATGTTAAAGCCATTTTAAATAAGTATTCTCTCCCCCCCCTTCTGCCTTTTTCCTGCCGTATGTAGCCTTTATGAGGCTGACAAGGGGGGCAGCTTTACATATGTAAAAAAAAACACCCACAGCTGGCTGCCATTGGCTAGAATGCTAGATTTCCACCCCAAATAGCCCAGTATCATCCCCATGTGGGGGAGGGGGGAAGCAGACATGGCTCCAAAAAGGGGGCGAAGTCTTGTTTTCATCAGGACTTTTTTCTTCCAGATTTAGGCAGGATAGTCCTCATAAAATCCGGGAATACGGAATTGCATGGGGACACTGGATGCTGAATTTGGGTTTGATTCAGATTAATTACAGTGGCCATGGGGACACTCCTTCCCAAATTCAAATCGAATTCAGATTAAAATGGCCATGGGGACACAACCAAAGACTATTTATTTTTCTTGAACCAAGATGGCATTTCTTTACTCTGTATTCCTTAGTCTTCTCCAGCTTTTTCTCTTTCTTAGCTTTCAGTCTACTGATATCTGACTTCAATGTGTTAATTTTATTCTCCAGCCCACTCATCTGTTTTGGTGATGTGCATTCTTGCTCCCTTTCAGGCCTAGTTATCTAGGATTCAAGTTCCTCCATAATCAGTGCTGCTGCACTTTATATAAACTGATTGCTTTCCCATAAAAATGTGGATTTAACAATTGTTGCTGTTCTACTGAGACCTTCTTATACTTGGACAAGGTCCTTTCTAGTGGACATCTTCAATATAGGTAATCACTGATGCCCAATTCCTTCTTCCATGTGCTTAATAATCTCACATTTCATATATTTCTGCCTTTCAGACAGTTGTTGGCAGCTTCCCCCATGCAGAGTTCCTTTGGGGTAAGAGCAGGATATAATTGGATTAATAATGTAGTTTTATGACATTAGATCCAATAAGTTAATTGGATGTTGCTTAAATCAGTAATTTCTTTTGCCTACCCTGAATTTAATGCCAATTAGTATCATCAGATGAATCCTGGCATTTATGAGAGCTGCCAAAATATTTCTTTTCCTAACAGTGCTCAAATAGGAGGGAAATCTGACTTTATGCTATAGCCCTATCTTGTTCAGTTGTGGCTAAAACCACCTTGAGAGCAAGCCCAGCCCCGAAGTCAAGGAAATTGGGCTTTCTTTTTAATAAAGCCTTAGAATTTTGTCTTTCTTTCTGTTGTTTTGCTGTTCCTTCCATGAAGGCTCTACACACTTGAATCTCTCTTTTGTTCTTAGATGGACAAGGCACACCATAAGGCTTCAGGAAACAACTGCCATTTACTGTATCAAGTATCACAGTCTGATTACTGTGCAGTATATGGGACGCAGTCTTTCTCATAGTAAGCTCTCAGTAACACTGTTTTTGGCAATGGGGAAGAGTTGCAGTTGGTGATGCCCTTGTCTTTAGAGAGTCAGTTTTCTCATTCTAGAGACTTAAGTGCAGAATACATTCCTGAACAGCAAAATGGAAGAATTCTGCTTACAATGACACACTATGCCAGTTGTGAGGGAGAAATGCAGCTGTTTTGCATACATAACAAATGGCCAACCTTAACAACACACTATGTATTATCAAACAAAACAGCAATGTAGAACTAGAAGTCATTTTAAAACATTTTGAAACAGAAAATACAGAATCAAAACTTCAAGAGCAATAATAACTAGTCATTTTGTCCTGTTGTTCCCTTTACAACATTAAAAATGACCCTGCTTTCTATCATTTGTTAATAACATCCCGTGGTGCTTCTGTTTTTAAAAGATGTAAGTAAGGCCATGTTCTGGTCTGCCATGCTGCAATTCTTGTGAAAAGCTTTGCTACTTATGAAAAATGCATTAGCTTTATCGTTTCTCTCTGTCTTGATGAAGGGCTGGATAGAGAATTAACACTACACTAAGCATATGCTGAATAATTAAGGTTGAAAAATGATGTCCTGAAATAGGGAGAGCTGCCATTCAGAGATAGTTCTGTGATTCCATGCAAAAGGACCAAGAAGGAGGATTTGGATAGTTTCCTGTCCAAAACTCTGGATGACTGCCAATCTGTGTAGATACTACTGAGCTAAATACTCTAATGACAAAAGTTTTTCCTGCACAGTCCATCTTCCTGTGGAATATTCTTTCTGGTAGCTGCTCTCTTTTCTCCATTTTTCTGACAGATCTAGAATTGTTTGGGGGAGTGGGGGAAGTAAGGGAGGAAATCATGCAAGGTTCAGAAAAGGAGCTGCATCATTCCCATAGACTACTATTCCCACACTTGATTGCCCTAAGGCAGCAGTACACCATTAGCAATGGGTGGGTACAGCTTAACCTGTAAACAGCGGTTTTCCTTTAAATAGAAATAAATATCTTTAATCTAGATGGGCTCCAAGTTTCTGTTTTGTTGCCTGGAATGGGACCCCAGTTCTCTCCCATGTGTAGCACCAACACTAACTGTCTCCTATCTCGGTGATGGCCAACCTATGACACGCATGTCACAGGTGACACGCCAAGCCCTTTTGGGTGACACACATGGCCAGTCTGGCACCTGGACGTGTAGTGCTTGCTTGTTCTTGAAGTGTTTGAAATATCAACTTTCAAATGAAGATTTAGAAACAAAAGTCACTAATGTTAAGAATTATTTGTTTTTGCTTTTAATAAAATACATATATAAAAAAATATAACTTTTTTACTAGAGCTACAAATATCACAAAATTATGGATATTTCTAGAAGTGACACAGCGCTTCAGTTAAGCTAGGTTGTCTTGAGAATTTTGACACACCGAGCTCAAAAGGTTCACCATCACTGTCCTATCTAGTGCTCTTGTTACCAGATCAACTTTGGATGTGCAGATACCATAAGAAATCTTGACTGTAAAACCGGAATTTGAAATATACAGGGTTTTGACATATGAATTTGGCTTTATGATTGGCATAACTGAAAAGCTAAAGGCAGACCATGAAACGTGGAAAGGCCTTAAGATAGCAAGACTGAAGCCATATTGGGAAAAAGACAAGCCTGGAGTTTAAAAAAAAAGGACACAGTTTCTCTCTTAAGTTACAAGCTGGCTGTTTGCAAAAGATTAAAAGTCTACATGCAAGAGACAATGCTTGGGCTTTAATCTGATTAAGTCAAAAAGGAATGCTGACATCTCGATGACCTTTGTTTTCTCTTTTTGGGGTAACAGATTTTTAAATAATGAAGGGGAAATAAAACCAGGGAATCTGGAACAGAGATGGGTTTGTCTCATTTTAACAAAATAATAAAGAATAAAATGGAATGGATTTTTGGAAAAGATTTGGTAAAATAATATATATAGGAATTGGAATTACTACCTAAATGGAAAAAGGTCACCAGTGCTAGGATGTAAGGTTTCATATTGATTAGGTTAGTCAGGAGAGGTGCTAATTGGAAACTTTAATTTAAGGTATACAAAATACATAACTTTTGCAATTAGGCAGAGACATGATAGCATAAGCATGATCTTTACATTAAGAAAAGCTGAGTTCTCCCTTATTTTCTGAAGAAGAAACAGAAGTTTAATGGGGTTTCTTTTTAAATAAGAAATTATTTAGCCTGATTTTGAAATAAGAGGGTTTTTAAATATCCTATTCATTTCTTCTTTTTCTGTGGAGCTTCACTGAGGGACATTTCCATTGTGGAAGAGGGCAATGAGTAACCAGTGTCCCCTAGGAGAATCTCTGTTAGCCAAGAGGAAGAGAGAGATAATCCGTGTAAACTCAGGACTAGGAAATAAGATATTTGAGTTTCAGATATCTTTCTTGTTTACCAGTTTTGTTTGCTTCATTAGGAAATGTTAAGTTTGGGTTAATTTGTATTCTTTTTGGGAGAAGCTATGAGAAGACTGGAGTCACATACTTATTTTTATTCATTAACAAGGGAAGAACGAATCAGCAGTTTTTGGTTCCAATTTTTGCTATAAAAAATGGCAGAGAAGAGATGGTTTGGGGGGTCTTCTTCTTCTTGTCATCGGAGGAGGGAGGTCTCCATCTTCTCCATCTTCTTCGTCTTCTTGTCATCATGGGAGGCTAGAGAGACCTGGAGAAATTCCCCCCCCCCTTTCTTCTTTCTGCTACACAGAAAGTGGGCGGAGTTTTGCTGCAAGAGCTGCATTTTAAAACTTTTGCATTTTGAATTTGGTTTCTGGTAAAAGCAGTTACAGAGACTATTTTTAAATTATTTCTTTTAATTTATTCATTTTGGGTATCAGTCTAACTAGACTGAAGGCCTTCCCAATTTTTAGTCATTTTTGGGTTCCTGAAAATGATGCAGTCTGCTGAAATCCTACGCATCTTCAGTTCTGAACTTCTGGGCGTGAAGAAGATGGGATCGTTGGTGAGAACAATGGAAGATGGCTTTCAATTCACTTTTCTCCCTTATTTTTATTAAAGGTTCAGGGCCAGGGAACTTTTTCTAGAATTAGGGCTAATTTGAATTTTCTTTTGGGGCTTTTGTATGTTTCTTTAAGGTTTGGAATTGCTCTTATGGGAGCCTTATCCTCATTTTTAGGGCTCCTAATCACAAAAGGCAATTTTCTGATGTTTTGGGGATTTTTCTTTGCTGCATAAGTTCATTATTTTGGGTCTCAGGAAAATGGGGTAAACTTAGTTTAATACATAGAGATGTGTTAAGGGGATTTAGTCATGTTAGGATTTTTGGGCATGTCTATCTCAACTCTTCTAATGTCTAATATGGTTCCATCTCACTTCAACTTCTTTTCTGTATTTCTAATAAATTATTTGCACTGGTTTAACAAGAAACATTGACTTTTGAGTCTGAAATGGGTCTTGTCTCTGTTCTCTGGTTATTCCTCGTTATTAAATCCTATGTAAACGATCTATAAAGCTACCTATTCCCCTGGGAGAGGTTTAAATTTGGTGTTCTTTGGGCTTCAAAAATAATCCAAAGTATACAAATTTCACTCCCTCCATATTCGCTTACAGTCTAGACTGGAGCGATATTGGAACTGGTATCACTCTCCAGACATTGTTGAACCTTATCAGTCACAGTCAGCGTGGCTAATAGCTTCATATGATGGGAAATGTTGTCCAATAGCATCCAGAAGGGAACAGTTTTGGGGAAACTGCTCTATTCCTTAAAAGGCCTTAGTGCCTCATTCAGATGCCAGTTCCTGTTCCCTTCTGATGGTGCCACTTAAAATATGATGTTTGACCTTGCTACACTTCAGGCGGCACTGTCAGGGCTAGATGAAGCACAGTTGCATGACTCTGGGAACACTGTAGGACTCCATCCGCAGTTGCCACAATCACAGCAGCCTCTCAGCATGGCCACTGCTACACTTGCCACGACTCTATCCTCCTTCACTCTATCTTTAAAAAGACAGCAGTGAGATGGGCGAGGCAAGGGAGAGGGTTGGAGGCCCCATGCTCTCTGAGGGCCTATGAACAGGCATGTGTAAGAAACAGCACCACTGAGGAGGGGGAAATTTATTAAGTAACTTCCAAACTTTTAGTTATATAAATAGATATAGATTCACCTAGAAAATAATGTTAATTATATTTAGCCTTTTTCTTCTTCACCTTTATAATTTTTATAGTTAATGTTCTCTTTGTTTTTTATTATGGTTGTTCAACTTAACTGTATACATATTTCTTCTTTGTATTGATAAAGTTTACTGTTAAAAATATAAAAATAGTAAGTTACTAACTAAAGCACAAATGAGACTGGAGCATTTGGAGTAAAATGTGAAGGGAAAATTGGTAAGTATATGACGCTTCTCCTGAAGATTACAGGTTTAAGCCCCGCAGTTGATTTTGACATGTCACTATATTAAGGAATAAGAAGTATTAAAGGTGAGTTTTTGCTTCTAACAAGGACATTTTGTATACTGATAGCCTCAGAGTATTAAATTAGTATTTCACATTTCAAAAGTCTGAGAAAATCATCTGCGGTTGTTGAGGGTTTGTATTTCAACATATTTCTTTTGAACTATTTTTTTCAGATACAGGCTTTGTGGAGATACATTGCGTTCTTTTTACCTCGTGCTAAATCTGGTTTTGTATATGGTGAAGCTTGCTTATCATATCATCTTTCCTGTGCATGTTTACTTAGATGTAAGTCTCAATGTGTCTAAGGAGGGCGGTGTGAATGCATAAGGAAGTATACAGAAGAGAATTTTGCAAAATTTCTCAGTCTGTTCATTTCTTTAAAAATATTTGCATCCTTCTGTGGAAAGGCATCCAACTGAAAACAAATGAAAAAGATGCACTGTAATTAAAAGCCTAAGTTTAAAATAAAAAGAATACCAAAACCTGGTAGTAGAAATACTAATTGGTTGTCTTCTGGAACAGTCAATTCTACATACTTAAGAGACATATTAAATTTGCTGTGGCATCACGTTTTCAGACAAGAAACCACTTCCTTTCCTGAATGTGTACTGCAAGTTTACATTATACTTTATCAGTATCGTCATCAACACACTGACATCAAATGCTAAATGTCAAACAACCTCAAAATAGTTTTAATGATCCAATATGTATAACTCTCAGGACCAAAACTACACACCCAGAGTATCAAATGTGTCATTAGAAAGTACTACAGTACTTTGGGGTTATTGCTGCTTTTTATTTATTTAACAGTAGGCATGGGGAGGGGAAAAGACGAGTTAGTCATAAAGTTCTTGACCCTGTTATTAATGGAAATCCCCTCCCCCCAGCCCTGAGCTTCAATTAGCTGTATTGATACTGTGGCAACAGCAGACCAAGTATATCTGTAGCACTCATTAGAATGGGTGAGTGGGAGGAGGGTTGTATTTTAAAGTATATTTTAATATCTTATATATTTTATTCTTTCCTACTGGCATCCACCCTGGGACCATCTGATGAAGGGTGTGATATAAATTCCTTAAATAATTAAATAATCATTGAGAAGGAGGGGTTAAACCTTTTCCTCAGAAGATGTGATCCCATTGAAATTTAGGTTTCCATACCTATTATTACATAAATTAAAAAGCCTGCAATGCTTTCTAATTATGCATTTAGTGTCACATGTAATTTGTCCCTCAGATTGTTCTATACACAAAGCTATTGCTAAACATTAATTCATCAAGAAAGGCATCTATGAATAGACTGTTTATGTGCTAAAGATTTCTCATTATTTTTATAGCTGGGAGGGAGAAATGCAATGGAATGCATCTCCAGGGATTTTAAAAAATAGGGCAGAAGTGAAAACATATTCTGGGGTGCTAGGGTAATTGATGGACCCTCTTTGCTTGTCAGAGCTTTCTTGCTCTTGAAAATGAAGTGGGAGATAACAAGTACTTCAAGTTTATTTATGAGAGATGAGCACAAAGATGGTTGGAGAATAATCAAGCATGAGATCTCTATAAATATTTATGTGTCAGATTTCTATAGATGTTAGGCCATATTCACACTTACTTTGCTATTCTGGTAAGGGTAGGCCACTTTGTACTGAAATATGCAATTCATCCTAAATTGGGATTGGTTGCTCCCAACATGGAAGAAGACCTTCCACACTGGGACAATCTTGGATATACTGCCCAGTCTGGAATGGCCCTTAGTACCGCAAAGTTCTGCAATTCAGAATTTTCTACCATACTGTGGCTTATATATATTACTTCATGTTGAGTGCAATGGAATTGTGGGGGATAGGGAATATTATGCTATTATTTTACATCTAGAAGACAAAGAAATACAAAATCTCTGAACTCTGTTTCTGCCTTATTTTCTCTGACAAAACTATATATATTTATAATATCATGCTTCTGCATGTGTGTTCCATACATGATGAGCCATTATTATTGCATGAGGCCAGTCAGGTAAATTCTGAATGTGTCACTGCATACAGCAAGCGGCAGTGGCTTACACTGTATTTCTATTAAGGTAATCAAGGAGGGCACGGTTGTGGTTAGAAACTTCATTTTGATCTTGCCAAACATCATTTGGATCTATGGAAGATCAAAACATGGCTCAGTGAGATCAACACAAGAGTCTTGTCCTGTGCTGCCAAATCCCACCCCTGCCAGCAAAGTTGGCTCTAGGGGTGTAGAGCATGGCTAGGTGAGGCAGCCAGGGGCAACATGGCATGCTGTTTGCAGCATAGGGAAAACCTTTGAAGCACGGCATGGAGGCAACCTAAGCACCCTGCTATCCTGAGCCTATGGAGGCAGATTAGCTTGCATGGTTGGAATTCCTCCCTGTCCTTGTCCCTATCCCTCTCTTCCTCTTTATCTCCCTGTTCTCCCCTTGATGGGCCCAGGAAGGAGCCCTTCATATACTTCTCATTTTTACAGTCCTGGGCTGTTTCTGCACTTGCCTTTAATTCTGATTAGAAGCCCACAAAGCTTCTGGACCTTATTGGTCCACATGATACTGCAGACTGTGAAGTCCTGTCCCTACTAGTATGCTCCAGTCACACTGGATGTAATGTAATCCTGATCGGGGGGGCAATTGGATTATTTAAAACACATCTCTCAGTGGACCAGCAGGCCTGAAGACCGGATTGTAGACTCCTTTAATGGGGTCCACAGGAAATCCAGATTATAGGTCCGGAAGGACCCATTTAATCTGGATTTCCCCAGTGAACAAATAGGTTCTAATGGGCTCTGCAGTGGAAATGGGGTCTTCCTGCTCTGAGCCTAATGGGTCCCTAATGGGTACTTAATGGGTACTTAGTGGTAGTGGAAAAAAAACCCTATCCTTCTGGTTCTAAAGAGGTGGTGTATCACCGTCTCCAAGGGGTGTTAATGACTCCCTTGACCCACCCACTCATACTTTGCCAGCTAGCTGTTATGAGCTAAGGAGGCCAAGAATCAGAGGGCATATTGTTGGCCCAGACTCAGCAAGCAGCTTGTCAGCATCCTCAGGCCACAGCTGAAACTCATCCAAAACAACTGGACCAGATGATTCTCTGAACACTTCCCCTGGACTATTCCCAGTTGTGACATCCAATCCCCCACAAATCTGAGGAACTTTGCCCTAATGTGCCTTGCAAAGTTGTCACAGCAGATAAGCATGGCTGTTGTCCATGTTCCTTTGGGCTAGATCTTATAAGGCCATTCATCACTCAGAAGAGCTCTACTGGATGGCTACTTGAGGATGCAATGATAGAGAAAAAACTCATTTTAGCTGCCTCCACTGCCAAAAGGAGACACAATAGAATGCTCTGACCTATTATCAGTCATATTCACAGCAGGATTTATGCCACCTGTGCTCTAGCTGTTGACCTTCCTATTTCATTGCCCATAACTCCATGGAATAGCAAGTTGCTTTATCGGCTCTATAGATATGCTGACACTTGGGACCTATCAATGTTGATATTCCTGATTCCAGAGAAACACTAGAGCCTCAACAGGAATACCATCCATGTCAACCAGAAAATCACCCAGACCATTCAGGAATCAGTTAGTTTCCATAAATCTCCAAGGGTGGACCATCTCAATAGGTCCCCCACCTCTACAGAGGGGAGCTGCCACTCCAAGTCCAGATCTCACCAGTGAATGGTTCATCTATGGCAATGGGCTGACTACCAGATTCACCTATTGTATCTGAGGCAAAAACAGATCAAGGGTATGATCTGCTATGTGAGTGGGGCCCATTACATACTGAGACAGCCCCATGGTTGTTAGGGAGGCCGTGAACAGCTGAGCTGACCCACTGAGCATAGGTTCCACATGGATCTTGAAATCCCCCAACACTACTGTGTCAGGGGCTTCCAACACCACATCCAAGACTAACTCAGCCAGCTTAGATAGTGAAGCTTTCTGGTAGCAAAGTGGATGGCATGCCAGCAACATCTCTGTTCTGTCTCTCTGTCCCAACAACAAAAACATTCCACTTCTGTGATGCTTAGAATCTGGAATGGGGACATTTCTGGTGCTAGAAAAAGGTTAACAAAACCCTCCCATGCCAAGCTATGCCACAGTATGCTGACAATCTCTAGATACTGCTTGCTCTTTTCCAATTAACTAGCTGATGGGAAGGGAGCACAGCTGTCCCTTATGAAGATGGGGAAATAGAAAACGTTTAGGGAAAATAGACCATATTTAGGGGGATAACAAAATATTTTGATTTTCTGGTAGGAACACAATTAGGATCAAGATTTACCTTTGTAAGTACTGCTCTTGAGTAAGTGACAAACTGCAGCCTTGCCACCTTAGGGGTGTTTTTCCACTGCAGCCCTTAGATCTGGATCTAAGAAGATCCAGATCTAAGGAATGGGTACATTCCTTAATCTGCATCTAGTAGATCCAGATTAAGGGAAGCACCCAATGTGTTTCCACGGGAGGTGTAGCACCCATTATCAATGGGTGCTAACACCCCTGCTGTGGAAACAGCTTTGCACCCATGTGGGGAATCCAGATCGACCCCCAAGGGGTCGGTCCGTTACCCCAGGTGTTTTGGGGGGCAGTTTTCGAAGCCACTTCGAATTGACTTCAAAGTCATTTCAAAGTCTGTGCAAAATAGCTCCGGAGTGCCTTTGAAGTCTGTGCTGATCTTCGGAGTGAACTTCGAAATGACTTTGGAGTCACTTCGGAGTCACTTCAAAGTCACTTCAAAGTCACTCCGAAGTTCACTCCAAAGTTCACTCCGAAGATCAGCACAGACTTCAAAGGCACTCCAGAGCTATTTTGCACAGACTTCAAAATGACTTCGAAGTGGCTTCGAAGTGACTTCGAAGTGGCTTCGAAGTGACTTTGGAGCCTAGGTTTAGGGGGGGGGAATTGGTGCATCCCCTCCCCCTAGCCTCCTTTGGACCCCATTGCCTGTTTCCAGTGGAAACAGGCTCCCTTTAATCTGGATTTTCTGGCAGAAGACCCCATTGTAGACCCCATTAATGGGGTCTACAGAAAATCCGGATTAAACGCCAAAATGTACCCATTAGATACGGATTTCCCCCATGGTAGTGGAAACAATCAGGTCCCAAATGGGTGCCGTAGTGGAAATGGGATCATCCGGCTCACATCCAAATGGGTCCTAAATGGGTGCAAAAATGGGTACTTTTTGACAGTGGAAAAACACCCTGGGATTGCACATCTGATTATTTGTATTCTAAAATGCTATTCCTGCATTATGTCCTGCTGAATTTTTCTAGTTGAACATTATCCTGGATTAGGAGCCACATTCTTATCATTCAAGAGTACCTAACACTTATCGCTCCAGGTGTTGCAGGACTATAGTTTTTTTCATCATGATCAGTGGGTATGCTGAGAGGTGAAATCCAGTGACATCTGGATTACTCCCCCGGAGTAGTCCCACACTGTAAGTTCATAAAGCCTACTTAGGCCCACTTGTAGACCTAGGTAGAAAAACCTATGGAAAACACTTGCCATGCCAGCTTCTTCAGAACGTTTGTTGGATTGTATTGGACAGATTTCATAAAAGCAGAACCCACAGGCTGGGCTCCCACTTTGAGGCTGAGTGAGGCAGAGACCAGCAGTATTGTACCTTATTCCACACATCTTGTTCTGAACTTGCTTTCTTGCAGCTGAAATGGAGTCAGTGCTGGGATAATCCAGTTGCAGGATAGTTCCAATCGGAGGGGAATAGCCCAAAGAAGACATATAAAGGCATTTTGGTGTGTGAGTCTTGGGAACACAGCCAACATGAAGTGTGATCACATAGTTGAATGATCTCTGAGTATTCAAAAAGTGGAGTGGCCATGAAGCAATTACATCTGTGCCAAGTGTGTGATTGATTTTTAAGTACTGGCTTTCAAGATTTATTGCCCACATTTCTATTAAATAACCAAGTAACACCTAGCTTCTTCCTTGTTCCTGTTTTCTGAGAAAAGGATCAACCCTACAGTTATCCAATAACAGTGAGAGAATCTTCCAGTTATTTGTACAACTTTGAACAATTTAGCCATTTCCACACTTACCATGGTTAATCCAGATTAAGGAAATCCAGATCTTTCAGATCTGGTCCTCAATCTGGTCCATCAAGTTCCAGATCTATATGGATACCCCATGTGTCTGCACAGGGTGTTTAGTGCCTGATAGCTTTCGTCCAGATGCTGTAGTACACATCCCAGGGTCCCAAATATGAATCAAATACAAAAAAAAAATGTGCACATCCCTAGCTATGAAAGCTCAGAAAAGAGCTGTGACTAGCCCAAAGTCACCCAGCTGGCTTCGTGGAGGAGTACAAAATCAGACCCAGTATTCCCAGATAAGAGTCTGGCACCCTAAACGCAAGACCAAACTGGCTCACTGGGGACAATCAAATGTAATCCATTTTGTGTATTTTTACCTACCAATTTTAAATTATGTTGATGTGTTCTATTAATCTTGTAATAGTTTTGGACTTGATTACTGTTAATTTGTAAGTGACTAATCACAAGAATAAAGCATTATTTTTAAAAGAACACTGTGGGAAAACTCTTACACAGCTGGCCTCCAGTTGGCGTTCTATGATGTGATTGGGTCATTTGAATTTAATATCAGTTGTTTTTAACCAGGAACCCCAGTCGGAAAGCAGCAAAGCTGCACTGAGATTTTTGGCTGCCCAAGGAAAGAAAGGAGATGGTAAGCACATCCTTTCCCTGTGCTATACATAATGGCAGATGAGTTTTACTTCACTTTGGGCTAATGGTACGGCATTGTCCCCATATCCTGACAGAGGAGTGTAGCAAGTATATATTTTTGTTCCCCAACATCTTAATATATAACAGGGCAGACTGAAAAAAATAACTCTTAGTCAGCTAGAGTAATACTCAAAAGGCATTTGGGGAACCTAATTTGCATTGCTGTTTATGACCATATAATTGAATGAGTCATTGTGATAATTACTGGTTATTGCCTGTTTCTTTAACTCCTTTAAAAAAAAATCAATCTTTTTGAATATCTAGTTTTCAACTGATCTTGCTGGATGGCTTTATTTATAGCAAGAGCACCCGAGGCTCTTTCAGTGTAAAGGGCATCCCACAAATATACAGGTTGATTGATCGACCTTTTTGTAGATGTTAATAGCTCTCATTGGCAAGTTACCAAGAGACATAGAGCAAATGCCATCTATGTCCTTCCCCCAGAGACTGAACCACCTTTCTCATGCTTTCAGCCATAGCATGCTTCCAAATGCCAAGGACATGGCCTCATTCTCATCTCTGTCCCTGTGGGTGCCCGTTAACTTTTTCCTGTGATTCATGGTGCAGAGAATGACCAAGCAGATATGATCAACTGTTCCTGTATCATATGGACATCCAGATTGCTAACAGCTTCTAATGGATCTAAAGAAGATTTATTTTCAATTTACCACAAATACACCTCTTTGCATTAATTTTATGTCAAATCTGAAATGTCATACATGGTTAACAAGATACTACTATGCAGCAAGATTAGAAGCACACTACAATGATAGCACTCTTTAGAAAGCAGTAATGTGTTGATCACAAACATCACAGCCAGGGAACATTTGTTCCCTACATGTGATATTCCTGGCTAGAGAAGGTTGGTCAAATACAAGACATGACCCTGGAAAAGAGCCATTTCCTGTGTTCAGATAACCAGGGCCAGCACCACTGCTTTGAAGAAAGTAGACCAAGTATGTCCACAGGAGGGAAGAAGCACTGGAACCATTGGAAGAGCAGGATAAGTGCTAATAGAACACATATTCCTTCTCTACCTCCATAGAGTTTTAGTGCACATTTATGGCAGGATAGCAGCTAGCCGAGCGTGGGTCCATGAAGAAGACATGCTCAATCTGCACACCAGCTGTGCCATGCTTCCCCATTTACTGTGCCATAATGGGACTGACTGTGCTGATCTTACCAGTGATGGCAGAAGAATGGGAAGTTATGTTTTCTTTCACATTTTCTTCTTCTAGTTGTGTCTTCCTGCTTCCTATTCCATACTCCAAAAATATTTATCCTCCACTGGAGTCCATCTGGAATCCCTGTTAAACAGCTAAAAACAAACTATCACCTGATGGCGTACCTTGAGGTCTCCTTAACTCCCCCAAACCTGCTATCATTTGTATGGGCCAATTTGCACAGCACCTGGCAACTATGTAATACAGGGGACCTCTATGCAGTTCTCTGGGCAGAGATACAGAAGTGATTTGCCATTGCCTATTTCTAAGGAGAAACTGAAAAATGAGTTGGGAGCCCCCTGCATTCCAGACAGTTCTCTGCACCATTAGGGATGCACCAAATATACTCATCAGCTTTGAATGTTCTTCAGCACTTCACATGTGGATCAAAGGGGGCCAACATTCATGGCTCCCTTTCACGCGTGAATTTAATATTTTTGGCCTTGGTTGAAGCTTCTGTGAAGCTGGAAGCCTGGAGGTATGGGCCAGATGATGCCTGGCCACAAACCCTCTGGATTGCTCCAGAGGGCTGGGGGAACCCCTGCCAACCCCTACCTCACATCCTGCATGGCTGCCTTGTCCCCCTCACTTTGAAGTTTGACCACCACCTGATTGGTCACTCTCTGCCACCATCACCCCACTTTAGTGGCTCAAGCCAGGCCTCCCAGCCACATGCACAATCTGGGAGGGCTGGCTTAACCACTTGAGGTGGGATGCAATGATAGTGGCAGAAGTTGAGGGGGGGGTCCCTTCATGAAAACATCCTTCAGTTGTTTGCCTGAGAACCAAAGGCCCCTATATTCATTGGGGGGGGGTGTTCTCTTCAATTTGACTTGAATTAAGGGGGGGAATGTGCTTCATACACACCCCCATCTACCACCACAGGCTATAGTAAATAAATGCATAGGATAGAACAAATCATGCTTAAACACTTTTGCTCTTGCATTCATCTTCAATTTCTTGTTTTCAGAAAAATTCCTAAGTACTTTGGACCTGGAAGTTGTAAATACTTTATGACATCATCAGCACCTTTCTGCCAAATGGTTTCTAAGTGACTAAGGTTTAGTGACTTTTGCTTTACAGCAGAAAACTCTAAACACAGCTACTGATACCTTACTTAAAAAGACTAGGTAGAAAGTAATGGGGGAAACAGTTGCACAGAACTTTGGAAGGGCTGGCACTCTCTGGTAGAAAAATGGTTTCCATGAACTGTCAGTCCATTTGTATACCTGGAGTCGTCAGCTAGTTAGGGTGCCAAGATTTCATGGTGCCAAATTTGATGGAAGTGATTTTTTTTTCCTCAAGACCAAAAACCAATTTATAATCCCATTATATTTATTTTTATACAACATTCGCAGAACATTAACAAAAAATAGTAAGTAGTATATTGGGCCCAATTGAAGCTATTGGTTATAATCTATTAAGCCCTAAACAGATATCTGAAAGATCACCTTCCCCTATGCCAGCCAAGCTGGAATTTGAAATCATCCAAAGTAGGCTTATATACAATTCTGATACCTATGATGTTGTGTGTATGTGTGTGGGTGTGTGGGTGTGCACTCATCAATAACACTTCTTCATAGTAGCAACAACCTTGTGGAATGAACTTCCACCTAAAGTAAGGCAGATCTCCTCCACAACTATCCTTAGAACACAGCAGAAGCCCGTTTTATTCACTTTGGCAGTCCCCTCTGTACAGCCTCTGAGTTTTTAAATGTATGTGCTTTGATTTTTGTATTTGGTGTTTTTGTATGTTAATCTTGCATATCTGAACATTTTACAGTACTAGGGTAGGGTACAAATAGGGATAACAAATAATAAACACATTCCAGCACTGCATGTTATTATTCATATTTCTTAAAGCTTCTCGGATTGTTTTAAGTGATTAATTTCTTAAATTTGAACTATCTGGGAAGGCAATGAAGTCAGATCAACCTACAAGAATAGAATCTTCTCAATTTTGTCTTTCTAATGCTTTAAATATTTAAGTTAATTCTATGACAAGTATCTTGAGAAGACTGGAAATATCTGCACATGGTGTGGTATCTTGCGTCATCCTGGAGCAGCCTCAGGCTGTACTGAGCAAGATCAAATGGATGGTCAGCAGCACACACCAAGGGCTGTCCGCATTATGGATGGTCCAGCCCAGCCCAACTCTGAAATTACCAGGTGCAGTAGTTTATATTGGGTGCCCAAAAAGCAGTGCACTGCCATAGCCAACTTTAGGAGGCCAGTAGACTAGATTAGTCATGTTGCCATCCAACACAAGTGACTGGTTTGGTCTATCACTGTGGAACACTTTGATGCCCACTTTAAAGTGGTCTCCAATTGGAATGGACTAGTGCCATTTTTGCACCATGGTCTGATCCAGTGCCCTGTCCAATGTGGACACATCATTCTACTGGGAGACTTGCTGCAAGGTAGATGAGGTGTTCCATATACTGCAGCCACTTAGACCTCTTGAAATACCTGAAGGGATATCACAAAAAAGAGGACCATGGCCTGTTCTTTATGATCCCAGAATGCAGAAGAAACAGTAGTGGACTTAAGTTACAAGAAGGGATATTTTGAAAAGCAATCTTGAAGTAAGAGCAGTACAACAGCAGAATCAATTATATAGGGAGATCTGGTGACAACTTCATTGGATGAGTTTAGGTAGAGGATAATGATAAATGGAGAGCCATCTGTTGGAGATGCTTTGACAGGTAGGAAGCTGTACTACAGGGCTTCAATGGCCCTTTCTACCCTACGTTTATATCATTTATCTGGATAAATATATCTAGAAGTGATACTTTCTCCTGCAGTCTGTTCCTGTTAGGTTCACTGAAGAAGTAGCCTTTGACTTCCTTTAGATTATGAGAAGAACAAAGAACCTCAGCAAGTATCAGTCCCTATATGACTTTCACATGTCAGTTTTTAAAATGAGCAATGACAGCTGCAAATGTAAGGAAGAGACAAGGAGAGGTGGGACAAGGCAAGCCAAAGCTATCCCTGAAAAAAGAATATGTGTCTTCTTTAGCAGTAAAAATATCTTACAGAATAGCTTTGCACTGGGTGCAATGCAGCTTGACTTGTTTTTCATAACCTTGCCCTAGGCACCAAACACCTGCCTTTCTCAAAGTATCTGCCCTCCCTGGGGCTGTGACAGTTCAGAAGCAGATCTCCATGTCAGGTGAGTAAACCTGTGGTTTTTCATTTTGTTGGGATTAGCTAAGGCACTTTCAGTGGAAGCAAATGTCTCTAGCAATATGCTCTGACTGCCCTCCAATAATAGCTTTGTATCTTTCTTAAAAACACTGCTTCCTTCTTTCTCTACAGTATCATCACCCCAAATGGAGAGCCTGACAGGTTCCTTCTCACACCACATCACATTGGAACACTATGCCTATCCTTCCTTTCTCATTTGTGTTGTTCAGTAATTCAGTCCGGCCTGACTCTTCATGACCCCATGGTCCCTAGCATGCCAGGCACCTCTGTCCTCCACTGCCTCCCAAAATCTGCCCAAGGTCATGTCTGTTGTTTCCATGACACTATCTATTCATCTCATCCACTTCCATCCCCCTTTCCTTTTGCCTTCAGTCTTTCACTAATCGTTCCTTAATCATCACTAATTGCATTACCTCAGACTCCTGGCTGAACAATTTGAAATTCTTATAAAGAAAGCTAAAAACAGTGATCAGAGAGTGGGCATCTAGCTAATTGGCTGGCATTAGAACCTGGAAAAAATCATCAAGGACTCAGTTTGGCTTGGGGAGCTATATGTTTGCCATTATTTTGTAGTAGAAAAGGAAACTGGCCCTATCCCCAGACCAGGGAAGGGAATGGGCATGCTGTGTCTAGCCTTTCCTGTCATCCATAAAGGTCTATTTAACTTTATCTAAGAAAATGGCCTTTTCTCCTATGGTGCTTCTAGAATATTATTATTATTATTGTTATTGTTGTTGTTGTTGTTGTTGTTGTTATTTATAAAGCGCTGTTCATGTACTCAGCGTTGTACACGAAATAACATTAATAAAGAAGTATAAAACCTGCCAGTGGTGTACAATCTAAGGTTCATTACTAGCAAGTAGTGACGCCATCAGGTTTTCTGTACCCAGATCTCAACACATTTGCTGCTCCCTGAGGAGATCCCCATTTGAGCTGCTCTTTCACTTGTTGCTTTTAATATCTTGATTGTTTTCATTACCATACACTACTACAGGACTTACAAAAAGGTAGCATAAAACTGCTTTAAGTAAGAAATGCATACTACCCTCTTTCAGTGACTCCATGAGAGGCAGTTTTTTGGTATGTAGACTTTGGTCACTGCTGGTCTCTCACATGTCCTGATCTCACAAAACATGTTAGTCACTGGGTACTATGGTGCTTGGCTTGAATACTGCCATTAACACATGCAAACAGGCTGGTAAACATTATGCTTCTCTTCCCCCCCCCCTTCCTTTTTGTGTGTGCTTTTCCTCTTGTTTTTTGTCCAGAGGGACAGTGATGGCAACACAGAAGTAAAAAGCAGCTGCCTCAGTCATCTTCTTTCTAATCATGGTAACAGAGACAGAGAAGATGGGAAAGCAAATGAGGTCATCTTGCCCAGGGCGTTTCTGGAACCTCAAGCCAGCATAGCTATTGCCATCTGATTTAATGAAATGAGTTTAAATTAGAACCAAACTTAAGACATTTAAAACACACATTCCTCTTTCTGTTCCATAGCCAGTCACTTACACATAAGAAAACCTTCCCTTTGTTCCACGATCACAAAGGTTCTCAAGAGGTTTTGGGAGAGATTTTGGCCCCACCTAGAGAGAGACGTAGCTCAGGCAGAAGATGCATTCTGTCCCTCCCCTTAGGCTGTGTCCCCAAATGACTTATTTGCCTCTCTAGTTTCCCTCTACCGTCACTTTATTCAAGCGGACTTTAAAAGTGCTGTGCAATTCCAGAATAAGCGTCCGCATGAGGCTCAGCAAAACGCGCATTTAAAATGCACTTTCCGTCCCCACGGAAGCGTGTTTTGCTTGCCCACATCTTTTTCTCCCCGTCCCCTCTCTTGTTGATAGGGTGCCAGCAGGAATGGGGAGGGACTGCACTCTGCACAGCCACAACCAGGAAGAAACCCCCAACACATTCAAAGGAAAAATACCCATTGGTTTTCTGTTCATCTCCCAGATCTCCACCCCCCAAAATGGCTTCCTGTGCCAGCAAAGGCAGCGGCTGCAGCCATCAACCACATGATCGTTCGCTCATTCACTCTCAACACTTTCACAGATCACTGTCAAAATCCACCTAGTATAGCAGAAGTGACTGTAGCAATCCACCACTTCACACCTGATAACAATTGCAACAACGTTGCAATTCTGTGCTATTCTGGCTCTTTGAAAGTTCTGAGCTTTAGGAAGGAAGGGAAGGAAGGGAAGCTGTTGCACTTCTGGGCGATGTGTGAATGTTTCTGGCTGTGTGTGCAGGCAGCAATCCCCGCCCCTTTTGCCACGGAGTGTCCCCATGGTAAATGCTGCCAGGAAAACCCACAACTTCCAAAAAGAGCACTGGAAGTCTTCTTTAAAGTGCACTTTTTTTGTCACAGATTTTCCTCCTTTTGTAGCACTGGAAGCTCATTGAAAAGCCCGGCATGGGGGTGCTCAGAGGCAAAAGAAGATTTTTAGAGGGCTTTAAATTGCTTGGGGACAGGGTCTTTGTCACTGTGACTGTGTTCATACCTAAGTTTTAATCCAGCTTCAGTCCACCTTTTACAGTGAAAGAACCCATCAGCAAAGTAGCCAGTCATTTTTCTTCCACATTATCCAAAGGTGGATTTTCTAGGTTAGATAAACCAAAAGCAAACAGTTTATCACTTTACTAATTTGTTCTCTCTCTGAATGTGGTCTGAAAGTGGATTAAAACTTAGGTGTGAATGCAGCCTGTTGAGCACTCTACATCCTGACTGAGTCCTAACAGGAAAGTTAGAGACAGCTCTGGAGGGACACCCTTTGGATCAAAACCACTTTTTGTTAAACTTACGCCAGATTTCTGACAGTCTCCTCATCAGTGAAGATTTGAAACTGTACATCTCTGCCCCCTTCCAGGATCATCCACAAACACAAATTCAGCATTACTGACAGTGAATGAATGAGAAAGCTCTGTCTTTCCTTATCTAGTTTTTTCAGAATCACCAGTCTACTGACAAAGGGGAGGTTATCTGTCTGTTTGTCTGTCTTATCAATCATTTTAGCTTGGGAATGAAAGTGCTCCTTTACCCTTCTATGTAACTGTAGGTGTTAGGGGGTGGGGAAAGGCTGCATCCAGGCACTGGTTACATATTCCACTATATTTGGATATTCTGGAGTAAACCATGGATATTCCAGAATGCAGCCAGAGAGAGAACAGTCAAGGATCAAAGAAACACAAGCTGCCAAAGAATGGGGGAACCTCAGCTTTCTTTGACCAGAATCACATGCATGTCATTTTAGGGGAAGACCTCCCACTTCTTCTATCCAGTGGTTAACAAAGAATGATGGGAAGTGATCAAATAAAAGGTTGTTCAGCAGGGACACTTTGAGTTCACCCACCTCCTCCTTGTGTGGTGCACTATGGAGGAGCATTCTTCAAAAGCTTAAGGGAAGCCTCTGTGCTCCATATAGAATGTCTTTTAACAAATTCTATGGTGAGCACAACATCCTGCTCTCTCCCTCCATTCCTAAAATCTTGGTCTGAACACCATGGGAAGATGATTGAGCACTGGCAGCTCTTCTTCTTCATGGTGCAAATGCTGGTCATTGTCCCTGAACTTTACTGAAATGGTTACTTCTAGACATTTTTCATTTCATTTTCATCCATCTCAGTCTCTAAGGGCCTTTTTGCACTTAACTGCAGTGGGATACTCTCCTATTGCAGTTAAGTGCAAAAAGGCTCTTCAAGACTGAGAAGGATGGAAATGAAACGTAAAATGGTTAGAAAATGACATGTCATCACAGGAAGTTAGAATCACCACACAGAGGAGGGGGAGGAAGAATAACTATGGGGAAGTAGCACATGTCTGTTTTAACTTCCCCCACACACACACGGGAAGTGGAAGTGAGAGTGTAGAGCAATTGATCAAGATTTAGATTAGAAAGGGTAGCCTCGAGTTCCAACTCATTGTTCATCCATGATTCTCATTTGGCTCACTGTAAGGACAAAGTAGAAAGAAGTCCTCTATGAACTCCTTATAACAACAAAACCACTAAAGACACCGTTTGCTTGTGTTTCGATATGATTTGTTTTTTTTAAGCTAAGAAAGGGAGGAGGAAAGATTTCACACATGCATGCTAACCTTATGCTCAATGTCCTCATGAATGTCCTGTGAAGCTAAATAAATTCCCTTTCCCCTGTTACCAAGAAATTTGATCAGGCAAGGACTCTAATAGCAGGGAAGCTGCTGGTGTATTCAGGTTTATAATCCTCCTGAGGTAAAATACACACACACACACAAAACACACACAAAACACACACAAAACACACAAAAAACCCTTATGGCACATGTGGCCACTTCCCCCATCTAAAGTATTATGAAGGCCCATTTGCTTCCCTTTAAATTGAGCCATGCCATGTAGGGCTATGCACAGTGTATGCATCTTGACTTCTGGTTCACATTTGGGTCCTTCACCAGTAAGACCAGCATGGAAACATAGCTCCCCCACCCCACCCCTGTGCTGGCTACTTTATCAAACAGCTCTACCTTGTAGCCTTAAGTGTGTCCCACATGGACATAACCGTTGCTTAGGCACAATCAGTTGTGAAAAAAAGAATTACATCCTAGAAGTCCAAACGGACTCAGATTATTTTTTAGCAGTCCTGGAGAATGGATGAAGTTCCAAGGGACACGAGGAAAGCAACTTTCCCCCTTGTTTTAAGAATGTAAGAAGTCCTGCTGGATCAGGCCACTGCCCATCTAATCCAGCATCCTGTCTTACACAGTGGCTCACCAATTGCTTCTAGGCATTCTCAAGCAGAAAACAAAGGCAAAATGTTAACCTTCTCTGAAATCCCTGCAAATGTCCTTTAGAGGCATCCTGCCTGTCTCTTTCACCTGGATGCAGTATTTAGGCATCCATTCTAATACACCTGTCCTCCATGAATTTATCTAATACTTTCTTAAATCTCTCCAGACTGGTTGCTGTTACTATGTCTTCTGGTAGTAGATTCCATTGACTGATGACCCTCTGGGTGAAAAATGCTTCCTCTTGTCAGTCCAAGCTCTCCTGCTCATCAGCTTCTTAGAGGACAGTGGTACCTGGGAAGATTTTAGAGCTGATCATAAAGTGGCTAATTTGCATGCACCTTAGGAACATAAGAACATAGAAAATGCATTGGAGGAACGTGGGGTCTAAGTGACCCAGCACTGTTTCAGAAAACAGCAAGGCCTGGATAGGTTTAGGAAGGGGTTCAACAAATTCAATGAGGACGGGTGTATCAATGGCTACTAGAATGGATGCTCAAGTATTGCCTCCAGGTTAAAGAGACAAGCAGGATGCCTCTAAAGACCATTTTCAGGGACTGGAGAACAGGTGAAAGTTTTGCCTTTGTCTTCTGCCTGAGATCCCCAGAAGCAACCAGTGGTTCAGTGTCAGACAGGATGCTGGGCTAGATGGACTGTGGCCTGATCCAGCAGGGCTCCTCTTATGTTCTTATATTTTAATGATTGTATAGAAGAGGCAATTTCCACAGGGTACCTTGTAATGCAGGCAATGTGTGGCGATATTGTCTCTTCTGTACAACCATTAAAAACTGCCTGGAAAGCAGAGGGTTTCTGGTTGACCTTCTGCCTCTACCTGGATGTAGGTAACAGAAGAAGAACAGTTGGCTTTTCTACCCTGCTTTTCTCACCCATTTAAGGAGACTCAATGCAGCTGACAAACCTTCTGTTCTTCTCCCCACAACAGACAACCTGTGAGGTGGATGAGGCTGTGAGAGCTCAGAAGAGAGCTGTAACTCGCCCAAGGTCACCCAGCTAGCTTCATGGGAGAGGGAGGAATCGAACCCGGTATTCCCAGGCAAGACTCCGGCTCCCTAACCACTAGACCAAACTGGCTCACAGTTTGTATCTTTCCCATAGAAGGGGCCTTGGAAGTGCCATTCAGTCAACTAGGAGTCTTAAGCAATCCACTCTGAGACCTCAGGCTATAGGATGGGATATAAACATAATAAGTAGTAAAAGCTCTGAAATGGAGAAAGCTCAGTGACAGCTCTTCTGCTCTCAGCTCCACCACTGCCACAGATTATGTGTCTGGTTTGCTAAGTTTCCTTTCAGTTGACTAGCCTGTTTGCAGAAATAGCTCTCTCTAGAAGCATCGAAGCTGGGAATCAAAATGCCAGCTGCTTTAAGAAGAGCACCACATTAGCCAAGGTCCTCACAGCAGGAACTGCCATCTTGCCAATTCTGGCAAAGACCAATGTATGTAGACAGCATACACTAGTAGCAGCAAAGGAAATCAAAGATTTGGGTGGGAGGTTCCTCGGTCCAGCTCTCAAGCCATTTGAGTCTATCCAGAGAAAATAGCTGTTTTTTATGAGTGGCACAAAAATGACTTCTCAAACATATCATCAATGCAGCCGTTTGTCTTCTTTTCTCACTGTTTTCCAAAATGCTAAATAAAGCTCACTGAAGTCCATTCTTCTCAGAGCAGGAAAAAAATATATAGTTTGCTGAAATACCTTGAAAATATTCTTAATACTGTAATTTGTCTTGTGAAGAAACTCACCTTACACCTTTGACAAAACAGACAGGGAATGAATTCTGAAAAGTTTTGGCTCATTTTGTTCCTTGCCCTAAACAGCCATTGTTGCATGGTGTATGATACAATTAAAATGATAAACTTACAGAAAACATATAGTTAAAAAATGTAGCACTGTACGTTTGGCACCCCAGGTGCCAAGAAGGGAGACCTTGCTGACCAATACCCCTTAGGCTGTGAGTGCAGTGATTAAAACAAATGATGTGAAACAGCTTCTCTCTGTTCACAAACTGCTTAATTTTCAATTCATACTGACAAGAGAAGTTCCTGTCCAAATCCAGAATGCAGAGTAATATATCACACAGAAAAGGAACATGCAAGAGTGCTTTGAAGTAAGAATAGAAACAAAAAACAAGCCATGCTAAATTTTGTAGTTCTTTTATAACTAGACAAATTTACACCTTCAGCCCACAGAAGTGAAGATCTGAAATGGATTAGATGTCTGCATTTCTTTTCTCCCCCACCCCCCACTATTTCATTATACCTTTACTACAATTCCAGCATATAAAGCCCCAAAATTAAAATTCTCCAATTTATTTTCTATATTTACTACCATCTTTACCTCTATTATATTTTTCTACAAGTTCTACACATGTATACCACTAGTTTAATTAATCTCTCTAGTTTAATTAATCTCTCATTTTTCTATTAATTTCATTTCACACATCTTTTCTACATTTTATGCCATTCAGTTTAAAGCAGATCCCTCTTTCACCCCATTTCTTTGCCAATCTTATTTACATGTTGTATTCCATTTTCTTCTTCCTGATTTTTAAGTGATGCCTACAACAAAGTTCAGCCTTCTTTTTGGTCCCCAGTTTTGGAGATTCAGAAGACCAGTTGGTTGCGCCTTTCTTTCCCATCCCAGTACTCTTCCTTCCCTTGATGTGAACTTTTGCCTCCTTTCAAATGAATCAAAGTGATAATCTTGTTGCTTAAGAGTAAAGTGCAGTCTTTCCCCGGGGTTCTCCCCCTGCTGAAAATCCACCTTCCTCAATGGTCTTGTTTCTTCTCTCTTTTGTGAAATTTGTTTTAATGTTGTCTCTGGTATAATCACCTTTCCTTGTTGATAATCCATTGGCATCTGGTGCTTAGGTTTCTCCTCAAGTTGAAACTGAATAAACACTCTTCTCATCTATTTTCACACCACTGATCTAGTGCGGATTCATTTTCATCAATCTCGTCTCCAATTTTGTAAAGGATTGTTGCACTGAATTTTCTAAGCGTATCAAAAAATTAATCACATTTACCATTTATGGGAATTCTAAATCGATACCTTGCTTTTCATCTATGTTGTATTTGAAAGGTTAGATTGTATATCCTTAAATCTTCATAAAATCTTTATATGTTGTTATTTTTTCTTGTCTTTTGCTGCCACCTAATGGACTGAAAAAAATAAAAAATGCTTGTCTTCTTGCATACATGGATAGTAAATCACAACTCTATGGCTGTCACATCACTTCCTGTGTTTTTTTTTGTCACCTGTATCTTAACAGATAAGGTTTCTCAAAAACTCTTTTTTCTTGGAATCCCAAGCTCGTTAAAAACTTTTAATGATAAATTCCAGTTCTCTTACTTTTCTGTCTTATTTATGTTCCATCTTACTAAGTTTACTTTTTTGGCCGCTTGCCAAGAAAGATGGAGCAGTTTTCTTTATCTTAAGAAGCTTTCCAAATGGCAAATTAGTTACTCTGTTTGATTCTAATTATAAAAGTCTTAAAAAGAAGGAATTGGTCAGACCTTCAGTTGCATTTTCAGCATTTCAGGGTGTTGACTGAATTCCTCTGACCTCCTGGCAAAAACAGATTCTTCTGTCCGGGGGTGGGCTGTTAAAACAACCCTCTTTGAGGATTCCCTTTGTTCTCCTGTTGCTCAGGAAGAAATATCAACTGGAGAAGGTAGGTAAAGCTCCCATTCTCCAGGAATTTTCGATGCTGAAAGACCCTTGGCTTAGCTCAGCTAAGCTCAGGTTCTCAGTTCTGCCATGTTACAACTGAAAGTCCCTGGGTGTCCACATTTCAAAAGCCCAATCCATCTGAAACTTACTCAGCACTTCACCAGGTGCTCTTGCCACTATACTAACAGTGATTGCTTCACCACGGCAATGGCCATGCATGCTGAACATTCCCATGGTGCCTGAATGGTGTGGCACACAAGTGCAGATGTGTCACCGTTTGCCTAGAAGAGGTGTGAAGCATGCTGGGCTATACTAGCCACATCCCAGATGTGGCTAGCACAGTGCTTCACAGCTATCTATCTGGTCCTGGATGTGCAGAACTACTTCTGGAACAGAAGCAGCTCCACGCAGTGTGGATGCTCTGTGTGGAAGTATCCCTCAGCTGTCCCACTGGGCCAAGCACCTCCAGATGACCAGAGATAATTGTGGGATAATCTTTAGATCCCACAGTGGATTCCCTGACACATGGCAGGATGCTTTTTATAATTATTTGTATTATTATTATTACAAAATGAAAGCAAAATAAAAATATTGACATAACAAAAAACAATCAGTTTGCTATACAATTATACATTGCTTTTTGCCTTTCCATTCTTAATCTATTATAACTCAATATCTGAAATCTCATTGCATCTAGTAAATAATGCCTCCATTTCTCCAATGTCCAGCGTTTTCTTCCACCCAAAAACTATTACTGACTGCACTGCCTGGCTGAATTGTTCCAGACAGAACACTTCAGATGGCAGGATGTAATCCCAGGCTCTTTGGTCTGTTTTCCAGCTCCTTATGTTATTGTTCCTCTACCAAATACCCACCCACTTCCTTTTGTTTCCCCCACCCCATACATGGCTAGCATCTAGTAATTTGGAACAGGAACAATGCACAAAGAACCAATAGAGGTAAGCAATCACTAGTATGGGGCAAATTTTCTGAACTAACAATGTTTCAAGATATCATCTCAAAATCCTGGGGCTATATTGGGAATGCCCATGAGGATTGTGGGTTTAAACCTGTTTCTGGAGGTACCCTCCACACTGGCTGCAACAGAAACAGTTAAAAATGAGCCCTTCAGTTGTTAATGAAACACATTGGGCTATAGAGGTGTTTGTTTGTTTTTAAAGATACATCTGGTGTGCCACATATTGTTCTTCTATGAGCCACGCAATCATAGGCTAAACTAATGACCAAAGAACTGAGTATACAATTATAATTTGTTCATTAAATTATCTTCCAAGTGAGATATTCATGGCAGAAGTCTGCTTTCATATTTATAGTTTTTAGCCCTTCTGGGTAATTGTTCCCATAGTTTTCAAAGTTTGCAATTTCTCTCTAGAAAGCACAGGACCAAGCCAGGATGAACTGAGGAGATTTGTGAATTGATTTTTGTCACCATGGTGTGGGTCTCTGGGAAGCAGAAATAAAGGATTTCGGAGACTTATAACACATGCTATTTATCTCCTAAACACCTTATTGATTTATGGTTGCAGATCTTACCTTTGGCTCTCTCTGCTGTTGAACTTTATTTGTATTGATTGTGTTGAGAAACTGACAAAGTAGTAACATGTTTTAGATGGCAGCTTTTCAGTTTTCTTTATGAAGCCATCGAACTGCATGTTTAAAATAGGCAAGAAGGTTGCTAATTCTCAAATTCTGCCTAAAAAGGAGGGGCAGCACAAATGGACAGTAACTTAGTCCATTGGCCATGTCCCCAAAAATATCTGTTTGAGCAAAGAGCAAAACTTCAAGGTCAAAGTCCTTCCTGTACAAGGTGTAATATGAGGAGAATCCCTCCATTTTACCTTCGTATTTTATAAGGTCATTCCCCAAAACAACAGAACTTTACATAAGGAGTTAAATATTATTATCTGACAAAGGGAAAGAACTGTTTGTTGTATATTAGAACAATATATATATTTTTCTGCAGAGCCTGTGCTACTCTCCAAAGGCAAGTTCGGAATGACTTTGGAGGGACTTCGGAGCCTTTGCTAATCTCCAAAGGCAACTTCGGAAATTGCACCCCCTGTTCCCCAAAACACCTGGGGTGACAAGCAGACCCCTTGTGGGTAGATCTGGATTTGCAAATGGGTGCTCTGGTGTTTCCACAGCAGGCAGGCTAGTACTCATTGCTATCAGGTGCTAGGCCACCCATGGAAACACACTGGGTACTTCCCTTAATCCAGATCTACTTGACCACCCAATAAGCTACTCTGAGCCCCATGAAGTGGTACAGCAGTACTTCTTTCTCTAAAGTGACTAGAATCCCCTGGTTTCCATCTTTGATGGACCTATGCCACATAAATGAAGACATGGGTTTGCCTGATGTGACCCCAATGGAGTCATGAAGATGATACCCACACAAAGGCATCTGCTCCAGCTGATTCCCACTGTGGGAGTAGAGACTCAGCCATCCTCCTCCAAGTCTCTCCTCCTGGCTGTCACCAGTAGGCAGTTTTCACAGCTAGTTGAAGTAGCTGAATGGAGGAGAAACAAGGTTCCTGTATCATCTCTGGAGAAGAATTTGGTTTGTAAAATTGAATGTCTTCCCCCTTTGAAAAGGAAACAAAGTCATGGCCTTTTAGACTGCAAGGATGAGATCAGGGACTTGTCTAAGATAATATATTGTAAGCTGCTTTGACAGTCTTCTGACTCAAGTAAATGGAGCAAATAAATAAATAAGTTCAGGGAAGACCATGTCCTGATGGCTGTGTACTGCCTCCGGTCCTGGAGGTGGTTTGCTTCATAAGACCATCTGCTCTGGAAAGTAAATGGAGAATGCTGTTGATCTCATGTCATGCTCATGGACTTCCCTTAGGCATCTGGCTTGTCACTAGGCTCATCTTCTATCCTTCTGCTTCAGTTCTAGCTGGGAACAGTTAGAGCTTCCTAAAGACAATCACATTTTATGTTACATTCTTGGCAATTTAGGGAACAAGGCATTGGGAACAGGCAGTGTCTAACTCAACAGTGTTCTGAATTTCTTCAATTTAGAGTAGTGATGACTTAAAATAGTGATGATGAGCCCATTGCTTTATCCATCAAAGAAAGGTAGCATTCACATGTGTCAAAATGGAATCCATAGTGTCTGCTGGGGGTGGGACAGGCACACATCATAATACCAGATGTGACCACCTTCTGCCCCAATTGCCAAAAATTACAGGTGGGATTTCTTACTCTAAGGCTCGCATTTTGAAGAAGTCAGCATGGTGTCCCAATGTTGACCCTAACTCTAGAGTTTGATCCAGTTCTGGTCACTGGCCAGCATCCCTAGCCTGGGCATTTGTTCTCAGGAAGTTGCATTCTGCCAAACCGCCAGAGAGACAAGGGAGAGTGGGGTTTGATTCCACACTCCTCCATGAAGCCATCTGGGTGACCTTGGGCTAGTCAAAGCTCTCTTCTGAGCTCTCACAGGCCCACCTACCTCACAGGGTGTCTGTTGTGGGGAGAAGAACAGAAAGCTTTGTCAGCTGCTTTGGGTCCCCTTAAATGGGTGAGAAAAGTGGGGTAGAAAAGCCAATCGTCTCTTGTGGACAAAGGAGGCAGGGTGATCAAGGTGATCACCACTTGTAAAAGGGCAATCACCCTTACCCAGTGCTAGGGGAAATGCTGAGTAAGCTTCAGCTATACAGGCATTGCAAGGTGCAGGCGCCCAATGTATCCTACCAGTTATCCAGCATCCATGCCTCATCAAGGTGCAAAAAAGGCTCTATGCATCATATATTATATTTGTTCTATCAGATAACATCTACGTGGACCAATTGGACTGAGCCAGATGTATTCCTGGACCACAGGATCCACATAGCAGTGTGTTCTTGAAGCACACACACTGGTTGTATGGGCCCCAAGACTGAACCACTCCCAGGTGCAGAAACTGTCCCTGGGAGAGCACTAGCTGGAGATCACTTTAAAGTGGTCTCCTTTCTACCCCAGGATGTGTCCCATTTCTGCCTCCATTAAAATTAGTGATTTGGGCTTGGAATGGGGTGGGACTGCAATGCAAGCCAGTGACTGTCCACAAGACAATGCTCTGGCCCCTGTTTCTGAAGTTGCAGTTCCAGAAGATTATCCCATGTCCATGTTTGTCACCCAAATCCTCCTTCACCAATCATAGTCAATATCTGCACTTGTCTACTGAGATCAGCAAGTACTGGCTTTTTTCATGTCAGTGAAGAACTTTGGTTAACGTCAGAAGGTAAGAGGAAAATGCAGGTTTTTGTTTGGATCTTGACATCTCTGCCAGATGGCTGAGCAGCATTGTGGCACTTACCTGGCACTTACCTGGCTGGACGCTTGCTCCCATGACAGTGAGGCCACTATGTCTGGATGAGCAATTGTACATGTGTGTTGGCCATTTTCAGGCCATTTTTGGCACCATGCAGAGGCCATTTTCTTCAAGGCCTATAGTGAAATCAAGCATCCAGACAAATTAATTGCATTGCTATTCTGGGAAAATCCAAGAGTGAAGAGTAGAGAAGTGCAAGAATATTCAAAACATTTGAAATTTGATTGAATTAATTCAAATTCAGACATCCGGATTCAAATAGAATATCTATACATTCATTTTTTAACATTCAAACAAATTCTGAATCCTTCAAATCTTTCAGACTTTCATATGTGTACAGATACGTACACATTACATACAGATCTGTAGGCATCTTATTTGTATCCATACACATACAGGATGCATACAGGATAAAAACAGGATGCATACGAGTATGTGCGGATGCGTAAAGGTGTGTATGGACACATCCGAATGTTGTCGACATTCATATCTTGAAATACAAATTGAAAATTCATACGAATAGATATGAATGTATTCGAATCGGATTCGAATTTGAATACATTCATTTTTTTTCTCTATTTGTTTGAATTCAAACATTTGAATATTCAACTCAGATCAAAAATCATATCCAAAGATTGCATTCATGCACACCTCTAGTGAAGAACTGATTTTCCTGCAATAGCAATACCACACAATTTCACCCCTATATCCTGAAGCTATATTGGAACTGCCACAGAAACATGTGGCAATCCGAGTATAGCCCTAGGATAATCCCACATTTTAGGCACCATCTTAATGGGGCCTAATATCTAGCTTGGTTTTTGTTTCCTTTTGATCTATTTCTTTTGTGTTTCTTCTGTTGTGAGGCTGTGGGCTGTGACTATTTTATCACATACTTGCAAGCTTTCTTGGCAGAGATTTTATGTTTAGAAGCAGGGGAAATGATACTGGTATTTCAAGGAATACTTCTTCCCTGAAGCCATGATACAGTATGACAAACCAAATGTATGAACCAAGACTGAATCTCTGACCTACAATTTCTCTGCAATATGATCCATGATGCATTATTATTGTTCCAGCTGTGGAAAGGTATATATAAACATGTGCTCAGCAAATACTTTTGGGAAGACTTAGAAAACAAACAAAAATGCTATTCCCATTTTCTTAAATTGTGTTGACCTTTTAGGTGTAAGACGGGCAGCTTTTCAGTTTTATATAAAAGGCACATGATTTTTAAGCCAATGTTATGACACCAAAGACACCAGAGCACCTCAGATGCTATAAATACTAGCTTACCTCATTTACCATGTCTGCCCACATAATCTAAGATGTATCCAAAGAGTAGGACGTCCTGATTCTAAAAATATTGTGGCACTCCAAGCCATTCAAATGGTTTGTTTATTTCAAATGTTCCCACAGCAATGTATTTTTTTAGTCTGAATTGCCTACTTCCATCCAAAGAAAACACTTCCATAGGGATTATGTAATAGGTTCTGACTGCAATCACACCAGAGAAACTCTTCCTTCACCGAGAATCATCACAGAGGAACTAAATTGCTGTTATTTCATAGTACCATAAGTTCTAGAGTGGGAGATGGAACAATATATGATACAATGCTTTGATCTCAGCTGCCCATCAAGGATTACTAGGATGGAGATCCCACCTCCAGCAGGCAGCAAAAGCAAAGTTCTCGATCAAACTCTTTTCTGCATTTCATGCCCCAGAAGCTCTATTTGTGAGTAGCCACATCTGTAAAGGAAGTGCAGAAAGCTGTGGCTTGATGGATTTTGTTGGACTCTCACTCCAATAAGGCTGTGTCCCCATGCACTCAGATTGGATTCAGGTTATTCCCAATACGGAGTCGAGTTCGAACTGATTCATCCCCATGCGATTGACAAAAGCGCAGGCTCAAATCAAATACACCTGTCCCCATGAAAACTGCGCTAAACCCCTGCATCAGGAAACCTCATCTTCTCTCCACCCCCTCTCTCCTGATAGGAGCGAGGGCAGGGAAATCCCACCCGACGCCCCTTCCTCGATCACAACTGCTGGGCATTACAAAGTGATCAAACAGAAATCAGCCTCTTCTCTCTGCAGTCTGACCGCCTGGCAAACATAAAAGAACTGATTGCCCCAGTAAAATGCATCTGGCCCTTGCTGTCCCACAAGCCTCTTCCTGCAACCCTTATTCCCCGCTCCCTGATCGCTTGGAAGCAGCCTCTGAAGTTAGAGGCAGTTTAGCAGAAAAGCACTTCTCTGCTAAACTGCCTCTAAACATTGTAGCAGCTTTGGTTAGCTTATTCCACCCCCACTGCCAGACAAGCAGCTTCTGAAGTTTGCCAGCTAAAAAGCTAACCAAAGCTGCTACAATGTTTAGAGGCAGTTTAACTTTGGTAAACTTCAGAAGCTGCTTGCCTGCCAGCTAAAAGCTAACCAAAGCCACTACAATGAGGCTCTGCTAAACTTCTCTGCTAAACTGCCTCTAACTTCAGAAGCTGTTTGCCGGCAATTGGGGAGCAGGGGTGGAATAAGGGTTGCAGTAAGAAGCTCGTGGGACAACAAGGGCCAGATGACCCCCATCATCACTACATCTTTATCTGTCAAACTGGGGCGATCAGTTCTTTTACACTGTTTGATCTTTACAAATGGCCACCAGTTGTGATCCCCAACACACAGGACAGGAACGGCGAGCACAGGACGGGAAACCCGCCTGCTAATGACGTGAGCATCAATCTCCTCCCCTAATAACCTGGGAGCATCCCCAAGCCTCCATAATAATGTGGGCTTGCCTCCTGAGCCATAGCGAGAACAGTTTTCTTCAGGAGTAAATTTACCACAGATGTAGGCGATTTGTTCCGCATGTAGCCCGGTTTGGGGGCTTTGCATGGGGACGTTCCGTGTCGAATTCAGATTCGATTGGGACTATAGAGTGCATGGGGACGTGACCAATGTCTCAATGTAGCCAATGGTGAGAATGATGGCAGTTATCATTCAACAACATCTGGAAGGCACTGGATTCCTCTTTCTGTCCAAAGGTACGTTCTGTCTACAAGAATAGTATATACTGTATCCATCCTGGTGGCTCTTTCTGAGGGCTGTGAACACTGAGCTGTTATTGCAAACAGACATCACTGTGAAGCTAATGAGGGTCCCACTGCTACCTCCTGACCCTGTTCATCTTCTCCTTGCTGTCACTTCCTATTTCACTTTTCTTTCTGAGCAACCAAGCAGGGGAAAGAGAGAAAGAAAGGGAGAATGCAAAAAGCAGCCCCCTCTGTTTTTCTTATGCTTAAGGCAGTTTTATTGCTTGACCAAGGAACAGAGTGCAGTAACAACAGCTGGGCCTATTCAAGTGCAGGGACATGATGTAAACCTTATTTAAGAGCTCCTTAAAGCATAGAGTGTCACTGACTGACCCACATCTTAATAGGCTGCCTTTTGAGATACAAAATGAGCAACTGAGATGCTTTACTGGCTGGGTTTTTGACCTGTTTTTCATCCTAATTACAATTTCAGAAATATTTGATTGAAGCCCCGTCCAGATGGATGAGAATGTCGAACCATTACAGCACCACTATGGTGGGAAAATCCAATCATAGCCCCTCTTTTTCTAACCTAAAAAGCCCTCAATACTATTGCTGGAAAAGCCAGCACTGGCCACAGGATTTCCTCTTACCTTCCACTTACAGGTTTTTACTTACCTTCTGGGCAGAGCTGCTATAATAACTCTGTGCACTGTATATGCATGGAGGCCAAGTAAACTGATGCATAAATAAAATGTGCAAAGCAGTAGTGTCAGGCTATCAATGGGTAATGGCAGGGCATCAATATCCTGTTTTATCCCTTGTTACAGATAATGTGGCCACTGTCTGGAGGAGGTCTAAAAGAATTATTTTTGCGGAGGACTTTGGAATCATGGATAACAATTTGGTTTGATGCATTATTACCAGATCCCATGGTGTCTACCCTTCAAAGAGACCAAGTTCAAGATAGCAACATTATGGAGTTCCTGGTACCTATCTTTGATGTCTAGCTCCCCTCTAATGTTGCTCTTCAATGGGAGGAATATTTAATCTTCTATGTTTTGAACTATGTTTTATTGATTTCATCTTTTTAAAACAGCTTTTGATATTTTAATTATTGTTGTGAACTTCCTTGAAACCTACAAGTAAAGGATGGGGGCATAACTACATATATATTTGTGTGTATGTTTGTGTGTGTATATATATATATGTACACACACAGGCACATAGGCACGCACACTCATAGGCTTCACGGTGTTTCTCAATATTCAGTAAAACACAATTTATAATTAAATGACTGATTCCCTTATTGCAACATTAGAGGGAGCTAAATATCAAAGGCCTGGGGGAAGAGATACTTTTTAATCAGACACTGAAAACTATATAACTATGTAATTAACTTTTATTAAATAAATCTTCCATACAACAATGATTCAAACACCTACAACATATAGAAAACAACACAATTCTATCCTCTGAATGTTATTCAGGTATCTGTAGATACTGGTTGGTTTTGTTGTGTTGAAAACTATATAATGTTGGTCCTC
The DNA here is from genome assembly GCA_023333525.1 of Aspidoscelis tigris stejnegeri. NCBI lineage: Eukaryota > Metazoa > Chordata > Lepidosauria > Squamata > Teiidae > Aspidoscelis > Aspidoscelis tigris. The sequence goes on from JALMGA010000001.1 coordinate 35,669,639, forward strand.
AGCATACCTCAGGTAAAAAATATTTTTCAAAGCAAGGGGGCCAGAACAAAAAGGCTCTCTCTTGCATCACCAAACCTCAGACCTCTGAGGGTAACCACAAGAAAGCTAGCCCTCAATTATCTTAGTAACAGAACTGTTCTCAATGGAAAAAGGCACTACTTCAGATGTCTGGCGGCCAAATCAATTAGGGCTTTATCCACTGTAAAGCAGATAGTTGACCAATGCAAATCTTCCAAGACTACACTGATGTGCATTGAGCAGAGACTCTTGTTGGCAGTCTGGCTGCTGCATTCTACACTTCATACCAGACCATCTGGAAGAATAGTCCCACACAGGGCACATTTCAGTAGTCTAATCTGAACTATTCTGGAGCGTAGATCACTGTGGCCAAATTGTTCGTGTCCAGGAAAGGCTAAACTAGGGAATCAGACAGAGACGGAGATATTCCTGGCTATTCTAACATATAAGCTTCAGGTGCCAGTGATGAATCCAGGAGTATCCTGGACTTCTTTTCTGGGGCAAAACAATCCTATCTAGAGTTAGGTGCCCCTTAATTTCTTTGATTCAAGTTTCTGTGGCACACAGTACCTCCATCTGATGTGGAGTTCATTTCAATTTATTTGTCCACATCCAGCCTGTTACAGGCAATCATCAGTCACCTGAACTGCTTCACCTGACAAGGATGAAATAGAGATTTAGAGTTGAGTGTCACCAGTGTACTGGTGGCACCTAATGACACGTTATTCCATAACTCCCAATGACTGTTCCTAAAGACTTAATTTAAATGTTGAAGGGTATGGAACCTTGGGAAAATCCACATGTGAGCCCCAAGGTCTCAAACAGTAGTTCTGCATTACTAGTTTCTGGAGTCTACCTGAGATTTAGAAACAGAACCAACATAAAACAGTGCCTCCTGTTTCCAGTACCCAAAGTCAATCCAGCAAGATATCATAGTCAGTGGTATTAAAAGCTTCTGAAAAAAATTGAGGAGAACCAACAGGTTTTCATTTCCCTTGTCCCTCTCCTAATAAAGGCCATTCATCAAGGCAGCCAAGTCTACCCAAGTTCCACAATCCTAATTGAAGTATTCCTGCAGCCAAGTAGTCATCAAAGTCCCTAGTACCTGGCCCCAAAGGAGGGTATTAATAAATGGATAATAGTTACTTACTGTTGATAATGTTTCTAGCACCTGACCCCAAAAAGGGGAGCATTGATAATTAAGCATTCACTATTCACTATTTCAGAATCCCCCTCCCATAGTGAGGCCTTTACTACTTCTTTGACTCACTCAGCATACCCCTTCAGTTTGCTTTTATTAGCAATGACGGTCAAAGAGGCAAATTCCTGCATGCAGTTTATCTATTTCTTCAGACCCCAATGATCAAAACTTATCCAAAACAAGATGACCAAGTGGAATTATGAGGGCTAGTGGTCTAGTGGTGGCAGCCTAGACCACTTTGCCCTCTGGATGACTCTCCAGCCTGGATGGGCTCTGATAATTTGGCGTTGCTTCCTTGCAGGACTGGGTCCTTCTTGTCAGCTACTCTGGATTCCACCTGGTCTCAGCTACACCAGAGACCATAAAGAACAGCTGCATATGGCTTTAAGCTGCTGGAAGCCCTACCTGAGGAGGAGAACCTTGCCATCCCTCCTCTGGGTGATCTAGCAGTGGCAGCCTAGACCACTCTGCCCTCTGGATGGCTCTCCAGTCTGGCTGGGCACGGATATCTTGGAGGAGGTGATTCTCTGTGGGACTGGGTCCTTCTTGTCAGCTGCTCTGGACTCCACCTGGTCTCAGCTACACAAGGGACCATGATGGACAGCTGCTTATGCCATCCCTCCTGGGGGTGGTCTAGTGGTGAAAGCCTAGACCCTTCTGCCCCCTGGATGACTCTCCAGCCTGGCTGGGCATAGACATCTTGGAGGAGGAGATTCTTTGTAGGACTGGGGTCTTTGGTCACCTGCTCTGGACTCCACTTGGCCTAAGCTACCTCAATTTTTTGTGTGTGTTTTGGCTTATTTTCCAACATTTTGTATGTGCAATTTTTATGTGTGTTTTTAAAATGTTTTGATTATTGCTTTGCATTGTGTATTTTCTGTTTGTTGTAAACCACATTGGGCAAATTTTCTTTTGGAAAAGTGGTATACAAATAAAATTGAAATAAATAAAAAAACCAGAACAACTCCTAAATGTGGCATCCAGTTCCATGTGAAACTGAACAACTTTGTCCTGAAAGAGCCTTGAAAATTTATCTCAGCAAGCCTTAAAATGGTAGAATAATTTGCTTCTTATTGCTGGATGACAGAAGGTCCTTAACCACTTGGAAAAGCTCTGTTGGTTGGCCATTTACAGCCAGTGGTAACAGAGGTCACTCCCCATGCACTAAATAGTCTGAGTTAAATCTGAATTCGGCAAAAAGCGTCCCCATACAAAAGCCCCAAAACCAGGCTACATGTGGAGCAAATCACCCAAATCGTGGTAAATTTAGTCCTCTTGAAAACTGTTCTCACTATGGTTTGGGAGCCAAGTCTGCATTATTTTGGAGGCTGAGTCTGTGCATGGGGACACTCCCAGGTTATTACAGGAGGAGATTGACACTTGCATCATTAACGGACAGGTTTCACGTCCTGTGCTTGCTGTTCCTGTCCTGTGCATTGGCAATTGCAACTGTTTGGGCATTTTTGGCAATAAATGGTGACTGAACAGAAACAAGTCTCCTTCTGTGACCATTATTCCACCCCCCTTCCCCGATTGCGAAGTCAGACGAATGTGCAAGACAAATAGCAGCTTCTGAAATGTGCATACAATAACAGAGCTCCCCAGTTTTACAGCGAAAGATGCAATCATTGTCCCACAAGTCTCTTCCTGTGACCATTATTCTACCGCCATCCCCAATTGCCAAGCCACTGATAATTTAATTTGAATGGCTTAATTTAGCGCACAAGCAATAAACTGCTGTACTGGGTGGAGCAGAGGTGCGTACCTCCAGTAAACTGCCACCAAACCCCATTTGCAGAATGATTTGGCTTTTTCATTTTTTTTTAACTATAATATTTTTACTGCCTTTCGGCTCTATCTGCAATGATGCGGGGAAAAGGTGTTGGGTGGCATTTCCCTGCCAATACTACAGCGGGTGGTACAGGGGTTGGTGACATCAGCCCGGCTTCCTATCGGGAGAGCAGGGGTGGAGAAAAAAAAGATGTTGTTTCCCCATGCAGGGGTTTAGCATAGTTTGCATGGGGACAGCAGTATTCAAATTGAGCCCATGTTATCAGCAAGCGCATGGAGATGGCTCAATTTGAATTAGGCCATGCATCCGGATTAAAAATAATACAATCCGCGCTAAACAGAGTGCATGGGGACATGGCCACAGAAGCAAGAATTCTACACCATCATCATCACATGGGGGGTAAGATAGTATTCTCTTATCCATGTCTAATCAGATTCACAATGGGATTGACATCACTTGTGCTCACATTGACCCTTTTACTTTACTTCTTGCAGATCCCTGCTATTCCATGGTCCCTTATTAGTTCTGCAGAGTCTCGGAGACTGCATGGGACTGGAGTAATTTTGTCAACTCATCTCATGATTCCAGAGTGAGTCAACAGCCTCAACAAAAGCATCAACCATGTCAATCAGAGACTCTCCAGGGTCATCAGGAATCCAACAGACTCCATTTGTCTCCAAGGGTGGACCATTTCAATGGGTCCTTCACCCCTGCAGTGAGGAGTTGCCACCATAAGGCCAAAATTTACCACAAAATGATTAATTCGAATTACCAAGACCCCAAAAAGCTATCAGCTTTTCATGGGATTTATGAAGGATTAACCGTCAGGCATTAACGTGAAGAAACCATAAACTGAGACAATGATCCCCATTAAAATGACATAGATGGTTTAATACAGTTAATTGAAGTATGATAATATGGTTTGCAGCAAACCAAATTTGGTCATTTACAGTGATGTAATGGGGTCTGATCAGCATCCTGTTTGGCTGCTTGCCTAGGAAATGCAAAAACAACAGAAGAGTGTCTAACAGCCTAGACAGCCAGAATATTGCATTGTTAAGCTGTACTCAGCTTACCTATAAAACAGTTGGAGTCACATGACGACACTGAATAACTTAACCAGAATTTTGGTCTGACCGTGCTTATGAATTGCTAAGAGCAGCTTAAAAATGACTGTCCTTAATTAGACCACTGGGCAACAGAAAACTGAGCTTCAAGTTCTAGGAAAGAATCTAGAGTTGATATATCCAAATTCCAACAAGATTCAAACCTGAGCTTTTGTGCTCTAGAGTCCTTGCAAAGAGTGCAAGAAGGTTGAACTAGGATAGACAGGTGATCCTTTATCTCATTTTGACAGAATATCAGGGAGAAGGCATCTCCGTTGTCAACACTTGGAGATAGTCTGGATTATGGCTGTGGTCACACCTAAGGTTCAATCCACTTCCAGAGCAAGATAAAACATTAGCAAAGTGACCAGTAATTTTCTTACCACATTATCTATCCCAAACATGAATTTTCTGACTTAACACTGAAAAAAAAAACACCAGCTTGTCACTTTGCTGATGTATTTTCTCATTCTGAAAGTAGACTGAAAACCTTAAATGTGAGCACAGCAAATGGAGAGTGCAAAGTCCACAAATAAAATGGATAGAAATGAAAACTCTAACCCACTAACTTCATAAAGATGTTGAAAAGTATTGGTGACCAAATTGTACTCTATGGCACAGTCACCCAACATGAGTCTCTGAGTTCATATGTGCAGTGTGGAGTGGAAGCTTTGCAACACGGTGCCTCTTACTCCCAGTGGCTACCCAGAAGGAAACTATGATGAAAAGTAACTATTACCTTTTTCCGTTATCCATTACTTATTATCCAAGGTGCACAGGAACATTTAGTTACCTTCTCTCCCTGATTCCAACTTCATCCTTTCATCAAGCCAGTAAGGTAAGTTATTCTAAGAGACAGTAAGTGATTCATTGTCACCATGATTTCTGTTCAGGGCACAGGGATGATTTTAACTTGCATCCCTCAGTTCCAATTCCTGAAATTTACGCCATGTAGCAAGTCATGGTTAACATTAAGTGTGATTATATGTTAATGCTCTCTGCTTATCACGCTGACACTCAGTAAACATGAGGCTCCATAGCAATAGTATGAGATGAGATCACTGCTGACATCCTGCACTGTGACCAGATCTGCACTGGCAGGCAAACTGTTATGTCAGCCCTTTTCTTCTTCTTTCAGTTTCCATGTGTGCCCTAAAAATGGCAGGAATGGGAAACAAACTTTGGCTCAGAGAAAGGAATGGTGTGTGTATCTGTGCGTGTGAGTTTGATTTTTGCAGAGCCAGATAATCTTTGGTTGCATCACAGGAAAACCAAAAGGGATGTTGTGCCAGTTAAAAAGACTTCTTTAAAAACTAAGTTTTGTTTTGGTCTGCTTAATTTGTCTGTGTGCTGGTGGGGGGAGGAGGAGAAGGAGAAATGAAATCTGATGTCATTTCAAAACCACTCCACACAATTCTAAAGGAAACTATCTGTCTGACACTCTGTGTTTACAGTCACTTTAACCTGTGAAGATGGTATCTCAAAGAACTGGGTCTACTGGTCTAACAAGAAAAAAAGTGTACTTTTCCAAAGAGAAAAAAGTGTCTGCAAGTTAATCCCAAAGCTACCTATTTGGTCTCTTTAACTGAAAGTTGGAAAGACGGCAAGTCATTAAATAAGAAAAAAATTGCAAAAGTCGAGAAAAGAAAAAATCTGCATTTTCTGGTGGTGTGTTGGCTTGAGGGAAGACTTCCTCCAGCACTGTGACAAGAAGATGGAGGCAAAAATCAATTCCCAGCCATAACAGCTTTATTATATGAGAAGAAAGGAACATACTCTAGTTCTACCACAGATTATCATCCCTTCCTGATATTAAGCTCTGTGAGCCAGTTTGGTCAAGTGGTTAGGGAGCCAGACTCTTATCTGGGAATATTGGGTTTGATTCTGCCCTCCCCCATGAAGCCATCTGGGTGACCTTGGACTAGTCACAGCTCTCACAGCCCCACCTACCTCACAGGGTGTTCTGCTTTGTCAACTGCTTTGAGTCCCCTTAAATGGGTGAGAAAAGGGGGACAGAAGAGCCAGTTCTTATCGTAATGGTGGAATTTTCACTTTATATGCATGTTGACATGCCCTCCAACATGATCTTGACTACCCTCTTCAAAAAAATCCTAAAATCCTGTACCTTTAATGTATCAGAAGTACAACTGCTTGGCAACCCATTCATGAAGATGAGAGGAGAGATGAAACACATGGATGTTTCATAGATGTCCCATGCAGGATGTGTCCCCAAGCAATAAAAAGCCCATTAAAAAGCTTCTTTTGCCACAGAGCGTCTCCATACCTGGCTTTTCTCCGAGCTTCCAGTGGCACAAAAGGAGGAAAACGCGTGGAAAAGAAAGTGCCCTTTAAACAAGACTACCAGTGCACTTTTTGGAAGCCGCGGGTATTCCTAGCAACATTGTGCATGGAGACGCTCTGTGGCAAAAGGGGCGGGGATTGGCGGCCAAAATGTCCGAAAAAAGCACCCTGGCTCTGCTGCCTCCTCCACCTGCATACACAGCCTTAAACATTCACATATCTCCCAGAACTGCAGCAGTTTTCCTTCCTTTTCCCTTTCTAAAGGTCAGAACTTTTAAAGAGCCAGAATTGTGCAGAATTGCAACATTGTTATCAGGTGTGATGTGGGTAGATTGCTACAGTGTAATCACTGCTTTATGGGGTGGATTTTAACAGTGAAATTATCTTTGGAAGCAAGCTCTGGATCTCAAAGTGATAAATGTTTCTGGTGGGTTTTACAGGCAGTGGAGACAAACAGAGAACTTGTAAATATGGCTATTTTTCTTTTGGACTTGTCGGGGGTTGTCTCACTGGTTGTGGCCACACAGATCGCAGTCCCTCCCCGTTCCTGCTGGCACCCTATCAAGCAGATAGGTGGCAGGGAGAAAAAGATGCAGGCAAACAAAACATGCTTCCTTGGAATGGTAGGTGTGTTTAAAATGCGTGTTTTACCGAACTTGATGGGGACGCTTATTCCGGAATTGAATGGCACTTTTAAAGTCCGTTGGACTAGAGGGACAATAGAGGGACAACAGAGAAGCAAATAAGTTGCTTGGGGACGCGGCTTCAGTCTAGATTTCAATGTAACAAAGAACTTTCATGCTAGAATTTATTTATTTATTTGAAACATTTATATGCCACTTCATCAACTAAAATATTCCAAAGCAATTTATTATATATAAATCTTTTTTAAAGATTTAGACCAAACCAGAAGCAAAACAAGCAGAACTGAATAGAGGCAGTAATTAATGTTCATTTACACTGAGAACATCTCCATGACCATGTAAGTTATTCAGCAGGTACCTAAGCCTTGTCATTGGCAAGCCAAATAATCACAAAGTATGTCTTTAGCACTTATCTATGATACATCATGGGTTATAGAACTCCTATTGAAAATATAATCATAATAGTGAGAAAAATAAAAGTATAGATCACATTACTCAAGAGATCAAGAAGAAGCAGGATGTTTATTGTCTATAGCCTAATTCCTTCAAACAATATGTTTCTGTGATTGTCAACAAGAACAGACTGGTATAGAAAACTTGCTGACCTTCCCCCATAAGCTCTTATCAACATGGTCAAAAGTCAGAAATAATGGGACTTACTGTATTTTCTGGCATATAAGACTACTTTTTAACCCAGGAAAATCTTCTCAAAAGTCAGGGGTCATCTTATACGCCGGGTGTTATCTTCTTATACGGCGAGTATATCCCAAACTCTATATTTTAACTGGAAAGTTGGGGGTCGTCTTATACTCCCAGTCGTCTTATACGCCGGAAAATACGGTACCATCCTTCAGATGTTGTTGGAACTATAAACTTTCATCATTCCTAACCATCAGTTTCTGGGTAGTTGGTTTAAAGAAGATTTCATTTCCAAAAACAAAAAGGACTATGAAACATGTAAGAAATGCTGTGGTTCACATGGTGGGGTATTGGGGATAGCTAGGACACCACTAAATCCCTTACTCTAGGTCCCAGTTGGAATGAGGCAAGGATTAGCACTTTGACCTGGGGAGTTTCCAGATATGCTGAAATTCTGGCATTTTGCCAACATCATTATGAGATTGGCTGAAAGCCCTGACACCATTTTGGGACAGTGGAGCTCACCACATGTTAGGGGGGGGACACACAGAAGGGAGTTGGTTCTGGTGTGTTCTACAAGTTGCAAAGGAACCCACATGCACTTGGCAGCCCATGTTTTGTAAAACTCTGGCATTTCCCTGTGTTACCAGGCCAGATTCAAGATTTTATCTTTGGCATACAAGGCCCTTAACATCTTTTGACAGCTTACCTTGCAAACAGCCTCTCTCAGTACAGAACTGTGAGATCATTAGGATCTTCAGGGGAGGTCCTGCTGCAGGTACCATGAATTACTGAATGTCATCTATGACTGCTCACAGTCAGACCTTCTCTGTGGTACTACTCACCTTCTGGAATAGTCTTCCCTCTGATTTTCATAGGGAATCTACACTTCTGGTTTTAGGTGCCCACTAAAGACTTATATTATCACCCAGGCTTTCCAGAGTGAATGTCTAGTTATTTGTTTTCCCCATCTTCGATTTTTATTATGGACTTTCTCTCACTTAACTTTCATGGGAACGTGTCCCACAGAAACTAAGTTCAGGGATAGTGGCCAGCATTAAAACTATGATTGCCAACACTACTCCAAACTTACTTGGGCCCATTGCAGGGTAGACAGTCCATTCTGGACCATCCACATCACCGCAGCAACAGTTGCAGTAACTTCTGGCATACATTGGGCCATTGTTAACCCAATCACAATGCAGCGTGCAACTGTGCAGCTATGCTGCCACAGCCTGACACAGTGTTTGCACAAGGAAGTGGGTGAAGGCTGCATCTGAGACTTTACCAGGAACCGCCCAGTTTTTACTGTTTCACAGCTACTGAAGATCAGAGGCCTCCTCACGCTACAGCTGGTAGTGCACAATTACTGAACTTCTGGTGAAGAGCATTCACATGTGGAGTAGGCTGTTACAGCTTTCAAGTGTGCCCACCTCACAAGATCATGCTCTACACATTAACCAACATTTACCAAAACTTTCCATAAGTGTCTGGGCAGCAACCATTCACTCTTCTTCCAGGGCTCTGGTGTCATTTGAGGTGCTGAGCAAGTGCACTGGCACCTTGGACAACCACAGACAAGGCTGTGTGTGCACAGAGTGTCAGCATTGTCAAGGCAACAGCGCTTATGCAAGCACAGTCATGGAGGGCACTGCAGCCAAAATGGTGGTGACCAGAAGAGGACCGACCTAAGGATAGGTCCCAGGTGAGTGACCAATCACATCAAGGCTTAGACTGTCATTGCCTTGTGCTCACAAGTGCAAGTGCTAGTTAACATTGGGTCATCATGCTCCTTTCCTGTCCAGGAGACCGGAAGGGAATTGCAACAACACCCCAGGATGGCTTTGCATGGTCTGAGCTGCTCTGGAACAGAGGCAGCAATACCATGTGTAGATGCAGAATTCCAGAGCATGCAGAGAAGAAGAAGAGTTGGCTTTTCTCACCCATTTAAGGGGACTCAAAGTGGCTGACAAGCTCTTCTATTCTTCTCCCCACAACAGAACACCCTGTGAGGTAGGTGGGGCTCTGAGAGCTCCAAAGAGAGCTGTGACTAGCCCAAGATCACCCAGCTGGCTTCGTGGGGGAGTCTGGCTCCTTAACCACTAGACCAAACTGGCTCACAGAGCTGTCCTGTTCTTCCAAGTGTGCCAAGGCCCTTTGTTTTGATTATGATTTTAGCTGTTTTTATTGTTGGTACATTGCTTCAAAGTTATATTTTAATGGAAAGCTGTATCAAAATATTTTAAATAAATATAAGGACAAACTAGGCACAGCCCAACAACATCCAGCAGTTCAGGGCTTGAGTCTCCTCTCACCCTTTCTCCTATAGCATGTAATCCACCATGCTTGGTGAGGTCAGTAGTGCCTCGCCTTTACATTCTTCTCTTAGTAAAAACAGTCAAGTTTTAACAACAGCAAACTTATCATTCACACAGAGAACAAGAGCTTTTTTACAGTAGTTTAATATCATTCTGTGTCCTAGTTGCTTACAGCTCCCTCTGGTAACTCCAGATAACATAGCCAGTTCTGAATGTAAACTATTCAAATATATCACATCACCTACCATTGGCTCTATCTGCTCAGATTTGGTCCCCAGCCCTCTGTCCCACCAGTCCAAATGGGCAACAGCCATTTCTGTGCATTGTCAGCTATGATATTATATGGATGTGTTTGTGAAGATGAGACCTCCTACACAAGGATGTTACATTTGTTCGTTTGTTTCCTACCCACCACAAATGACCAAAAGGTTCCAGGACAGAACTATCACATACACTGTGCAAAAACTTTTTTGCAATGAGGAGTGCCCTCTCCTGGTTGTTAGAACAGCAACATATTCCTTTGCTGGCAATTTCTGTGCAACAAATCACAGAAAAATAATTATTAAGATTGTTTTGTTGCTTCTGGCTTTGTTGAATTTAAGCAAGAAACATAAAAATACATGGCAGACAAAAAAGTGAATGAAGTTAGAAAGAGAAGACTAGAGAATCAATGTGGTTCCTGCTCTGGGATAGGCTTGTGACGAGCCTCTGTTTGACAAGATGGAATTATACAGAGAAGCTAAGAACCATTGGATGATCCATGCAACAGGTCCAGCCTCCTTACAGAGCCTAAAGCCAGGTAATACACAGATGAACCCTGTGGAAACTAAGTGGAGAACTCACCTGCACCTTCATCCATGCAGTGGCCTCCTTCATGGGTAGAGCTGTGCCACACTTACCCGTGGGTCAGTGTAGAGACACACTAAGACTCTGTCCCTGCATTATGGTGTTGTGCCGAGGTGCAATGACAATGTGAGAAGCACAACACAGTTCCACTCATGAAGGTGGCAGTAATGACAGACACTGCATGGACCATCTGCAGGTGAGCTCCCAGTTCACTCCTGTGAAGCAATCCAGGTCCTCTTGGAACTGATAATGGTGCCAACTGAGGCTGAATCCTGAGAAGATGGAGATACAGAAGAGTATTCTCTTCTAGACAGGATCGCACTCCCCTGGAAAGAACAGGTGCAGAGTTTATAGGAGTACTGCTGGATCCTCTGCTGCGTCACCTCTGGTTCAGATGGCAGAGCTAATAAGGCATGCTATCTCCATCTTAGCTTAACTAGACAAGATGAACCTCTGGGGAAGTGCATGTGCTCTTGCAGGAGGCACTTACAGCCTACAAGCACCCCCTGCCTTCTTAGATGTTCACCCATTGTGAACTAGCTGTGGTGCACAACATCATGCACCACAAGATCACCAACCCTTACCCCATGTGACCAGAACTTGTCTGACAATATCCAACCAGTGACCACTCACACCTCTGCCAGCTGGGGAAGTCATTGGAGCTGCCGCGCAAGCACAATGGCAGTTCTGATGACACCCCCCCCCCAACATGACTGTGCAGTGTGTCAGCATCACCGTAGCGACAACACTACACTCAAGATGGTAGCACCCTGCAGAGGAGTAGTTCAGTAATTGAACACAGATGAGTGATCAATCAAGCAGGGGTTGGGCTGTCAGCAACTAGAACTCACAAGTGCCAGCACTAGTCAATGTAGGTTCAATGTAGGTATGTGCAAATTTGCCCCTGGTTACAGGAATCTGTGCCATTGTAAACTCCAGGAAGTACTATTGTGCTGCACTCAGTGGATACAATCAGACATGAGAGGCTCTAAGAGCAGACATTTTCTCCATAAAGTCACCTTACCCAACCTTGAAGCACTGGAATGGATTCCTCTTCCTCATTTGGGATACAATAACACCAAAGGAAACTCTTTGTTTTAGTCAGATTGTGTAAGAAGCTAAATAAGAACAGAGGGTGAAAATGCAGCCAATCACAATATGGGAACAAATGCTGTTGGTGAGTGACCAATCAAAGCCTTGGAAAGCCAAGCAAACAAGTGGTCAATTAGTAGTGAGCATTCATTGTTGAGGGAGCTGTTGCTGGACTTGGAGACAAAAGACCACTGAAGATAGGAAAAATGAGGTAACTTATTTGTTTAACTGTCTGAATGCCATTTTTGTGTGGCTGTGTCCCCATGCAAGCCATTGGGTCTGATTGGGCACACATTGGACCAGGCACAGGTCCGAGAATGGATGTTGCCCATCCCCATGCCATTCCCAGGAACGTGGGCTGTGTGTGGGCTGTGGGCTGATTCAGCCATCCCCATGCAAAGTGCAACAAATCCCAGCACAGAGGAGCAGCGTCCCCTTCTCTCTACCCCTTCTCCCCTCATTAGAAGCCGGATTGACATCACCCCACCCCACCCCTGCTGCAAATGCCACATCCCCCCCCCCTTTAGTGGGACCAAAGAGGATAAATAATAATTTTTAAAACCCAAAGCAGTTATGAGGTTTGGTGGCAGTTGAGCGGTTGAGCAGTTTTGTGCACCTCCACTCCATCCAGGAACCGCGAGAACACCCAGCAAGTGGAAAATCAAGCCATTATCATGCCCGCCTTGGTGACTGGGAAACGGGGGTGGAATTTTTGCCATTTAAAAGTATAAAAATCAAGCCATGATCCTGCCTGCCTTGGCGATCAGGGAAGGGGGGTGGAATGCTTGTATAAAAGAGTCTTGTGGGGCAGCGAAGGCCATTTGATCCCCTCATCATTTCAGCTTTAACACCATTTATTCCCAAAAATTCTCAGCAGTTGCGATCTCCAATGCACAGGGCAGAAACAGCAAGCATAGGACATGAAACCCCACCTCCCACTGGCCTGAGTGCCAATCTCTTCCCCAAACAGCCCTGAATCATCCCCATGCACAGTCTCAGCTAGCAAAGCAATGTATGCCGGGACACCAAACTGTGACGAAATTCATTTTTTCAGATACCAAATTTGGCACAGGGTTGGTACGGGTTTGGGCAATTTGGTCCGTGGAAATCGGACCCAATCAAAAGTGCATGGGGATGACCCTTGTCAAATCCAATTTAAATTCAGACCAAAACGTGCATGGGACACCCCCTGTGTGTCTATGAAAGGAGCTTTTTAAAAAAGGAGTGATTGAAAAAAGCCCTGTCTGATCATATCCTACATTGTGTTGCCTAACAGTTCAGAGCCTGGACCTTATCCAAAGGGTTCCAGACATGTTGGTCACAGGTGTATCCTGTTAGACTGATATTACTCCGATCTGCAGACTGACTGCCACATGGTTCCAGACCCAATTCAAGGTGTAACTGTAACATTTAGCATTCTGAATCATTTGGTCCCAAATGTCTGAAAGAGTGTCATCTCACATATATTCCTGCCCATCACTTAAGATCTTTGCCCTATTAGCAATATAATCGCTCTTTGATGTTGCCAGAGTTGTGGTTAGGGAGAGTACCTCCTCTGTGGTAGCCCCCAGGATCTGAAATGCCAAATGACTTCATTGATTAGCTTTCAGCAGTTTGTAAAACAAAGTTTCATTCAGCCAGGCTTTGGGATTTTCTCTATCCCATTTTTCCTTTTACTTTTTTCTGGTTTTTACTGAATATTATACTCTTTATATTACATTTTGTTGTTAACTGCCCTGCTACTTGGAACTGTTTCCAGTTAATGAATGATTCTATAGGCACAAGAAAAATACAGAATGTTTCAAGACTATCAATAGCTCAGTTTGTGAGATACTTTCATACTTTCATATTACTACCATACCTCTTTTGATATACAGTATTGTCTATATAAAATGTGCATACACTATTCAAACGAGGCCTCCCGTACAATTGAGACTCAGTTCTTTGATCAGGTTCTGAGGCCTTTCTCTGTGTTCTCCCTTTGTTGATGCTGGGCACAGCTGATATTCCAAAATGATCATATTTGTAGATTTGGAGAGGAGTGGAGAAGAGGCAGCAGGCTGGGCTGCTCTGCCATCTGGCTCCCAGCAGTGCCCCTACCTCCTCCAACTGCCATCACAAGGCTGTGAACCATCTTGCCTGAGAGGAGTGGAGAAGAGGCAGCACGCTGGGCTTTACCAGGAACCGCTCACAAAAGTGCCTCCTCCCTCTTCCAATTGCTCCCATCACAAGATGGCAAAGAGACTATGGCAGCCAATCCACCAGTTGAGAAATCATCTGGTCCTGAGGCCAAGCAGGGTGGGGCTGAGTAGATGCCAGCTGACCATCTCTACCATCATTCAAAGTAAAGAGAATAGGAAAATTCCAGCAATAAGAAATGAACAGAAGAATTGGAACTGAAGACCTCAAGGGCCGCGTTCCCATTACAAGCTTAAAACGGTTTTGAAATGGTTTCGATCCTCGCAGTCCCCACGTCAAGTTGGCTTAACATACTTTCCACGTGTTAAATCACCCCCAAGCGCTGTAAATGTAAACACTCATTTCAACAGGTCTCACTCCAGTTCGTGCATTTGAAACATTATACATTTCTTACTGTGGGAACGGTACCATTTTAAGCTTGTAATGGGAATGCGGCTGAAGTAAACTAAATAGGTCTGGCTTCATTTGCAAAAGCCAATGAAAAATCCGTCAGGCTAACTGATGCTAACTGTTATATTTTCATTTTATCCAAGATAATCTGATGTCATCAAAGGTCCTAATCAAATTTACCATCATGTTGTGTGATGCAATGAGAGGTTACTGCTGAGGAGGGGTAGTATGAAGCCACCACCTTCTTTTGCAAGCTTCTGAGAACTTCTGCTTTATTCAAACAATGTGTGACAATCACATAGCCACATTCTTACGGAAGAAATGTCATGTGGCTAATGGGCGACTCAGATTCTGCTACTCAGTTTGGTGCTGATGACATTTTGGTGACAAAATAAGGAACTTCCTTCAAGGAGAAGGCTTGGGTAACCTGAGTGCAATTAAAGACTGCGGTCACCCTTAAAGTTTAATCCGGTTTCATTTCACCTTCAGCGCAAGATAACATATTGGCAAAGTGACCAGTAATTTTCATTCCACATTATTTATCCCAAAGGTGAATTTCTGAGTTATTGAAAGAAAGAAAACAGCTTGTCACTTTGCTGAGGCATTCTCTCATTCTGAAAGTGGACTGAAGCTGGATTAAACCTTAAGTGTGACCACAGCCCTAGAAGAGTCCAGAGCTTGCATATTTCTCCCCTTCCAAGATAGTAGGGGCAGAGGGAACCACAATTTGCATGTTACAGTAGAAGTTACAAGATGATTCTTTATTACATAACACCAAGCCTCACATGAAAAATGAGGATTCATTCCACAGTTTAAGAATGACATTCAAAAGCGCATTCCATTAGGAGAACTGTAGAAACTGTAGGCGTTTTCGCACGGGGCTGAACGGAACGCGGAAAAGACAGGTGAGGACACGTCATCCGCATTGGCCGCGCGCGGCTTGCGTTCCGACGTGTCCTCACCTGTCTTTTCCGCGTTCGAAATGTAGAGCACTTCGAAGTGCTCTACACGCGTTCCAACGCGGACGAGCCGCCGGCAGCCGTTCGGGAGAAGAAGCGTTCGCGCCGCTTCTGTCTCCCGAACGGCTGCCGGCGCGCCGCTTGCCGGCGTTTGCCGGCTAAGGCAGCTTCGGGCGCTTTGACCATTCGCACCCAGACGCTCCGGAACGCGTTTACACGCGTTCTGGCGCGTCTGTGTGTGAACGGGGAAAGCGCCCGAAGCTGGCTTAAGCTTTCCGCCTGAACGCGTTCCGTCTGGAACGCGATTCAGTGCGGAAATGCCTTGTGGTTAGAAAATGCTATATAAATACATTATTTCATGTAGGCAGTACATAATCATAATTAAACTGAAGTAAATACACACAAAACCCAGATCTTGGAAAACTCTGCAAGAGCTATAAACAACCACATTTGTCCTATCGATATAGTGGAGCTACCTCAATTCTAAATTTTCCACAATCCAATACCAAATAATGTGGCCTGCAGTGCATATAAACAACCTGTATTAAGTTTCAGGTAATCTACACTACAAGTGCATGAAAAGACGCATTTGGCATTTCTCTAGTGCAAATGAAAAATAAGTAAAGAGGATGACAGTATTAATACGCAACATTGAATACAAATGGGAGCATGGAAGAAATAAATTCTTACCAGCACACAATAGCTCAGTCTACTTCTGGCATCTTTGCTTAGACTTAATGTCAGCTGACTATTCCCCAAGAAATAAGCTTTGCTGGTAGATTGTGTGCATGTGACTAATGAATTCAGAACAATTAAGTGCAAAGAACATGTTTGCGGATAAGAGCTAGATAATGCACTTTTGATGTATAAGACTGCATTTTTCATTGCTGTCATCACTGGTTTATTTACGTAGCACAATTCAGGCAGAAAAATCCCTCTAGCACTGTGCAATCCAAGAGGCGGGCATACTGACAGTCACAGCTGACAAATGTAGAGTTCACTTAGGAAGAAAAAAAATCTGCCCCAAAGACCTTCAGGGATTTGCCTCCTTAGAAAATTGTATAAACCTGTTGCTTTCATTGCATTGTATTTCCATCCTCAGGGGACTTCAAAACTTAATTGTGGCCATCAGATTAACCTATGAGTGGTTCAAAATCATAATGCCCTTATGACAATATATTTGTGTTGGATTAATTAAGCTTTCTTTTCTGTATGCCAATAGCTTTCAGATATAAGCTGAACAAGTATAAAATAAGAACCCTAGCGTAAGGGTACAGCTTTTCCTCCTCACACCCAGGCACTGTTATGGTTTTAATATGATTTTAATGTTGCAACCTACCCTGAGACCTTGGGGTACAGGGTGGGATAAAAATTCAAATAAATGAATAAGACCAAGGTTTGTTCACAGCAAGTTCCTCCATTTATTGTTGATAACAGAAGACAGAGTATGCAGGAGTGGAAAGAGTATATCATACAGACTACCAGCAAGCTTCCCACACCAACAACATTGCTCATGTGCCTTCTAGCAGTACCATACTGAGACAACAGTTCCCACATAAAAAGCAGGCTTCTCATAAACACAAGCTGACAGTGAGCATCAGGGATGGCAGGCTGAGGGCAGACAGCAGCAAAACAGGCAAAATAGGGCTTGCAATAAAACATCACATACCCCCCCTCCCATTCCCAACCATGGAAACATCAAAGCCAGGGAAGTTTTGTTCCCTGGTCCTGATATTTTGTTTTCAACTGAGACTGTTTGGAAAGCACATGAAATTCCCCCAGAAATTTCCCTCATGTTACTCAGCCTGAGGAACGCAACAAGGCAAGTCTTCACTGTCAGAGTGTCAGTATGCTTATTTATTTATGGTCAATGTGGACCCATAAAAGCACAGAGTTAAAACACAAGTTAAGTATTTAAAAGGCATTAAAAGAGAAGAGTGCTCCCCCCCCCTCCACTGTTAAAATGCTGTTAACAGTGCTTATGTCAGTGCTTATGTTTGCTCAATGGATGTGGAGATGTCTGGTCCTTGCAACCTCCAAGAGGTTACACGATGCCATCTAGGCATCATCAAATCAAGCGTGTGCCTCTTGTTATGATTCTGCTGCCCTGCCACGATCTGCTCTTTAAAGCCAGAAGTTCTAAAGGGAAAACTCCTCAGTGTAATTTCAAATGTATTAGCCCTGGCTGGGTGGAGCTGTGAGAACACCCTCATAGCTGGATACGTTTTGGTACATTCCAACACTCTTCTGAGAAAAAGTTTACAGAGAGGGAAAAAGGAAGGCCTGTGCTCAGAGTTAAATACAGCATTTAGGCCATCCTTATTAATGTGTAGGCATTTTCATTGGTAAGGCAGTAACAAAGCAATAACAAACCATTATCAAAGCAATAGCAAGAACTATTAAGTTGAATACAAAGAGTCACAAAGAAATCTGAATCTTTCAAAGCAAGAGAAAGAAAAGAGAGTCTGAGCTTCAGAGTTTCAGACAGCATCCATTTTGCTTCAACTGAAAGACACATGAAGTGCCTGTTTGATTGCTTTGAGAAAGAGACTGGCAATTGTTTATGTGTTTTGTTTACTTTAAAATAAATCCTATTAATTCCTGTTTGAACAAAGACCCAGAGCATTTCTATGGGAATTTCTTAAGGATAAGCCTCAGTGTCCCCTCAAGTAATAGAGCACAGGCTGATCCGTATGAGACTTGAGCAGTGTAGCAGGAATCCCCCAAACCCTGTCATTTTGTGTAAATAGAAAGAACCAAACTATTCCCACCTTAGAATTTTCTGGTAACATCTAGTCTGTGAGAAGAATCACAAAATGGAATGTTCCATCCTTAACTGTAATTTGTGCCTGGAGCCAAAATGTACCTGGCACCCCAAGGAGGAGATAACGCTAATTGGGAGCCTGTGAATCTAGTTTAGGATGAAAGGGCAAGTTCTCAAAACAATTAACCACCAAAAGTGACCTCAGCTTGTACATTGCTTATTGGCTTATGCGTGTCATGTGATTTGGCCTGAAGAGTGAATATAGTGTGAATGTACCATATTTTCCGGCATATAAGGTGACTGGGCATATAAGACGACCCCCAATTTTTCTACTTAAAATGGAGATTTTGCAAAACTGGGGTGCGCAGCCTTAAACCAAGCCTCAGACTTGGGGAGAGATGGCAGCCTTACCTGCTAATCCCAAGAATGCGGCTTGTAGTATTCCTTCTAACGAGAGGGAAAAACCTTGCTCCAATAAGGGTCTGTGGCTGCAATGCAGCTTTGGAGTCTGCTGCACTAGCCGGATTCGTCTATGACCCGTTTAGCAAGGTTTTTTCCTTGTGTCAGCACCAGAAGGAAAGCTACAAGCCACATTATTGGGATTGGCAGATAAGGCTGCTGTGTCTCCCCAAGTCCGAGGCTCGGTTTAGGCTGCGCACCCCAGTTTTGTGCTGGCAGCTGCAGCCAGCAGGACCCCGGTGAGGGTATTTCCAGTGTATAAGACGACCCCCGACTTTTCAGAAGATTTTTCGGGGTTAAAAAGTCATCTTATACACCGGAAAATACGGTATTCTAGTTTATGAAGCTATCCATCTAGCTAGCTAGCTAGCTACCTGACCTGGTATGATCTATCGTATGCTTTACTTACCTGATATGATTCTGTCTTAGATCTTTGATATTGAACTCTGTACATGCTCCTGCTTCTCAAACTTTAATTTTGCTATGCTACCAAGAGGCAAGTAAATGCTTGGATTGTTTTTGTAACCAAGGCTGTAACTCATGCAAACGCATGAAGAAACCTGTTATTTGCTGAAGATGTTTATTTTGTACTTTTGCTCAACCTTTTTAATCTTTCTTATTTTTTAAATAAACCACAAAAAACTCCACAAAGGTTTCGTGTGATGTTGCTCGGTCCGTACCAGCAGGGCAAGGGGCCCCTGGAAGAGTGTGGGGGCACGCCCTGGGGTCCTGCGCTCCTGCTACAAGCGGCCATCAGACCTCTGCTGGAACTAAAGGTGTAGTGGCAATAGGAGTTACAGCTGGAAGATCTCCGGAACAGAGTAAAGCAGCTGGAACTGCTTTGTTTCATCAGACCAGTGGCTTCCCATGGCTGCTTTGTGCATTTCACAACTCACAGACTTGGACTAAAGCAGGAAGAAAAGGATGCACTTGTTGGAGAATGAAACTGCCAAAGTTTCAAAAAAAAATCCTTGTTAGATTTATTCAAGAATTTCAGGGATTTCTAATGGCACAATCCTTCCAGGATTCTCTTGGTTGTCAGAAGCATTGCATCAGCATGCCCAACACCTTAGATGTGTCCTGTGAATGTATTGTCACAGTTGTGTACTCTGCCACTGTTCTGCCCAATGTCCATCCATGCTGAGTTGCTACTTCCTTTAAAAGTATATTTCTGGCCTTTAATGTGATTAGAGGCACTAATGCATAGATGGTACCACCTCTAAGCTTCTTTCAGGCCAATTTTTAACTGTGTGAGAATGTACACTTTGGACCAATTTGCCTTTGGCCCAGTAGCACACACAGGGCTCACTCCCAGACAGAGCATCTGCATGTGAAGGAGCTGTTTCTTACCAGAAATGGCTCTTTGCTTGCAGGAACCTACCCCCACGTGCACTACACATGGTACAGGTTAACTAGTGCCAGAGCTGATAAAACTCTGACTGGACCACTCACACCACATCCTGTCTGGAAGAAGTGCCAGAGGGTCATGTGCCTGGCAGCACATGTGTAATGATGTGCAGTATCACCAGGTTCCTCCAGTGACAATGCCACACATGTGTGCTGGCACCAGCACCAGGGATCAAAGTCAGCAGTGCCTGGACATCCATCCACAGGATGGATATGTTGAGGGAGGATTTGCACGCTCTAAGCATTCTCACGGAGATCGAAGCATAGAGCAAAAAGGTCTAATTGGCACATAAAAAACTTAAAGTT
Source organism: Aspidoscelis tigris stejnegeri (assembly GCA_023333525.1). NCBI lineage: Eukaryota > Metazoa > Chordata > Lepidosauria > Squamata > Teiidae > Aspidoscelis > Aspidoscelis tigris. The sequence goes on from JALMGA010000001.1 coordinate 35,690,080, forward strand.
GCACTGCTAATAACATTCTGACATCTGGGGAAGAGAGCTCTTGTATGACAAAGCAGCTAAGCATGTTAATGCACAATACTCCCACTCCCTTCATGATTACGAATGTGAACTTGTAAACTCTTGTCTTCCTTCAAGCACAGCAGGGACGGTATATGGTTAACTCTGAGAAGCACTACCACATTGCTCAGTGTGAGATTATTCAGCTGAATGAGACAATTCACTGGCCAATGTCAGTATTTCAAATTACATATCAAGGAGCAATCTTGGCCATTGTTAAGAAAAGGGATTAATCATTTTGGATATATATGACCATATTTCCACCTTCAAGACCAGAAGCCCATTTTCTGCCTTCAGAATCCTCAAGATGGTCCTGAACTACTGCTTTCAGTATTCATCTTCCACAGAATGCTGTTGATGAGCACCTAACTTCTATGGCAGAAAAGTTATCAGCTGTATGCTTATCCCTTTGCTCAGGGATCCAAACAGGAAAGGTCCTGCTGGCCTACCATGGGTAAGCTGCTCCTAAACAGCAGTTCAATGACAGGATTTGCTTCCTGCTCCAGATTGGAACTTCCTCTAATTAGTTGTGGGAAGTCTGGTTCAAAAGCAATCCAACTGAACGAAACTGTCCACATAGTAAAAAATGAAACACGTTATCGAGCGCACGATCCAGAGTGAGACCTGTTGAAATCAGGATTGAGATTCACCACCGTTTGGGGTGGTTTAACACGGGGAAAACTGCCGTGCGGACTCCGAGGTATGAAAACGTTTTGAATCCGAGATAAGGTTGCCGTGAAGACACGGCCTGGCAGTCTCTGGTTTGGTAGTTGGTATATATAGTTTGGGTGGTTGTATTAGGTAAGCTGAACTGAAAGCATGCAAGTTCAGGGCAAAACCAAACAATAAAAAACACTAGGCAGTCTGCAGAAGCTAGAAGATACAAAATTTTAAGATCCTCCAACTTGGCTAATGTCAAGGGCCTGTACACATTTACATCTTAGTGAGAACGTCTGCTCACTAGGGAAGTGCACCTGCACCAGGGAGATGCAGCAACCCTCTAGAAGTTGCCAGAGTCCCTCCCCCTAAGTCCTCCGGTGGTAAAACTGCTGAAAAGAATTCCACATGCTTATTGGTTGCTACATCCAGGCCCTCTTCTGGGTGCAGGGCAGTGACTAAACATGGCAGTGAGACTGCAGTTGTGCACAGCATACCAATTGTCATGGCAATTTCCAAGCATGTGCCTAATATTGCAGTGGTTGTTGCCAAGGTGATTTGACCTGGCCTGGTCATCAACACTTTTGAGCACTGCTGGCCTGGCACATGTTTATCCAGTATTCAGATGGCGCCGCTACCTTTCCTTACTGGTATGATATTATTATATCATATCAGTCAAGTGCAAAATCTAGGGGCCTTTCTTCACTAAGCCTTATTCTGGAAAATATCCCAGATTAGGGGCCTGAGGCCTATTTGCCCTTAGGCCTCTGCTGTCCACATGCTTTTGCAGGCCATGGCAAGCACCAGGCAAGGCCTGCCATAGCCTGTATTAGCATACAGACAACACGCCCGTATCCCGAGATATATTCCAGAATAAGGCCAAGCGCAGGAATTACCCAGATGTAGCATAAGATGAAGAAATAATGATCTATTCACACAATTTGAATACACTATAGTCCTTTCAGTGCAGTGTGTAGGCTATCCAGCACAATGCTGGCTCCAGGACTAGGAGCGTGGCCTATGGTATTATCTGTTCTAAGAGCTATCCGCATTTCAGGAAGCCCATCCTGGCTCAGGTTTGAAAGCTAGGACCCAAAAGCATCTGGAAATGCACCACACCTGCAGGCCTGGACAGTAAGGTCTCCTTCTTCTCTGCAGGAACTCACAATTATTATTTTTTTCTCCATCATGTTGGAAGATGTGCAAACTTGGTAAAAGACAATCCAGACAAAGTTGGAGAGCATGGGGATGCATGGTTTACACCCTAAGATACTTTTACAATTAAGAATAACAACATCTCTCTGGTGAAATGTGAAGCTCTCCAGAGAGCCACAGTTTTCACTTTCAGAAGAATGATTGACACTTTCCACTTTCATATCTATTAAAAGTGAAGCAAGAAGGGAGGCTGAGCCTGTGAAAAATTCTTAACTGGCTGACTTTCAAATGTAAGCCTGTCATAGGAAAAATGTGAATTCCCCACATACAAACTTTTAAAACTTTAATTTCTGATTGAGCAGTTCTCCTGATTCATTGATAAATGGGGTGATTGATTTTAAACCAGTAATAAATGATGTTTGGCACCAAATATTTGCTTGTTCCTACAGTATAACTGAATCTGTCTTGTGTTATTTTGTTTCTGCTTTAAATCACTTCGTCAAGACCCAGTTTCAATATTCTTTTTGACCCACTTTAAGCTGCCTTTGGCTCAGGTCCTTAGCCAAAATACATGCCAAAAAGAAACCCCATTGTCTGAAATACCAACAAGCTCATTCAATATCTCCATGTTTCAAGAGCAATGCTTATTTTGTCTGAACATCCCAAGAGACCTGCTCTGTAAACCAATCCTTTCAAAAATGCTTGCACAAAACATTCTAGACATAATAATTTCCATATTTTTGGCAAATCATTGCATGTTTGAAGAATTTTTAGTAGGATGTCTAAAGTTCAGAGGCCAGTCAAGTAATATCGCATTACCTTCTTCAAATCTCTGTGGTTTTTCCAGTCAAGCAGTGTGGATTCATCCGCAGAAGAACTACTGGCTCCATGTTTTAACTGTTAGCTGTCTTCTGAGATGCCAACACTTCAAAATAATGTGGCTTCTCTTGCCTAATGCTTGTGCCACACAGCATTTGTTCCCTTTTTCTCAAAACTCTCATCCATGCAAGCATTATAAATAAGAATATAAGAGGAGCCCTGCTGGATCAGGCCACAGTTCATCTAACCCAGCATCCTTTCTCACATAGGGTGTGTTCCCATACAAGAAGAAAAAAGTTGGCTTTCCTACCCCGCTTTTCTCACCCATTTAAGGGGACTCAAAGAGGCTGACAAAGCTTTCTGGTCTTCTCCCCACAACAAAACATCCTTTGAGGTAGGTGGGGCTGTGAGAGCTCAGAAGAGAGCTGTGACTAGCCCAAGGTCACCTAGCTGGCTTCATGGAGGAGAAAGGAATCAAACCTGGTCTTCTCAGATAAGAGTCCGGCTCCCTAACCACTAGACTAAACTGGCTCACTGCAATTTTAAATCTGAATTCAGGCTGTTTTCGGGATCGTCTGATCCCATTTTTTTTTTTACTCCTTGACTTTATAATGACTGACAAACCAAAAATCCAAACAGGATAGATCAACTTAACAAAACAGGCAACACAAAAGATCTATCATCAAAAGAAACCACGGTCCTTCTAGTGTAAAACAACAGGTGAAATGTCCAGATATCAAAAAATGAAAATATACATGACCTTATTATAAAAATAGATATAAATTTACTGATAAAAATAATTAGATCCTATAAAAACTCTTAACATTATAAGAAAGAAAGAATCTTGTACACCGGATTTCATGTGATCTATACACCAGTATTTTAATTGAGTGGCTTGATGTGAGAATTCCAAAAAAGTTTTTACCAGGGGAGCCTGTACTTTATGGTTTCTTTGACGTTCAAGAATTCTAATTTTGACTGCCCTGGTAGTCATATCCAGATATAGCTTGTTGCAAGGGCACTAAATAACGTAAATAACATTACAGCTTTGGCATGTAAAGAAGTGTCTGTCTAATAGAATATGTTTTATCGTCGAGTGGATTGATAAAGGTTTTTCTTGTATAACACAATCTTCTTTTGTTACTATACACCATCCCCTTCTTTCTTTCTTATATTGTTAAGAGTTTTTATAGGATATAATAATTTGTATCAGTAAATTTATAGCTGTTTTTATAATAAGGTCGTGCATATTTTCATTTTTTTGGTATCTGGACATTTCACCTGTTGTTTTACACTAGAAGGACCATGGCTTCTTTTGGTGATAGATCTTTTGTGTCGCCTTTATGATGACTATCCTGCTAAAATGTGCAGAAAAAAATGTCCTCAAGAAAACTGTTCTTGGTCCCATTTAGGAGCCCTGTCCGCTTTTTTTTTTTTCTGTTTTGGGAATGCTACCAGACTCTCACAGGAGAAGATCAGCCTTTTGGACTGCACTTCCGCCCTCCCCATATACTTCTGGCCAATGCCTGATGCAGATAGCTGGGATTTCACATCTGAGAAAGTCTCCCCCTCCCCTTGCCATGCTCCAAATGCTAACTAGCCAGAGATAAAAAAAAGGCTTTGATTTCCCCTGATTGCCACTGTAACTATGAGAGATACATTAAAAGCAACATTGTAGCGAGATGACTTCTGGTTTGAGGAGACTCGTCAACATTCTTCAGCTGATTTCTCTCTCCTAGAGATGGAGGGACTAAGGGAATTCTTTCTACGAGCTGTTTTTAACAGCCCGACCCCAACAGAGCAAGTTGCTGTGATCAGATAGAGAAAAGAACTAAGTCATCAATCCCGCACGGTGGAGGCCTATACAAGAGCTGGCCTTCCTTGTTAAATTCTACAATCAATAAGAAGATCAATATAAAGATTGAAAAACATCTTAAGACAAACTGATCTATTTTGGAGGCTTTGGAGGCTTGGCTAGCGGCCAAGTGAAAATCAAGGCAAGAAAATGAAATCTTAAGAAAAGGAAAGGGAAAAAAAGGTATTTGGAATCTGTTTGTACAAGTCTTTTAATGAACTAGGCAAGTTAATATAAAATATTTTGAAACAAATCTTATCAGAGGGATCTATTGAAGAAACAGGAATGTTGGATATTAATGTATTTGTTGTGGATTGTTAAAGAAAACCTTTTAATAAATTAAATATATGAAAAAATAGATAAAAACAGATAAACATGGTTTACAATGAAAGACAACAAAAACAAATTAAAATCGATATGATCAAGAATAATTTTTCAATAAATCAGAGTATCTCTAGTAAAAAAAAAAAGCAATGTTGTAGCTATAGATCACAGCCCCTCCCATTGGAAAGGGAGAGATTGCTTGCACTCTCTGTTCTTTCACTCTGCTGCTTCACCACAAAAACTGCTGCCTTCCCGCTAAGATGAATGGAGGGAGGGAGCTTCCGATTTGAAAGGGAGAGTGAATACTTTGCCCTTTGTCTGTTGTTTCACTCTTTCTGAGCAGGAGAGGCTTACAGGGTTTGCACATGGGGTGGAGATTAAAAGATCCTGTTTCTCCATGCTGGGGATTTGCATGGTTTGAGTGGGAATGGCAGTATTCAAATTCAGCCTGTGTTATTGCAGGCAAATGGGGACAGCTGGATTGTGCACTCAGTCCTAAATCCAAATTTTAAAAGTCCAATCCAAATTTAAAAAGAAAAATGGGAATGCGGCAATAGTAGCTCACCAATTACTTCTGGACATTTTTAAGGCAAAGTCTTCACCTGCTCTCAGCTCTCTGCAAATGGCTTTTAGAGGCATCCTGCTTCTCTCTCCAACCTAGCAGTACCTAGAAATCAATTTTAGTCACCACTGATACACATTCTCCATTTTGCCTGAGAGTAATTAAGGAATAAATCATTTCAGATGCAACCCAGTGTCATTTCTGTAGGCCTAGTGCAGTTTAGGGAAAAAAGGAGCCATGTTCAAATTTGCTCAGATATAGCAGTATGATCGAGACTTGCCAAATCAGTCAAGAAGACTAGTTTTATGTTGCTTGCTTTTAACTCATGTGGAAATTGTTCAGTTTTAAATTAAACTCATGCATGAAGTGTAGAATAGAAATTTAATAAATAAAATAAAACAAAAACTGCTCAGAAAGAGTATATGCTGCTTGCAGTCAGAAAGGTGGGCAGATTGCAGGGATTCAGGAAGGGCTTGGTGTGTGAAAGAATGGTGATTTGAGTGTTCCCACACCTGAAATTCTCAACCCAAAACAGTTGACTAATGAACTGGTGCCAAGTAGTGTGGTGCCATCAGCTGACCATGTTCTGCTGTCGTGACATTCATATATAGCAAAAAAAAGTAGGCTCAAAGTAGTCTATGGCACTTTTTTCTCAGACTGTTTCTGCACTGGACCTTATTCTCAGTTATATTTAGGAACAGATGCCTGCGAGTCACATGCTAGTGCAGACTACAGAAGATCCTAGGTGAATCCTCCTGTAGTATGCAAACAGTCATAAATGATTCCACCTGGGAATCATCACTAAGCTATCTTCTAAGTTGCCCAAGAGGTGCTTTTTTTTAACTGTATGTGCATGCAACATTAATTTTAGGGTTTTTTCCCCTCTTCTGAATACATTTTTTGATTACCATGCCATTTATAGAGTAAACCAATGTCTACACCATGTTTGGATTTTGTACGTGACACACAAAATTATGGACACATCAACAACAGAAATAGATAATACTTTGCCATAGCTAGCTTCAGTTAATGTCATGGATGTCCCTTCTTGGTGTCTTTTCAAATAGCCTAACTACAGTATGACAGCAAGAGACAGATGAACTTGTCAATTCTAATTTCTTTCCAGTCTTCAAATTGCTCTGTATTCATTTGAAACTGTAATTCCTTTCCCATGTCTGTTGATAGCTCACCTTTCTAAAATCACCCTAAAAATAATAAAATAAATACTTAGAAATCATGCTGCAAAACAATCAGCAGTTCAGAACTATGAGGAAACCATTAACAGGGAAAGGCTGGCTCAAATTCTATCTCATAATCCAGGTTTATTAAAATTCTACATATTGTAAAGTTGTCTGTCATATAACACAGCTTTTTAAAGCATGATTTTGCACTTTCAGTCAATAAGATGCAACTTGTATCATTCAGTATGTTCCCGGAAGCAAGCATTAGGACTATTGGGCCCTGTGGTGTTATTAACTTGAAATGTTAAACTGGATCTCTTGAGTTCCTCTGACCTCTGGTTTTCCATTGGCAGTAATTCCTCGTTGCAGCTTGTGAGAACCAAGTCATAGCAATACTATACATAAGGGACCACTGTATTCAGGTTTCATAAACAGCCGAATCTAGCAAGAGTACAGGATCAGGCTGTTATCAGACACACTAAAAGAGGTGGGCCTTGGGATGAATTTGAGATTCAAGGGACAGACAGAATTTTTTTAAAAAACAATACCACTTACTGCATCCCCAAGTCTCTGATTATCTACCTCTTTCAGAAATGGGAAATAATAACTCTCAGGGCAACTCTTGTTTGGGGAGGATTGGATAAGAGGTCCTGTAGCCAACAGCAGCTTGGAACACAGAATCCTGGGCCGCTGCCAGGAAGCACAGAAGGCAAAGATAAGGAAGAGATGAGGGTATGATCACACAGGTGTTTTTATATAGGTTTTTTGTTGCTTATTTTTAAAATTGTCTGGAACAGGTTTTTGTTTTTGTTTAACTTGTCTGCAGATTCGGTGGCCCATTAAAACTGGGTGCCTAAAATAAGCCCTGCTGATTGCACCCTAAGGCAGTAGTCCATATAATTCCTTATTACAGAAATCACAATAAAAACTACTCTTCAGCTGTGTTTTTCACGATTAAGCACAAAATCTACACCAACAAGCTACAGAAAAAAAGAGTGACACTGTCTAAACAGTGCCAGATAGCTGGCCTTTTGTCAACAATAGGATGGGATGGGCAAATGGGCAGATACCAGATGTTCTGGCTTTCTGCCTCACAGACCACAAGGGCAATCTAACCACTCTGACAGTTCTCTGACAGCCTAACTGGCATGGAGGTGACTATTTGCCTGTCAGTAATTTCAACCTCTTACTGATTGAAGATCAAGAATATTGGACCATGTGACCAACTTCTGGGTCCCTTATTAGTGTGTCCAGTAAAGGAAATCAGCTTCAGCAGGTGAGTTTGGCCTGTAGAAAGCTTCCAATGGCTGCAGAGGGGCAAAATGGAGCCTCAGATGTTTATCCAAGGCCATTTTACCTTCAAGCCAAATTGGATGGCTGCCACCCCATGCAACTCAAAACAAATCTGGCTTGTGCTGAGGCATTTGTGACCTTCTGGATATTCTTCTACTACCAATCCCATCATCCTAGATCATGTACAAGGCTGAGGCATATGGAAGTTGAGAACACTGAGAAGTTTACACAACATGGAGGGCCATAGGCTCACATTCCTGGTGTGAACATTAGACAGGAAAGAATGTGATCAAAGAGGCTGATGGATATTTGAACACTGAATTGTCCACTGTGTTTTCATTTCATCCTATGGGCAAAAACAAAAGAGCAACTGTAAACTTTTTGATAACTGTCTTTATTTTTTTCCCCAAATCTAACACTTTCAAAACTATAAAAATTTCTAACTAGCAATCATGCTTATTCCCTTCAGAGAAGAACATTGCTATTTTCTATTGTTCTTCTAGATAGCTTTGTGAGATATAGGAGCACAAAAGGGTCTATAATCAGCGGGATGGATGCACAGAAATACTGAGTGCCAACAGCCCAGAAAAAGACCTTCTTACAGTATATGAAAACATCAACTAGCCAATAATTTGACAGAATTTCTGTTCATTATTTGTGAAGCAAATGGGTTGTGTCAGCATTTCCCAAACTTTTTCAACCTGTCAAGCATCTGGAAGAGTACCTGTAAAAGTTTTCATCAGCCATGTTTTTCAAGAGATCCTGGAAGAGAGCCAGTAAAAGTTTTCTGCACCAACACTTGCGTCAACAAAGATCACAGGCAGTTTGGCCACTGTTGAATCCCTGAAGAAGAAGAAGAAGAAGAAGAAGAAGAAGAAGAAGAAGAAGAAGAAGAAGAAGAAGAAGAAGAAGAAGAAGAAGAGCTGGCTTTTCTACCCCGCTTTTCTCACCCATTTAAGGGGACTCAAAGCGGCTGACAAAGCTTTTCTCTTCTTCTCACAACAGAACACACTGTGAAATAGGTGGGGCTCTGAGAGCTCAGAAGAGAGCTGTGACTAGCCCAAGGTCACCCAGCTGGCTTCATGGGGGAGGGCGGAATTGAACCCAGTATTCTTCCCAGAAAAGAGTCCTGCTCCCTAACTACTAGACCAAACTGGCTGATCACCACCATGCATGGTTGTCTGTTTCAGTCTCCATACATGGGCACTGGACATGGCTGTGATTGCAGCTCCATCCAGAAGGAAAGTAACAAGACAAAAAAGCATTATTGCTAGAAAACCTGCAACCAGGGCTGGGTTTTCCAGAAATAGTATTTTGTGCTTTTTATGGGGGAAGGGATAGTAGGACTATGGTGGGGTTGGCTATGATATGAGAGGCAACCCTATCGCAGCAGTGCTGCAATGTCACTATATTTGCCCCATGCAGAACAGGCCTTTGTTGGGACTAGGAACAGCTAGCAAGGGTCACCTCCTGTTTTGCCTTAGACGTTTTCGCACGGGGCTGAACGGTACGCGTGGGAGACAGCTGCGGACACGGCATACGCATTGCCCGAGCGGGGCTTGCGCTCCGACGTGTCCGGAGCTGTCTTCGGCGCGTTCGAAATGTAGAGCACTTTAAAGTGCTCTACATGCATTCGAACGCGGACGAGCCGCCCGCAGGCATTCGGGAGGAGAAGCATTCGCGCCTGCTTCTCCCTCCCTAACAGCTGCGGGCTTGCCTCCGACGCCAGCGCAGGTTTGGCAATCAGCTGTTTGACAATCAGCTGATTGCCGATCTGCCTCCGCGGCTGTCTCCACGCCCCTGGCCGGCCTTTGCCGGCCAAGACAGCTCCTGGCGCTTTCACCTTTCGCACACAGACGCGCCGGTACGCGTTCCGGCGCGTCTGTGTGTGAACGCTGAAAGCGCCGGGAGCTGTCTTAAGCTTTCCGCCTGAACGCGTTCCGTTTGGAACGCGTTGCAGTGCGGAAAAGTCTCTTGTGTCTGTTCTATATCCACATCCATTCCTTTTGTTGTCAATCTCTCTCATTCACACATTTTCTCCTTCTTAGGAAGCTGCAAATATGCTTTCCTCCTCTCTATCTTATTGAGTTAATATTTAGAACAGGGTTCCCCAAACTATGGGTTGCGACCCACTGGGGGGTCATGAGCTAATATTGAGTGGGCCCCGCCTGTAGAAAGACACACCAACCGACCGAGCCTTTATTCATATTGGTAACGGTTAAATTTCCTAGAGGTGGGTCCCGAGTTGGTAAACTTATATTAGATGGGTCGTAGCCCAGGCAACTTTGGGAACCACTGATTTAGAACAATGTCTTTCCTGTCCAGGGGCAGGTTAACAAGTGCAGCATAATTTCATGTTCCACACCTAATCAATGAGTAGTGAACTTCTGGTGGAGATGGGCATGCTTGGAGGCTGTAACAGCCTCCAACATGTGTGGATGCTCTTCACCAGAGTTTCACTACTTCTTCACTAAAAGCAGTAGTGCAAATAGACTCTGAAGTATTTCTCAAGATATTGTAAGGCGTAAAAGCACAATCTCCATATGTTTTATTGCTGCAATTAACTTTTGCCCCCTGTTTACTATGGCTTCTAGCTGTACGCACAAGTCAGTACTCTAACCATTTCAATGCGCAATCCGCATTCTCTTTTACCAGCAACAAAAATCTTGCTGGAGACATTTTCTGAAATTCAGTGGTAGGCATTTCATTCAAGATCTGTAATTCCTTTTGTCTAGGGAACATGCACAAATTAAAATGTCATGGTTTGGCTTGAATCAATAAGAGGTTCAGTCTGCATGCAAAGCAAGTTAGCCATAGTGAACTGCTCCTTGGATCACTATAGTCCACTTGGTCCTTTATAACACCCTTCATTTGGGTTTGATTTGAACCTGGATTTTGCAAACTGTGGATGGACAAAACCAGTGTGGCACAAGTGAGCCAAATGAAGACTTAGGTGGGGTTCCCCCTTAGCAAAACAAGTGGCTCACTTATTCCACTGTATCTGGATATTCCAGAACAAAGGTTTATTCTGGAATATCGAAACACAGCAGAATAAGTTACCAACATCTGGATATAGTTCTGGAATTTTGGGGAGAGGAAGGGGGGGCAAGAGGCAGGAAGCAGATTGGCCTGTGAAAAAAGCCACCTGTGAAACATCTCTAAGCTGCCTCAGAGGCACTTTTTTACTGCATAATAAAATAGACTAATTTTTGACCTACTGTATGAGGCATCACTTAGCCCAAGCCATGTGTCCTGTAGACTCACAGATAGTCTATCCCTGAATGACACTTGATAGAAAGAGAGCCATTGTTTCCATTTCTAATGTGTGTGCTTCTTAAACAAACATCTGGCAGACTGTTCTAGAAACAGTATGTTGGACTAGACAGATCTTTGGTATGACACATTTGAGCTCATCTAATTTTCTTAATGAATATGTACATAGAAGAAAGCTGCCTCCTCGCCTCCTTCCAATCAACATTTCCTTTGTCATTCCAACATACATATTGCGCCATCACATCACAATATTCAACCTCCCCACTCCACCCCATCTAGTTCAAGTATTTTAGCTCTCCTAAGCCAGAAAATCTCTTGGTAGCACCCATCCATCTCTAGGCTGTGACTCAGCACTGAAAAGAATGTTTTCTCAGCTGGCACTGAACTCTTTTAATCAATATCTGCTGGGCTGGCTCATCAAATCTTTCTGAAAACCCGAAAGAACCTGCACCAAGAGTTTTACTTGAACATTTTCCGTTGTTCAGCCATTTTTCTACTTTTCCAACAACAGTATGTGTGGGTGGTGGAATGGCCTAAAGGAGGCTGAAGTTTGCAGGGGTGGGTGGCACCCAGTATTTCCTTTGGCCATTTGGCATGTGCGGAGTTCGTGAGGCACCTCCTCTCTCCTCAGTTTAAGGGGTATGATTCCTCTCTCTCGTGTTTTTACACAAATTTATTTTTATTATTAAAAAATTATTTGCAAAGAGAAGAGAAGCACATAAAAAAGGAAGGGTGTGTGTGGAGGGGGGGAGCAGGCTTTAAAAAGAAGTGCAAACACACACACACACACCGCCCTTGCATGACATGAACGGCATCCAATAGGAAATGAGATAGATGTGATGTAGCAAAATGGGCAGAGAGCCAAGGGCTCTGTGGAAGAATGCCAGGCCAAACTCTGTAAAAATGTGTGACTGACAGAGCCAAAAGAGGGAACAGCTTCTATTGATCCACGTCTGACCAGCACTGGTACAAATTCAATTCGGATTCATTAATAGGCCAACCTGATTGGGACTCTCGTGTGACCAGGGCCCTGGTGTACTTCCAATTGGAGGCTATTTTAAAGCCAGAAGCCACCACAAAAAAGGCCATCTCAACTCATGTGCTGCAGCCACTCACATCTCCAAGGACAGCAGAATCATGTAGTGACCTGAGTTCAAGCAGGTGACAATGAGGTTTTCAATTGCTTTGTGGGCCTGCATTCCCCTTTCTGTGGTCCCGATTTACATGTCATTATTATTTTGTTAAGCTGAGATTTCATTATCTTTAACCTCAGTGACCAATAACCAGCATTTCTAGGGAGCTGTAGTTCAGAACAAAGGTTCTGATGTTTTCTCTGCAGCCCCTAAAGTGTCTATTTGCCTTGAATATTTAAAGAAAATCTAACAAGAAGGAGACACAACTGCAACAGGTGTAGATTGTTCTCAGATCCATTTCTTCCTAGCTTTTCATTAAAAGTTCTAGGGTTCCTGACCTACAAAAGATGAATTAATTAAGTTTGTTTTGGGATTTGTTATGCTGGGTGGTAAATAAAAATGTTAAGAGATAAGGGGGCTTTTCACATCATATGAATCAATGTGCAAGAGCTAAAAACAAGTCAAAATTAAAAGGAAACTCTCAAGGGAATGAGCATATAAAAGTGGTTCTTACAGCAATTTGTGCTGTGCACCCGTATGCTAGAGAGTGTCTCAGAAATATTGCTACCTCAAATCTTTTCCCGTAGAGCTGTCACTGATGAGTAGAATTAGCCAGTTAGCAAGCACTTGAAAGACTGTTACAGCAGATGTGTATGAATCTGCATTTTCCAAGAGAAATTGCTTCTCCTGGAAATTTACTGGCCAGCTCACTAACGTAACTAGGAAACAAAAGCAAACAAAATTTGCTTGCCAGAAGTAAAGGATTGTTCATCATCTGAACCATACGTTGCAGAGTTGCAATAACAATTATTTTTGTCTTAATATTTAGTTAGTTAGGTGCCAGTGGGTCTATGGTTAACCCCTAGAATAGAAGTGGAAAGTCCCAGAAGTTTGCTGTATGCGTAAATGGAATGCTAAATTGTTTCCCCCTGTTTATTAGCAATGGGACAAATGGAATATGGAACATACCTTACTATGAACCCTTGCAACAGCATAGATTTATTTTATTAACTTCTCAGGCCCCGTTCCCATTAGAAAGATACAGCACTTTAGAAACGTTTTCGATTCTCAGAGTCCGCACTTGCCATTTGTTTCCAGAGTTTTTTGTGGAGTATTTGGCAAAAAAAACGGAATAAATAAACACCTGTTTCTTCAGGTGCTTTCCCAGTTTTTGGTTTTAAAGCATTCCTTACTGCACTGGGAACGCTAGAGCAGTATTTGGGGAAGAATGCATCTTTAGATTCCCTCCCCCAATAACATCCTTCCCAATGCCTGTCTACTTCTGGGCACGTCATTAAATGGGTGTGGCTACACTCCCGGGAGGGGGAGCCCCTTGTCAGCAGGAAGCCCAATCAAAGAGAGGGGGTGGGCACCACAACTCACAATGGGAGGGGAGGAAAAGATGCGCTTTCCCTAATGCAGTTTTGAAGGAAGCTCAGAAATCTGGATTTTCCACACTTAAGTGGGAACAGCCATATATGTGTTTTTTTCAGGTTTTTAAATTCCATTTCTTTTAGTGTTGTAAATAGCGGGGGGGGGGGTATTGAATGGGAACACAGCCTCAGTCTACCAAATCAAATCTGTTGGATCAGACCAAAGGACATAGGGAAACACCTGAGGCATTTCCGCACTGAATCGCGTTCGAAACGGAACGCGTTCAGGCGGAAAGCTTAAGCCAGCTTCGGGCGCTTTCCCCGTTCACACACAGACGCGCCAGAATGCGTGTAAACGCGTTCCGGAGCGTCTGGGTGCGAATGCTCAAAGCGCCCGAAGCTGGCTTAGCCGGCAAATGCCGGCAAGGGGCGCGATGACAGCCGCGGAGGCAGATCGACAATCAGCTGTTTGAGAAACAGCTGATTGTCAAAGCCGCGCGGCGTCGGAGGCGCGCCGGCAGCCGTTCGGGAGACAGAAGCGGCGCGAACGCTTCTTCTCCCGAACGGCTGCGGGCGGCTCGTCCGCGTTGGAACGCGTGTAGAGCACTTCGAAGTGCTCTACATTTCGAACGCGGAAAAGACAGCTGCGGACACGTCGGAACGCAAGCCGCGCGCGGCCAATGCGGATGACGTGTCCACAGCTGTCTTTTCCGCGTTCCGTTCAGCCCCGTGCGAAAACGTCTCTGATTGTGCATCAGTGCTTTGCTTCCTTTAGTCCAGTAACACCTATAGGTATGACAGTTGCACTCCAGGGATTCACAGCTGGAGATACTGAGAACTTTATCTAAGGTTGCATCCACAAGGAAGAAAAGGATGCCCTGTGAGGGCTAGAGCAGTGTGGCCTCTGCAGATTAGCACCAGCTTCAGGCCGCCTCCAAGGCCCAGAAATGCCCCTAGCAGCACTCTGCCCACAATGTGGGGAAAATCATTCTGAGGGCATTTGCCACCTTCATCCACACTTGCCACCACTATGTAGATGACCAACAATAGCAGGAGAGGCTTACCATGCTCAGAAAATATCCAACTTTCACAGCCATTTCTTGTCTTCCTTCAACAAAAGTGTCATGAATAGTAAATGAAAAAACAATGCTGTTCCACAACAAATGCCACTGTCAGATCAACCTTATTCTATGCTTAATAACAAGCTCTTACTACCCACATAGTAATAAGTAATTGCAATGGTTAGGTATGTTGACTTTTATTAATAACAGGTAAGTGTAGAAAGAGCCTTTAACAGTGCTTGTGTTTAAAGGCAGTGTTGGATCCTGCCACTATGCCACACTGTTTCTGCTCTTGCCTGCAGTGATAGATAAAAGTGTGCTTCTGACTTGGCAGCTAAGGCTGTGTCCAAACTTCTTGATGCTGCGCATCAGAACGTGCGGCCAAGATCGAGCTTAATGCTGATCTTTACTTAATGCTGATATAGCAGCACTCACTGCTCAGCATTAAGTAAATCTGAAGCTTCCCACCAGTTCAGAAAGAACATCAAGAAGAACCAATGAGAGCTGAGACTGCCACTCAGCTCCCATTGGCTGCCCCCATCCCACATGACACGCACGTCACCCCAAGGGACCGCACACGCCACATGGATGTCTTGCAGCTCTCTGAGCAGGAAGCTACTGGGGGCTGCTGCAGTCTAGACACCGGACTGCCTCTTCGCAGCAGGTAAGATGTGAATTTTTTTAATACTGTGGTTTTAATCTGCTAATCTGGAAGGGGGTTAAGATGTAGGTTGCCACAAAGTGCTATTCTGTCAATAACGCTATTCGACATCTTGATGAAGCCCCTAGGGGTGCCATCAATATGTTGAAAACACACTGCTCTATTTCTCCATAACATCTGAATCTGGAGCAGTTGTGAGGATCCTGCACTGGTGCCTGGATAAAGCTATGGTTTGGAAGAGAGCCAATAAACTGACGTTAGATCCTGACAAGGTGGAAAGTCTCCAGGTAGGAAGTTCTTGAGTCTGGGAACTGCGGGGGGAGGGGGTGCTTTTCCTGAATGGAGTTTCACTTCCTCAAAAGACAAAAGCCTGGGTGTTGTTTGTAGAGTCATCTCTGTAGTTGGAGGCCCACATGGCTAGGACTGCCTATTGCCAAACAACACTTTTCTGAAATCATCATACCCGTGGCCTACGTGACTGTGCTTTGCCTTTACCCTGTACAATTTAAAAATAAAATAAAATAAACAACCGTGGAGTGCCCAGTTACATCATTGGTTTCTCAAATATGACTCTGAGCAGTCTTGGGTGAAAATAAAAGGTTCCTGCTTTTCATCAAGAAGCTAAAGGAGAAGAGCAGGAACAAAACAATGTGAAGAAAAATTGCATCCACACCCACAATAAAATAAAGTGATTCAAAAACAGCATAGAAGCCAGTATCCTTAATAGACATTAAAGGCCAGAAAAATGCACTTCCAAAGAACATTCTCTGCCCTCTAATGTGATTAAATGTGGGATGGGAGCATCAATGGCTGCAGTTACACCTTTACTTTAATTCTTTTTCAGCCCAAATTCCAGCCCATTTGGTTCCATCTTTAAATGCCAAGCCAGCCACTTCCCTTTGCCTTGATGTAGTGTTCCCGTATCGTTTCTGCTTAGAGAACAGATGACAGAATCTCACAAAACTATCTTATATTGAATCGGACCCTTTATCATCTAGTTCATTATGAAACACAGGGCCTTTCTGCACTTGGCTTCCAGGCTTAATGCATTCCATCCTTCCTCACAAAAGCCCAGACCCTACCTGAAATACTAATGGCTGCCATCTGGGCAACCATCTCCCTCCCTGGTACCAGTAGGCACAACACGCTTGCTTGCCAGCGTCAGTGTGCTTCTGTGGCACCATTATCAGGACAACCTCATGGCATGCCACATGAGCACACCTGTGCAGCAAGTCACACACCCCTCCAGCACCCAGAAGAATCTCCGGTGCTTGGTAAAGGTAAGTGCAGCTAAGGTGCACTTAAAGCTGCACCACTTGTAGTCCCCACGGGGTGATCTCCCTTCACATGCGGATGCTGCATCTGGAAGCTCACCTCATGTGGACTTAGGGGCCAAGTGCAAAGTGGCCAACAGTGGTAGCAATTGTACAGGGGTTTAGACAGGGCTTTCTCCAAACTTCATCCAGAATGGCTGGCAGTTAATCCTGAGTCCAAACTGTATGCAAAGGACTTAGCACTGACTGGCCTCTCCCCATCACAGTAACCTATGCAGCAGATGTTCTCTCCCCTCTCAGGGAGTTAGATCAGACAAGGGGAAGTATTTCTTCAGCCAGAGAGTCACTGGTCTATGGAATTTGGTCCCAGAAGAGTAACCAGCCTAGATATCTTTAAGAAAGAAAGGATTAGACAAATTCATGGATGACAGGTGTATTAATGGCAACTAGAATGGATGCCTAGTTACATCCTCCAGGCTGGAGAGAAAAGCAGGGTGCCATTCAAGGCAATTTGCAGGTATTTAAGAGCAGGTGAAAGGTTTACCTTTGTTTTCTGCTTAAGTTGCCCAGAAGAAATTGGTGGGCCACAGTGTGAGACAGGATGCTAGACTAGATGGGCTGTGGCCTGATCCAGCAGGGCTCCTCTTATGTTCTTATGTAACATCAGCGTCAGATAAAATCTGCTAGAATGATACTGCACACTCTTAATATATACCAGATTAGTGCACCATTCTTGTAAATGTAATGCATTCCAAATTTATGCTGGTCCCTTGCCTCCAAATAATAACTCAAAGTTAAATAGAGCAGACATTTCTCTTTGGCTAACAATATGAAGGGCAAAGTATAAAGGGCATGTAGTACTGGTGTAGTTTGACAGACAAACAAATTGGAAAAAATAAATTCAAAATCAGGAAAAATGTCAATAAGCAGATTCAAGCAGTAATTCCTTTTTATGCTATTTGTTTGAATTTTACCCGTTGAATTCTTATCTGTTACTGTTCTGTGGTTCTCTGCGGTGTTCAAAATATTTCACATTTCCTTATCCCACGTACCCCATGTGATAGATGAGCAATGACACTGTGTCATTAAAGTATGGTTAATTTTGCCTTATAAATGTGTGAGAGAGTCTGCATCAGTGGTCAAGCTAAGGAATTAAACAAGGAAGCAATGAATCAGTCACCTTAAAATATGGGTCCTGGAACTTAGTAAAATCTGTGATTCATATCCACTTGAAGAAAAATTGAATATGACTTGGGCTGAAAGAAAATCAACATCTAGGAAAACAGAGATCTTTTTTGACTTGGCTTCTCAGATTGTTTCCATTCCAAGGGCTGTCTGGATCCTTTTTTCACCTAGCTAGTCTTCTGCTAACATGTCAGCTGTGCATGTACAGTTCGAACCTACACAATTTCCCTTTTCCAGTTCCCCTTTGATGTTGCAATCTTACACAAACCCCTATATGCGAAACCAACCACATATTTTGCTGGCTGCATTGCATCATTCGATTGGAAACATTACTTAGATTTGCTAACTTTTCAACCAGCTCCTGAAACTCTTCATAGCAACTTAATAGTTGGTGAGTGATAGCAGATATGAGCAGTTTAAAATAAATAAATAAATAAATAAATAAATAAATAAATAAATCTGATTTGCTCAAGATTAAGGGCATACGGGCATTTGAGCTGGATTTTATCTTAGCTAAGAACAGGTTCAGAACCATCTTGCCAGAGGACAAGGAGAAGAAAAAGTGGAATTGGTGAGCTGCTACCATCTTCAGGTTCCAGCAGGGGGTTCTCCCTTTAAACTGCCACCCATTCCAGGCTTAGACTGCATCCAGACAAAGGCATGGGGAGCTCTGAAATGGTGACTCCATACCTCATGGAGCTATTTCCTCACCATAAATGGCCTAGAGCTCCCCACAGGTTGGACAGGTGTAGAGGATGTTAAAGTGTTCCACATATATGCTAGTGCCAGAGCCAGTAAGGCTCCAGATGCACCATTCACACTTCTTCCTGTTCGGAAGAGGTGCAGGGGGAGCACATGAAGGGTGGCACGTACCCAACGACGTGCTGTGTCGCCCAGTTGCCCCAGTGGCAGTGCTGCACACAATGTTGGTGCCAGGGATCAAGCATGGTGGCATCCAGACAAGTGCTTAAACTTCACGTGTTTTGAGAAGGGATGGGTGGATTGAGTATGATCTGAGCATTCACAAGTGTGGATGAAGAGAACATACTAGTGCTATGCTCTAAGTGAGCTACTTTGATCTAGTGGTTAAGGAGCCAGCCTTCTATCCAAGAATACCAGGTTTGATTCCACACTCCTCCACAAAGCCAGCTTGGGCTAGTCACAGCTCTCTTCTGGGCCCTCACAGCCCCACCCACCTCACAGGGTGTTCTGTTGTGGGGAGAAGAATAGAAAGCTTTCTCAGCCACTTTGAGTCCCCTTAAATGGATGAGAAATGCAGGGTAGAGAAACCAACTCTTCTTCTTCTTCTTCTTCTTCTTCTTCTTCTTCTTCTTCTGTGCCATTTCCAACATAGTCCTGGGATATAGAGGCAAAGAGAAGACTTCTATTGGAATCTCAACCCTGGCTTTCCACACACTACTGCTTCCCCTGATAGCAAGGTCCAGCTATTAAAACAGAGATTCAACAAAACCAGTTTTTGCAGAAATATCTTTGTGCTATACTCAGTCCAGTTCATTGTTATATATTTATGTTTTCTCTTTGCCAGATAGTCCCAGGGCAGGTCACAATATTCATAAAAACAAAGTATCAGTGAAATCAAGAAAGAATAAACAGTATAAAAACAGCTGAAATCCTCACCCCACTCAGCACTAAAGTGAGCACCTATATATATTAATGGTGCTATACAAATAAATGGTTCAAACCTAGTAAATGAAGCTGTGAAGCCCCCTTACTAGAATTATCCATCTGCGTTAGACAGAGTGCACTCCCATTAGACAAAGTGTAAACCCTGATCAGGATCACCAGTAGACCTGTTTAAACAGATCTATCAGCTGTCATGCCCCTGTTGTCACTGCCCCTTCCTCCAAGGATGAAGGGGGCAGTCGTGATGCATAGCCAAGCTCAGGCAGGCTATCTAGGAGGACAAAATGAGGAATGCCTGACACAAGCAGCCAGTGAACCTATAGCTCAAGATGACAGCAACTCAGAATCAGAAGACACCAGGCAACACCCTTGGCTAACCAGTCTAAGGTGTGAGCATGCACAGTAGCACAGATCAGAAAGAATCTGCACCCATCACCTGCAGTGAGAGAGGCATGACTCTGATTTGCCTATTTAAGGCGGCACATTCTGATAAGCTTTGTTGCAGACAAACGCTTGTAAACCTGCAGCTCCATAATTCGTGACCTTGCCTCTTAATTGACAACTGACCACTCTGACCTTCACTCTGACCACTTTGACCCTGGAACTCTTTTGACCACGTGTTTAACTCTTGAGCCCCCAAGGTATCTTGAGTTGGGCTTTTCCTAAGGCTGACTATTATTGCTGACTGTTGCTGCTGCTACTCCTCTGGGTGTATGTGTGTGTTTGTTCTCTGCACCTTGCTGGCTGGAGACATGACACCAGTAGTCCAACACGTCCAGGTCCAGAACATGGAGGTGTGCAGAAAGCATATTTCCTGTGTTCAGGACTAATGGGAGACCCTTTGGGGGGACAACAGTGCCACCGAATGAGAGTTCCGCAGTGGTTGAGTCTAGAAACATTTGTTCTTAGACCTTTGGAGTACTCATAGCCTGGCCTTGAAGTTCACACAAGCTGGTCTGGACCATGACTGTTGAGCTGACAGCACTCTTCCAGGTGCCTTTCTGTGATCCAAACCAGTGGACCTGGCTGGTTCAGACCCATCAGTTCAATGCAGAGGTATATCCCACTCTATAATTTTAGGTGTCATGAAAAATTACAATATTTTAAAAACATTTAAATTTGGTTAAAACTAAGTTAAAACTTCCAATTATAAAAGTTACAGAACAGTGTCAAGAAGTGAAGGATAGACCATCTCTTCAAGGAAAAGCCTGCAGCTCTCCAAAATATATAATGATGGTACTTAGAGAAAGCCTGCTGCAAAGGTTGCTTCAAATGTTCAGCTTCATGCCAACTTTCAAGAGGGCAAAATGCCTTGTTCAGTATTGCTCAGGACTGGCAGGGAGGAAATTATATATGAAGCCGCAACAAGAGCCACCAAACAAGGCTATGAAGTTGTAACAGCTCACTGAAGTCAGTAGATAGAAAGGGAGAAAAATGTAGCTGTTCTCTGTGACCTGTATTCCGAGTGTTCTTTTATTTATTAACAGGCTGCCAAAAATAAAGATTCCACTAGCTTGCAGCAAAGTAGCAACATGGGCCTTTTAAAATAAACATGGCCCCTGGAGTCACTGGCAAAATACATGACATTGACGCAATCCAGCTTCAAATGCTCTTCTTCAACAGCGCAAAATGGGAGATGGGGAAGAAGAAGAGAATAAGCTATTTGTTGACAGCTCATCTTCTTTTACTGTAGCTAGTCTTAACTTCTCATTAGAACCTTCTCCCCAATAAGTTGTTCACATTCTCCATTTGCCATAAAGCCTCAAGACATCAAAGTGACCCCTAGTGCTAATTCCATTGTTCTGTTTTTCCTTAAAACACATTTTTCTCCTTCTCCCTGAAAGCTGAGAGACACCTGGGGAGGACACCTGGTTCTCCTTTACAGGCTGTGGAACAAAAGTTCCCTAACCTCCAGCACATTGCAAATGGACCCCTTCTGGGGCTGTTCCTGGGGCCTAGAGAAATGGCATTGGGCTCCATGTGATGCTTTTGGGCCACTACAACACTAAGGATGAGATCCCGCATAGCAAAAAAAAAACTCCGACTGAAATAGCTCCAAGACAGCTTAGAGAAGTTTCCGAAATAGGATTGCTCACACACCAGTCTGTCCCTCCCTCCGCTTATAAATAATCTGTGTTAGAAAAGGAGGATTAGAGACAGTTTGGGTGCATCCCCATAGGCTGGCAATACCCCGGGGTGGATTTGGGGCAGCCTTAATGTGAATCATAGTTCGCACTAAAGAGTCCCCATGGCAATCGAGGACAATCAAGGTTCAAGCCAAACCCACACGTCCTGCATCAGGATGTCACAGTTTTATGCACCCCTCCCCCCTGCTTGACCAGGCAGTCACGCCTGGGTAAGGGCTTGATTTACCTCAAATGAGCACCTGACAGCTTCTCTGCACTCTGCTGAGCAGCTGTCAGATGAGGATAGGGGCTGTCAAGCACACTGTCAAGAACACTATCTAAGTTGTATAATATCTTAGCCACCCCAAGAGTTTGGACTGTATATAAGCATCAGGAATCCTTTTGTTCAAGGACAGAATGAAGTTTCACTCAGAGACTTGGCTAATTTCTATTTTTGTGGTGGCTCTTTGACCTTTCTGCTTCCTTCCTCTGGTCCTGATCCTTCAGAAGATATCAAGTCAAGAAAAAGCAGTTATCCTTTCAAGGATTGGCAAAGTCCCTCTGAAATCTGGGAGAACATACACAAAAGACAAAGGCTACATCCTCACATCTGAAAAAGACTATCAGGAAAGTGCCCAAGGAAAGTGCCAAATATATGCTGCTGTGCCCATCAGGCCTTCAGCCGCCTCAGATGATGGGTCGGAGGAAGGACTCCAAAGTGCTTTCCATCCTCATTTGTCCCTGCTTTTGCTCTGTGGGCAGTACTGGTGGCACAGGCAACTTCCTTCCCCCATTTTCTGCCCAGAGCCATTGATAGCTTCTAAGCCTTCAAAGCCAGGGTACTTTAATTCTTGGTTCTTGACCATGCTTCCCTTATCCAGAACCAAACAATACATTGCCCTTGCTCAAACACTATTCTTCTCCTTTCCATTTTATCCTTACAGTAACCTGTGAGGTAGGCTAAGGTGAAATGAATGGCCAAAGACCACTCAAGACACTTCTGGGGCTGAGTGGGATTATCTAAACTATGTTATCTTGGATGAACTACACTGCCTTTCACAAAACAAGACCTGCAGAACATACAGATACACAATTCCAGCTTTTGTGACAATACCTTCCTTGCTTCCAGTAGAAGCTTCCTGGCATATCACCAACTAACAGCCCACCAACCACCACTTGTGGGGACTGTATCTGCTATATTCCTCAGCCACAATGTTCAGGGACTTTTCCAAGCTTCAGGCCTCTTCATATTGGCCTGCTAGTGAGTGACAGCCCCCTCACTAGTGAAGTGCACCTACAGGACAATAGTAATGATGCTGCCCTGGAGTTGGCTAACCCTTCTCCAGAGAAATCTACTTATAGACTGCTAACAACCACAGCTTTCCTGAACAGCAGTGTTTTCACCCTCTTCTGGCGCCATGACTGGGTTGTTCTTCCTTTGGACAAGAGAATGTCTAATACTTCAGACCAGAGGCCTGCTAGTGCACGTTGGGGTAACTTCTGGGAAACACCATCTGCATTGCAGAAGGCATTTCCATACCAGAAAGATCTGCTTTCCCAGAAGCTATCCCAGCAATCACTACTACTGGTGCATGAAATTGTGCACCACAGGTGTCCACAAGCTTACCAGTCACCGGAGAGACCATTAGCACCTCTTCCAGATGCCGGGGGTCATCTGAGGTGTTGCACAAGTGCACTAGCATGTCGAGTGACCCAAACCACGAGTACACATATGTGGTGCATCACTGTTGCCCTGGTTATGGGGCATATGCAGTTGCACCGGTGATGGTGTATGCGCAGTTGCACCAGCATCTGAACCCAATACTTGGCATCCCTCAGGTGACTCTCAGTTCTCAGTTGTGTCTCTCTGGATGCACCAAGATGGAAGCAAATTAGATGTTCATGGCAGATGAGAAATCAGTAGGTGTCTTCTACTTTTTTCTTTCAGTAAGAGGTATTCTGTATTAAATCAAGGTGGAAAGTGAAGAAGAAGAAGAAGAAGAAGAAGAAGAAGAAGAAGAAGAAGAAGAAGAAGAAGAAGAAGAAGAAGAGTTGTCTTTTCTACCCCACTCTTCTCACCCATTTAAGGTGACTCAAAGCATCTGACAAAGCTTTCTATTCTTCTCCCCACAACAGAGCACTCTGTGAGGTAGATGAGGCTGTGAGAGCTTAGAAGAAAGCTGTGACTAGCCCAAGGTCACCCAGCTAGCTTCATGGGGGAGGGTGGAATGAAACCCAGTATTCCCAGATAAGAGTTGCATGATGCAGACCCACTAGCCTGGATCACAGCAAGATAAGTGCAGAAACCCTAACAGCAACAAACGCTATGAATGAACAAAATCTAAACAAAGTGAGCCCTACCAATCCACTGCAATTTCACTGCAACCAAATATGCATTTACTAATCTGTGAAGGCTATAGTTTATAGTAGCCAATTATCTTGTGATCTTTGTAATGCAGCATGAGGGCAAGGCAGACCTCATAATACCCATGTGACAATTACCTCCAAATCTTTTCCTTATTTGGATTATGTGATGTAATCATTTAAACAGAATTATATGAATATTAACTGCCTTGACTCCTCTCTTCTGTTTGCCAGGTTTCATGCAGCTAAGAACTGAAGATTCATTACTTAATGGAAGCCAAGAAATTTACATTTATGATCACAGGTCGACTTGATTTATTTTGAGCAGAGGGGATCTGTTTCTTTTCTTTTCTTTTTTTGCATATCTGGAAGTTTCTCTTAAACCGTTTTCCTATTTTGCTAGCAACTCACTCAGCACACATGCAAAGCTAATCACTGGTTGTTCTTATTATTGGCAACGACCTTCAAAGAATTAGCCAGGGAAATGTAAATACCAGTGGGAAAATGTGTTCATTTTATTTATGCCTAATGAACAGTAAATCTTTCTAAGAATATCTTAGCTGTATTACTTGAAGATAATTAATAGTAAGTTATGAATTTTTGGTTGTTCGAATGGGAAAGGAGTTTGTTTGGTAGAACAGAATTTATTCTGGCAGAGCCTTCATTTCCAAATCTGGCAGCCAATGTCTGAAAAGCAGTGTTTTTAGCTAACATCAAGTACTATGCTGGGAGAGGCTGGAGCTCAATATCACAGCAAATTGCCTGGAAAGCAGAGGACCACCAGTTCAATCCTCAGTCTCTCATTGGAAGTAGGCGATGGTAAACTACTTCTAGTAACTCTGGCCAAGAAAACTGCATCGAGGTGTCCATGGAGGTTCCTAAGCAGTCAACCAGGAATCAGACACAACTTAGTGTTACCCAGCAAAACAAATGTTCTGTGTCACATATTTAAAATCCTTCATCAATTTTACACAGTAGGAATTATTTAATTCAGGTTACTTCCTTATTTCACAGCAATGCTACATTGGAAAGATAGTTCTGACCTGTGCCCCCCCCCCAAAAAAAATCAAGCAGGAAAATAAGAAAGCAAAATATCCCTGTCTACTTCTTACAACCAGATCCACAAATGAATGGATGAATGACAAGGTCGTGTTCCCACTTGAGCTATTTAAAACAGTTTAAAAAACAAAACAACAAAACTCATTGCAAACACGCATGTCATGCCCTGTTCAGCCTCATCAGAGGAGGATCTGCCTGCAATGCCACCACAGGCTGAGGCAACCACAACATGGCAGTACAGACATTGAGGGGTTAAGGCCAGTTCCATGTGAGCAGTCAGGCAGCTCTGATAACAAATCTACAAGCAGTGAACCTAATCAAAGGCCCTCTCATTGCCTGCTGAGGCAGCAGAAGCAGGTGAGACGCAGATCAGAGTGATTAGCCCAGCTGCACCATGGGCATGGCATTGACTCCTCTATTTAAGAACAAGCTCACCTTGCCTTAAGTTGCTGCAAGACGTCTTTGCAGTCTCATGTTACTTGAGCTTGTGACCTGCTGACCCTTTGGACTACCTGACCCTTGCTGACTTTCTGGACTCCTGGACTGGAACTGACCTCGAGAACGCCTGGAACCCTTGGGACTAAGCAAGCTGCGCAAGTGGTTGCCTGTTGCCTGACTGGCCTGTGATGTGACAACGCATTCTGGCAATTGCAGTCAACCTCAATTGTGTTCCCGCAGAAAACACTTCCAAAAAATGCATAGGGGGAAGTGATTCTTTTTCCTCCCCACCCTTTGCCCACCCTCTCTCCCAATTGGGTTTGATCCAATGATGTAGCCAAGGATAGGGAATACCAGCTCCCCCTCCCTCCTACTTTTGTTGCTGCTGTTTGATCCCCACAAACCTCCATGGATGCCCTTCTTATTTAATACACAAGAATCACGGATCTGCTTTCTCATAAAGAAAAAATAAAAATAAGGAAGCCAAGCACTCCTGCACACACATACATAAACTCTCGCACTCCCCGCAGGACTCTTGAGGCTATTTTTAGCATGCTGAGGCAAGCAAGCCATCAGCTGCCCCTTGAGGAGGGTGGACACGGCACGTTTTGCAAGTATTTTTCTAGTAACTCTGATCTGCAGTTCTGTTATCACAAAGGGTGCCAGGTGTCATGTATTATATTGATACAAAAACACTCAAATACCATGGTGATGAGTGTACTAAAAATCCTTAAAACACCCACGTTCTGATTCTGCAGACTGCCCCCCACCCTCCTCTCCCTGGGCATTTTGAACTGATGAGGCACTTGAGCCCCATGAAGTGCAGCCCTTTCTGAACAAGTGGTAGAGGAGAGAAGCAGGCACCACCGAAGCCTTCCCTGCCCACTCTGGGGCTCATCTTGCAAAGATGCAAAAAAGCAAAATTCTCTTTCAACAGAAAAAGGAAAAAGTGAGGGGAACCGTGGGTGGAAAATGAAACTTTTGTTATCAGTGTGAAGTGGAGTGGGTAAATTGTTACTTGTTATCAGTGTGAAGTGGCTGAAAATGAAACTGTGAACTGCTCTGTGAGGGGGAAAGGCTTTTAAAAGCTTTCTGGCACTTTAAAAATCTGGCAAGGGGCTGTCCTGGGCAGGGTGAAACCCCACCCATTTCATGAAGCATCTGCCCCAATACTGCTGTACCATTCCCAAAGGAATAAAGCGTTTTAACTGCAAAAATGGGGGGGCACCTATATTTCTAGGTGTTTTTTTATTGCAGTTTTTAGCTATTTACTCCTCGTAAAACATGGGAACTGAATTGGTAAACAAAATTTACATAGCTTTGAAATCACTTTTTAACATGAGTGGGAATGCAGCCCAAGTGAATAAACAACACCTTGAAACTGGAGAACTTTCATTCACCAGTGTAAAAGCAAGCAAGGGTGGAGTGGGAGCAAGCACTCCTACTCTTAAATTGTTCCAGTCCCTGGCTAGCATGCCCCCTGATAGCATGTTCCTTCTGCACTGGACAAAGTGTAGCCCAGTTTAGGTGGCCCAAAATAAGGGTCTACTTCCATCTTACTCATGAGTAAACAAGAAGGGTGCATGGATCCAGGAGCCAGTTTAGCAAGAGGACCCATTTTAGTGGCACACAAAATTGTGCCACTAAAATGTGTCCCCTGGAGATTCCAAGGCTGGAGACCAGGGTGGCTGTCTCCAGAGACTGTGTAACCTTCAAGGCCAGTGCAGTGGTTGTTCCAGAACAGCCGCTCAAATGCAGATGGCTTGTTCCAGGTGAGTAAGAATGACACAGCTTCTGGAAGCACCCCAACCTAGTCCAGTCCTGCTGCATCCAGTCAGGTAGGTGCAAAAAGGCCCATTTGTCTAAGGAGACACTTACCTCCATCTCCTCTGCATTGCACTGTTTTTAATTTTGCTTTTGTGTATTTAAATTGTTGTAACCTCCCATGAGATCTCAGGGTATGAAACAGGAAATAACATAATAAATAATTGCATACTGTAGAGGTTAAATAGTTGCTGTCAATCTATGGATACTAGCAAAGTCAACTGAGAAACATACCAGTAAATTATACAATATACTAGTTTCTCAAGAGCCGAGGATTTATGCTCTTTCTTCTGAGAGGAATGATGAACAAATATTTTACCAGGCCTAGGTTAAAACTACAGTTTTAATCTAGATTTCAACTTTAAACTAGATTTCAGTGTTTCAATAATGCAAAGTATGGACATTATTCTTTATTATATTTATCTCCCATTCTGGCACCTTGTAGTTCTCAGCATGGCTCACAGAAATTGAAAACAAAAACATAGTTAAAGTATAGAGATATAACCTCTCTAAAATAAGAAATCAAAATGAAAAACTGAGAAACCCAAGGCTGCGTTCACACTAGTTCCAGTCCACTTTCAGAGTGAGAGAATACCTCAGCAAAGTGACTAGATTTTTTGAGTTAGATAATGCTGCTTCAGGTACTATCCAGAGGGAAATTCCAAAACAAAATGAATAGGAATGAAATTTGTTCCACAGGATTGATGCCAGTAATGAAAAAGTATAGTGACAAATGCATGCATTCATAACATCTTGGGGTGGGTCAGCTCCAGATGATCTTCAGTTCTGGGATACCTGCCATGGGATAAGGCACATTTTCAAATATTCAGGTTCAGAATTATTTAGACCTTCACTGTTTAGCACCAGTACCTTAAATTGAATCGAGTATGCTATTAGCGGCTGATACAATACTTGCAGAACAGGTAAAACTCACTATTTTGACTGCAGTAATTCGGCACTAACTTCAGTCCTCAGATGGTCCCTAAGGGCAGTCCCATGTGGAGTATATTGAAACAAGCCAATTAAGAAATTATTAATGCATATACTGTTGAAACCAAGCTGTCTGACTTCACGAATGGCCTAAACTGGTACTCCAACAAACGCTGGGCACAAGTGTTCCTGGCCACTGAAGCCTTCAGGGACAACCTGGAACCTAGGGATTTTTCTGCACTAAGTTGGTAGACCACCCCAATAGAGCCCCTGGAAACTTTTTCATGCTGTGGAACATTATACCAGGAGACCACACTGGATTAGGCACTAGAGAAGCCATGAAAACAGCGCCATAGCCCACTTCAACCATGGGCCACTTGTAAGCAGTCCTCGCAGCATTCCAGCTAGTAAGCTGGACCAGCTACTTGTGTGCAGGTGGCACATGAGCGGGTAGTTCAGTATACCACAGATGAGATGCCTGGCACCATATCACCAGACACCAGAAAGTGATGCCAGAAGTATGCCTCTTATGGGCACCAGGCCAAAACAGCTCTGGCTGGCAACTAAAGACGCCAAGAACTTTCATTCCCAGCCTTCATATTTGGGTCAGAATGGGCCACCCACAATGCAGATGACCTTTGGCATGGGCCACCTTTACCCTGACCCATCACTGCAGGCTAACTCAGCACACAATAGTCCATGCCATATGAAAACAGCCCATGACCATCCTCAGTTCTTAAGGCTACTAGTGTCGTAACTCCTGGACTCAAGAACTATCCCACCCAGAAAACTTCTATCTTAACAGGATTCAGTCTCTTGCAACTTAAACACTCCACATCAGCCCCCAAGCACTACTCCTTCACTCCAGTTACCTCTTCTGGCTTAGTCATAAAGGAGATGTAGACCTGGCTGTTTTCTGCAGAGGACCTCCAGGAACACTTCATATTGTTTTAAGTAGTTCATTTAATATATTTATAATAGGGGTGTGCACAAATATTCAAAGGTATTTAAATTCAGTCAAATCTGCCCAAATTTTGACGTTCGAATTTGAATCGAATGTCCATAAATTCGAACCAAATGTCCATAAATTTGAATGTAAAGATTCAGACAAATTTTGAATTTCAAATCTATTTGTTCAAATTATCCGGACATTTCCACGTGTACGGGTTTGTACATGATGCGTACTTGCAGATACGCATCTTTCCCGCATCCGTATGGATTTGTACGGATCTGTACAGGACGAAAATGGGTTGAATATGGGCTAACTATGGCATGCATACATATGTGTATGGATGCATAACAATGCGTACAGGCACATACAAATGTTGTCAACATTTGTACGTGCAAATTCGAATAAAAAATTTGAACGAATAAATTCAAATTTCCTTAATTCGAATAGAATTTGGTTAAATTCAGATTTTAAAGATTTGAATCAAATCAAATTTTCGGGTATTCGCTTCAAATCAAATCCCAAAAATTGCATTCGTGCACACCCCTAATTAATAACAATTGCTAAATAGCAGTGTAATTCTGTGCATATTCTGTGGATAAACCAGTAATTTCAACAGGAGTTAGCAGGGACTTGTAAGCCTCAAAGGGCACAAAGTAGAAGAAGGTTTTCCAGAAGTTCATCTGTTTCCCTTTTTTGAAAAAAAAAGAAGTCAAAAAGAATAGAAACAAAAACATATCCAGAAAACTTTTTTCCATTTCCTCTCCTTCCATCCCACAGCTGTGATTCTGAATAGTTTACATCATGCCTTGGCTGACTGGTAGGATATCTCTGCTCATTTTGTTATACAAAAACTTTTTCCAATTAAACATGACAGCCTTAGTCTTGTATTATGACTGATGATGATAATTAATTCAAAATATTTCTATTGTGATTCCCATTTTAAAAAGAGCTCAAAGCAATTTAGAAACTAGTGGAAACAAAAGTTGTGTGTTTTTTGAAACATTTAAAACAAGCAATCTGAATAGCTTCAGTGCTTTTTTTTCAGTAGAGGTTGTTCACACATTCAGTTGCAGATTATTGAGTGATGACAAATCCTCATACGTGAATTGGCCTTTAGTTCAATGGCAAGATGCACATGTTTTCATAATGCCCATCAAATCATTTGTGCACTGTATCAATATTACTTTTTCCTTGGGCCAAACAAAGGCAACAGTATCATACTAAAAAGCAAATGCCCACACCCAGGATGCTGATTCAGTGCCTTCTGAATCAATTTGTAATTGAATGCCTCAGTAGAGACTTGTAAACATCAAAGTGTAATTAGCATTATGCTTTCTCCTATGGTGAATTATTAACACTGATTATGTAAGTGTAGAATTCACCTTATGGGGAGTAACTTAGCAAGGCACAGCCAGCAAAACTGAAGAAACCATCCAAAACTCTCACACAGAATCTTGGAATTAGAAGATTAAGTCCTCCTTTTCTTCTTAGTTTATAAATTGCATATGTTTTGACTATACCTAAGATGAGAGAATCATTTCACTTTTACAAATCCATTTCTTGGAAGATCTTTCATGAGCTTTAGTCAGAAGTGACTGGTTAAAATGTCTGGTTCCCTTTTAACCTGCCAGCCCCTTGTTTACTCTTTCTGCTTGATTCAGATTCTTATAGGCTGCATTTATACCTAAGATTTAATCCAGTTTCAGTGAACTTTCAAAGTGAGAGAATGCACCAGCAAAGTATAAAGCTGTTTTCTTTCAGCATTATCTAACTCAGAAAATTCACCCTTGAGTTAGATAAAATAGAAATAAAACGGCTAGTCATTTTGCTTATGTGTTCTTTGACTCTGAAGGTGGACTGAGACTGGATTAAGATGTAGGTGTGAATGCTGCCATGGAGTCGCAGAATGGTAGTAACTATTGTTTCCTTGATATGAAATGCCTTTTAAAAAGTAGAGGGTTTTTTTTAAGGTTTCATATAAAATGGGATTTCTTGGCTCTGAATCTGCTATCTGAATTGTGATTTGTTACTTCATTTTTATTTGTTTTAATAGTCAAAGGAAAGCTTCAGCCAGATAGCCTTTGCTTATTCCAGATTATTTGAATAATCCAGAATATAATATGTTTGTATGTGCTTTACTCCAGATTATCCAAATAATGCTGAATAAGTCATTTCTATCTCATGGGGTCTACCTGAAGAAAGGGCTTTTTATGTTGGCCACAACCAAGATAGCCAAACAGAGACAAAGATCTTTTGGTATTTTGATTAAAGCTTCTCTCTTTCTTTCTCTCAATGAGGCAACATTTTGACTGTATTCTTGTGAAGGCACCTTCATGGACCTAACAAATGTCCATGAATTCAAAGTTAAACATTCGAACGAATTTCAGATATTCAAATCTATTCGTTTGAATCGTTCAAACATTGCACGTACGCATCTTTCCCAAATCTGTATGCATTTGTACAGTTCCGTAAGGGATGAAAACGGGTTGCATACAAGATAAATACAGGATGCATATGGAAGTGTAGAGATGTGGAAAGGATACGTAACGATGAGTATGGGCACATACGAATGTTGATATTTGTAAGTGCAAATCTGAATTGAAAATTCGAATGAATAGATTCAAATTTGCTTAATTCAAATCAAATTGGGATAAATGCAAATGTTTAAGATTCGGATCAAATTTAATTTTTGGATATTTGATTCTAATCAAATTCCAAAAATTGCATTCGTGCACACCCCTACTTGTTTGACAGGAGTTACTGCAGACACATATGGAGTGTCTGGCAGGGAATGGCAGAGGAAATCACAGAGGAGACACAAATGTATTTATCAGGCCCCATAGCCATGCACCACAGCATAGCACCACACTACAGCACTTGTGTTGACTCGCTGGCAAGTACTTTTAAGAGAGAAAGGATGGTAGAAATAAACACTACTTGCAGCTTCCAGTGGTTCTCTTTCTCCCCTTCCCCTCCCCATTTTCTTTTAATGTTTGAGAATTTAAATTGGGGCCCTTTCACACAAGATGGACGCTCCTTTGCTCCACTATCCTGGCTAGGTAGTCTGGCCCAGACTGAGCCAGACAAGCATTAGTGAAGATGACTAAGGGCCATCTGCACACTGGAATACTCATGCTGGAGCAACTGTGGCAGCTGGCTCTGAAAGCTGTGCCAGTCCTCAGAGCTAGAACTGAAGCCTTTAAAGATGAGGAATAGAACTGTTTAGGCCGGGGGGGACTTTTCAGTGACTTGCCATTTCTGGTACTACTTCAAATGGTACTTCCTGGAGACCCTTTTCGGTCATCCATGGTCCAGAATACTGGCCCTTTGTGGTGGCCCACGGTAGATTCCTCAGGCATATCAGTATCCTGAGCTATGGGGGGGGCACCCTATCCTGGTCTATGCACCATCCTGTGGAGATGGAAGATATTAAGAGGGGTGGGGCCTCCCTTATCTCATACCAGTGTGTGGAAGAGGAACCTTTAAACCTCTCCTGAGATAAGACAACATTCCATGTGGAAAAGGCCTTAGAGTCTGTCACAATTTTGCCTCTTCAGCTGGCTTTTAAGTGCAAAGTGTGGTTCATGCACTCTCTAGTAGTTGTTAACAGGCTTATTCATAACAAAATCTCTTCAACAGTTGTCTGAGAAAATCAAATTATTTCACACATTATCTCTCCTTAGCAGCATGCATGCATTTATTTATTTGCTTCCAGGACGTACATTTGCAATGCAAATAGCAATATTGTTCTTAGGCACATTTGATGAGTCAATGCCACTGACTAGCTACAGAAATGCTGACATGAGGACCATTATCTTGTTAGGTAATCAATACTTAATTGGGTCCAAATGCTTTGCTGACAAAAATCTTAACTAGCAAAATTATGTCCTACATTAAATCACCCCATTCAAAAGGGAGGGAGAGAAGATAATATAGTATGGGCAAGTTCCCATTCAAGGAATAAAGCGCTATATACAAGGCTATTTACATTGGGATTTACATCAATATGTAAAGCATGTTAAAAGGAAGCAAAGGAGCATCTGGCAATCAGATTCAACCCCGGATTTGTCTCCCCACTCTTAAACACTTAAAATGCTTCCAAAATGGATTGGGGAAAGTGATTCTTTCCCCTCCTCAGCCTTCCCCCTCCCCTCTCTCCCCATTGCCCAGGGTACAAGGCAGCAGCAGCAACTCAAGCCCCGTTCGCCCACTCCACCTCCACAGCCACGATCCCCAGCAGGGGTTCCCTCTGAAAAAAGCACCCTGGCTGGCTGGCTCATTCTGCTGCTGCCACCGCCGCCACCTATGCACACACACTTAAACTTACACACATCTCCCAGTTCCTGTAGAAGCTTCACCCCTTTCCCTTTTTAAAGATCAAGGAAGGAGGGAAACAGCCAGAATTGCACAGGATTGCTCTTTCAATCTTTAGGCTTGTGTGGGTGGGAAAGGAAACATTGTTATCAGGTGTGAACTGGCTGAATTGTTACAATTAAACAGTCTGTTGTATAGGGGAATACTCTAGCATTCCCACAGCACTAAGGAAGAAACGTTTTAAAAGAAAAAGCGGAAAAAAACACTGGAAAATTCCAGTGTTTATTTATTCCATTTTTAAGCCAAATAATCCTCAAAATGCCCCTGAAACTGATTGGAAATGGGGATGAAGAGGATCCAAACCATTTTGAAACCAATTTAAAGTGGTAATGGGAACTCGCCTTATGATGCATTTCATTCATTAGATTTTTTGGGCTGTTCTGGCATGGTCTAGAGTTCAATTTGGAACCTGAGCTTTCAAATTTAACTGCAATATCCATCTTGAGAGGACTTGACTTCACAGCCGTCCTCTGAAGATGGATATAACAGATATATCCAAAAGCTCAAGTTCCAAACTGAGCTCTGGACCACATCAGATCAGAAAATCTAACAAAGGTTTTGATTAGATGCAATTTGTACGTACCAAGAATAAACATAGGAAAAGTTTTTAAAGAATTGTTACACTGAAAAGCAAGTACTGTATTTTCTGGCGTATAAGACTACTTTTTAACCCAGGAAAATCTTCTCAAAAGTCAGGGGTCGTCTTATACGCCGGGTGTTATCTTCTTATACGGCGAGTATATCCCAAACTCTATATTTTAACTGGAAAGTTGGGGGTCGTCTTATACTCCCAGTCGTCTTATACGCCGGAAAATACGGTACGGATCTTATATATTTTGAGAACGTACAGGAAAGGATTTTTTTTATACCTTCAAATTAGTTATACCTTTGTTTCTTCTTAATTATTAAATATACAATAATCCTGTCCTTTTTCATATAGGCAAAAATAAAGGGACAGAAACAAGTCTAAGTGTACTATTAAAAGGAAGGGCTAATGTAAAAATCTAAATAAATTAATTAGAGAAACAATACTATTTATGATTCCAAGTAAAAAGCCAATATGTTATACTAAGTACAAATGGAGCTCCAAAAAGAAACTGAGCCATAGGCCACAGTTACACCTTTAATTTTAAACCTTCTTCAGCCCAAATTCCAGCTCCATTGGTTACATCTTTAAACGCTAAGCTGGGTTTTTTCCTAGATTTTCCTCCCTCTCTTTGAGCTTTCCTTTATTTGGGCCAACACAGCATTAAGCTTTTAATCCCTTTCCAGGAGGCCACTGTCCCTGCTCACGCTGCTGCCCAGAAAATGATACGTTGGCAAGCCTCTGCTCTGATTCATGCCCCCAACCCCTCACCCTCACCATGCGCATCCTTCCTCCGCCCAGTTGTTATGATCTCATCCACAGTCCAAGCCATTTCTTGAACTACCACCACCTTCATTATTGCAGCAATAGGAATGGAGACCCAGCCAGGCATGGTTTAATGGGAACACTCTAATGGATCACTTTTATTTTAAAAAAGAGAGAGAGAGAGAAGACCACTGTGTAAAATGAGGAAAAGAATAGTCCCAGGATGCCAAGATGATATCCAGTACAAAGAATTAAGAATGTGCACAAATATTCAAAGACATTCAAAATTTGATCTAATTCATCCAAATTTTGACGTTCGAATTCAAATCGAATGTCCATAAATTTGAATTTAAACATTTGAACAAATTTTGAATTTTAAAATCTATTCATTCAAATTATTTGGACATTTGTATGTGTACGGGTTCATACACGATGCATACTTGCACATATACATCTTTCCCACATCTGTACGCACTTGTACAGGTCCATATGGGATAAAAACGGGTTGCATACGGGATAAATACAGGATGCATATGGATATGTACGGGTGCATATGGATGTGTATGGGATGTGTAACGATGAATAAGGGCACATACAAATGTTGTTGACATTCGTAAGTGCAAATTCAAACCAAAAATTCAAATAAATAAATTCAAATTTGCTTAATTCAAATCAAATTTGGGTAAATTTTAAAGATTCAAATCGAATTGAATTTTTGGATATTCGATTTGAATCGAATTGAATTCCAAAAATTGCATTCATGCACACTCCTACAAAGAATGCCTTTTGTTCCTGTGTCCAATTTGCAAAAGGAATTTGCATGAGATTTTCATACATATAATATGCAAATTTTGGTCCTTTTGCTGAGGAAAGGGGCTAGAGTTACCAAACGGATACAGAGTTACCTGCTGAAATTCTCCTAATTGTAGAACAGAAGGTTCAGGATAAGTTAGAAGCCACAAAGTGGCTCAACAGGCTCTTTGTTTGTTTGTTTGTGTTTATTTGTTTGTTTGTTTGTTTGTTTATATTACTCCCCTACCTTATGCCCTAAGACCTCCAGAGCCTAGGGACTATAACAGAGATCCTTTCACTTGCCCTTGCACCTTTAACTGCTAATACAGGAGACACTGTCAAAAGGGCCTCTCCCACAGGTCTGAGTGGGAGAACATGCTCCTTTAAATACTTTGGACTCCAATTGTTTACATCTTTAAAAGTCAAAGTTAGTACCAAAATGGCAATCAGTACAGTTCCTTTAAGACAGTCCTGGTGTGTATCTGTCCAAGGGTGCCTGTCAGCAGCTGGGCCCAGTGCCACAAACACAGTCAACTCCAAGAGTCTCTGTAGAAGCACCAGCAGCACAAACCCCACTAGTGAAGCTCACAAAGTGCACACACCTCCATGTTATAGTTTAACAAAGGGACCCATTTCAATAGTGCACCAATGATCTCCCTAGGACTCCAATGCTAGGAATCTTAGTTCCTAGCCATTAGAGAATCCAGAAATTGGCACCAAAGTTCATGCATTCTTTGGAACCAGCAGGAGGGGTGTCCCAGAACAGCTTTCCAAGTATTAAAAGCTTGTTCAGGGACAGTGCAGAAATTCCTACCACTGGAACTGGGTTCCATTCCTGCCACCATAGTGTGGACAGGCAATAGCAGCATGAGATGCTCAGCCCAATTTTGGAGTCTGGAAATATTT
Source organism: Aspidoscelis tigris stejnegeri (assembly GCA_023333525.1). NCBI lineage: Eukaryota > Metazoa > Chordata > Lepidosauria > Squamata > Teiidae > Aspidoscelis > Aspidoscelis tigris. The sequence continues at coordinate 35,726,703 of JALMGA010000001.1, forward strand.
TACCAGGTTCTGGAAATGGCCCACTTCCAGAGCAGTCCAGCATTAAACCGTGCCTACTCTGCAGCTTTGGAGCTCTATAGCTCCAGAAGAAGGGCAGAAACACGTGCCCATCCAATTGATGGGCATCAGTGCCTCTGCAGTGGCTCATTCCATTTCTGGCACAATCTGCAGGAAGCTGTCTTCACAGCACACAACACTGCGCACCATGCTGAAATTGCGTCCTCTCTTATGTTTAGTTGTTATTTTTTAAAAAAACTAGGTAATTAACATTGAAGGCTTCAGTGGGACTTCTGTTTATGTGAGTAAAACATTGTACATCTCATTTTGCCAAACAGATGCTAAATAAATACTGCAGCTATGAGAGAAACAAATAAATAGATGTCAAGGTCAAAATGAAACATGGCATATATGCATGATTGGTGTCTTGATGGTGTATAATCCCCCCACCCACACTATTTCTTTTAACACTGTGCAGATAAAACATAATTATCACATGTCACACTCTCTGAAACCAAACACTTCTTTTCTCTGGAAAATGGTAATCGAAAGACAAATATTTTCTTTTATCTTTACTGATGATTCAAGATGACTAGAGTGGATCAGATCAGCTTACTCTAGGACAATGAAGCTCACTAAATGAGTACTAAAAATGTGTACTCAAGTAGAAGAAGGCTGCTCTCCTGAGACCAAACCAAAGGAAAGGAAAGGTAACACGAGTTTGGCAGAGGAATTTGGAGGAATAAGTGCTCTGGTAAGTTTTTGGGATGGATATTCTGAATTTTGGAGAGTTTATTGGGCATTTGGTGTGTGACTAGTTTAACTGCTAGAAGGGGCTGGTTTCTTAAGCTAGCCTGATGGTGCCTTTCCACACTTGACTTCATAGTGAAGGCAAGGGAAACTCCTGGACAGTGCATCTACACCTCACTGAACTATTTCTTAACTAGAAATGGCTCTGCACATCCAGAAGCATCCCCAACTGACATTCACAGAACACTTCAGATTCATCATATGTCAGGGAGTGAAGAAGAAGCTGCAACCTTCTGTGGCCTGTCGTTTTGTCCTATATTACATACACTGTGTGTTTACTATGTTTAATTCATCATGACCTGATCTGAGATCCAAAATCCACACTCAAAATGTGTCAGTTATTATTGCATTTGAATTCGGGTCAAATCGAATATTCAAAAATTCAATTTGATTCAAATGTTTAAAATCCAAATGTCCAAAAATCCAATTTGTATCCATAACATTCAAATCCGTACGTTTGAATATTAGATTCGTATTTAAAGATACAAATGTTGGCAACATTTGTATCTGTTATATGTATCTGTGCACATTCTGTATGCATCCCATTTTATCCCATATGCATCCCGTTTCCATCCTGCATTATAAGTACAAATATGCATAATATTTGCACAGATACGTATGTAATACATACGAATCCATACATTCAAATCATTCAAATATTTGAACAAATGTTTAGGAAAGTCCGAAATCTGTTCAAATGTCTAGATTCAAATGTTATTAAATCCGATTCGAATTTGAATGTTAATATTTGTGGGATTTGAATCGGATTTTTGAATTTTCAAATATTCATGCACATCCCTAGTGTAGGATGCTCACAACTGCTCCAGATTCAGATGCTATTGAGAATTTTTGAATATTCATGCACATCCCTATCCACTGGTAGCAATTCTAACCTAATACAGTTTTGAACTACAAAGGATGCACTGGGCCCTACTCTAGATATCCTGGAATAGGGGCCTGCTATGCACGCCCTGGTTCAGACAATGGGCAAACCCTGCCAGCTCTTGTAACCTTTAGGTTGCTATCCACTAGGAATCTCACCTGATTCTTGCCTGTTTTCTTGGCTTCTGGTGATAACCCTAGGCCTTTTCGCACGAGGGGTTTTCAAATGCATGGAGAGCATGTTGGGATGCAGCATTTGCCCTTGCGGGGTGGCCAGATCCATTCCAGGCCGCCCCCAAGCGTCCCAACGTGGTCTCCACGCGTTCGAGTTTCAGAGCACTAAAAAGTGCTCTGAAACTGTCTCAGTGCATTCCACGTGTTACAAACTGTCTCAGAGAGAAAGCATTCACACACTCTCTCTCTGTGACAGCTTGGCCCCTCCCCCGGGCTGCTCCCATTGGCTCCTATGGACCCAGTGTGGGCAGCCCGTGCGCCTTCTTTCCCTGGGTTCCTGCTCACTCCCAAACCCCAGATCAGGCTCCAGGGGTGGGCAGGAACCCCAGCCAACACCCACCCAACCCACCCTGGGTCATGCGTGTACGTGAACGGGCCTTGCCTTCTCTCCCTGGCCTGATTCTGCTAGAATAGGCCAAGCCATTCTGAGCATGCTCGAGGGGGTGGCCCCTCATTGGCCAGGCACCCCCACATGCTCAGATGGCCAGTTGTGGCCAGGCGGGTGCCCAGCCAATGAGGGGCCACCCCCTCGAGCATGCTCAGAATGGCCTGGCCTATTCTAGCAGAATTGAGCTGGGAAGAAAAGGTAAGGCTCATTCACACATGCACGCGTGACCCTGGGGGGGGAGGCTGTTGGCTGAGGTTCCTGCCTGCCCCTGGAGCCCGATCTGGGGTTCGGGAGCAAACAGGAACCCAGGGAAAGAAGGCGCCTGGGCTGCCCACACTGGGTCAGTATGAGCCTATGGGAGCAGCCCGGGGAAGGGTCTTCCCCCCAAATGGGTTGAGAACACTTTCCTGTTTGCACTGGCAGGTAAGGGAACTGTTCTCAAAGCATTCCTTACCTGCCCTCATGCAAATGGGAAAGTGTTCTCAACCCATTCGGGGGGAAGCGTTCTGAGGCGTCTTCGCCTTTGTTCGAAAACACCTCCATTTTCCTCATCCTATTTTCTACCACTGTAGTTTAAGTCAATTTTCTTCCTCAGCTGTGATTAGATGATTGTATATTATGCTAGCCTGTCTTTCTTATTGCATGATATATATTCTTAAATGTTTTTTATTTGATTTGTTAGCTACCCTGAGAATAGTGATAGTGAAGTCTGGGTTATAAATCTTAAAGATGAAATATACTAAATCACTAAAGTCTGCAGTTTGTAACACTCTTACAAATGAGTGCCGAAGGTGCTCCGCACATTTGATTAGGAAAGTACTCATCAAACCGCTGCTGCCATCAGGAATGTTCACATTTATAGCTGTTAGCCTTCCTAAAGGTCTTATTTCTCCCGTCTGTTTCTAGCACAAGCATTGCATATATTTCCTCCTCAGTTCATTTCAAATAAATGAACACATTTTCTGTCCTGCTTCCCACCCACCACCTCAGCAATGTGATGTGATTGGGCATTGAGTTTTGTCAGTCACTAAGTTGTTATTTTATTCAGCACCTCAAAATGCACTTGGGGAAGACACCAAAACTCTAACCTGTTTGGGGGTAAAAACACTTTCTGGCTGGATTTAATCCACTTTTCAGAAAACCTATCTTTAGGTTAAGAATATGGTTTATCATTTTGCCCGTGTGTTGTCTTCACTCCAAGGGCTGATAAAAGTTGGATTAAAGCTTAGATGTATCTGAACCCTAAGTATAGTACCATGTTTTGCTCATATGCACTTAAAAAATGTGGTTGCCTGGCCTTATATATTGAACAGTCCTCTTTACAGCATAGTTTTAGTCTTTCTCAGGAAATAGCCAAGCAGAATTTCTTGTGCCCCAGCTCTCCTGCTCATACTCGTTGTAATTCTTAGAATTTAATATAACTATGTTATAAATCTGGGTAATGCAGACTTTCTTGGGAAATAAATACTGGAAAAGTGAATACTTCTGTGGAGAAAAGACAAATTGCTCAAATGTCCTTTCAAAATTAAAACTAAAAATAGCCATAGATTACTGGCCAAATTTATCAAGTTGCCATTTATAATTATTTTGCCACCTTTTCTATGTGATCCTTACAGCTGTAAATGTTATTTGCTTGAAAACTGCATATTAGTTATAAGAGGGTATGTTGGTTTATTACATATGCAGCAAGGGGTCACAATAAAGACAGACAGCATTGAAGTCATTTTTTAAATTAAAAATTCATCAGCCCATTTTGTATGAAGGGGCCTGCAGGCTCTTGGCCGAGCTCTCAGGGGCAAATATATATTCTGACTTTCCCACTAAACGCAAACTCCAAAGTGAGAGCGCAGAACTTTCCTTCATAATTATGTTTTTATATATCTAATATGACTTGGACAGTTTTTATTGTTTGTACATCACATTGAGATTATATTTTGATGGGAAGTGGTATATAAATATTTTAAATAAACTGAATAAATAAATCTCTACCAAGAAATGGGGAGCCTTTTCGCACTTACCTTATAGATGCACATGGGGGACATTTCCGCAAGGTGCACCCACGCCGTGTGGGGCTGTCTCTTCACTAGAAATGGCTCCATGTATTCCAGAGCATCCTCTGCACATATAGACATGGAGCAGTTAAAACTACTCCACACCTACACTTATCAGCAGGCCTAGCACAGCCCTGCATGTGGCATCTGCACCTCTTCCAGGTAGAAGAGGTACAAGGAGAGCATGTGACTGGTGGTGCAGGTGTGATTACCACACCGCATTGCCTGGTTGCCCAGCCAGTGAGCAAAGCCTGAAATTCTTTCCTTGCACATATATGCACAGAGTCCTGTGGCAGTGCCATGGTCCCAGTTCCTGGAGCTTAAAAGTCCCTTTAATTGTTATACATACAAAGGGTAAAAGGACAGCAATGACAGCCAGCAAACATTTCCCCTCCTTTAGATGACAGATTGGTGCTCTGTACAGCAAAAGCCAGGACTGGCTGATGGTGATTATTCTAGACTCTCCTTTTCAACCTTCATCTTTTTTCACTGAAGCAAAAGAAATTATTATAAGAGAAGGAAAGTCAGCTGATGCCTTGGAAATCTTTCTTATCTAACAAATCACCATATGGTTTCAAAACTATTATTTGAGTTCCTATTGTCAAAAAGGGGATACCTGCAAAGAAAAGTTAAGGATTTAATTATTTGTAACCTAGCGCACCCATTATGGATTTTATGAATGCTCACAGGCGGAAACCCAAGTTCAATTTTTGTGGGGTATAAAAGTAGCCTTATTTTATTTTTCCCGTGAAGTTCACTCCAAGAGCAAAAGACAGTCACTCACATTAAAATCATCCTGTTCTTAAGTCTGTATTTATAGCACTGTTTATAGAAAATGGTCACTTGTTGTATGTGTTGGATTTCCTGCAATTCATTCCTTCTCCTCTGCCCCCTCTGTCTGTTTTGACTCAGGACAAATCTCGAAAGGCTGGCAAGTGATGGAGGACCCATTTCAGCAGTGCACAAGGAAGTGCCACCGGAAATGGGACCAAAGTCTGAGTGTGCTGAAGAGGGCTCTCCTGGAAACTCTGAGGGCCAGGAATAAAAAGCTCCTGGCCTCTAGATACTGACTGCTAGCTCCAAGGACTGGGCAGTTGCTATGGCTGGACTGGCACAGACTTCCTGCTATGTAAATGGCTCTTAACCCTAATTAGGGCTAGTCCGGCCAAGCATGGGCCAAACTGTCTTTCCCACACTGTGCAAAAGTGGGGTCAGTTAGCCTTTGCTGATAGAAAAATGAATGGATTAATGATGTTCTTCTATCAGTTTCTACTTATACTGGCAGGCTTATACTGAAGAATGCATAACAATGCACTCTATTGTAAGATAAACAAGGACTTGTGTAAGGAAACGGTTGTAAAAAAAAATGAGAGTCAGTGTAGCGTAGTGGTCAGAATGTTAGGCCAAAACCTAGACGCCCTTCAAGCACGGAAGCACCCTCAGATAACTTTGTGTTAGTGAGAGCCTCACAGGATTACTGTGAATAAAAAATGGAGTGAAAGGAGTGAAATGGACCTCTTTGCTTGAAAAATGGGATAAAAATGCCAAAAATATCACATAAATATGCAGTATTTATTAGCTTCATCCACACAGAAAGGAAGGTAGGCTCCCAGGAAGTGTCCCTGCTGGCCCAATCACCTCAAGAGCCACACTGCCTGTGAACTCTAAAGAGCAAATCTCAAGGTGGGAAGGACAGTGAAATCCACTTTCCCCCACATAGCTGGTACCATTTCCACACTAGCAAGTCCTCCAGTGGACCAGAAAAATGGCTGAAAGTTGGTCATTTTCATTTTATGGGAAGACTTGCCAGCATGGAACCAAGTGACCTGTGAGAGAGATTCACCTCATGTTCTGAGTTCCATGCTGGGGTAAACAGTATATGTATGGCACACCATTCGCCCCAGCAAGAGGACCCATACATCCTGGCCTGGATCTCAGCCTTTCTAAGATCCATGTACATGGAATCTAAAGGCCTTTTTTCACCTTTGCCTGGTGCAAATGCTAGCAATGAACTAGGATTCATCAGGTGTTCATGCCCTGCAGTGCCAAATGCATCCAAAACTGATCCAGCATTTCCCCAAGCACTGGATAAATACAATCACTGGGATGGCCTCGCTGCAGCAATGGGCATGTATGTTTCCATAGCTGTGGTGACTGTATGGCTGCACAGCCCTACTCTGCCCCAGGTTCTGTTCACCTGGAAAAGGTGTGAAAAGAACCATGCCAGGATGTAGAGCATATTTTTTTCTTCCAACTATATGCATGGGGGACGATCCAGTATGCACAGAGCCACTTCTAGGATAGAAGCAACTGTTTGAAATGCACATTTTCCATGTGGGAGCAGCCTCTGCCTGTCCCACCAGAGATAGTGTCTAGAGACAGGATCTTATCATGAGACGTCCAACTGTAATTAGAAGCTGTAGCCCACAGCTGCACTTTAAAGTAAACAGCTAAAATACATGAGTAAATTGGCATGTCTTCTTTCCTAAGAAAGCCCCACTGAATCATCACTAGTGCAATATGTTATTAATTGTAGCAAGATTTAGCCAGGACTCTGTGTTTCAGTATGCACTGGGCAATTGCACACAAATGCAACACACCATCAAATTCTTTTATAATTATCAATACCGAGCATGTTAAGGGCCTTAAGTGGTACACAAAGCTTGCTACAGCACTGGGAGGTACAGGATTCCCTTCTTTCAACTCAGAGTAAGAAGACTGAGACAATACTGCTATAATCATATGGCTGAGCGTGACTAACAACATAGTACTTTGAGATTGTTATGTGCTCCCTTCCCCTGATAGGCTCAAATAACACAGCATAAAGCTCTAGTTAAAAGGCATTATCTTGAAACTGCAATAAATCCGAAGATTGCAAAAGAACTCTGTCAAAGGTGATTTTTTTTTTTTAGATGGTTCTCTCATCTCCTCCCCATGTGGATTTTTTCCTTTAAAAATGATAAAATTTGGGCCTCTCATATATTAGCTCTGGTCAGGAATGGTTTTCAAAAACCTTTTGTCATCCTTGCTCCAATTCTTCTCTTTGAACTACTTTCAGGGTAGTTCATGCCACTGTTGTGCTTGCTGCCTGAAGTACAGTATGGAGGCATACACAACAGCAGGAGTGACTATAGCTCAACAGTAGAGCATATGATTGAATGTGGAAGGACACAGTTTCCTGGCATCTCCCAAGATGCTTCTGTATCCTTGTACATAAACCTGTATGGATGAACCTATACAGTTATCAAGAACTGAGCTGAATTCAAGGATGCCTAATACTCAGCATCAGCCCACAGAATAGTTACACAACAGTTCTGAGAACTTTGGCAGTAGGCCTATGCACACCACAGCCTCTAGTGCATGATTAGTGAACTAGGGATGTACACAAATATAACATTTGTTATTCATATGAATGTGGGCATTGTAAATGAACAGAATGTCCAGACATTCGTACATTATACAAATGTACATTATACTAACGTCCTAAACATTTGAACAAATAGTTTGGACATTTGTTTAACAATACAGATACATACGCATCCTGTGCGCATCTGTACGCATCTAGTACATATCCGTATGGATACGTATGGAATGAATACAGGATATGTACAAACACGTATGATCAAATACCTATCGAATATTCAAACAAATGTACATGAATACAGTACATTTGTATCGAATCAGATGTTCAGACATTCAAAATTGCACATTCATACGAAAACAGATGTTGGGACATTTGATTCATTACAAGTGAAATGTTGAAAATTGTATTTGTGCACAACCCTGTAGTGGACCTCTGGTGAAGAGCATATGCACAACAGAGTAGGCTGTTACAACCTCCAAGTGTGCCTGCCATCACCAGAAGTTCACTAATTGTTGATTAGGTGTGAAGCATGAAATCGTGCTCCTCACATTAACCAACGTTAACCAGAGACTTACCTTAAGCATCTGGGCAGCAACCATTCACTCTTCTTCTGGCACTTCAGGGTAATTTGAGGTGCTGCGCAAGTGCGCTGGCACCTCAGACAACCATAGACATGACTGGGTATGTGCAGAGCATCCGTATCATCAAGGCAACAGCACTGATGCACGCATAGTCACGGAGGGCACCACAGCTGAAATGACAGCGCCCAGAGTGGGACCAGGCCCCGGATCATATAAGGTAAGTATTTGATCACAGGTGGAGGGGATGGCCAAAGTTGACTAGGGCTTCAGGTGCAAGTGCTAGTCAATGCTGGTTAATCGCGCTCCTTTCCCATCCAGCAGACAGGAAGGGAAGTACAAAAATGCGCAGTGTCTGAACAGTGCCTGTATGGCACTTTGAATGCACAATGAGGGGGCAGTGTTGGTACAACACTGAATAGATACTATGCTCTTCCCCCACTGTGCTGTCATAAGCACCACTATGGCTGTGCAGAAGCAGAATGGTTTAAAGAGCTCCCAGATTTCAAAGGCCAGTGTTAGAAATCGACAGTGGAAAGTTGAGGCATGCAGCCAGCACCTTCCATATTAAGAACAGCACTGTAGCACTATTCTTTTAATGCAACACTAGGGTTGTGGCACTTTCCTTCTTCTTGTGCAGATCTTCAGTCTGATTGAAAACCTCTCTTTGGGTATGATAACAGACACAAAAGTGGCCATTTCTGAGGTGCATTTGAGGCTCTTGGGGGAGATGAAAAATATAAAATAAATACATATCCCAGCCCCAAGCCTTTGTTTGTGCATCCTTTCTGCTCATGTGAAAATATTTCTCTTGGAGTGAAAGGAGTTAAGAGTCAGCTGGGATGGGAGACTACAAAGGCTCCAAGCCAACCTCAGCCTGCTGCCACCACCAACCAGTTGGGACCTGGTCACACCTACATTTTAATCCGGCTCCAGGCCACTTTCAGAGTGAGAAAATGCACTAGCAAAATGACAAGCTGTTTGGTCCTGGCTTTATCTAAGACAGAAAATTAGAGACCTTTGGGTATAGGGCGAGATAGAAATATAAATAATAAATAAATAAAATAAAAAATCTATCTTTGAGTTAGAAAACATGGAAGGAAAATGATAAATCACCTTGCTGATATGCCCTTCCACTCTGAAAGTGGACTGAAGCTGGATTAAACCTGGGTGTGAACGCAGCCTATAGGAAGTGAAAAAGGAGGTGATGACAAGGAAAGGAAGGTAGATCACCTGTTTCTTACTGTATTACTTTTTTCCTTATCCACCAATTGGACAATCCCAGGAAAGAAATACTGTGTGATCACATCTTCCTTCCTCAGAAAGGTATAATTCTAGACCTCTTCCCAGAGATTTATCAGTATACTGCATTATCAAGAACTCCCCCGATTTCACCCTCAGGACCAAAATTTGTAATCATACTTGATTATTATTATTTTATCAGCAATAATGAGAGATAGAAGTGAAAATAAATGTCTGGCAAATTAACGGCTTGCTTTCATAAGCATTATTCAGAACATGCTTTCCAGTCCCCTTTGTAGTGACATGGTACGTCAATGTGATTAATAGCTATTGAATGGTCATATAAATAACCAGGGTGTCATGTGAAGATAAAGCACATTTGGCTGTAAGTTGAAAAACAAATTAAATATCTTCTGCTTGATACAGTTTTCAAGCAATTAATAAGCCACTTGTATTTCACTCTTTTTAAGTACAGACAAGTAGAAGACAGAAAGCAGATTCATCAGATTCTAAACATTACTCATTTGTCTTGGAGGAATGATTGCACAAACATGGTTCCTTTCCCAGTGCAATGTTGGCAGAAGGTCTTAATTTGAGGCACCGTACATGAAGCCTCAGCATCCATTGACACTGCCAGGATCCACTCTTGGAAAATATTTATAAAATAGATCAAAATCTGGGACCCATCTCAGTCCAGCAGGGTGTTGTTGTTTTTTAATGGATTTGTTAGATCTCATATAAATATTCAAGTTAAGCCAAACCTGGGGTTTGGATGTTTGGATATTGCGTGTCAGACTTTACATGGAGCTTGACTTTTGAATGTAAAACACATTGCTGTCTCTTTTGTAGTTGTCAGTTGCCAGTCAAAGAAATGACATAGGCTTAATCAGTTTCTAATTTAATTAAGCCTATACAATGCCTGGAATCTCTCTTAAGAATGTTTCAATCTGATGATGTTGCTTTAAAGTCATGACAGCTTTTTCTTCTCCCTTTCCCACCCTTCCCATTTTAGTTAATATTTTAGCTGATCAACAGTTTGAGTGAACATTAATGTTTGCTCATTAGTTGATGGTAGTTTGATTGAACTTAATAAGGTCCACTGTTAATTTCCAATTGCTTTCCTTACCAGTACACCAGAACTGGCTAGCTATACATTTTGTTTGTTGAAGAAAATGACCTGTAGGACACATACTGTGAAACAGTTAACTCCTGCATGGTTGTAATGAGACCTTGTCACATGATAAATTCAAATATTCTGGACCCCAAACTACCCACTGATACAGCTGTGAGCAGCAGAGATGTGGACAGTCTAAGGACATAAGTGCCACCTTGACTTTAAACCTTCTTCTGTCCATCTTTAGGTCTTCACACCTTTTCATTTCTATCCATTTTACTCGTGGACGTTCCATTCAAGAAAGTCCAGATTGTGGAAAAGTCCACAAATAAAATGGATAGAAATGAAAAGATGTGAGGAGTCAGACTTGAAGATGCACCGAGGAAGGTTTAAAGTGAAAGTGTGGCCATGGCCCGAATGTAAGAGCTCAGTTGACACTGAGCCAAACCTCCATAGCACTAAGCTGGTTTGCTAAGGTAGCCAGCCAGATCAAGCCCAGCTTGTCCAGTTCACCCCAAAGTGTGGGAGGAGTGCTGGCTACTTCATGTGGAGGCTGTAAAGGTCCAACCATGACTATAAAAGTGCCACAGTCTTGGCTGTAAAGGGCATCGAGGGATATTTTGAGGCATCGTCAGGCTAAGGATGCTTTTGCGCTAGGACAGGAAAGATGCGTTAGAAATTAACATTAACTAGTGCTTGCACTTGTGAGCACTAGCCAACGATAGCCTCCCTCCCCTATGTTTGATCTTAAGCTTGGCATTTGCATCACTGTGCATGTGCTAGCACTGTCACTACGGTGATGCTGATGGACTGGAATTGGTAGGCCACTGTGCGGAAGATGCCTCCTCTTGTGGTCCTAATGGGGTCTTCCGTGGGGAAGAGTGTTGCAGGATCCATTCCACATTGGGCTCCTAATGGGGTCTTCAGGCCCCATGCAGAAACATCCTAAAACACTTAGGCATGCAGAAGGCACAATTCATATTTCAAACTACCAGGGGACCCATTTCAGTGGTGCACTAAAGTGCACTGCCAAAATTGGTCTCCTAGTGGCTCTGAAGATACAAACATTTGTTCCTAGTCCTTTGGAGTGTTTGGGCCTTAGCATGCTTTGAGGGCAGTGCAGAGATGGGTTGGCAGAAGGCAGTGTTCTAGACTATGCCTGGCTGTGGTCCAACCAGCAAGCCTCACTGCTTCAGACCCATTGGTTCAGACCACAACCTTTCAGTTTAGAGAGGCCTAAAATTTAATCAAAGTCCCCATTATAATTTGTTCTTAGTTATTAAATACATCTCTGCCATTATTTGATCTGAACAAGCATGGTAACGATGCAGAAATACTCTGCATACATCAATTTACTATACATAAAAATAAGGGACAAAATCTCATAGAGAAGCGAAGAGAATGGACTAACTTTCCCAAGACAGTATAGTGTTTGGTTATATATAATGGCTGCATGAAAGCACTGTAAGCAGGAGAAAAAATCTGAATGTGAATTTTGTTAAATAAACACATAGCTGCTGTGGTGGGGGTATTTGATCTTGTCTCCTTGCTAACCAATGCATTTTCTTTATATTACAAAGAGTATTTCAAAAAGATGCACATGAGTTTTTGAAAAGGTCAAGCATACAATGGCCTTAATCATTACAATTCAAGGAGCATTAAGGATGAAACCATGCTCTCTGAAAATGCTAATTAGAAAACCTCCCCTTTCTCTAGAGAAACAGCTGATGGAGTCAGCAAGGGCAAAAAGTGTGAATTCATTTAAACCCTGTATTTATAAATGTAAGAATTCTACTGTTAGCTCAGAAATGTGATCTTTGTTCTGTGGATAAATATTGCCAAGTGGGTTTAAAGGCTTGCCAAAGAAGTGAAAACAGTAGGGACTTGAAAGGTAACTAAATTTATCAGTATGATCAGCAGCCTAAAAGCTCAAGAGGTCTTTCGTCCTAAACTCTTCCTTTGTAATAGGCAGCTGCTTCGATTTATGAAAGAAAGGCTCTCCTTCCAAACCTAGGAGTACAGGAAGTTCAAGGAATTTTACATGCTGCTGAATGGATAATATTTTGATTAAGCTGTGAATTGATTCCACTTGTGTTTCAAATTTGCCAGGATTTTCCAATTTGAGTGTGTATTCAAATGGAAGGATGCTCTCTTGAAAGCAGAGGAAAGGTACAGGAATTTGGCAGAGGAATTTGAAGGAATAACAGCTGGTGTTCTGGTTAGGTTGCATCCAGATAGGATGAAAATAGCAACATTGAGGTAGGGATGCGCACAAATGGTTTTTTAAAATTTGATTCATATCAAATCAAATTTAAGAAAATTCATATTCATTCAAATAGATCCCCTTTGAATGTGTCAGGATTCTATTCTATATGAATGCATTCGTACAAATAAGTGTGAATATCCAATACGAACACGTACATATCCCATACATGCCCAATACATATCTGATACGTATCCATACATATCTAGTACTTATCCGATACATATCCACTCTGAAAGCATCAAATCCGCCCTGAATCCACTTTGAATCTGCACCTCTTCCAGTGCTCCGGGATTGTCTAGCACGCTGGCACCTGCGACAACCATAGACCTGACTGCACCTGTGCAGAGTGTTAGGGTCATCGTGGCGACAGTGCTGACACAGTCACAGAGGGTGCCACAACCAAACAGGCAGTGCCCTGAAGATGACCGTCCCAGGATTGGTCACAGGCAAGTAACCGATCACTCAGGCCATGGACTATAGTTACCTAGTGCTCGCAAGTGCAAGCACTAGGTAATGTTGGGTGATTACATTCCTTTCCCAGCCAGCAGACAGGAAGGGAAGTGCAAAATCACCCCTGGTTTCCAGCAAAAATGGCTGATTCTAAGGACCGTTTCTGTTCAGGTATAAAAGCATCCTGGATGTAAAGTTCGTAACTATGAGAAGGGTCCTCTTTAACAGTACGTTTTCAGGGTTACAAGTGATTGTGAATCACACAGCATTTGTTCACCCCCATGCCTCCTGCCCCAGTGGTTGTTTCACATAGAGCTCATGCACGACACAACAGTTCTGGGCTACATGCTGCCTCCAAGGGGATGCAGTGTGAGGTCAAGATCATCCCCTATCTGCTTATGATATCAGTTTGTGTTGCTCACAACATGCTTTTATTTAGCCACCTAGTTTTCCCAGAGTCATTTAATTAAAAATGCATCCGATATCCACAACGTGAAATTTATTCAGAGTTGCCAAGAATTAATCCTCTGATGGATGTACTTCCGAACATCCACTTAACTACCTTTCTTGGGATCCTTAAAAAAAAAAAAACTCAGAAGAAAGGATCCCACAGCTGACAGAGATTTGAGAAAACACTGAATAATACAGGAGAAAGTAATAATAGTGGGTACTGTTAAGTGACTTCATCACTCTTTGTACTGAAAAAATTACTATTTTCTTATACCATTATGATATAGCGGTGTAATAATACTTTTGCGACATCACACATTCTTTGTTGATCTCATAGAGTCCAAACTGAAAAAATAATGGATGAGCTAAGAGTGTCAAATCACAAGGAAACTGGGACTTGTCTCTTAAGCAATTATCTCATGAAAGGATAATGTGTTAAATATACTGTGGATGAGTGCTTTCTCTGAGTAATTCCAACAGGCACATGTCTACACGTGTCACTTTCAAGATAGATGGGGAAAGGTCATCCAAGCTGTCTTCAACACAGAGGGGAATGATATAGAACCAGCAGGCATCCAAAGTATTTTTTTAAATTATTTTTATTATTGTTCTATTACAAAAGAAAAGATAATAACAAGCATGAAGCACACTTCTTATATGAGTATATTTGATTCTTCCTTTCCTTCCTCCCTTTGTTCCATCCCATCCTTCCCTTCATGTCCCCCTCCCAGTAATGTGGGAGTTCAAAAAGTACTTCACAGTACATAGAGTGCTACGAGTGTAGCCTTCTACTTTGTGGTGATTCTTGACAGTGCTCTACTGAGAACAAAAATAAAATGTTATTGAATACACCGCTGGCTGGTCGCTGAGAGTTGTAGCACAAGAAAAAAAGCAAAGGACAATGCAAACATAAAAAGGACAATAGAAGAGTACAAGGCCAATCTAGTGTGTACTTCTGTGTGAGTTTGGGAAAAGAGGCAGCTTAGCCTAATAAGTACCCAAGGGAAACCCTAAACCATACAGATTTCACCAGCCACAAAGCAAGACTTGAAATCTTAGGGTGCTTCCGCACTGACCTCCGAAAACTGGATCTATTTAGATCCGGATTTTGGAAATCCGTGGTAAGTAGATCCGGATCTAGTAGATCCGGATCTACTACCACAACTTCTGTCTGCACCCACAAGGATGGGATGGAATTAGATCCAGATTTGAGGTGGGTGCATGTCCACACTGCAAAAGGGTCCCTAACTGGGCCCTCCCCCAGCCCACCATGATTGGCTCCTCTGGTGCCGAGCATGGCGAGCAGGGGGACCCCTATCTCAGGGCTCCCCCTCACCCCAGAAGCTACAGATCATGGCTTCTGGAGCCAGGGGGGGCTTCCCCTCTCCCCTTAGCCCACCCTGGGGAAAGCGCAAGCGATCCCCTCCTTACCTTAACACAGCCAGGCCAATTCTGGCTGTGAGGTCCCACTTCACTTTGCGCCTGTGTCTGGCATGCCTCCTGATTGGCCAGGGCTGCACACCCGCGCACACCCTGAAGCCAATCAGTAACTCAAATACCACCCTTCCTGCAGTGTTCCTAAAACTCCTGTAGGAAGCATTCCAGAGATTCACACTGTACCACATGAATCTGCTGCAGAAGGACCAGAATGGTTGTCTGCTGTCAGCTCCTCTGCCAATTACTGAAGAAGAAGAAGAAGAAGAAGAAGAAGAAGAAGAAGAAGAAGAAGAAGAAGAAGAAGAAGAAGAAGAAGAATTGGCTTTTCTGCCCCGCTTTTCTCACCCATTGAAGGGGACTCAAAGCAGCTGACAAAGCTTTTCCATTCTCCCAACAACAGGACACCCTGTGAGGTGGGTGGGGCTGTGAGAGCTCAGATGAGAGCTGTGACTAGCCCAAGGTATGGATGTGCAAGAATATTCAAAATATTCATTATTCAATAGAATCCAGCCAAATTCGGGCATTCAGATTCGAACTGAATGTCCAGACATTTGTTTTTTAATATCTAAATGAATACGAATATTTCGAATCATTCATTCGAATAATTTGGACATTTGTATGTGTACATATATATATATACGCATTACATAGGCATCCATGCGCATCTTATTTATATCCATACACATCCGTGCGGATACATACGGGATGAAAGTGGGATGCATACAGATCTGTACAAATGCATACAAATGTTGTCGACTTTTGTATCATCAAATTCATATCAAATAATCATATGAATCAGTTTGAATTTTAATACATTCATTTTTTCTCTATCTTTATGAATTCGGGCATTCGAATATTTGATTTGAATCAAATCAAATGTCGAAAAGTGCATTCGTGCACACCCGTAGCCCCAAGGTCATCCAGCCGATATTTCCAGATAAGAGTCCGGTTCCCTAACCACTGGATCAAACTGACTATGAAGTGTGGAATGTGATAAGTTATATGGTAAAGGTTTCTATCGTTTTATGCCCTTTGGGATCAGTTAACAATCTTCCAAAGTTACAATTCCATTTCAGTTGTGTGTGTGTGCGTGCAAGCACATGAGCACATTTCTTTCACATTTGTGTGACAACACTGAGCTACACAGAGTAACAATCCCCACATTCTGTGTAGGAAAGCCAAAGCTGTTCCTAGATACACGAAAAACGAGCATGGGAATTTTCCAACTGTAGAGGTCTCTGAAGAATATTTTAAGGAATGTTTTATTCCTTTTATTTCCCTCCCCCATATAATATACAAAGAAACATACAAAGGTAAAAATTGTATTACATTATGAAACTCAAAAAACAAATCAGTACATATTTGCTCCTTCCCTCTAAACATTCTTAAATTAATCTCTCCCAAATGAACCCATACTGTGAACCCATTCCATTTGAACAGTAATGGCTTTTAAGGAGAAACCTAATGCAATTCCCCTATTGAATAAACAAAGGAAGTGGTAGTGCTTTTCAGGTCTCTGATCCCTTTTATTCTTTAAAATCTAATCCTTGTAGAATAAGGAGGCAAGAGGAGGCCAACCGATAAAAAGTAGTCTGGTTTTTTGTTTGTTTTTTAAACTACAGTAAAGATTATTTTTCTTTCCACTTTAATTTCTAACACCTTCTGCTCCAGTTCTACCAGCTAAACAACAGACCCATCTCTGTCCCACGGGTTTCAACACTAGCCCTAGCCCTTTCACAATTCAGTTTAAAAAATATTTAGAATGAAGGAACACAAGTACAAAACGAATGTGGGTGGGTGGGTGGGTGGGTGTGCTCCTGTCTCATCCATGAGTGGTTTCTTCCAGCAGCCCACTTGCCATCAGATTGTTGATCCAGGTTACACAGAGCTTGTTGATCCAGGTTACGTCCAAGGCAGCCTGACTATTTTTCTTCCTCTCATAGCCGAGGTAGGGTGGCTGGGTGAAGTTTATTTATTTATTTATTATTTATTTATTTACATTTCTATCCCACCCATACCTGAAGGTCTCTGGGCGGGTTACAACAGGTAAAAATAAATTAAAACAAGATACAAATTGAGAGCAGATACAGAATTAAAATGAAATACAAATAAAACAAGATGCACACTTAAAAACATCTTAAGATTCAACAAATTGTTAGGAGTCTTGCCTAAGGATCCTTACTGAAGGATTGTTCCAGCTGGGATTTGAACTGGCATCCTACATGGTAGCTGCATGGTAAACTGCATGCTTAACTACTGCACTATCCTGCTACTTCTGCACTGTCTAGTACTGGATAGGACTAGGACTGGATAGCACCAGACCTGGACATGATCCATGCATATTGGATCTACCAGAAGAGATGGTGACAGCAACCAGCCTGGATAGATTTAAGAAAGGATTGGATAAATTCATGGAGGACAGATGTATCAATGGCTACTAGAATGGATGCCTAGATACTATCTCTAGGTTGGAGAAACAGGAAGCTTCCCCTAAGTGGGATAACCCCTTCCCAGATCAATCCAGCCATGGACTGCTAAAAAGCAGCCCACAATCTGCCCAGAAGCAGCCGGACCACTCCTTGGGGGAGGTGGTTTTACAAGTTCTTCGAGGTGCAATGCAATGAGTGGATGTGGCAGTTATGCATAGCTGCCAGATTGCCATTACAACATCCAGCCTCTCCAAATGTAGCTTTAGAAGTTGCCTTCATGATCCAGGCAACCCCAGGCTCTCTGTTCACATTTAACATGGCAGATATGGGGCTAGTTTAGCACTGGTAAGTGTGAATGGTCACATACCAGGTGAGGAAGTGTGAGCAGACTCACTGATCTAACAGCACAAGAATAAACACTGGATGCAAGATCAACAGAAGCAGGGGTCTAACATACCAGGAGGGCTCTAGATGCAGAATGTGCAAAGAGACCTCTGAGACAGTCCAGCACAGAGGGTGGTGCAAAATGCTGGCACAAAAAGCACACACAGAATGCCACAACCAAATTGCAGGAATTCTGAATAATAATATCTAGATTAGAGGTTGGACATGACAAAGCCTAATGAGAAACTCCACAAGTGGCTGTGAGCAAGAGAGCCAAGATCCTGTGGGACTTCCATATCCAGACCAACAAACAAATACTCACCGATCACCTTCTGTAGTCTGCACTAGTATGTGGACAGCAGGTATCCATAATAAGGTCCAGTGCAGAAAGTGTAATAAAAAGGTTATAAAAGCTGTAGCAGTTATGGTAACTTTAGGAAGAAAGAATATGAGAAACTGGAGAAATACTAGAGTCTGTAAAAAGAACTGAAAAAGATACAAAAGGTAAAGGCAAAAATGGTCCCAGTGGTGATAGGAATATTGGGGACAGTGACCCCCAAGTTGGAAGAATGGCTTCAACAGATCCCAGGATGAATACTGCTCAGAAGAGTGCAGTCCTAGGAACATTCTGAGAAGGACCCTCCCTCAGATTCCCAGACATTTGGTCGAAGACCCAAGATAGAGAAGGCATATTAACTAACCGCCCCTAGAGGATGAGAAAACTTTTTTTTTAATGCAACTGCTTCTATTTGATATAGTATGTGTGAGGTCTTTCATCCTTGTCCTTTCAACATTTTGAGAGGGGTACTTGATGGGATACAGCTTGTGGGTTGAGATGAGGTTATCAACAAGATCCTCAGAATATGAAGCTAATGATAGTACAGTAGGTAGAACTCTGCTCCTGCCCTAAAATGGCCTCTGAATTTCCTCTTCTTTCTTTATAAAGCACAGGGGAAAAAAAGACATCTCTTTCACTGAAAGGAAAGACGTTGATGAAAGTAGGGTTAGGGATCGGCGCAAGCACTTAATTTTATTGCAATAAAAAGTGCTTGCATGTAAATAACACAATTAAGATGTCTATCAGTCATCTGAAAGAGCACTCTGATGAGACCGAGATAGATGGATAGAGATATTTATAGAAAGAACATGAAGTGAATAATAATAAGCCACAAAACTGTAGCTCTTGGCATAATGACATCTAAGATTATATTTTACCCAATGCATGTAATGTCCTTCAAATAATTTCCGGTAGGAGCAAATGAAAAACTCTGATTTTGCAAGTATGTGGTTGTCCCTGATTTCTTTCAGTTTCCCATAGAAGACAATCTCTCAGGAACAATCAACTGGGGTAACACAAAAAGCTGCAATAGGAAAGGAAAATCACTAAACTTCCAGGCTCTGGGATTCAAGTCTTGAAAGCCAATATGTGTAGAAAACTAAACCCTGCTTCATAGGATTCTGTGAGAAGGAGGGGGCAATCTAGTAAGTTGGGTATTCAATTTTTTTTTTAAAAAAAGTGGTGGTTGGTGTCTGGCTAGTGAGGCAGAACATAGTTGAAGGTCTTCCGGAACCGACCACAGCCCATCTGGTCCAGCATCCTGTCTCACACAGTGGCATCTTAAGCAAAAGTTAAAGGCAAAACCTCCATAGGCTCTTGAATTCCTACAATGGACTTTAGAAGTATCCTGCCTGTCTCTGACTAGGGGGCTATCTACATTTGGCCCGTAGTCTGTGTGCAGTATACTCCCAAACAGAGCATCGGCATGTGGGTTGCTTCCAGCTCAGAAACAGCCCTTTCAGTTCAGGAGCGTATTACATGTAGGCTCCACAGATGGACTTACCTTGACCAGAGATGACCTTTGCTGTCTCTGGTGCAGCCCATTCACATCTCTTGGGCCCCAAAGAGCTAAAGGAACACCTTCTTCCATACTGACCTACCTGTGCCTTAAGATCTGGTGGAGAGGGCCTCCTGGTTGTCCCACCGCCCTCAGTAATAAAAGGGGTGGCCACACGGAAGAAGGCCTTCACAGTGATGGCCCCTAGGCTATGGAATAGTCTTCCCCTTGAGGTATGTTAGGCTCCTTCACTATATATGTTTAGGAAGGCAGTAAAGACGCACCTCTTTGCCCTGACCTTTGGCTAAATAGGAATATATTGTCTCTTTCCACTTTACAGATACTATTATTGTTTTAGTATGTACAGTTGTTGTTGTATTATATGTCTGATTTTAAATGTTGTTACCCGCCCTGAGACCTTTGGGTATAGGGCAGGATAGAAATACATATATAAATAAAATATATAAATCTCTGGGAGGGTCATTTGATGTGCAGCACAAGCAACCTTGCACCTCAGATACCCCCCAAACGTGAGTGCATGTGTGTGGCACATCACTGTATTCCCTGTGACGGTGCCAGTGCACACGCAGTCACATCAGCCTCTGGGATGAAGATGGTGGTGCCCACACACACATATGCACCTCATGTAGGTCTGCAGACTCGTGGTGGAAGGGATGGCATGCACTAGCATTCGCAAATGTGAATGCTAGTGCACGTTAGTGGTAGTGCGTTATGCTCATCACAATCCCAGTGAACCTATCAGATTATGCACTCATCAACCAGCATAGTATACTGGCCAGGGTGTGTGTGTGTGTCATGATCCAGAATAATGTGCCAATGCGGGGGCTCACATCCAAATCAGAGGCCCTCTGATCCAGATCTGCTGCTCCATGCAGAAACAGCTCCAATGTGGTAAGATATGGTCAGAGTGAAAGAACACATCAACAAAGTGACTAGTCATTTCCTCCCCACACTGTATAACCCAAAGGTGGATTTTCTGAGTTGGATAGTGCTGAAAGAAAACAGCTTGTCATTTGGCTGAAGCATTGTCCGGGCCTGTTCACACTAAGGCAATCAGGGCAGCCTGGCAGGCTCTGGGATGGAGCATAAACACATTGCAGTACCAACTCTATCCCAAAGCCGCCCAGAGCTGCCCTGATCACCACTGTTAAAAACTGCTACACATCTTAACTGAGAGCATCTAGATTGTTCTCCCAGAGGCAACATCTGCATTACTTCTATATGTGAACACAGCTTGGGGGTGGGTGGAGCTGTGGCTGCAGCTGCACAGGCTGCATCCAGACACATTTATACCGTGCCAATTGAGCTGTTACACATGACGATCAATTGATCGATCAATAGTTGTGGCACCACATTATACAATCGGGACTGGGCACTTACCTTAGTGCTGGATCAATGACACTCACTGCACAGTACGTAGAAAATCTGAAGTTTCAAGCCAATGCAGACAGGAGGATGGCAAGAAAAGGACACGAGATGCCAGCTAAGCAGGAAGGGCAGCTCAAAATTTGATTGGCTGTTCCAACCCGAGTGACACTGCATACTGACTCAACTCTCACAGCTCTGATAGGGGAAACTATGGAGCTGTCTTCCGGTCAGGATGCCTGGTCTTCACTGTGCAGTGAATATACCGCGCTTTTAGATATAACTACAGTCAGTCTATGGAATTTGCTACTAGAAGCGGTGGTAACAGCTACCAGCCTAGATGACTTTAAGAAAGGGTTAGACAAATTTATGGATGACAGATATATCAGTGGTTACTAGAATGGATATCTAAGTACACCTTTCAGGCTGTGGGGACAAGCAGGATGCCTCTAAGGTCATTTTCTGGGATTCGAGAGCAGAAGAAGGTTTGCCCTTGTCTTTGCTTGAGATGTCCATGAGCATTTGGTGGGCCACTGTGTGGGACAGGATGCTGGACTAGATGGGCTGTGGCCTGATCCAGCAAGGCTTCTCTTATGTTCTTATTTATTCCGCTAGTCTGGAAGCAGCCACAGTCATGTACCATGTCACCAATCACCATAGCAACAACCTGGCATCCATGGACATTGCTATGATGTTGCAGACTACCCCGGACAAGATCACCCATCTCCAGGTACGTTTGGGTTACGTTTGGGATGGGGCCAGCCCTCACAATGTAAACTCTGGCTATTATTCCTGAATTTAACTTAACTTCTGTCCCACAGAAAATGTCCTCTCACTTTAAAAGTGGACTGAAGCTGCATTAAATTTAGGTGTGAATGCAAACACAGATTGATACTTAGACCTTCCACTATGCCCTGCACATCCACCATGTGCAGCATTTTGTGTCCTTACATTTTGTTAAGATGAAAAGGGCTAAACAGAGTAAAAAAAAGCATTAGAACACCCCCCCACCAAAGGCCACAAGTCTCACACAAAAATACACTGAGTTTCTTGAAATTCAAGTCCAGCATACAATTACCATGGGGAATGTAATTCATATTGAACATTGCTTTTTTTGCTAGCTAGGCCTCTTTGCATGTAATGATTTATTTTGTGTGACATAAAAGGGCAGCAGTTATTCTATACAACACTATAGTAATTTTACAACCAAGGATTGTTATAGCTATTTGCGCAATTCTTCTGCCTTGAGTGCCAAAATAACATGGCTGGCCTTTGGTTCTAGATATCTTGGCTGAAGGACAGGCAGACACCATTTGCTATTTTGCTTCAGCCATCAAAATGTCACGGATTGGCCTTGGGAATTGGCAGACCAGTAGATCCACAAACAGAACTGTTTGCTTGCCCTCAATGTGAACCAGAATATAAGAGCAAAAGTGATCTTTCCCTAAAGATTTTTAGTCTAGAGGCCTTATTGCACTACAGCCAAATGGCTGTAGTTCAGTAAGGCTAGGGCCACTCAGGGATGCGAGTGGGCACCCTGGGACGGGCTGGGGTGGTTCCAAATGGAACCACCAGCCCAGTTGTGCGTATGCTCTGTCCCAGGGCATCCTACATGCATTCCTTTGGCCCTCATGCTAATAGGTCTCAGGGCTTGCAGCCTGTAATCCAGACTCTGTGCATCTGATGGTCATTCAAGTTTTATAGGGGTTAGCTTGTGTTTTATTACTTGAGGGGACACTGAGGCTTATCCTTAAGAAATTCCCATAGAAATGCTCTGGGTCTTTGTTCAAACAAGAATTAACAGGATTTATTTTAAAGTAAACAAATTTTCTAATATTCGTGCTTATCTCTATTTCAGCAAGGTGTGACTGGAGCCATATAATGAAGCAGAAAGCCCCAAGTTGAGAGTCCCGGACTATTTTAGACTGTTGTTTTTTTTCAGTACCTGCATACAGTAGTTGTACATATGGATTTTATTTTCACCTTAATAGTATAGTTGTGGAACAGTTTAAACAGAGAGAACTCTGGCACATGCAGAATCATTTCTAGTTCCCCTTGCATGATCCAGAAACATAAGTGAGAAAAGCCCAGAGTGAAATACAGGTGGATAGCCTCGACTTTGCAGTTAGGTTAGGTTTAAAATGAGCAATGCTGCATGAGTCAGAGCCATAGGGGAACAGAAATTGGCATGATGCAGCATTTGAAAGCCTCCTTCACCCACCTGAACCAAGACACAGCACAAACTTGACTGTGTTGAAGTTTTGGACAGATGAAAGTGAAGCTTCTAGTTGTGCCACCACAATTCTTTTGCCCCACTGTGCCAACTCACAAGTTGCTACTGATTAAATGGCTTTTACATTGCCTCATGGTCAAATATCTAGTTCAGTAGGTGAACTACAGACCATTATTTTTAATGCATCTACCATATCAGCTGTTCCCTACAAGCACCACCAGAAAGGCAACTTGGAGAAAGGTGGAAGAAGAATCAAGTTAAATAATGCAGGAGATGTGATGTAAGTTTAAAAGTTTGCCATTTTAATGAAGCTGTTGTTCATCTACTTGGCTAGTTACCAAGAGGCCAAGCAGATGAGCATGGCTGAAAAGTTATACAGTAGTTTAGATTCCAGATGAGAAGAAAGAGTGGATGCTAGAGCCACACACATCGTATGGAATACCTTTTTGTCCTGAAATGTGGGCTTTCTCTCCACCATATAAATCAGCTTGGAGACTTTAGATTAATAAGTGACCAGGTCTTTAAGGAGAATAGGGCACCCTTCTGCCAACACCCCCTCTTTCAATTAAAGGATTCTTCAATCCAGATCAGCCCCTGCACTGGTCCCAAAGCTTGTACAAGCTTCAGGGGCAGGGTCCAGGGGCTTTGAAGGGCTCCAAAAAAATGGGTCCTTCTGTAGTCTGGAAATCCAGGCGTGGCCAGAATGCTAGACAAGAAGTTGATCTAATCTGGCAGGGCTTTCATAATACTTAGCTGAATTAATTCCAGTGGTGTCATCTTAGGAAGGTGCTTCTGGGGAGGCCCAACCACACACCACACCACTGCTGTCCCAGAGCATTCTGAAGCTCACTCCAGCTGCCCCGGTCTGTACTAGCTGTGGACAAATAAAATCTTGTCCACAGCTTGACTGGGAGCAGCTAGGAGCTCCCAGTCAGCAGCATCCACATTCTCTCCCAGTTGCAAAGCTCTTGAGTGGTCAGTGCAGTCAATTGCCACAGGCCAATTGCCATGGCAACATTTAAGTGCAAACTGGATGTTGTCACAGCCATTGCCATGGCAATCCAGACTGCATGGGCCAGGTCATCCACCCTAGAGCCAGTTTGGTCGAGTGGTTAAGGAGCCAGACTCTTATTTTGGAGTACCGGGTTTGATTCCATCCTCCTCCACAAAGCCAGCTGGGTGACCTTTGGCTAGTCACAGGCCGCATCCCCACTAGAAGCTTAATCCAGTTTCCCTAAACCAAAATAACAGAACCGGATGCAAACGCGAATTTGCCTGATCCCATTACCTTCAGCCAGAATCGTGTTCAATCCAGATTCTGAGGATGTATGTGACTCAAGATGGGACTCCAGTGGCTACTTTTTAAAAACCACTTTTCGAGCTGCCCTGTCCTCTTCCTCCTGGTGTGAACGGGCCACCCATAAGGGACCCCTTCATGGAGCCTAGCTGGGTGGCTGCGTTGCTGCTGCTTGCCTGGATGGAAGAAAAACGGCAGCGGGCAGCCAGCAATTCTTTCCCCTCCTCTCCTCATTGCTCAGGGCATGCAGCAGCAGCAGCAGCAACTCAAGCCCCCTTCACCTTAAACATACACACATCTCCCCAAACCTGCAGCTGCTTTTCTTTCTTTTCCCTTTTTTAAAGGTCAGAACTTTCAAAATGGCAAGGTCGTTATCAGATGTGAAGTGCTTGGATTGCTACAGTGTAGTGGCTGCTGCTTTAAGGGGTGGATTTTACAGCTTGCTTTGGAAGCAAGCTATTGGGGGAGGGAAACATCCCTTAACACGGAAGGGTTCCCACAGTAAAAAATGTAAAACATTTCAAGTGCACGAACTGGAGTGAGACCTGTTGAAATGAGGATTAACATTTACAACGCTTTGGGGCAATTTAACATGCGGAAAGCATGTTAAGCCAAACTGACGTGGGGTCTGCGAGGATTGAAAATGGTTTGAAACCGAAATAAGGTTGTAATGGGGATGCGGCCATAGCTCTCCTTCTGATATCTCACAGCCCCACCCACCTCACAGGGTGTCTGTTGTGGGAAGAAGAATATAAAACTTTGCCAGCCTCTTTGAGTCCCCTTAAATGGGTGAGAAAAGCAGAATAGAAAAGCCAACTCTTCTTCTTCAAGTGCTGGCGGTCCAGTTGAGAACTGCATCACCACTTGAAGTGTGTACGGCTCCCTCTGCGCCTGATCTTCACCTCAATTGAATGGTTTATTATTATATTCTGTGCTCATTTTTGATGTTACCAGCATCGAATAAGGGATCATTTTGCTTTCTTTGCAAAAGGAGCCCACCCATTGTGTCCTAACTATGCCTTGCACTAACCACTAGTTTACAACTATACAAGAAGACCAGCATCCATTTTTTAAATGGAAGAATTGGTTCTGTTCCTATTTTTATTCCTAAATGGTGAGTGCGTTCCCACAACTAAGGCTTGCACTGCCTGCTGGGGTGGAGCACTTGGTCAAGCACCAGATGTGGGATACATGATACCCATAATACACGTCTCACCACCTTGCAAACTTTGAAACCAAAGTTCCTTGGATTTGAAGTGACAGCACAACCCTATTTTGGGATGCACCAGAAATGGCATGGAAGTTTATTCAGAATATGGCTGTACAGGGCCAGAACATTTGGATATAATATAAATATGGCACAGTGGGAGAAAATGTAGATGAAAGATCTGAACTTCACAGCTTGTTACACCTTGAAATAAAACTTTTATAAAATGATGTACAGTTGACCGCATATAAGTTGCCAAAAATGTATATTAAAGTCACTGATAAATGTTGGAAATGTAAAAATAGTACAGGAACAATGTATTATAGGTGGTGGACCTGCCCAAAAGCAAAGTAGTTCTAATCCCAGATACATAGGGACTTAAATAAGCAGTGTTGAGAATACATTTAAAATTGAAACCAGAAATGTTTCTACTAGGTCTAATTGATAAAATCTTAGATAAATGGATGGTGTTAATAGAATATATGGTAACTGCTACCAGATTTATTTATGCTCAGAGGTAGAAAATGGAAGAGATACTCACAATAGAAGATTGGGTCATCAGGATGATGGTATTTGTGGAAATGGACAAATTCACAAAAAGAGATTCTTCAGTGGTAAATTTTATTAAAATTGCAACCTTTTATTTGATTATTTTTTTAATTTTTTTATTGATTTTAAAAGCAATATGACATTAAAAAAACAGTTAAACAATATCTATCATACAATTTCTTGTATCTTCTCGTAGTGTGTATTGCTTTATTATTCTGTATGACTTCCCCCGTTTCTCCGACTTCCCTTCTTAGTATCGCTTGTTCCTTTGCTTCTTTCGTCGTTCTTGTCATTTTCTGACTGCCTTCATTTTTAGTCAAAACCTTCTGTTGACACTTGTAGTTCGTGTAGATAGTTAATAAAAAGGTGCCAATCTTCTACAAATTTATCATTTAACAAGTTCATCAATTTATCCATCTCTGCCAGATCAACTAGTTTAATTAACCATTCATATTCCGTAGGGATCTCCTTCTCCTTCCACTTTTGTGCGTATAGTAGTCTTGCTGCCGTCACCATATACGATACCAATACATTAATATCATCCAAAGAGTTATCTATTATACCCAACAAAAACAACTCTGGTTTAAATAAAAAATGCTTCTTTAATATTGATCTCATACTCTTATAGATTTGAGCCCAGAGTATACTGGGCCTTTTATTTGATTATTTATAGCAACATGAAAATGATATATTAACTGCAGATTCTGAAGACTAAGTAAAAAACTAGACAAAGTGGAAGATAAGAAGAAACACTTTGATAAAGCAGAACATTAGAAGTACAATGAAACAACAAGGAAAGGAAGTCATCAAATGTAACTGTATATTTTAATTCTTTCTAACAATATATCTTTTAAGTTCTTCTGAGATAATAATTAAAAGTATTATTATTATTTTTAAAAACCCAAAATACAGCTGTACAGAGAATGGAGCAAGAAGGTTACTTGTGTTGCCACTATCCTTCTTGACAGTGATGGGGTGATTGCCTGTGACCAACACCATCAGAATAATTATTTTTGATTTACAGGAATAATGTCTCCAAAGACACTTCCCAGCCCTCAGATGCCCACTGCATGCATAGGGACATCATTAGCATGAAGATAACATGCCCCTTAGACCTTAACCAGGTGGCTTCTTCCACCCATGTAGATGTAGCCAGTGTCAAAAGAAACAATGGCACTTTTGTTCTAGTTTAGGGAATGTTACAAAAACTTGAGATTCCTTCCAGTGAAGGGACATAAGGTCACACATACAGAATAAATAACTGTTGGTAAATAGGCCTCTAAGTCACATCAAAGAAAAGGCAGCCTCTGTAAATCACTTTCCTCAGCTTCCCTTTCAAAGTTCAAAGCTAAGATGATGCAAAAGATGTGACCAAAGTGTCTTTGCTTAGTTCACCTTGCTCTTTTAACTCCGTGTTTCTTATCAGCATTGAAGAGCACAAGAAAGACTCCACATTATCTCTTTCTATTTCTAGACCACACAAAGAACAGGTTTTTGGTGGGATAAAAGGCAGGAAATATCCATTGTTTCTTTCTAATGAAAGGGATACATAAGCAAAAAAAGCATTTAATCCTATTGTTGAATCTGAGAAATACAAGACCTTTTTACATCAAGCCTTTTGGAATGCATCTACGACACGCTGGGATGGAGCATTTGCTCCTCTGGGGTGGGCGGTTGCATTCCAATCCGCCCCGGCCATCCCAACACATCATAGACGTGTTAGGTTTTCAGAGAATAAAATTGTGCTCTCCACCCATTCAGCTCATCCTGGGCCATCCCCAGCTGTATTGGAGGGAAAGCATTCACACGCTCTCTCTCCATAACAGCTGGGCCCCTCCCCTGGGCTGCCCCATTGGCTCCTGTGGAGCCAGAGTGGGCAGCCCTGGCACTTCCCTTCCCTGGGGTCCCGCCCACTCCAGGGGCCCAGATCAGCCTCTTGGGGCTGGCAGGACCCCCCCCCAACACCCCCCCAACCCAACCCAGGGGTGTGCCCTTGTGCACACTCCTTACCTGGTGGTCGCCCAGTCACTACTGGCATGATTGGGCCAGCTGTGTTTTGTGCCTGCACATGGCATGGTCCCTGATTGACCAGGTGCCTGCCTGGCTTCAACTGGCCATCTGCGCAGGCGCGGGTGCCTGGCCAATCAGGGACCATGCTGCGCACAGGCACAGAGCATTGCTGGCCTCCTCGCACCAGTTGCAACCCAGCAGTGAGGAGGTAAGCAGTGTGCGCATGCGTGCACCCCCGCGGTGAGTTGGGGGTCATTGGATGTGGGTCCCCCCACCTGCATAGGCCATATCTAGGCCCATGCAGCTTGCAGGACCCCAGGGAAGGTACCAGACAGGCCTCCCCACCCCTGGCTCTAAGGAAGCCAATGGCGGGAGGCCGGAGGCAGGACCTGTGAGTCCCGGGATGGCCGTTCAGCCCACACACATCTAAGACAGTTTCCCATCTGCACGTAGGCAGGTAAAGGATATGTTTGCAATGTGTCCTTTACCTGCCAATGCAGATGGGAAACTGTCTTAGACACATTCGGGCCAAAGCGTTCTGCAGCGTTTTCGCTGTAGTGTGAAGAGGCCTATAGATCTCCATCATTACTTAAACATATATGATGCCAAGAATTTATTCCTGAGTAGCTCAGATAAAAAGCCTTCCTAATACACTAGGCCAAGTCCCTGTTATGGGAATGCACAGGGTAAGAAAAAGGACTGCAGAACAAAGAAAAGGGCCTTTTCACAACTGATATTTTCTCATATTACTTTCCATGAGACAGAAGCAGCGAATTGTTATAAAGGATCAATATAACCAGAATATTGAAATCATTAACACAATGGAAGTTAGAAAGAGTTAGGACAGGAATGGCCAAAGTACGGTCATTCAGATGTTGTTGCTGAACTACAGTTCCCATCCTTTCTTCAATCAGTGCTTTTATTTTGCTCCTACCCCCTGCTACACCGCTCTGTCTGCATTAGATGGAACATATACCAAAATGACTGCCTAGTCCAGTTAAGCAATAGAAAAGGTCTACTAGTTGTTTACTCCACAAGTATTCCAGTCCACAGAGGCCTACAGAAGGGGGCATGCCTTCTTGTTCTGCTTTAGCAGGGAAGCCATTTTGTCAGCATGCCATCAAAATGAGCCCCTAGGGGCTCTGAGGCAAGGAACTTTTGTTTCTGACTGGTGGAGCCATCCTAGCAGGCTCCAAAGGTTGCATGATGGCTGTCCAGAACTGCCGTCCCAAGTGCAAATGGTCTTATTCCAGAACAGCTTGACTGCTCCAGCTAGGAACAGTTCCATTAGGAACAAATCAGCTGGAGCAACCCAAAGCAATAAAAAGCCCGTTAAAAAGCTTCTTTTGCCATGGAGCATCTGCATGCAGAGCTTTTCTCCAGGCTTCCAGCACCACAAAGGAGGAAAGTGTGTGGAAGAAAGACACACACACCCCTTTAAACAAGACTACCGATGAAGTTTTTGGAAGCCACGGGTATTCCTAGCAACATTATGCATGGAGGCGCTCCGTGACAAAAGAGGTATTTTCAGGTGGAGATTGCCGGCCAGAGAGATCATCTCTCTCACACACACACTCTGTTTTTTATCCTCTCATCCACAGCCAGCATTCAAGATCAATGAAAACAGTAGGCAGGCATTCCAATCACATAAGATACATTGTAATGAATTGCTTCCACCCACAAGTGAAAGTGTTGAGACTGAATGAGCGCACGATTGCTCAATCGCTGGCTGGGGAGGTGTTTCGGTCGCCAGAGATCTTGTGAATAGGATAATGAATTGCTTCCTCCCGAGTGCTGGCTGCAGCCCAGCTCTGTCTTTGCAGGCAAGGGAGACAGACGGAGAACTTGTGAATACCCATGGCTATTTTTCTTTTGGACTTGTCGGGGGTTGTCTTCCTGGTTGTGGCTCACCAGAGCGCAGTCCCTCCCCGTTCCCGCTGGCACCCTATCAACCAGAGAGGGGGCGGGGAGAAAAAGATGCAGGCAAAGAAAGCACGCTTCCTTGGGGACGGTAGGTGTGTTTTAAACACACGTTTTGCTGAGCCTCATGCAGAATTGAACAGCATTTTTAAAGTCTGCTTCAATAGAGGGACAATAAAGGGACAATAGAGAAACAAAAAAGTTCCATGTAGACAGGGCCTAAGTGTGGAAACAGCTTAAGACTCTGTCTACACAAAGCCCTTTTCATGCATGGGGGAGTGAGGGATAACAGCAAACTCAGGAAGCTTCAAAATGTTCCTCTACAGCAGTAGTTCTCAACCTGGGGGTCGGGACCCCTTTGGGGGTCGAACTACCCTTTCAGGGGGGTCGTGATGAGTCTCCCACTGTCCTTCCCTCCCACCTCCCAGCTGCTCCGCCCCCATGGTTGGGGGTCTCCACAACATGAGGAACTCCATTAAGGGGTCTCATGATTAGGAAGGTTGAGAACCACTGCTCTACAGCTTCCAGATAATCTCTGCAATACAGCCCCCACAAAAATCTTTGCTCTTGCCCTCATTGACCTGAATGCAAAGTTTCAATAAACACATTGATAGACGAAACATGTACTTAGATGGGTCCTGATCAACTGCATAGACTATGGCTAATTCTGCCCTTGATAGCATCAGGAGTTTCCGAAAACATAAGTCGATAAAATCATATAAAGAAAAAGAAAAACTCTCAGTGTGCTTTCACTATGTTTCTCAGGAATGTTTCATTCATTTGCATATATAGTGCAAAATATTCTTTGCAGCTGCCTTTCATCCTGTGAGCCAATTTAGCATCCCCATCCCAATATGACTCATGCAATAAATTATACTTTAATCTAAATCTTGTGCATTATTGCTACTACAATGGCTGGGCAATTTCCTTGTTGCTTTATCCCTTTGCAACTCCCTTGGATCCTCTTTATCCACTGTATTGTTTCATATTTAATAAGTCATAGAACTTAACAAGCACTAGCACTCAGCATGGAAATGAGTGCCTGGGAGACCATCTTCACTTTGGGAAATTAAATCAGTACTCTAAAATTCAACTTCTGCTAAGGGGCCGCATTTTCCATGGTACAATCTCACTTGAAAACAGGAACAGTGAAGTCAAGTCCTGGCAAATTACCCATGAAG
Source organism: Aspidoscelis tigris stejnegeri (assembly GCA_023333525.1). Lineage (NCBI taxonomy): Eukaryota > Metazoa > Chordata > Lepidosauria > Squamata > Teiidae > Aspidoscelis > Aspidoscelis tigris. Next base: position 35,758,397 of record JALMGA010000001.1, read on the forward strand.
GGAGAAAGACCATAGATTGCTCAAGAGTTTGGAGGAACAAACCAAAAAGAATATTATAAGCATGCCTCTTTGCTGTGTAATATAAAACTAGTCTGTATGGCTGGTTGCATGTTAGGGCCTTTTCGTACTTAACGTCAGTGGAGTAGTATCCCACTAAATTTAAGTTCAGGGATAGTGGCTGGTGTTCACACGACAAGTGCCAGCACCACCACCCCCAACTTACCTGTCAGCCCATCCTGGACCATCCACATCACTTTAGCAACAGCCACAGGAACTTCCACTGTGCACTGAACAGTTGCTATGGTGACTGTGATGCAGCATGTGATTGCACAGCCATGACACCACACCCCCAGGCAGCATTTGCACTAGGACCATAAATCATGTCCTCCATCTCCCCTGAAGGCAGATGAGGAATGCTGCAGGACAAACAGATAGTTGAGGAATTAAAGAGATGCTAATGTATGAAGAGTTAGTTCGTTTGTTTACCTTTTTATCCACCCTACACCCAGAGATCTCCGGGAGGGTAACAACATTTAAAATCAAATATTAATCAAACAATAACAGTATGTATTAAAACAATAGGTTCTGCAAGTGGAAAGTTAAAGGAAGTTAGTAAAGAAGCCTTCTAGAGATCAGTAAAACAAAGGAGACCTCTTGAAACAAGCAGCTGAAAGCCCAAGAGAAAAAATAAACCACTTTATGACAAGTTCTTCATTACCATGAGATAGAGTCAAAGCTTATCATATTTGCAAGACAGGACCAGGCACGTCATAGAAGTGCCATTAAGAAAACGACCCTTTGGCTGTGTTCCCATTATCACTTAAAACTTTTAAAACTGTTTGGATCCTCGCCGTTCCCACCCCCAATCAAGTAAAATCGTTTGGATCCTCGTCGTCCCCATTGGCAATCAGTTTCAGGGGTATTTTGAGGATTATTTGGCTTTAAAATGGAATAAACACCTGATTTTTCAGGTGTTTTTTTTCCAGGTTTGGCTTCTAAAACACTTCTTATTTACTGTAGTGGTAACACTAGACCAGTATTTGGGCAAATACATTATGAAATGGATTGGGGTTTCACCCTGCAGGTCAGCCCTTTCAGTTAAAAGGTACAGCAGCCGGTTTCACTGTAAAAATCCACCCTGTACAGCAGCGGTTTCAATATAGCAATCCACCCACTTCACACCTGATAGCAATGTTGTAATTCTGCACAATTCTGGCTTTTTAAAAGTTCTGACCTTTAGAAAGGGAAGGGAAGGAAAGCAGCTGCAGGTTCTGGGAGATGTGTGAATGTTTAAGGCTGTGTGTGCAAGCGGCAGCGACAGCAGAGCCAGGGTGCTTTTTTAGGAGGGAACCCTGCTGGGGATGGTGGCTGGGGAGGAGAGCAGGCGAACTGGGCTTGAGTTGCCACTGCTGCCGTGTGCCCTAGGCAATGGGGAGAGGAGGGGAAAGAATTGCTTTTCCCAATCTGTTTTTGGAAGCGTTTTAAGTGTTTAGAGTGGGGACAGAAAATCAGGGTTGAATTTGATTGCTAGATGCTCTTTGCTTCCTTTTAACGCGCTTTACATATCAATGCAAATCCTGGTGTAAATCTTCCGTTTTATTCCTTAAATGGGAACTCACCCTTTCTTTACTTGCTGGTGATCCAGATTAAGTGGCTCCTTAATCCATACCACAGGCCTCCTGATCTGCACATTAATGCAGATCAAGGAGTTCCCCACTGGTCCAGCTCCATCCTCACTAGGCCCTTAATCCACATCTGTCCATATGATCATGCCGTAATGCACTGCTGAAAAGCACCACACCCTCAAAACTCTGAGGCTTGGAACTGTTATTCCTAGCCTTCAGAGGCATGGGGGTGGGCTGTAATTTGTGGAAGCTTTGCAACCACAGGGAGCCATAGGCCAGATCAGGAATAGCAGTGAAGATGACATTAATCCATCCCATGCTTCCAAGCAATCCTGATCAGTGAGACCGACTGATCTGAATCAACACATACCATGTGCAAAAATGGCCAAAAATGACCGCATCCACATGGCCAAGACCCAAGAAGTATTGCCTCCATATGCCAGTAATGCCACCAGATATACAGTACACTAAAAAGGTGCTTGAGAACTGTTCTGCAGGGTGGAAAAAACCATTCTAAGGGTTCTTGCTACCCCAAATGCTCTCACTGCTGCCATCTTCCAGGGCCATTTCCAGCATGATCGAAAATCCCCCTGGGCTTCATCTCTGCCATTGTGATCTGCCATGGTATGGATACAGCCATATACTGAAAAATCACATCACAAGAGGAAATGCCACTTGTGCCAGGATGCTAAGGAAACAGTAGAAGGTCTAACAGCACAAACACACTACAGAGAAAGGTAACTAGGATCCATTGAAAGTTCAATAAGAAGTATAATTTACCAGCAAGCAAAAAATGATGGAACCATAAGATCAAAATATAATGTTAAAAATGAACTGGTCAAAATATTGTGAGATTTCTCACTGTAAACAGATAAGCATCTTGCAGATAATACTGTCACAAGTGTGATTGAGAAAAGCTATGTGTGGATTACTGAAGTGGCAATACCTGGCAACAGCAGAGTTCAGGAAAATCAGGTGGAAATAGGCTCCAAAGACCTGCAAATTGAAACTGATTGGCTGTTGCAAAGTATAAGGTGACAGTTGTGCCAATAGCTATTGCAGTCCTTGATGTAATGCCAGAAAACTAGAGTGATATCATAACATCTTGGCCCTTCATGGAGTCAAACACCCATCAGTTACAGAAAGTGTTATGGCAGCAATACTGGGAACAGCCGAGTATTCAGTGCCTGTACCTTTGATTACTCTAGAACCTTGGGAAAGATCTGATGGTCAGTGTACCAAAGCAGCCATAAGGATCTACTAAGTTATATGCAAATACAGTGAGGGATAGAGCTACATGATTTTCCTTTCTTCTTCAATGATTATTTTCCTCTTTGCCCTGAACTTTACTGATAAATGCATACCTCCCATTTAATTAGGCATGGTCTGTGTGCAGGAAGCTGAGCCAAAAGCTCTTCAATTTCTCTTGCCAGTTCTCACTGGCAGCTTCTAACTGAAGCCTTGGGCAATCACTCCAGCTCTCTCTACAGTTTCTATTGCTTAAAATAACCATGCACACACATACATCCCAAATCCCAGGGATAATTACCCTGATTCAAGTTAAACTTGAACGTTCTTAGAAGAATTAATCAGGCACTTGCTAGGACATGCTGGCTTAAATATCCAGAATAAGTCTGTGGTCACACCTAAGGTTTAATCCAGCTTCAGTCCACCTTCAGAACAAGAGAACACATTAGCAAAGTGTGACCAGTAATTTTCTTTCCACATCATCTATCCAAAAGGTGAACTTTCTGAGTTATTTAACACTGAAAGAAAACAGCTTGGCCGCATCCCCATTAGAAGCTTAATCCAGTTTCCCTAAAGCGAAATAACAGAACAGGATGCAAACGCGAATTTGCCTGATCCCATTACTTTCAGCCAGAATTGTGTTCAATCCGGATTCTGAGGACGTATGTGACTCAAGAGGGGACTCCAGTGGCTACTTTTTAAAAACCGCTTTTCGGGGCTGCCCTGTCCTCTTCCTCCTGGCGTGAACGCGCCACCCAAAAGGGACCACTTCCCCGAGCCTAGCTGGGTGGCTGCTGCTTGCCTGGATGGAAGAAAAACGGCAGCGGACAGCCAGCAATTCTTTCCCATCCTCTCCTCATTACTCAGGGCACGCAGCAGCAGCAGCAGCAGCAGCAGCAGCAGCAGCAACTCAAGCCCCCTTCACCTTAAACATTCACACATCTCCCCAAACCTGCAGCTGCTTTTCTTTCTTTTCCCTTTTTTAAAGGTCAGAACTTTCAAAATGGTAGATCGTTATCAGGTGTGAAGTGCTTGGATTGCTACAGTGTAGCGGCTGCTGCTTTAAAGGGTGGATTTTACAGCTTGCTTTGGAAGCAAGCTATTGGGGAAGGGAAACTCTCATCCCTTAACATGGAACGGTTCCCACATTAAAAAATGTAAAACGTTTCAAGCGCATGAACCGCCGTGAGACCTGTTGAAATGAGGATTAACATTTACAACGCTCTGGGGTGATTTAACATGTGGAAAGCGTGTTAAGCCAAACTGGCGTGGGGTCTGCAAGGATTGAAAACTGTTTGAAACCAAAATAAGGTTGTAATGGGGATGCGGCCCTTGTCAGTTTGCTGATGTATTCTCTCACTCCAAAAGTGGACTGAAGCTGGATTAAACCTTAAGTGTGACCACAGCCTATATGTGTGCAGGACCACTCCCTACTTTGTACAACAGCCATGATCACATTGGAGTTACTGCATAGTTCTTTTTAAAAGGCATTCACAAGCCTTTTAGAGATATGCCTAGGTGTGCAAACAATAATGCCTCCCCATTACAAATTCTGATCAATCCCAGCCAACATAGCTAATAATCAGGAAAGATTATGAACTATGATCCCAATGATCCCAAGAAACTAATGGAAACAGGGACAAGGCAACATTGGGTGTAAAACCCAGGGTTATCCTAGCACTATATTGGAGTATCTATGGCAATCCCAACATTGTCCCATAGTACATAGATGAAATCCAATCATATCACTATTGCAGGAAAAAGAACACTGAACCCAGGTCTCCCCATACTTTGTCTGGTGCTTGATCCCTGGATTCTTCATGCTGGAAATATCCCTGGCGCAAGCACAGAGCTTGGGCTATGTAGTTCTGGGGATTTTCACCACCAGATGCATCATGGGAGCCAAGCATCAGACAAGGTAATGGCCCAGGTTTGCCCCACAATTTTACCCTGCCATCTGATAGGGATGGCAAGAGACAATTGTGGGATCTAAACAAGTTCCCACATTTTCCTCTCACCATCTTCAGGCAACTTGATTTTTTCGAGGAGTCCAGTAACCAACAGGGCTCTAGTGATCACTACATCTGGCTGCCTGTTGATGCTGATATTGCTGCACTCTGTGACTCTTTCTGGTTTCAGTCTGTATCATATGGAGGGGAGCACCTACTGTTCTTTGTACTAGAAGATACTGTAACAGTGACTTCTAGTACAAAGAACAGTACTACTGTTACTCCTAAAGCAAGCTGCTGGGAGCCTGCAAGCAGAACAAGCTGGGTGCTGATGTTCTCTGTTGGGCTTCCATTTGCAGCTGGTTGGCCACTTACTGGACTAGATGGGCCAAAGGTCCAATCCAATTGGGCATATTTCAGGTTCTTAAGTTCTTCATGTTCTTATGTTCAGTGCCGGAGTTCAAATATTTATTTTGATGTAGATAAAATGATATTGATAATGAAAATATGAGGTCACTATTTTGACAGTTTTTACAAACTGATGAAACTGGATAGCCTGTTTTCTTAACCCATTGAATCTAAGGCCGTGATCACATGCATGTTTAGGTTTCCCTTTGAGGCAAATCTGAGACCAGAGAAACAGACTGCATATTTAATAAAGGACTCCAAGTCTGTAATTATGTGACCCTTCCACAGATGGAAAATAACTCTCACTTTTATTCGCTGCTTTGATAGGACTGGGGTTAGCCAATGGAAACAGCTGCTATGGTTACCTGACCAATCAGGTTCCAGGCAGAAAAATTCTCAGGGCTGCAGTTTCCAACTGGCAGTTTCCCAGAATCCTTTGGTCTTTTATTTTTCATTCTCCATGAGGAAAATTCCACTCACTCATACCCTTTACACCAAAGATAACAGCCGTTTATTTTAAAAAAAAAAACATCAAAATACTGTCCTTAAACTGTAAAGGGGGAAAAAGAAAGTCTCACTCTCCCTCATAACCTGCATCACTTCAGACTGTTAAGGGTTTTTTCCCTTTAGGAGAGGCAAAAGATTAAAGCATCCACAGTTCCTGCTCCTGCCTCATCCCAACACACCAAGGATGCCTGCCTCTGAATCATAACTTGGGGGGGATCCTACATAGCATTTCACTTGGTCCCTTCCCTTCCTCTTCCCTCTTTCAATTTCTCTCTAATAATTTCTCTCAGCCAGTTCTGCAGAGAATGAGAGTTAAAGAGTTAAAGCATGGGCAAAGAGGTATAGGCAAAGATGTTGGCATAGCCCACCAAGTGGCCAATCAGTGTGAAGGTTGCCTGTTGAATGCAGTTAGGCTGCACTTTGGGTGAGCTAGGAGCAGTATACTGTACTAGTGTAAACATGTTTTTATGCACCTAGGAATTGTTTTTAAAATCCCAGTATGATCATACCCAAACTCTTTGATTCATATAGGAATCCTATTTAAAGAATCCCCCAAATCCGAGAGTTGACTCAACAAGAGACCAAATTTAGTTCCATGGCTCTATGATTCTCTTATATAGTGGTTTCTGCCTCACACACATTTTCCCCTGTCATTCCAGTGCTTTTTCTTTCAGCCAAAGGAAGGTAAGCAAGTAGCTGCATTTGTATGACTGATGTAAAATGACATTTTGACTTCTCTTTCTGAATAGCAATTGTCTGTCAAGCACCTACAGGGAAAAACTTTTCTTGTTAGAGATTGCAGGGCAGCTGAGGTTACACAATGAACCTGAATCTTCCTTCAAGGCAGAGGGTATGTGCAGCTAGGAGAATGCCGGCATAGCTATAGCCACTTGGCAAGTAGAGGCAAACGAATCAGTCCATTTCCATTTGAGGTTTCTTCATTCATAACACTGTTTCATAACTACATCATCATCATATTATTATTGTTGTTGTTTGTTTATTTATTATTAACAACCACAGACCAACAGCAACAGCAAATGATCACGCCACTGGACACTTCAGGTAAATAATTAGGTAACATTGGTAAAGGTGTGAAGCACAATTTTGTGCTCCTCACCTAATCAATGATTAGTACACTTCTGGGGAGGGGGGGCACACTTGGAGGCTGTAATGCACCTCTTTGCCCTGGCCGTTGGTTAAGTGAGGAAACACTTTCCCTTCCCACTTGCAAACACTGTTGTTTTAATATATATCGTTATTGTTTTAATAGGTTTGATTTTAAATGTTATTACCTACCCTGAGTCCCGTGGGTATAGGGCAGGATAGAAATGCAAATAATAAATAAATAAACAACAGCCTATTCAACATGCATATGCTCTTCCACAGAGGTGCACTAATTATGCACTAGAAGGCCCCAGATCTTCATCAAAGACTGCTGTGGCTAAGGATTTTGGAACTGCAGTCCAAAACCAAATTGTAGGTCAGTTTGCATCAGAATTTATTAAAATCAGTAAAAGTGCTTTGTGAATTCTGAGAGACTGGCTGCATCCACATAACCTAAAAGTGCAGGCTTCTGATCAGTCAGGAAGTGGAACAGGCCAACACTCTCACCTTATTCTGTCCCTGTTTTACCCCAAATCCTCAACAATTTGCTCTTACATTAAACACTTTACAAACACTCTGATGCCTCACTGTTGAGGAAAGTCACCTTCCCTCCCTGAAAGGATCAGGGATGACTTACTAGAGGCCTTTTCGCACTACAACTAAGATAGCTGTAGTGCGCTTCGGCCAGAACTCATCAAGGACAGTTTCCCACTCGCATTGGCATCCCTTACCTGCCTAGGTGCGAATGGGAAGCCTACACGTTCCATACAGATCAGCTGTTCTGTCTGGGAGGTTGGCCAATTTGGAAGGATTCCCCTCCAGCTCCGCGGTGGGTGGGGGTCATCAGTTGGTCACCCCTGCACTCATCTAGGGGTGGTGGGGGCGGAGCCATGCCCGGCAAGGATCCTAAGACTTCCATCCCTCTCAGGGCAACAGCCAACCCGGGCTCCTCCTGATGGGCCAGGATCCCGCAGGGGACATCAGGCGACCCGAAGGAGGGCACCAGCCACCACCGCTGGATATAGGGACCCACTCAGGGACTCCGATTGCCGCCCGTCTCCCCTCTAACACCCGGCGATTTGCAATGCCAGGAGGCGGGGCACAATCAGAGGGCCCCGTCTGCACCTTCCCTCCAGACTGGGGTCATCGATGATGCAGGGGCCAATGGGGGCACATCCCCCAAGGCCACAGGGTGCCATCCTCGGGTTGCACGATCAGCCCTGGCCACCCTCCCTCCACAACATTGCATTGGACCGCTGCCATGCATCAGATCACCCCACACACACATTGGACCACACAGGTGACCCAATGCAGGGGTGGCAGTCCAATGCGCAGCAGCTGTCCGAAGCGCCAACTCTTCTTCCTCCCCCCCCCCATGGAGCCATCCAGGTGAACTCGGGCAGGTCGTAGCCCCCCCTTCCAAGCTTGCTCACAGCCCCACCCTCCTCACAGGGCACTCCACTGTGAGGAGGAGGAGGAGCAGGAGGAGGAAGGATTAGCTTCTCTATCCCCTTCCCTCACCCAGGTTGGGTGACTCAAAGCCGCTGACAAAGCCTCTGTCCCTCCTGCTGACAGACGCTTGCAGCTTCCGACCATGTCACCCAGCTGCCTCTGTGGGAGAGGGAGGGAGAGGAAGAAATGTTGGCGCATCATACCGAGGAAGCGGTCCGATGCGGGGGGGGGGGGAGTCCAATGTGCGGTGATGTGCAAGAAGGCCTTTTCTGTGACTTTGGCCCCCAGACTTTGAAGCAGCCTCCCTCTGGAGGTTCAGCAGGTGCTTATATAGTTTTCAGCACCTGGTTAAAACATACTTCTGCACCCAGGCCTTTAATATTTAGGCACTTTCTGCACTACGGCATTGATCCGGATCAGAAGGCCTGTGATCTATATCCATTAATTGGGATCACGAAGGCCCAAAATCATCCCCCTTAGCTGTTGGGGAGTGGGAGGGGACTGCCACACTGCGCAAGCTTCACAGCCACTGGAGGGTTGATCCAGATTACCACTGTCCATGCAGACAGTGGTCATATGGCCCTTGCTTCTCTGTGATCCAGATCAGTAGATCTGGATTTATGTATTTTATATAAATTCTTAAACAAAATATAATAAATGTTTCCTGTGCTCCAGGAAGCAACCTGAGCCTGAAGCCTTGCTACTGCATTGTCAGGGGAGAGGCAGAATCTCAGAACAGCAGTCACCCCAAAGCCAGGAGCTGCATAGCACAGGTGTCCCAAATGTTTTATGGTTGCACCATAGGGACTGCCTTAGGACACTCACCATCACAGGCGAGGATGCAGTCAAATTCTCTCTTTGGGCATTTTAGCACATACCTCGTTGAAGAACTCCAGGGAAACCCCTGCACTGACCATCCATATTGCATAGACTTGCTTCTTCCCCAGACACAGCTCTCTGCATGCAGGAGTTCCCGCAGAATGTGTAGATGTAAAGCAGTTTTAACAATCCTACATCTATACTCCCTGCAGCCAGGCACAGCTCCATTCACACCTCTGTTTCAGATGGAGTCTGGGGTGGTGCGGCACAAGCACAGTTAGTGCCGCATTGTACCATCACCAGAACAACAGTGCCACACAGGCACATTAGTGCTGTTGCAATGGTTGTTAGCAGAGGTCCGGCCTGAGATAGACCATCCAGGCACAAGCACAGCAGGCTGATCAACAGGGTAGTTCCAAGACAAGGAGTGTGAGCGTCTGACAATGGTTCCATGATTGCCACCATAATGGTGTTGATTCGCACCTTGCCAGTGCTTAAGAGTCTTAAAGTGCTTAAGGAAGCTGTGGATGAAGGCTATGTGTAGAGTAAAGTTCTTAATGTTTGAGAATGGGGCCAACCTTGAGAACCTGACATTTACCTTCGGAACAAAGAGATCCAGCAGTAGTCACTGTTGCAGTTATAATGTTGCTTTCTATGGCCAGAATAGACTCTTACTTGCAAATGATTTCTCATGGGTTTCTGTTAGCAATATATATTCCAGCTCCAAAGAGCCCTCAGATAGAGGAAGCCAAATATGAAATCTCAGCGTAATTACTGAACAACAAAAAAAAGATAACCACATCTTTCCAATGTGTGCTTTAGACATTGTTTGAAAATTAGCAAATGTCTGGTAGCTTTTGTTGTTCATCAAATGCTGGTTGGAAAAAGATCTTATAAAATATCCTGGAGCTAGGCCTACAAAAATGTTTGTCAGAAGCCCATTGCATGACTTTCCATGTATTTTGTGTTTTCATGAAGCCATTTCTAGGATTCAGGGCCAGCGTGGTTTTCCTGACAAGTGGCATAATTTTTCTTTCAAGTCACTCCTTGTCTGGGTCTTATCAGCAAGTAGAAAAAAGCACAAACTGTGGTCATTGAGAGTTTCCCTGATGTATGTGTGTTTGTGACTGCATGTGTTTGTGACCCCATTGCAAACACTGCTGTTTTTTAAACTGTTTTTGTATCATTTTCCCCCCCTTAATTACCCGTATTTTCCAGCGTATAAGACGACCCCCAACTTTCCAGTTAAAATATAGAGTTTGGGATATACTCGCCGTATAAGAAGACAACACCCGGCATATAAGACGACCCCCGACTTTTGAGAAGATTTTCCTGGGTTAAAAAGTAGTCTTATACACCAGAAAATAGTATTATTATTATTATTATGCTGGATTTTTAAACCTCGTACTGGTTTTAGGATTGTTTGATACAGTTTTGATATGTTTGTTTTTAAATGTTGTGAGCTACCCAGAGATCCTTGGGTATGGGGCGGGATATAAATAAATAAGTAAGTAAGTAAGTAAGTAAGTAAGTAAGTAAGTAAGTAAGTAAGTAAGTAAATAAATAAATAAATAAATAAGTGATGTGATGTGATGTGATGTGATGTGATGTGATTCAAAGGGCCTTCTATACTTTACTTAAGAATTTATATCCCAGCTTTCACCAAAAGGTCTCAGGGTGAGTCAAAACAGTAAAATATACAGATAAAAAAACACCAAAATGTATTTAAAATATAACCCACCCTCTCTGGCAGGACAGCACCCAGAAGGAGCTAAATGTCTAATGTCTGATTAAAGAGATATTTTAAACAGGGGCAAAAATCATATAATGGCACTTCCCTAACAAGCCTCAAGAGGGCAGCTGTTCCAGAATCTGGCGGCCATCTCTGAAAGAGAAGGAACTACAAGAAAGCCTTCACCCTGAGATCTCAATACACAGACAGGTCTATATGGGCGAAGGTGCTCTTTCAGGGCCCAACCTATTAAGGGCTATGTTAGCATGGACACTTTGAATTCCTTTCCTGCAAGTGCAGTAAGGGCCTCCCTTTCACACATTAGTGTGGAATATGGGAAGCCCCACCCACCACTTGGTCTGGATCACTAGTAGACCTCAATATTGGTTAACTTTGGCCAGTCCTGAAGTTTGTATGATATTCAGGACTGGTGTGGGGTTAGCCTGGCCCAGTTCTATCATGCAGATAGCACTGTTCCAGACCACACTGTGCCATGGTTCAAACCTGCAGATCTCACTGGTCCAGACTAGGGATGTGCATGAATATTCAAAACATTCAAAATTTGATGGAATTCAGACATTCAAATTCAAACCAAATGTCTATACATTCAAATTTAAACATTCAAACGAATTTTGAATCTTTTGAGTCATTCGTACAAATTATTAAGACATCCGTATGTGTATGGCTACATACACATTACATACGTATCTGTACGCAACTTATTTGTATCTGTACACATTTGTATGGATATGTACAGGACGAAAACAGGATGCATACAGGATAAAAATGGGATGCGTACGAATGCATATGGACACATATAAATGTTGTCAACATTCATATCTTCAAATACAAATTGAATGTTCATATGAATAGATACAAATGTATTTGGTTTTAATCAAATGTGAATACATTCAAATTTTAAACATTTGATTTGAATCTTCAGATATTCAATTCGAATTGAATCGAATGCCAAAAATTCCATTCATGCACACTCCTAGTCCAGACCTACCGGTTCAGATCACAACAAGGAAGTGCAGAAAGGCCCAAAGGCCACTCACCAAAATCAGCTCCATCGTGTGGGTATTGTATTCTAGCCTATTTTAGAATTTAGGAATAGGTTTTAAGACACTAATGAACACTGGTATAAATTATTCATGAATGTTTAGAGGTGGTAGCAGATAGACACTAGTGAACACATCCTACCTCTAATCAACATTTAATGTGGATTAAGACATATAGCAACTTTATAGCATACTGAGCACTGAGGGCATAGTGTCTGGCTCAGATGCCATTTCTTCTCCATTTCTTCATTGTACTGTAGTGGCAAGGTGGGTTGAAAAGCTCAGAGAGCTCAGAGAACAACTCAATTCACCTTATCTCACACACAGCAGCAGGCCGCCTGCCGTCACCATCACTACCACTCAAGAGGACCTACTAGTCCCCTCAGTAGTGTTTTCAGCAGGTTTATGAAGACAGGGAATAGCCCATGGAGCTATCCTCTCTCACACACAAAGGGGCAACATTTTATTTGTTGCTTTCTGCAGAACTCTTTAAAAGCTTACAACAATATAAAATGCACACAAATAACATTCTATTAGAACATTTAAAAACAACAATAACAAAAAATAATGATCCTTCCCTAAAAGTTAAACAAAAACATTGTCCAATCACCCAACATTTCAGGAGAAAAAGACCACATGTACCATTACAACAGTAATATGTAAATAACTATAATAGTAAAGTATTTAGAGGTATAGCTTCCCCCAAACTGCATTTATCCTTCAAAGGTACACATAACAGCAGGGAAGGTGGCCAAAAGAAATCATGACCGTCCTGTTCTTGCATGCTTTCAAGCCAAGTTCATTTTCTAAGGGAAAAGTACCAAAGAATTATTCCAAACTTTGATGTACTCATGCGCAGGTACATATACAAATGATACTTGTAGTAAGCAATCCTTGTTCCTTCCTGCTCATTGAATGATGAGTTATATGTCTAGAAAATTATAATTGGTATTCCTGCATGTATCCCATGCTCTGTGAAGGCCGTTCCGATACCAGCCTAGGATGGTCCTGGGGGAAAAGCTATTTCCTATCCTGAGAATAGCACAGTATGTACCAAAGTCCAAATGTAGTAAAACAAAGGCACAGGGGTTTGTTGGGAGCAAAAGTCAAAAAAACCTGGGTGGTAGAAGCTGCCTGAGACACTGTTCCAGAGAAGTGAAGATCAGGGATGGAGCATTCAACTTTTAAATGCCCACCTGTCCCAAAGTTATCCGGCACTTCACTAAGTGCTAAGTAAATACAAATGTCATTGTACTAGCAGCAGTCACTTTGCTGTAGAAACAGTCCTGCATGCCAGCCATTGCCACAGTGACTAGGCAATGCAGCACATGAATGCTTCTAGGAAGTGGCCTTCTGCATGGGACTGAAGAAGAATTTGCATTTCCCTCTTTAGAGAACTCCAGCAGAAGTGCTGCTGCATGCAGCAGTGCTCCTGGAGTGTGTAGCTGTAAAGCAGTTCTAACTGCTCTATAGCTGTGCTTCCTGCAGCCAGGCATGACTGCATTTGCATCTCTCCTTGCTGGGAGAGGTTCAAAGGGAATCTGGGGAAGGGCAGCGCAAGTGCAATCAGCACTGTGTCACCCCATCACCATAGCAGTGGTGCCAGACATGTTGGTGCCATTGCCGTGGTTCTCCAATTGCCACCATAATGGCAGTTTACACCTCACCAACGCTTAGTGAAGCACTGTTAAGGTTAGGGAGGGAGCCGGCATCCAAAATGAAGATGCTGGAACTCTCCCCCATCTTCAGTTTCCAGGGAGGTTCTCCCCAAGACATGATGGTGCAAAAAGGCTCTTAGTCTTAGAGCAGCCTATGACACAAACCTGATGCTGTAGCCTTTTCTAAGAGGAGATTGCATTGGAGCAGCCTCCCCTGCATTCCATGATGGAGGACTGGACCAGCTGGCAAGCAAGTAGCTAATCCAGTCTACACAGGGCGCAGATTAGGGATGTGCACAAATATTCATAACATTCAGTATTCATACGAATTTACATGAATTAGAACATTCAAATACGAATTGAATGTTACAACATTCATACATTGACCTTCGCATTCATACAAATGTTTCAGAACATTCGTACAAATGCTTTGGAATGTTCATGAAATGGGAAGGTGGGAAAGCAGCTCCACCAGTCACATCTGCAACAGATCCAGAGTGCATTTTACATGGTTTGAGAGTGGATTCAAAGTGGATTCAGGGAGGATTTGATGCTTTCAGAGCAGATATGTTATGGGATACATATCAGATACGTATGTGTTCATATCGGATATCTGTACAAATTTGTATGAATACATTAATAGCAAATAGAATCCTACAATATCCGAAGGGGATCTATTCAAACAAATCAAATGCAAAAAAACTCTAGTGCACATCCCTAGCACAGATCCTGTCACTAATTTTCCAGCTTCCAGAAACAGCTCCAGAAATGGGCTGCTTCTGGCATCCAGTTAAAACAGTCCTGACTAGCAAGTTTGGAAGCTGGAAACTTTCATTCCAAGCCTCCCATGCTGGACCACCACAATGCAGACAGCCATTGGCCCAGGTCGCCAGATGCCATTTCAGCCTTGGGCCAGATTACCCAATCAAGGCTAAGGGTATTTCTGCACTTACCGTTAGATGCAAACCAAAGGGCCTCTGGACTGGATCCTGGGCCTCCTCATCTGCACATTAATGCAGCTCAGTGAACTTCCCCCTCCCATTAGTTCAGTTCAGTATTCACAAGATGGAGCCAGATCCAGATTAAGAGACCCTTAATCTGGATCTGTTGTCTCGTTGAACCTTGGAGGAAGGCATGGCTGTGGTGGCAGCTGGATTTATAGGTAAAGGGCCACAACTCGGGGACAAACATGAGGCTGGGGGTGGGCAGATGTGGCCCGATATCAATTCATGAATGATCAAATACATAGAAATTGCAAACCTATTGAATATTCATGCATGTCCTACTTTCTGCCCTTACTTGTTAAACTAAATATAGGAGCTTCTAAGAACACATCTGCATGGGACTAGCATAGATCGAGATTAGTGGTAGATCAGATAAATTCAGTCCACATCCATATTAGCATCATCCAATCTAGATTAAGAATGTGCTATCCACACATACAATAGATCCTAAGAATATGGGCATAGATGATTTGAGTGACATGGACATTGAGACACAACTGCAAAGTGCCTCCATGGTGACTTCAAACTTTCCGTGTTCACTGCCTCTAACATCTGTTTGTACTTCACATTCACATCCAGTAGTATTTTGCTACACCCCGTTGCCCAGATGCAGCATTTGAGAGACAACCTGCAGGACAAATTGTACCACAGTTTAGGCTTAACTTTTGGTGTTAGTACGCATTTACTGATACAGATCAATGCTGTAGTGTTCACATAGTGTTACTTCTTGGCATGCATTGGCTCCTATCCAGTCTACTCAGTGAAACCTCCTGTAGATCCAGATCTAGCTAATCCAGATCCACTAATACAGATTAAGCAAGGTAAGTACAGAAAGGTCAACTACTACTCAATTACGGTTCCAGTCCATGAGCCACTGCTGCCCATAGTTCTTCCCAGTTCTTCCCATATCTTCATCTCCTGTCTTGTCTCTGCAAGTTATACTGCATGAATAACTTCCTAAAATCTATTTTGTTTGGCTTTTGATAGATTTCATATATTCTAAATGATTGCCTTGGTTGTTTGCCTGTAACATTTAATCCATTCATTCATTCTTAAAAACAAAAGGGTTTATTTAATTGGTTGGCAGCTTTGTAACCAGTATCTCCATTTATCACACTTCTTTTATTGTTTCTGGATGTTCTCCCAGCCTTTTGAGCTGTATTTTTATAGCACATTTCCAAAAATTGAATTTTACACTGTTCACAGTTAAGTTCTCAAAGCAATGAAATTCCATCCCTGCCTGAGCTATTCTGAATTATTATCTCTGAGGGAGTGAACATTCCCCTGATTTCAAATAATGTATTAGATAAACTGGATATAAACCTAGATCTAGTGGCCAAATTGTGTGTGCCAAACACTCACATCTCTTTATCATAATCACGTATGAAAAATCACTGGTTCGGGATCAAGTTTTATTTCCATTGGATCTCACTACCTTTCTGCATGCTAATTTTTAAAAAAATTCCATCACCACCATTTTTGAATCTGAAACAAAATGTCTTAGCAGTTAACAGAAAACAGATATATCATGTAAACAGCTATATTTTAAGAAGAAATTCCTAGGGTGGGTGGGACTGGCTTTCCAGATCTTGAAATGTCAGGGCTATTAGTCAAAACCCAATTGCTGGAAGACTGCAAACAAAGCAAAGAATGAGAGAGAGAGAGAGAGAGAGAGTGTTCATGTCCTGCTGGTGGGCTTCTATGTGTATCTGGTTGGCTACCTCAAGAACGCAAGAGCAGATGAATGGACTAGATAGGCCACAAGTCCAAACCAGTGGAGCAGTTCTTATGTTTTGATGTTCTTAACAATATCACATAACTCTTTATGATAGATGTATAAGTTTTTGAACATATTCCCTTAGGCCTGATGGGAATTTCATGTTTTGCATTTTTCCTTCTTTTTTGAAGTAGCTTTATTAATATCAGTTGCCACCTGCTACACATTGGCAATATGTGCACAATTGGCATGTGCAGATTTTTGGAATTCCACAATTAATAGATTCATTCATGAATTCTTGTTCTCAAAAATACCAATACTTAAGCTTTACAAAGTTAAGCTTTAAAAAATGTTGATCAAGAAATATACTATACAGACTTTGAAAGGCCAATGGAATAAAAAAACTAGATAGTTTTGTTTTGTTTCAACAATGAAGAAGTTCTTTCTTGTACAGACATATTTACTTTTCATTTTAGATTTGGCTTTATTCAGCAGAAATATTTTTGGAGTTACTGGATGCCACACTCTTTGTTTAATATCTTTGAGAAGTGTCATGAGTATGCAGATAACACCTAGCTCTAACCCTCCGTGCTATCTGAACCAGGAGAGGTAGTCCTATTGCTTTGCAGGTGCTTGTAGGTCAATAAATTGAAGCTGAATCCAGACAAGGTAGAGGTGCTGTGTGTTACCAGGTCCTTGAAATTATGGAGGCATCGTGGGTTTGATGAAGTTATCCTGCCCTGGCAGATACCTGTGCAAAATCTAGACGTACTCCTGGATTCTCTACTGTCACTTCAAGATCAGGTGGAGGCATTGCCTCCTTTCAGCTACAGCTGGTTCACCAGCTACAGCCTTTTTGGGACATAGTTTGGCCATAATAATCCATGCCTAGTAACTCAGATTATTGTAATGTCCTCTATGTAGGGCTGCTGTTGAACACAGTTCAGAAGCTGCAGCTGATGCAGAAGGTAGCAGCAAGATTGCTGACTGCAACTGCAGGCCAGACACACATCGCACCAGTCCCCAAAGAACTGCAGCTACTGAGACCAATTAAAGGTTTTAATATTAACTTAAGGCCATAAACAAATATCTGAAAGATCGCATCTTTTCATATAGCTCTGCCCTAAGATGTCCAAGCCTCTCTTGGTTGTGCCACCAACCTCAGGAGTTAAAGGGTTAGGAACTTGTGAGTCCCTAATCTATAGAATAGTCTCCCAATTGAAGTGCACCAGGCACCTCCATTATATGTATTCAGATGTCCCCATTATGTATTTAGGTACATCTTTTTACCCTAGTTTTGGGCTGAAGATATAGCTTTTCGCTTTTCAGGTACTGTTTTAGTAATTTTTTTAAAGTGTGTTCTGCATAGGTTTTCTTATGAAAGCCACCCTGAGATTTCTCAGTATAGAGCAGTATAGAAATATATATACACGGCTGAAATATCTATTGGCGATATAAAGAAGTGGGCGACAGTCACACTTTTTCATTTCTATGCATTTTATTTGTGGACATCATAAAATGAATAAAAATGAAAAGGTGTGAGGGGTCAGATCTGAAGATGAACTGGAAAAGGTTTAAAGTAAAGGTGTGACCATAGTCCATGTATCTGATGTGCTATAGCCATCCTGCTCATTGCAATCTGAATATGAATCAATTATTTGAAGTAGCACTATGCATTTGGAAAATATAATCTATTAAGCCTATCTGTTAAAGTTAAGTTAAACTTTTCTGGTTAACTTAGCTTTTAGTAATTATTATAAGGTGGTATATATATTGTATAAATAAAATAAAAGTATTACCCCTGCATCCCAGCAGCTGTGATATCTGTTTCTTAAAATGTGTTCTTTAAATACAGAGAAAAACATCTAGTTGTCCCCAGGCTATTTCTGATTTCTATTCAGATGAGATCATCATAAGCATAGCAAAAGAAACTAGCTTTAACCTGGAGCAAAACAGAAACAACACAGAAGCCTGTGAGAAGCACTGCAGCTTTATAAAATGCCTCTCATATTAAGTATAAACCTAGGATCAAGTTCTTAAAAAAGTCTGTTCACAAAGCAAACTCAGCCTTTTCCAATGACTATTTCCAGGCCACATAACTTGGTATATTATATGAAATGCTAGCTACCCTGCACAGGAAGAGTGCAAAACCAGCAAACTCCCTGCATGTAGGTAAAAGTTTGGTGGTCTGTGTTTTCTGAAAGACACTAGGGGCCTGTCCCCAAGCAATTTAAAGTCTGCTAAAACTCTTCTTTTGCTTCTGAGCGCCCCCATGCCAGGGTTTTTATTAAACTTCCAGAGCTACAAAACAAGGAAAACCCACAACAAAATACCTGCCCTTTAAAGAAGAGTTTCATCGCTCTTTTTGGAAGTTGCGGGTTTTCCTTGCAACATTTACCTTGGGGACACTCGGTGGCAAAAGGGGCGGGGATTGCCGCCTGCACACACAGCAGTAACACAAGCAGCTTCCCTTTCTAAAGCTCAGAACTAAAGAGCCAGAATCATGCAGAATTGCAACATTGTTGCAATTGCTATGGGGTGTGAAATGGGTGGATTATTGCTAGGGGTGGATTTTGACAGTGATAACAGGGAAAGTGGTGAGTGAATGAGCGATCGTGCACTGTACAGGGGGGATTTTGACAGCAATAACAGGGATAGTGGTGAGAGTGAATGTTTTCCAGCACGAGAAGCCATTTCGGGGGGTGGAAGATCTGGGAGACAAACAGAGAAATGATGGCTATTTTTCCTTTGGACTTGTCAGGGATTGTCTTCCTGGTTGTGGCTGCGCCGAGCGCAATCCCTCCCCATTCCCACTGACATCCTATCAACAAGAGCAGGGGTGGGGAGAAAAAGATGTGCGCAAAGAAAACATGGCTCCCATGGGGATGGAAGGTGCGTTAAAAATGCACATTTTGCTGAGCCTCATGCGGACACTTGTTCCTTATTTGCATGGCACTTTTAAAGTCCACTTCAATAGAGGGACAGTAGAGGGACAGTAGAGAGGCAAATAAGTCTTTTGGGGACACAGCCTAGGAGAGATTGTTGGCTTCAGAGTTGAAGTGACTTTAAAATGGAGAGACTGCCTCTCACTAAAGCAACTGCCAAGGGTGGTCATTACAGATAATATAAAGCAGTCAACTAAGGTTGTGAGAAGATGAAAAAAAATATTTTCTCCAGTTTCCATTCATTCAAAATGATAGATCCTGCAGCTAGTAAATTTGCCTCTACCCTAGGATTGGAATTTTAGCCAACTATTTTGCTTTAATGTTTTCACCTATTTCTTTATTTGCTGTTAGAATTGCAAAAAGATAGCAAAGCTTACAAAATCTCAGCTTCTCTGTTAAAAAATGTGACTTGATCTTTGGAAAAAATAAAAGCTTATCAGGCTTTCTTTTCTTTTTTAAATGGCCAGCATACTGTGCTCACATATGAGCAAGACTTCCTAATGCATAATTCTGTGAAGACATATTTTATCCAGCCAGCCAACTGAATTATAGCATCATGGCTGAGAAAAGATTCTTCCTATGCTAGAAGCTAGGCTTGAGGGTAGCTGTGAGTGAAAAAGCAAGCATACTGAACTAGCTCCATTTAAAAAAAAATGTTGCCAGTTCACAATGTACTCACTATACTAAAGGTTATAGTAAGAGCAAGAGCAAGAGCAAGAGTAGCCTCCACTGTTCCTCGTTTTATTTCAACTAAAAGAGAATTTTGCTTCCTTTTTTAGCCAAGCATTCACATTTGTCCTTGTCCTTTGCAATATTTTTTCCACACAAACAATCTCTTTGATCTAATCTTTTGTTTTCTAATAGCTTATTATTTCTTTCCTTCCCCTTTTTCAATTGCCTTCTCCTATTCCAGCTTGGAGAGAGACTGGTAATGCCACCAGAGAAGATAAAATTATCATGAGATAAGGATATATAACTCTCAATGATTATTATTCAGCCAAAATCTATCACTAAAACAAAAATCTCTCCTGCAGCTTTATCCCTTCAATAATAGTTTCATCTTCATAATAATGAGGAGAGTATGATTGAAGGACACTTGACAGCTCAGAGATGCTCTCCCATTCAAGCCTGAAGTGGGTACATCATAGGAAGCAGCAGGACAATAAAGGCTTCAGCTGGCTTCAGTATTTTTAGCAAAATTTTAAAAGAGCAATATTGCCTGATCGTTTCCCTTTCTAAAATGTTAATTGACAAGGGACCAATTGAAAAAGCCCTTCATGTCCCAGGAAGTCTTTATACTGAATAAGAGTCTTTTCAGTAGTGTCAACAACTGGCATGGTGGCTGGCATCATCTGACGGATTTACACAACCCAAGAATAATACTGAAGATAAACATGCATCAGAGTCAAGAGCTCAGGACAGTGGCATGGTCTGTAGCTGTAAGACTCAAGTAAGGGAGTGCCACTGTTGAATGCTCTCTTACATGGGGAGGGACCTGCAAGCAGAAAATCCTAAGCCTTGGGTTCTGTTAGGGTTTTTTTTTTTTTACTTACAAGGTGGGCATCTGTACCTAAATTTTAATTCACCTTCAGTCCAATTTCAGACTGAGAGAATCCATCAGCAAAGTAACCAATCATTTTCTTTCCACATTATTTAACCCAAAAGTGGATTTTCTAAGTTGGGTAATGCCAAAAGAATACAGCCTGTCATTCTGAAAGTGGGCTGAAACTGGATTAAAACTAAGGTGTAGATAGGACCCAGGCAGTTTGCTGACTTTCTTGTTTTAGCAAGGAAGGCATGCAAAAATGAGATCTCACCACACAGTTTGTATAAAAGACGACGTGTTAGCTTTTTTACCCCACTTTTCTCACCCATTCAAGGGGACTCAAAGCGGCTGACAAAGTTTTTTATTCTTCTCCCCACAACAGAACACCTTGTGAGGCAGGTGCGGCTGTGAGAGCTCAGAAGAGAGCTGTGACTAGCCCAAGGTTACCCAGCTGGCTTCATGGGGGAGGGTGAAATCGAACGCCATATTACCAGATAAGATTCCAGCTCCCTAACCACTAGACGAAACTGGCTCTCTGGTGTAGTACTTGGTTCAATCACATCTCTGATAGGTTAAAACAACTGGAGGAGGAGGAAAAGAAAGAACCGCCTTTTTAAGATCCAAAACATGTAGAACATCAAATGCTGCTTTCTTTCTTCTTTTTTGGTTCTTTTTTTATTCCATTAGTGGGGTGAATTTATAAGCAAAGTGTATCCATGTATATTACTAGTAGTATGAAATTACAATTAAGGATCTCCCTATGTAAGTTTACAACATACTGGCCTCTCCCTCAAATTCAATCAGTAAGTTCCCTATAGTTTCTGCACCTTCTGAAATGGAACATCAGGATCTGATTAGATCATTATAGAAATGGCACAACTTCCTTCATCCTTTCCAGACTCAAAGAAGCTAAATACTACAATAAGGCAATGCTCTTTTATGGACAACTTTGCTACTCCAGACCAGAGGGTTCAACAAACCACAATGCAGGTCTCCCCAATTACCAGGAGCTCCAGCTGGCTTTAATCTTCCTGTAAGGGCTAGTACAGTGGTTCTCAATCTGGGGGTCAGGACCCCTTTGGGGGTCGAACTACCCTTTCAGTGGGGTCACGTCGAGTCTCCCACAGCCTTTCCCTCCCACCTCCCAGCTGCTCCGCCCCCGTGGTTGGGGGTCTCCACAACATGAGGAACTCCATTAAGGGGTCACGACATTAGGAAGGTTGAGAACTGCTGAGCTAGTAGATTAGAACAGAGCTTCAGTTAGCAGGGTTCTGCTGGCACTGTCCAAGGTCCTGCTTTTTAACCCCAAAGTTTTTGACTCTGTTTTTCCTATGTTGATCAGACTTTTTCTACCATTTAATGACCTGTTCTAACCTGACAACCCACCTCAACCAGTCCTTTCTTTATTGTATTTATTCTGTCTAATTTTCTGAGGAGCTCAAAGTAGGAAACATTATTCTCCTTCGCCATCATATAAAAACTATGTGAGATACCTTAGATTTAAGCAATGATAAGATGGCCTCCTTGAACCCTGCAGGCATACACACTCATGGGTCACATGAATGCATATGCCTACTCTCAGTCCTCCATCGTAAAGATGCAGAAAGGCATGGGAGGGTAGAATGTGAGATTTTGCATTGTATGAGCACTTTGACACTGTTTTCTCCATCTTGTGCCATTTGGGTATCCGTCTCATGTCTTTATCAGCACAGCAATATGACTCAACAATGAGGGCTGGTGTGATCACAGCCTCATCTGAACAGGATTTGAGACACACTGATTCATCTGCATTTGCCCAATGACTTTCCATGACTGAGTGATAATATGAAATCTAATCTTCAAGGCCCTACTGACATGATCCAGTCACCATTATTTGACCCTGCATATCAAGAATCAACTTCATTTATCCATGCCAGCCATTAAATACTTTCAAACGATATCCTGGACACCACCCACTTGCTCTGGGAACCTCAAAAACTAATGCATATTTCCAGCTAATTTCACAAGATAACAGACGTGTTGGAGACTCTACACAGCAAGAGAGAAAATAAACTTCCATGCAGAGACTCAAGCATGACTATGATTAAACCTCCACATTTTCACCTGGTATTGAATAGGGCCTTTTTTTCCTTCCTAGACTCAAATAGTCCTGGTTGATTGGTTAGTTGGTTAGAGCACATCATTGCTGTTTTGGGGATTTTCTCATTGTCCATCCATAAAACATGGCCTGCAAATTGTAGTCATCTTTTGGCAATGATTTTATGCAGACTATGCAAGCCATTTCTTCGTAAGACTTCTTTGTTTGTGATGTAGTTGTAATACTTTATTTTAAAAATCCACCTCAGGCACCATTGACGAAAAACATTAAGATTATGTGCTGATTTGTTGATATTTTCCAGGTTTTACAATAGTATGTAGCCATTGGAAAAATGATTGATGCATAAAGTTGTAACTTAATGGATTTGGAGATTGATGTTAATGGCCCTAAATGATGCAGTTTTTGAAAGACTGCAGAGGCTTTTCCAAATCTAACATGAATGTCCGCATCTGCGTCTCCAGACTCACATAATGCTTTCCAAAATCAAATAGAGATGCTGGTTGAATTCTGTAGTCGTTCCAGAATGTCATCTTGATTCATATATTGTTGCAGCCAATTGTCATTTGGACCAGTAAAGGGAAATATTTTTTTGCCCAGTGGGTCATCAGTCTATGGAATGTACTACCAGAAGAGGTGGTGACAGCAGCTAGCCTAGATAGCTTTGGGAAAGGATTAAATTAATTCATTGAGGATACATGTATCAGTGGATACTATAATTGTTGCCTAGATACAGCCTGAGATATTTCCTCCAGATTTGGAAAGACAGGTAGGATTCTTCTCAGAGTCATTGACAGGGAGTCAATGAGCCATTGAATGAGCCAGGACGCTGAACTAGATGGGTGTGGCCTGATCCAGTGGGCCTCCTCTTATGTTCTTTTGTGTTGGATTTTCTTCAGTTATCCCTTCCTGTTCATTCTCATTTAATGGTTTAATTGCTCTCTTGGTTGGATTCCTATTTGACATACCTGAGAAAGTTCTTATCATTTCATTTCTTAGCAACGTGCTCCTCAAAACTCTTCTTAGCATTCTTGACTGCCACCATGCATTTGTTCTACCAGAATTTATGTTCCTTCCAGTTCTCCTCAGTGGGAAAAGCCTTCCTTTTCTGATCAAGCTATTTTTGCTTTTAATGACTTCCAGTACTTCCCTTGAATGCCATGATTGTGTCCTCTTGGATCTGGAAGTGCCCTTTCCTCTTTTAGATATGCATTCTAAGTGAACCTCCATTACTGAATTTTAAATAGTCTTCAGGCATTTTGGTATGATTGGATTCCTAACTTTGCCATTCAATTTCCTTTTTATGGTTTCCTTGTTTGGAGGAAGTTTCCTTTATTTAAAAAAAATGTCTGTTTCTGTGTTAGAATTTAACAACAACTTACAATCTATGTTGAAGGTTACCACATTGCTCCCTATTGGATCAGCCAAAATGATGCCTTGTACCACTAATGCTCAGGATCAAGTCCAAGGATCCCTTTTCTCCTGGTTGGTTCCACAATCATCTGCTCTAGGAAACAATCATTTAGTTTATCTCCCTCTCATGAGTTGAACAATATGTGAGGGTAGTTGAAATCCTCCTTTATAATTACCCTTTCCTTTTTGGATGCCTCCTTGACTTCATTCTTGAAATTACCAGTCTTCTTCAAGAATTTGGTTAGGAGAACAATAACAAGTCTCTTAGACTTGCTTTCTGGCAGCGTATTCTTACCCACAATGCTTCTGTGGATGAATCTAACATTGCAGTCTAGAAGATTCCATCCATTCAGTTTTCCCTTTCTAGACTTTCCTGTACAGTTGATAATCTGGGATAACTTTATTCCATTGGTTTTCCTAGAGCCACCAGGTATCAATTCTGACAAAATGATCAACTTTTTAAAATCCATCATTAAGCACTCCTGCTGCCCTATTTTGGTTTGGAGGCTTCTGGCATTTGTGTACAGGCATTTCTATGCACTCTTCTAGTGCAAGCTCAGTCCTGTAGGTCCATGTGAATTCTTAGACTACCCCTTACATCTTTCTGCTTGAATATTATTGATTAGTTTCCCACCCACCTCAGTACAATGTGCATAATTCCAAACCTCTCTCAAATTTACCCTGTACTGGATGCTGCCCAGCTCCTGTCAGTTTTCCCCCAGAGAACAGTTTAAAAATGGCTCTGCAACCTTTTTATATTAGAAGCAATTCCAAAGAAAAAATGTGTCTTTTACTATCCAGATAATTGATTGCAGTGATTTTGTTTATGAATTGCCAGGAACTTTTGTCTCTAAAACTTACAGAGCATAAAAGAGATGGGGGGGGCAGAATAATGAATGACTCCAAAGTCTATCAGTCTCATCCATGGATTTGGATGCCTTTGAAGAGCAACAGGTACCTATAAGTTACAGTACCTCTGACTCAGCTGTAAAGCATTTTGATCAAATATATGAACACTCAGCAATATATTTCCTACCACATGAGAACCCAGCCCCCATGACATATGCTGTCGACAGCAGTAGCTGGTATGTGAATGTAGCGGGGAGAGCTTAGTGGAGATGCATCAATGATCACTGAAGTCAGGAAACTTTGGTAAATGGAGCTTTAATGCATAACACATCAACACACCATTTGTTTGCAATTCCCTGACTTCAGAAAATGACTGACAAATCTCCCAGACATTTGTATGCCTGCTGTAGCTGGTTGCAGAATTGATTATTTTCAGATATGCCCAGAAATATTCTATGGTACCAGCTAATACATTTATCATGTGAAAATTTTGCTAAATTGTCCAGAGTCAGGAAAACTAGGGAAAATTGAGTCATTATTAATGAATAAATCAAAGCCCATTATTTTCAGACTATTCAAGTCCCTACTTTCAATGAAGAGATAATTAGGGCAGAGTATTTGGCCTAAGGCAAATAATTTGAATTGAAGCACAATTCTGAAAAGATAAAATGGTAATTTTAAGCTTTTTGATGGTTATATCTAAATCCAGATGAATCTCTTTTGGCCTGTTTCTTGTGTGAATTTTGAAGGATCTTCTCCAAAGTGAATGGGACATTTTGACATGCATAACATTTGGGAATAGGATAGAATTTGAAAGAATGCTTTCTTTTGAGTATCTATTAATATGGAACCGTAATTAAGATGAAATACTGAATCTTTTTTAAAAATTGGTTCCTAATGCACCCCCAGATTATCACATGCCTAATGGGGAAGATGAAAGGACCATCTTTGAAATACTGCACAATATATACCCAACATAAGCCTTGAGAGACTTTTCCTACAATCTAAATGAACATTCTTATAAATCTCCAACCTAAAAAAGAAGTTAAGTAACAATAGCCTACATGCTATATTAAACCCTGTCACTATTTAATAAACAATGATTTTCAGCCAGTTGTTTCTGTCTTGATGCTTCTAAGATTTGAGAGCAGAAGAATGTTTGCCCCTTGTCTCTGCTTGAGATTCCCATGAGGAACTGGTGGGCCACTGTGTGAAACAGGATGCTGGACTAGATGGGCTGTGGCCTGATCCAGCGTGGTTCTTCTTATGTTCTTATCACATGTAATATATTATTTCCAAGATCCTATTTGTAAATCTTTGGTCTTACCTTTGTTGTTCCGTTACAAGGCTGGCAGCCCAAAACCAGAATAGGCAATGCATCTCAAGCTGAGATGGAACAAGGAAATCTGCATTAGGATGGCCTGTTCCACATCGGCCTCCATGCCAGTGTAAGGAACCTTTATTCCTGGGGGTGGGGGCATTTTGGTGGCAGGCCATGTTGCGCTGCTGAAATGGGTCCCCTATGATATGCAGTACCTCTACCAGTACTTAACTCTTTTTTCTGAGTTAAGTAATATGGAAAGAATACAGCTTGTGATTTTTTGCTGATTTGACTTTGAAAGTGGCCTGAAGCTGAATTAAAACTTAAATGTACATGCAGCCCAGTAGTAAAGCTTTGGGGTTACATAATATGGAAAGAATTATCAGTCACTTGGCTGATGTGTTCTCTTACTCTGAAGCTGAATTAAAACTTAGGTGTGAACACAGTCCTAGAGACTTCTGGTGGCCCTTCACTTCTATCAGGGAGAGGTAGCAGCAAGGAGGGTACTGAGTTGTTCTTGCAAGCCAAGTTGACCTTTTTAGCAATGTGGCAAGAGAGCAGCTCTTAAGATCAGTATCTTATCTCATTTGCTCACCCAAATAAGGGCCAATCATAAGGCTTTTTGTTCTCCATAAGACCAGGAAGAGCAAGCAGTCAGGGGTGGCCACTTGGGCCACCCAAGGCAAGAAAAAGTAGAAGTCAAGTAGCTCTTGGGCCTTCTGATAAGGTAATAAGAGTGGTAAAATTAACAAATCTCAGGCAGCCTGTTCGTTATGCTGATTTATGCTGATTCAGCAATCACAGATTTCCTGTGCTAGGCTAGCACTAAAACATATTTATATGGGCTTTCAGATTAAAATTATTTGAGACAGGAATGCAAAACAAAATGTCCAAATGAAAAGACTGTAGCTGACAGTTTTAACTGATCAGATCAGTTTCTCCCAGATCTGATTATCAACAGAATCGGCTGAAGTAAATGATTGTGATGCTAAATGCACAGAATTCACAGCACTAATCTCTGAATTAATCCTGTCTTGTCTGATAGCAGGCCCAGGTTGACCTTTATCTCCCATGTAGGATCCAGAAATAACCCCATGTTTTATGGTGGCATTTCTCCTTAGCACAAATAAAGTAACAGGAAGTGTGTGTGTGGGGGGGGGGGTAATTGTGAGTCCAGATGGAATGATGCTGAATGTCAGGTTGGCAAAGAATGACCACAAGACTCTTTCTTGAAAAAGATGAGCAGTGATTCATTTCAGCTCAGCGTTAGGACATTTCTTGTTGGGAGTAACTTGGAACAGAAAGCCCAGCTTATTTATATGTTTCATAGCTGAGCGGCGTTTGGCCCTTAACCAATGAATAATAACTCTTTCAAAAACCAATTTAAACTTGGCACCAAAACCTTCTCACACAAATGTATCACTTCACCTCAGCAGGGAGGGGGGAGTCAACTGTCAGTTCCCTGCTGAGGCAAAACAACAGGCAGCCATTATCTACTGTAATAATAATATATACATATATACTGATGACAGTAGATGGCACTTACATACAGATATTATGGCAGGCAGCTAGCCCTGCCTGACACTGTGTCACTTCAACATGTTTCCTTTTTCTTTATAGTGACCTGAGTCTGCATGGTGCCATTGACACAGCAACATGGTCATCACACTCTGTGGCTATCAGGGCAAAATAACTAGGACTTCTGATTCTGCATATTCAGTGGTACATGTGGTTATTAATAACCAGACATTTTCATATCATGGCCACCCTGGACCCTTCAGTGTCACTAAGGGCTCTTCAAAAGCAGCAACAGAGCCTGGAGTGGGGTGCACCCAAGTACAGATGGCCCTATCCCACTCCAGTGACAACCTATCCCAGCATGTACAGGCTCTTTGTCCAAAACACTGGAGGGACTGCAGAAAAGGACATAGAAACCAGGAGCCTATTCACACTTGGCTTTATTCTGGAATATATCCTGGAATAGGAACTTGCTGTCCATATGCTAGTGCCGGCTTCAGCAGGCCCAAAGTGAGGTCTGCTAGAATCTGTGTTAGCATGTTGACCACAGACCCCTATCCTGAGATATACTCCAGAAAAAGGCCAAGTGCGAATAGGCCCCTGGACTGGCAGAAGCATCTATTCCTAGTCTTAAAGAGTTAAGTAATTCAGTGTATTAGGAGGTAACATAGAATTGATGAGCACTTCTTGAAAAGCAGAGAAAGCTTTTGCCCATATCCCACAACACTTGTCACATTGATTTCATTTAATTTTAGATATTATTTTATATAAGCCAAAGGCAACAGCATCTGGAAAGTGTGAAAATGTAATTTATTACACTGCAAGAAACTTGCTCAAGGAGGCAGCAGCAGTGTAATCAAGAGCAAAACTAAGCAATATAAATGCATAACTTTAAAAAGTTATATGCTGCTGTTGGTACCAGTGGGTCAGATCTGACTCCTGCTTGGCTATAGAAGCACTTCTACCCAGTTTTCCTGGCAGAGATACAGAAGTGGTTAACCATTGTCTATTTCTGAGGAGAGGCTGGGAATTGCAGCAACAAAACTTGACTTTGACCTTGATGGGCACAGCAGCAGTGGGGTAAAGACGACGTGCAAATTCTGCCTGTGGCTGTGGAGGCTGCTTGATAGGACCACCCCTACATTCCCTTAGAAGTGACCCCAGCACTGCCTTGCTTTACCTACTTTCCAATGGAAATCTGCTGCAGCATCCGGTCTCTTATTCTTTCAACAGAGAAGGCAGGACAAATGGATGTGTGAAGGAAAAATGTGTTATTAAAATGGTAAAAGCACTGGAATGTGAAGAGGACATAGCTTTAATCCAGATTCAAAGTAATCAGCTTTGTAATGTCCATTTTACTGCATTATCGTGGTTAATCATAAAATTGAATCTGTAATTCTCCTTTATGATCTGTTATAATTGTATAAATAATGATTTAACCAATCTTGCAATCTATACATTGCTCAGTTCATTACCTCATCATTTCCATTCCTCAATGGCAGAATGAATTTTACTTAACTTGTTCTTTCATATA
This sequence comes from Aspidoscelis tigris stejnegeri, assembly GCA_023333525.1. Lineage (NCBI taxonomy): Eukaryota > Metazoa > Chordata > Lepidosauria > Squamata > Teiidae > Aspidoscelis > Aspidoscelis tigris. The sequence goes on from JALMGA010000001.1 coordinate 35,787,902, forward strand.
AAATGTTTTCTTCTGACCTTCAGCTATTTCTGTTTTGTTCCCCAAAATCACTGCAAAACACCCTTTTCTAAGTGTGGTGTCTGACTTAAAGTCAGTGTTGTGTCTCTGGAGAACTGTAAACAAGTCCGTACTATCTTGGTTTAGACCTACTTAAGCAGTCACCACCCAGCTTCCTGGGCCTGATGGCATCTTTCAGTCCAAATACATTTGAAGGGCACCTGGTTGCTGTGTGTTGATTGTGTGGCATATGGCCCAAGTCTCTACTCTTAAATGGAAGGAGCTTTTCTCGGTACTTTGCTGAGGCAAATAGAACATACAGTTACCCTATACACTTATGATACTTTGAGATCCACCCCACAAACTTACCAGAGCACCAATTGTTATTCCTTTGTCAAACACCTGTTGCTTTTATTTTATTTTGGTCTCAGGAAAGCAACTTTCTTCCTTCAAACTCTTCTTCAGAATGCCCAGAAGTAATTGGTGAGTCACTAGGTGAGAGAGGACATTGGATTTGATGGACTGTGGCCTGATCCAGCAGGGCTTCTCTATGTTCTTATGGTATGGATCCAGTCTTACCGTGATCAGCCACATCCTTCAGAGTTTGAGAAATTCCTTTTTTTCAAACTATAAATCTGAAGTTGCTTTGCCACAGGTGACATAGACCAAAAAAAGTACTTTTCCATGTATTGGTCTGAATAAATTATCTGTCAATGAGCACAGATAGTGTTTCATGGATGGGATGACAATTTGATCTGCCCTTTGTGGAAGTTAATTGTACAAGCCAAGGCCTGATGAACTTCCGTGGGCAAGGAAAATAAAAGGAATGGAAGGTGCAAGCATCAGAGAAAATCAGATCATCATGGAATCTGACAGAATGGGAAGATTAAAAATTAAAATGTAAGGGGAAGGGAGAGACAGCTTATCTGTATGGAAGCAAAAGAACTGCTTACATCACTTTGATGAAGAGTTTTCTTCCATCTGACTCAATGTAAAATGAAATGAATAGCACATTGCATAACTGACCATATAAATCAAAGCCAATGTTTTCCACTAAGGCAAATTATATAGACTTTACAGCCCATGAAGAACAATTAAGAAGCCAGGAAAGGCATTTCATTTAGAGAAGGAATTAAAAAGCAAAACAAGTTTTCTTTCCAGGTGTCTGATGGGGTGGATAAATGACACAGGGGACACACATGGAAACAGAATTTTGAAAAGAGACACCTTCTTTGAATAACCTATATTAGACACAGAAACAGGAACGTTGAGATCTTTTAGATATGCTTATTTCTAGAAGCCACTCTTTTGAAAAATGAACAAACTGCATTGACTGGAACTTGTAAAAATTTAATCATCAGTTGTATGGCCTGTTGGAACCTGAAGCTGTTCCAAACCTAGATTGTCCCATCTGAAACTAATCTAGGCTGCATCCCCAAAAGACTTATTTGCCTCTTTGGTCTCCCTCTACTGTCACTGTATTCAAGTGGACTTTAAAAGTGCCCTGAACTTCCAGAATAAGCATCCGCATGAGGCTCAGCAAAATGCGCATTTAAAACGCACCTTCTGTCCCCACAGAAGCGTGTTTTCTTTCTCCACATCTTTTTCTCCCCACTCCCTCTCTTGTTCAAAGGAAAAATAGCCAGATCTCCGTCCCCCGAAATGGCTTCCCGTGCCGGCAAAGAGTGATCGCTCACTCATTCACTCTCAGCACTTCCTTTCATTCTGTTCTCTGTTCGAAATGGCTTGGCTGCAGCCATCAGCTGCACGATCGTGTGCTCATTTACTCTTAACGCTTTCACAGATAACAATTCACACCTGATAACAATGTTGCAATTCTGAGCAATTCTGGCTCTTTGAAAATTCTGATCTTTACAAAGGAAAGGAAGGGAAGCTGCAGCATTTCTGGGAGATGTGTGAATGCTTTATAGCTGTGTGTGCAGGCAGCAATCCCCTTTTGCCAAGGAGCGTCCCCAAGGTAAATGTTGCGAGGAAAACCTGCGACTTCCAGAAAGAGCGATGAAACTCTTCTTTAAAGGGCATGTATTTTGTTGCGGGTTTTCCTGCTATTGTAGCGCTGGAAGCTCGTTAAAAACCCTGGCATGGGGCACTCAGAGGCAAAAGAAGATTTTTAGCAGACTTTAAATTGCTTGGGGACAGGCCCCTATAGTGCTAAAAGATAGTTTTTTTGTTGATACTATTAGTATTATTTTAGTACTTTATACTTGTGTGTCTAAGCAATTTACAGTAAAATAAGCAGTGTAATGCAAGAACAGCAAATTTTAGAAAAACAAAGAGCAGAAGCACTGATAATCAGCAATGATTGTGTGAATAGTTGTCAAATATTCAGATGGAGCCCTAGCACTGTCTTCATCTCCTTGGGAAAAAAACAAGCTAGTTATAGAGAAAGGAAATAATCAAACAGATACTATAAAAAAGAGTATAGAATTAGATGGGTAGCAGTACTACAGGCAACAAGGATTAAGGCAAAGTTTCTTAACACCAGTTTTGAGTGCAAATGGTTGCAGTTTCTAATTAATGACATTTCTCTGTTATAGAGCCAGTAGATAATTTGTCCCAAAGCAGATAAGTGTTTTGATCTTTTCAGAAGATGCTCACTTTTTCATTTTGGGGATTAGAAATAATTCTGCAGCTTCTGGGTATTTTATTTTCCCATCATTTCCTTATAGAGCTTTTGACCAAACTTGCTAAACTCTCTTGATTTGTTGTGGAAAATTCAAGAAGTGAGAAGTGCTTTTTTCCCACCCATCTTTTATCCCTGTATTTTGCATTATGTCTAGAATGCTCCAGCTCAGACATGAATCACGTATCCTATATTTGTATAGATTTAGTGGCTAAGCCACATGATAGGAAAACTTACCACATTCTGAACTAAATTCTCAGCAGAAAGCTCTTTTTTTCTGTAATAGATTTGTGGTCTCTATTTGTAAGTGGTTTGTATTGACTCAGCAAAGGCACCAGACATCCTGCAAAGTGGTTCTTCAAGAAAAACCTCAGAATTGAAAAGTCTTTATGATCTTTTCATTTGTCCTTAGGAAGTATGTTGACCCGTACACAAGCTGTATCTTTTATCTGGGACATGTTCAAGCCTTTCACTCTGACTTTTAAAATCTGAGTGATTTAGAAGTGAGGTAAATGAAAGAGTGCCTCCTTTTGTACAGGACTTTTGAAGAAGGACCTCTTGTGGTAATCCCATCCTCTCTGATGTTGCCAGACTTGCTGCAAAGGAGAAGGCCTTCTCTTTGGTGGCCCTCAAGTTCTGGAATGTTATCCTGTCAGAAATACACCAGGCAAGGTGACAAGCACTGCTAGCCAAGAGGACCATAATGGCCCATCACACATTTGCCCCAAAAAGCATCATGATAACCCTAAACCTTTTGGGACAACATTCAGTGGACCAATGAATCAAAGGTGAATCATTTTGGAAGACATGGATTCCGTTGCATCTTGTATACAACTATCGACATTTCACAATAAGAACATCCTATCAACAGTCAAACATGGTGGTGGTAGTGTGGGGATGTGGGGATGCTTTGCTGCTTCAGGGGCTGGGCAACTTACTGTAATTGATGAATTCTGCTCTCTACCAGAAAATCCTGAAGGAAAGTGTTTACTCACTATTCTGTGATCTGAATCTCAAGCACAATTGGATTATGCAGCAGGACAATGATGTAAAGCACAAGACCACAAAAGAAACAAACTTAATTTTTTTCACAGCATAGAAATGCTTTGGCGGAGACTTAAATGTGGCTGAATTAAAGCAGTTCTGTGAATAAGAGAGGGATAAAATTCCTCTACACTGATGTGAAAACACTGATCTCATTTAAAAGAATTTGGTTGCTAGTGTGACACAGACAGGTATTATGTTTAGGGAGGCAACTAAATTTTCAATAAATTGTTGCACGTATCTGGTTTACGTGCCCTAAAACGGCCAGGGAGGAAGATCTTTAGTGGCAAAGTTCCTGCTCTTATGCTGGATGCTGTGATAGTTAAGCCAGGCTGCTCTACCAGCAAGAGCCCTGGGCCGCATCCCCACGATGTCCTTATCTCGAATTGAAAATGTTTTGACCCTGCCCCGTTTACACGGCATTTCGGCTTAACACGCAAGGAGCGTGTTAAACTACCTTAAACCGTAATAAAGTAAACCCTGATTACAACAGGTCTCACTTTGGATCATGCGCTTGATACGTGTTTCCTTTTTTAGTATGAGGACAGTATCGTTCTGAGGGCTGAGATTCGGGTCAAGGCTGTCCCGCCCCCAATCACACTGTAACCAATGGCTATCCGTATTCGAACCACATCATGTTTAGGATTTCCCTGCCCCAATAGCTTGCCTTAGTGGTTTCATTGAAAGAATCCAGCTACGATTCAGTGGCGGCTCCGGAGGACTTCCTCCCGTCCCTTCGCCAGGCGGCAAAGCCGAGCCGGCTGGGGGCCGCTTCCCTCTCCACGCGACCTTTTCCTTCACTGTCATCCCCCGACGGTCCCGCGCGGCCCCAGCCTTTTCTCTCTTCCCGGAGGGAAGAGGTGAGCGAGGAGAGCCCCCTTCGCCCTCTCCCGCGGAGGGCACACTGTGCCCGCCCGCCCTCTCGCCGCCTCTCGGCTCTCCTCCTTTTCCAGCGGTGGCCGCTTTTCTCACCCATTCAAGGGGACTCAAGGCAGCTGATCAACCTTCTGTTCTTCTCCCACAACAGACACCCCGCGAGGCAGGTGGGGAGGAAGGAAGGAAGGAAGGAAGGAAGGGAGGAAGGAAGGAAGGAAGGAAGGAAGGAAGGAAGGAAGGAAGGAAGGAAGGAAGGAAGGAAGGAAGGAAGGAAGCACTTGCTGAAGTTCCATGCTTTGCACAACTGTTAAAAAAAATAGGAACCTTGACTTGGATTTCTATACCTCTTTATAATAATGCTACCCCATACCAAACCTCCCAGAAGGAGGGAGGGAGAAGGAGAAGGAATTGGCATTTCTCACCCATTTAAGGTGACTCAAAGAGGCTGACAAAGCTTCCATTCTTCACCCCACAACAGATGCCCTGTAAGAGCTGTGACTAGCCCAAGGCCACTGAGCTGGCTTCACGGAGGAGGAGGAAGAAGAGTTGGCTTTTTTACCCCACTTTTCTCACCCATTTAAGGAGGCTCAAAGCTGCTGACAAACCTTCTGTTCTCCTCCCCACACCCTATGAGAGCTCAGAAGAGAGCCATGACTAGCCCACAGTCACCCAGCTGGGTTCATGGAGGAGGGTGGAATCAAACCTGATATTCCCAGATAAGAGCCTGGCTCGCTAACCACTAGACTAAACAACACTTCTGCTTGACTAAATGGCCAAGCACCAGAGCATGAGAGTGTTTTAAAGATCTCATGTGGGCAGCATTTTCATACAGTTAAAAAAAGAAGTGATTGGCTAGTGGCATAGTGGCTAGTGGTGCCTCTAACCTTGAATATGAACTTTTATAGGACTTTAATGTGGATTAGAGGTGTGGGTGCTGCACTGTGACATCAAGGTGCAGGGCCATGGGGCGCAGACGATTTTGATGTTTTGCCCATCCACGCAGCAAGCTTTTCCACCCACCCCTCTGTTCACTGGATGGGGATTCAACAGTGCCTTTTTTTGCCTTCTGCCCCAGATTGGGCATCCTTTGTTTGGGGGTGGCAGTGCCATGCAAGCCCAGGAGGAGTGGGTGGTGATGCAATGGGAGGCCAGGGGCAGCCTGCTTCAGGATGGGAAGTGGAATCTAATCTGGAATTCCCAGATAAGATTCCAGTTGCCAGGATATTAGGGCAAAGCGGACCATGGATAGGTGACTACTAGGAAATCCAATAGGGCAGGATCAATCATGTCCCAAAATCCTGCACCGCACTACCAGGCCTGGCCATGGGTCAATAAAGTTCTGTGCATGGGGAAAGTTCTGATCTCTGTTACTTTCAGAATGAGAGAATATGTGGTCACACCTAAGGTTTAATCCACTTTCAGTCCACCTTCAGAGTGAGAGAATATAGGCTGTGGTCACACCCTATGCCTCTTTAATGTTTAAAGCCCCTCAGCTGTATTACTTCCTTTCGTTCTAAAGGTCTGAAGTTTTAAAATCGCTACAGTGTAACGGAAAGGAAAGGAAAGCCTGCCGCCCGCGCATCCCCGGAGCAGAGGGGGTCTACCCCCAGCTGATGAGCGGCAGAAGGGCGCCCGGGGATGGTAGGGGAGACCATCTGGGGAAGGCAGGCAGGCAGGCAGGAAGGAAGGAAGGAGGGAAGGAGGGAGGGAAGGAGGGAAGGAAGAAGGAACCACAGCCATATGCCTCTTTAATATTTAAAGCCCCTCAGCTGTATTACTTCCTTTCATTAAAATTGCAGAAATTCGCAACATTTTTTAAGAGAGTGAGCTGGTTCCTTCGCTACAGTGTAACGGAAAGGAAAGCCCGTCCCCCGGGAACTTTCGCAGCCTGGGGAACTTTCTCCCTGCTCTCTGCAGTGCCAGAATGGACGGACAGAAGGATGGATGGATGGATGGATGGATGGATGGATGGATGGATGGATGGATGGATGGATGGATGGATGGATGGATGGATGGATGGATGGATGGATGGATGGATGGATGGATGGATGGATGGATGGATGGATGGATGGATGGATGGAGAGCCTTCCCCTCTGCGCCCGCTTGCTGGGCGCCCCGATGGCAGGAATCCCCGGAGCAGAGGGGGTCTACCCCCAGCTGATGAGCGGCAGAAGGGCACCCGGGGATCGTGGGGGAGACGATCAGGGGAAGGAAGGAAGGAAGGAAGGAAGGAAGGAAGGAAGGAAGGAAGGAAGGAAGGAAGGAAGGAAGGAAGGAAGGAAGGAAGGAAGGAAGGAAGGAAGGAAGGGGATCCCCGGCGGAGCATAGATGACGCAAAGGGAGGGATCACCAATCAAAGAGAGGGGGTGGGCCCAATTGACTCGCAATGGGCTGCCCGTGGAGTCTCCGAAGACTCAATCCGAGTTAACGCTGGAATCGTATGCCCTCCAAACCAGGTTAAACTGCAAAACGTGTAGCCGGATTTAACGCAGATCAGTTGTTTCGGATTTGTTAAACTGAATTAACGCATGCCATGGGGATGCGGCCCTGGTCATCAACCACATGGTTGCCTAGTAATGGCGGACCCAGCAGATAAGAAAAACAAAGAGGGAATGAAGAGACTGGAGCCAGCAGTAGATGGAAAAGGAGATCTAGTTTAATGGCGCAAGAGGTTTTTATACAGCACAAGAAGGGGCGTGGAGGAAATGACATCAATGCAACATCAGGGGAGATGATTGGAGGAAAATTGCTGTCCTTCTGATGTCACAACCTGTGGTAGGAGGTGTGGAAAATTCTCAAACAGGAAAGGAAGAGCTGTGTTGCTAAAGCGATGTATTTTGCAGAGGCCATAAAGTCCAAAGGCCGCTGCATGGAGTGAAAAGAATTCAGCTCCCCAGTGGTGCTGAGTGTGTACTATAAGCTTATCGGACAGGAAAATAGTTGCTCCTTTTACTCTGAGGCTTGAGAAATGGAAGGCTGAAGAAAAGGAAGCCGGGGAAAAGCTGTGCAACTTTTGTGGTCACTACAATAAATAATCATTTGAAAGCTGCATTTTGTGTTTATTCATTTATCCAATAATGGGCTTCCTGTTCCAGATCAAGGAGATCCCATCCCTGCTGGTCTTGCTCTACTTGCACTGGACAGAGTGCACTGCCAAAAAGCACAAACATCCAGACTCTGAGCCATTTGGGGGGGGGGCAGCTGCAGTCACAGGGAGGCTGTTCTGTCTAAGATAGGCATGGGCAGGAACTCAATTGCAAGTTCAGTCTTTGCAGTAGCAAACTACTATACACAAAACAAGGTCTGCAGCACAGAGCTGCCATCTAGCACAAGGAGAAATACAGCAGGGGTCAGAGAGTCCTAAGTCAGTAGCCGGAGTGAAGATACACACAGTGAAGGTCACACAATTGGGTTCAATTTGGTCTTGAGGTTAGAGTGCCAGTTTCTTATATGGAATTCACCAGGTTTGATTCCACACTCCTTCATGAAGCCATCTGGGTGATTTTGGGCTAGTCACAGCTCTCTTTCTGAGCTCTCACAGTCCCACCTACTTCACAGGGTGTTCTGTTGTGGGAAGAAGAATAAAAGCTTTGTCAGCTGCTTTGAGTCTCTTCTTCTTCTTCTTCTTCTTCTTCTTCTACAATTTGGAATCAGGAGCCAGAGTGAGAGTCAGGAAGCCAAAATGTAGAAATACAGTTTCAGAGCCTATCCAAAAGCCAGAGCCAGGAGCCTATCTGTAGATCAGGAGCAGGAGGTTGCAGATATCTTGCTGGAACACTTACCTACAACAGAGTGCCTGGGAAGCTGCACCTGCTTTTATGCCTCTGAATCAGAGCTCAGCTGGCCAGTGGCATGAAGCTTAACTACTAGCATCTTCTTTGCAGGCTTTTCAATCTCAGTTCTGCCAGGGAAGGTCTTTGACCAGTTTCATCTGCTGTCACAGACTGTGCACTTGGGAAGGAGGCCTCTGTGATGTCTCTGTCTGGGCTCCATGTAATTTACTGCTGACTCAGAGGCCATTTCCAAACAAACAGATTCATCATCTGAAGCAACATCCAAGGCCAAAGCAACTTGCAGAAGGCACACCATAATACAGGAGCATAGACCAGAAGGTAAGAGCAGAAGGGATCTTGAGCAACAGAAATATGCAAAACTAAAAAAAAAAATTAAGTAGGGGCAAATACTTTTTAATGGTATATCTAGGCCATCTACATTCAGGCTTTTCATATCAATCAGTCATGAATACCTATACATACAGTTTTCCCCCCACACCCAAAAAAATCTATAGCCTCATGATAATGTTTGCAACTGCAGGAGTAAATGAAAGATAAATTGGTTTTCTATGAATGACAGTTTCAATCCTGAAATGCGGCACAGCAGTCAGGCAAATCTTTCTAGATATCAAGCAACATTGTTCAATCATGCATTAAATGAAAGTTCTATAAAGCCATGAACAACAATTGGCAGAAATAGCCTCAAATAACTGCAAGCATTTTTGGAACATTTCCCATTACGTTTTTGTGGCTTTTGTATATTGGAAGTACCTGAGCTTAACAGTTTGCAACTAACTATGGCCGTGTCTCCATTACACAGCAAAGGCACCTTAAGTGAGGTCAGTTTCCATTATTTTCAGTGAAGACCTCTTGCCCTCAGGGCCTGATTAAGGTGCCAATGGAGATGCAGCCTAAGAGTATAACTAAATCCTGCAAGGCCAAATGCAGTCAAGAAATTATTTTTAAAAACTATTTAAAATGTGCAGTCCAAGTATAGCAGAAGGAAGATCAATATTACAAAAGGTAGCATGCAAACAGCCCAATTATTTAATTTACATGAACTTTCTTACCTAGTGCATGGCTCACTCCAGGGGCTGGAATGTATATTACACAATGTGTGGCATGCAGTTAAGTCTCTGTGTCTTCCTTTCAAAGAGAGTCAAAAGTTCATGCATGGCTCTCAGCAACATAAACTGTGAACATAAGCCATTGAAAAGTCAGGCCAGGTGACTTACATTAAAATTAACCAACCTCACAGAAATTCCATCTTTCCAAACTAAAGTTCAGTTTCCTTCATTTCACATAACTTGGTACTTTTTAAAAAATGTGTCTGGTTTTAGTGAAAACAGATGCTTTTTTCTGTAGACAACTTTACATAATGTTTATATTTTCACGAGCAATTTTGTGTGCTACTAGGAATGTCCGTATTGCTTGAAATGTTACAAATCTGGAACAAAATGCTGTTTCAAAAAAACCCCACCTGCCATTAAAAGGAAATTAAAAACACTGATAAGCTGTTTGGGTTAAGCCAGGAGTCCCCAACCGTTTTTGCAACAGAGACCTGAGGCCTTTTTGCACGAGGCTGTCTGGAACGCATCTAGGACACGCAGGATGCTGCATTCGCACGCTTGGGGCAGCCAGATCCGTTCCAGGCCGCCCCAACTGTCCTGGCGTGTCCTAGACGTGTTCAAAAATTAGAACACTAAAAAGTGCTCTACAAGCATCTAAACGCGTTCCGGCTGTCCCCAGCCATCCAGGGAGGGAAGCGTTCGCACACACCTCCCTCCCTGACAGCTGCAGGACACACACACCCTGCCACAATTGGCCAAAAATCGGCCAAACATGTGGCAGGGCCACTCAAATCACTTACCTTGCCGGCCCGGGGTTGCCTTCTGCTGGTGTCCGCGCAGGCGCACAGACTCTGGTAGATGGGACCCACACAGTCATCCTACCAGAGTGGGTCCCGTCTACTGGGAGCGTGCATGCCTGCGCAGACCACGGCAGATGGCAACCCCAGGGCCAGCAAGGTAAGTGATCATGCACATGTGGGGGGGGAGGGTGTCTAGGATTGTTCCCACACCAGTCTGCCCCCTCCCCACTCTCCTGAACATTCTGTGAGAAAGGGTGGATTGGAGAAAGCTTGGAACATGAAAGCCATATATTCTCTCTTTGAGGCACCTCTGAGGCACCCTTTTTGTTATGTTGAATACAGCCTAAGTACTATAGACATTAGGGAAATGAATCCACTTCAATTTGTTACCCTCATTGAAACTACTTGCAAGGTAGGGTGGCTGCTGGCTTTTTCCAAGGGCTATGCTTATGCTGTTGTTACATAACACATTCAGAGGCCCTAGGCATCAAACACTGACCTTTAAAATTCCCCATCAGGGGCTGATCTACAAGTCTGGCTTGTATCCGAATCTCGGGGGTCTGCTTACCATTTCATTTTGCTCTGAGCAGCCTTACAGGCAAAACATGAAAACTAGTCACTTTTTTTTTAATGTAGCCTACATTAACAACTCTATCAGTGTGTGAATGACACTCAAGAGATTAACATATGCAATTAACACATTCTAATTATCAGCCTCATTGATTGAAAATCATCAATAAGTGCTGTCCTCATCCATGACCTTTCCTGATGAAAAGTATTGATCTGCCTCACATTTTATTTGTACATTGAAACTATTACTCGGAAGTGAGAGAATAGCCTTAATTTGTCCACCACACTACTTACTCTCTGAAGAGATGCCGCCGACCTGAAATTCTGTAGCTTCTGAAGCAAGGCCCGTGCTTCTCTGCTTTGGAGCAGATTCATTTGTGGTAACGTACTCTGTGCTCATGACTTACATTGTTATGGAGCCAGTACTATAGGAAAGTAAGTCTCCTGAAGCTCTCAAGTTATACAGAAAGCCTGCTGAGGAGATCTTCTTTTCACTTGTCTCTTGGCTTTTGTATGAACTGACAATTTAAGAGACTTTCCTAATATGCCCTGACAGCTAACTATTCCAAAGAGTAAGAAGCAAGACTCTGTTAGAAGCTATTCAGTTAAGTGAATCAGAGAATCAGTTCAGGTTTTACACCACATCTTGACTATCGACCCCAATCCCTTTGAACCACAAAGGGATATCACCTGAATATTTGTTTAAAAATACTACAAGTTAGAGAGTTCACATGCTAGGAGGTCTGGAGTAGATGGTTCCAGTAGTCCTCCATAAAAGAATGAACTTCATAAAAGAATAAAGACTAAATAATTTTTTAAAAAATCCTAATATAGAAAGAAAGAAGATAAGAGCTGTAGAGCCATGGAACTGAAGGAGAGCAATTACGGGAGGTAAAAAGGACTGTCTGATTAAAGGAAAAGCAAAAACCGCCAGCCGAGACACAGAGAGGAATGCCAAGCAGGCGCGAGCAGGGTGAGACAAAGCAACAGCAGTAGGAAAAATGGCGGAAGAGGGGGAAGCAAAAAAGAATGATAAATACCAACAGATAAATCAGAAAATGGATATACTCCTTGACTCTTTTAAGAAACTTGAAAGAAAATTTGATGCTTTAGAGAAAGTGGGGGAGGCGGTAAAGGAGATGGCAAAAGAGTTAGATGAGACAAAGCAGCCGTCTGCATAATCAAATTATATTTCCCTATCAAGAACAGAAATTTACACTGCAGAGTTTTACAGCAGGCAGGCTAGCTAAATTCCTGTCCCATCATCCCTAACGAGACCAGGCTGATTGGAGCTGATGGAAATTAGAATCCAACATCATCTGGAGAACCGCAGGTTCATTATGGGCTAAGAGTTGCCAAAACCTGTGCAGCCTCCATGGACCTGTACAATCCATGGAGAAACCTAATCTTTGCAGCCCTTTCCAAAATGACCTCCTTTAAGCATCCACTTTGGCTTCAAAATGAGTTAGAAAGAAAGATAAGACCTTCCCAATCTGATACTCGGCACTAATGAAGGGTGAGATTCAAAGGCTTTGCATAAATATAAATAAATAATGTCTCTTGAACCAGGATTCCAGATTTTTAAACCAGCTGCAATTTCTCCTGAACTGAAAGGTATGTAAAACCCACAGAAGCAGCCTTGAGATTTCCTGATTCATCTGCTGTAGGAAATGGTGGGGAGAGAAAAGAGATTCTGTGCAAAGAATAATAGAAAGGGCTCCATGATGTTCAAGTGGCACAAGCAAAGGAATAGAAATAAATGCAATTTTTTTCCCCTGGAAGCAGACGTGTCATTACAGGTAGGTTCTTTGTGGGGTAGGAGGCCAGCTGACTCTCTTTGTGACTAAAAAAGATGTCACTGAAGAAAAATGCTTTAATATAGATATCTGATCATTCACTGTCCTGTTGTGATAAGGACTGGTGTTGAACAAGCTGCCTCTTGTATCACAGGGGCTATAGAAGAAGTGTATGATGAGACAGCTTAATAAATTCAAAGGCACCTGCCTGGTGGCTCAGTGGTGTTTTTTGAAGTGTTCTGTTGCTACAGAATCTATTATACTGCCCTTGAATTTTTGTTGTTGGCCTATGGGACTGAGGTTATAGACAGAAGATTTTAGAAACAGTTTTCAGAGTGCTTCTTATAGCATCCTTAAAACAAGTATGGCTGCTTCCAGACAACAGAAGGCAATTGTGGGTTACTTTCATTCTTGTTCTGTTCCAAATGCCCAGATGCTAGCAAAGCACGCAATGATTCCCTTTGGTTCCCTCCACCCTCATTTTGTTACCATCTGGAACAAAAGCAATAACACAAGATACTGTCAGATTAAGGAGTGGGCAGCAGCAGCAAGCACACACACGTGTCTGGCTAGCAGAGCCAAATCAGTTTGAAGAGTCAGTCAGGATATAGAGTTACACAGAGGGGGAATCCCCACAGCAAGCTTATTTCGCTTTCCCTAAACCGAAATAATAGAACTGGATGCAAATGCAAATTTGCCTGTTCCCATTACTTTTAACTTAATCGTGTTCGATCCGGATTCTGAGGATCGTACGTGGCATACATGACTCAAGGGGGAACTCAAGTGGCTACTTTTTAAAAGCCGCTTTGCAGGGCTGCCCTGCCCTCTTCCTCCTGGCATGGACGTGCCACCCATAACAGACCCCTTCATGGAGCCTAGCTGGGTGGGTGGGTGGCTGCCACTTGCCTGGATGGATGAAAAACAGGCACCAGCAGCGAGCGATTCTTTGCCCTCCTCTCCCCATTTCCCAGGGCACACAGCAGCAGCAGCAACTCAAACCCCCTTCACAGCCACAGCCTTTAAAACAGAACCTCCAGGGCTTTCCTTTCCTTTCCCTTTTTTAAAGGTCAGAACTTTCAAAGAGCTAGAATTGCGCAAAACTGCAACATTGTTATTAAGGTGTGAAGAGGCTAGATCGCTACAGTGTAGCCTTAAGGACTGGATTTTTATAGTGGCTGTTTTGAGGGTGGATTTTTTCAATGAAATCACTATCTTTGGAAGCAAGCTATTGGGGGAGGGAAACCCTAAACATGGATTCTCATCCCTTAACATGGTAGGGTCCCCACAGTAAAAAATGTAAAATGTTTCAAGCACACGATCCGGAGTGAGACCTGTTGAAATCAGGATTGAGATTCACCACGCTTTGGGGTGGTTTAACACGGAGAAAGTGTGTTAAGCCAAACTGCCCTGTGGACTCCGAGGATTGAAAACGTTTTGAATCTGAGATAAGATTGCCGTGAAGACATGGCCAGAGTCAAACAGGCCAGGGTCAGGTTACCAGAGATTCATTGTCAGTTAGGAGTCCGTCAGAGTCAGGAGTCCAGAGGTTGCATAAGCCAAGGGTTGCTAAAAAGATCTTCTGTTTGCAACAGAGGAGGCTGGGTGTGACTTCCTTATGCTGGGCTCCAACTATCCCATCCCTGCCAACACAGCTGTTTGCATGTAGGTGTGCTGAGTGTCCAATGCTCCCCATAGAGAATTCAGCTCTGGGCATCGCTCAGTGTCTGAGTCCGAACTGTCCCCTTCTGCAGGGACAGACTCAGTTTCCAAGTTTGGCCCCTGAGGCTTGGGTCCCCCATCTTGGCTGGCATGGGCAGGGACCTCATCATCAGAGGAGTCAGAGAGGGCATGAGGCATGGCAGATCCCAGCAGATAGGGATACATAATCAGTATGAAAAGAAATCCACCATCATTGCCAGATTTCCCATAATACTGATATATCAGATTTTTTATCAATTAACTACACTGGCAATGCTGTAGATATGTGTGATATTCCCAATATAGTCCCACTAAAATCACAGGGTTTAACCCATGTCTGGAGCCACTCTCCATTGCAGTAGCTTGAGTACCAGTGTTGGCCTTCAGAGTTCCCAGGGGATCTGTTTCAGTGGCACACCCAGTTACACCACCAAATGGGGTCCTGCCAGGTTTTCTGGGATAAAGTAACTAGTGCACCAGTACATCTCATTGTCAAAGTCTACCAGAAAAATCAGGCTAGGCCACCTAGCCCAGTTTATTCTCCCTTATCCCACACCAGCATCCTGAAGGGGCCTTATGTATATCATCCTTTGCAGAAAGGGTCTTGGTGATGCAGGCAATAAAGCTAATCTTGCACTGAATCAATTACAAGAATTTGTCTACTAGCTATCTGTCTCCATAGAAAAGCAGCAGAGTAAAGAGGCCTGTTATCAAGGAAACAAATATCACAGCATGACTAACACACCTCACTGTGCAGAGAATGTTATTTTGCACCTTTTTTTCCTACTGTATTAAGTGACAATTTTGATATGACTAAGGCTGCATTCATGCATAAAAAACAAAAGCAGTTCAGCCTAAGTCAGTATTTTGCAGCATAGACTAGTTCTAACCTAACAATATGTTGTCACTTCTCAATTTCTACTTCAAAACCCAAGTACATTTTTTATTTTGAATATTTCAAGTCAATTAATGCTAATTGTTATTTTCTAACTATACAAATACGTAATATTGTAAAAGTTATTCAATAACTTCTGTGGCTGCAGGGGACTAGAAGGGATTTCAGATGGGAGGTATTTTTAATTATGTTATAAATCACCTTAAATAAATAAATAACCCATCAATACTAGCAGAAGTCTAGTAACTTCTAGGATGGGTTTCCACTTACCTCCCTTGTAAGAACGGAAGAAGGAGGAGGAGGAGGAGGAATTGGCTTTTCTCACCCATTTATGGGGACTCAAAGAGGCTGACAATGTTTTTCTATTCTTCTCCCCACAACAAAAATGGAAAAAAACACCTGAAAAAAACAGGTGTTTATTCCGTTTTTTAGCCAAATAATCCTCAAAATACCCCTGAAACGGATTGGTAATGGGGACACCGAGAATTCAAACCATTTCTAAACCATTTTAAAATGCCAATGGGAATTGGTCCAGAGAGGGATTAAATTATGTTTCCACAACTACTGGGAAGCCAGAGCAAGGATAAGTTTTTGTTAAATCCCCAAGATTTTAACAACACTGTACCACAGACTGCCATGCACACACAGAGCTGAAATGAGAAGCCCCTAAATTTAGAAGAAAATCTGAAGTAAATCCACCAGAATTTCAGTCAAAACCAAGCTCAGAGGCAACTTAGAAAAATTTATCAGACCGGTATGCTCCTCACCTTCTCATGAACATTGAGTGGATTAGAGATTGAATGAGAACACAAGTGCTACACACTACCATGTCTAAGGAGATTTGGAGCCACTTTTTCCCTACTTGTGAATGCAGCCCAAGTGAGCCAGTTTGGCCTAGTCAGTGGTTAAGGAGCCAGACTCTTATCTGCGAATACCCAGTTTGATTCTGTGCTCCTCCACAAGCCAGCTGGGTGACCTTGGGCTAGTAACAACTCTCTTCTGAGATCTCACAGCCCCACCTACCTCACAGTGTGTTCTGTTGTGGGGAGAAGAATATAAAGCTTTGTGCAGACATTTGTGGGAGGTCAAAGCAAGATGTTGTGGCCCACCTAGAGGTTTTACCTTAACCCACTGCTGATGGGAAGGAGGACAAGCTGCACCAAGATGGTGGCAGAGGGATCCACCTGCACTCTGTATAGGGAACAGTTGCAAATAGGGAGCTCATAGGACTAGTCTATATCAGTTATGTACTAAAGGAAAGGTTTTAAGCCCTTAAAACACAAAATGCTGATCTATCTTGAGCAGCTCTAATAGGTGGATGAAAGTGTGCAGAACAAAATCATGTGGCAAACATGACATCTGCTTTCACTTTGAGACATGGAAGGTGATCCAAAGCCAGTGCATTTTGTGCCCTGACATTGCTTTATTCTCTCCATCTGCAGTTACTTATGCCCTTAAATGCTGTCACCTCACCATTAAGGCCTCCCTTTGACAGCTAAACAAGCCTATCAAATTCTTTAATCCTGTGAATGAGATTCATACAATGACTCAAATGGACAGAATCATATTTCTTCCACTGATTTTCAGCTGGTTGCCAGTAATCAATATGGCAGTCCAGGAAGCTCATCTGAATTTCAGATCCTTAAAAAGAGGCCTGAGAAGTTTCTTATAATGCATTGCTGGCTGTTCAGAGCTTGAAATTCCTGCAGCTATTTAAACTGCTGTTTATCGCTAAATGAGAACAATACATAGGCCCTTTCTACACTTACCAGCATTAGATCTGAATCAATGGGCCCACCGATCCAGAATGCATGGAGCCATGGGTCAGATCAGCACCATCTGCATTGGCAGTGATAATCCTGCCCATGGCTGCAAAGCTTGCATGAGCTTTTCAGACATCCCCATAAACCTCCAAAAGCTAGGAATAAAAGTTCCTAGCCTTGTGGCCTGCAGGGTGCTTTTTGACAGCACACTATGACTTGTCGCTGAAAAGCAAGCCTAACCTTGTATTCCTCAGACCCTGCACAAAGTTTCTTCTGCTTTGGAGGGAGAGAGACCTGGACCTTCACTGCATGATCTCCAGTCCAGTTCTTGCTGCCACATGTTCTCTGATCTGGCTTTGAAGAAATCTGCATAGGTGAGAACCAGTTGCACTAGACAGAACAGGGTATCCTTAGACTAGGTTCTTTTCTTCCTTTATCTTTTCTATAGCTCTAAGTTGCCCCTCAAAAAAGTGTTCTTTTATATTGATATCTTTTGTTCCTGTACCAAGAATCTAGTTTCGCTTATGTTCTTTCGAAGCATGGTGCACAGTGCCTCTCCATTTTTGACATTTATTTATCATTTTCATACTAATTATAATTTTTTTTAAAAAAAAACTGCCTTTGGAGTCTCTTCTGCCTGCTGTCTGCATTGCCAGAGCATTATAGCCAATTTTTCATTATTGTCCAGACAAAGCTAATGTCCCCATTTTTAACACGTGTCTACTGTCTAGGATGCCTACTAACAGTCTTATGCTAAAATCTGACTCTCTGATCATTATGGGTGGCTCAAGAGCCCTCTGCAAAACCATTTTGCAAATTTCTTTTGTTCATTGGGACTGTTTGGTCCTGTGGTTAGAGTGCAGGGTTCATATCTCCATGAAGCCAGATGGGTAACCTTGGGCTACTCACAGGTCTCTGCTTACCTCTCACAGCCCCACATACCTTACTGGGTGTTTGTTGTGAGGAGTAGAACAGAAAGCTTTGTCGGCTGTTTAAGTGTGGTGGAAAAGCCAACTCTTCTTCTTCTTATGTTTTGAAATCACAATCCTTTTTTGATGGATGATTTTCAGTTGGTGGAAACAAATAGCATGGACAAGGTATCTCTGCTTGTTCAGCTCACTAGGACCATGGTGTCATTATCATGGTGGTTGATGCCAGGGTATGGGTGCCTCCATGGAAGCAGCCTCTCTACTTCATTGGCAGGTGCTTTGCTGTATCCATGACACCTGATACCCCACCCAAAACACATGGCCACTCAGATATAGCCTACATGTCTCCCTTATCTTTTCCTTTACCCTTGCCTTTCATGGTTTATTCAATCTTGCAGCAAGGGGTTGTGCCATGGGCTAAGATGGTTATAAATTTCTCAGTGAGAGACACCCTGCTTTAAACTCATTTTTTAAAAAACTTCATTAGTACTTCAGCAACTGGACAATTACTAATATTGCATTCTTGGACAAGACTTTGGAGTAGATTATGATGTATGTTCTAGCTTTCTTAAAAAAAAACCCATTTTCTGGATCCATTTCAGCTTGGGTTTAATCCAGATTTTGGTACAAAAGCAACTCTGGTCACCCAATGGCAAATGAAAGACAGAAAAGTCTGTTCATGTTGGGTCAGGTGGCTTTGACATTACTGAGCAGGCAATCTTTCTGAAGCTCATTCATTTCTTACTTGGATGTTTACATCCAGTTGGTGTCCTTGACTGACAAAGGTTCAGATCCTTGGAACTAGAACTATGGGAGCCCAAAAGGTTCATTATTTAAAAGCTTCATAAATCCATGAGGGTTTATGGATTTACACTGGTTCCAGATGTAACTATGGATGTGCTAAAATGATGTTCAGCTGCGATAACAGAACAAGATGAGGGGAAACAAATTTAGATCCTGTCTGCCCAGTGGCTGCTACTTTTAAGAGGAAGGCTACAGGCACATTCCTCAAATTCACTGGAAGAAGAGCACAGTGCTTGAAATGCATTTACTGCCTTTCATAATAACCTTCCTGGTATCTTCTGCAGTCTGAATTCAGGAAAGCAGCAGCAAAAGATAGGGACTTACCAACATTGACTTCCCATTGATGGAATTCTTCCTAAAGAGGGTTCATCTGGCACCTGACTTGACCTTTTTCAGGCAGCACAGGAAAAACAAATCTCATAAGGATGTAGGGAATGGTGAATGGTTATCTGATCTGCTTGACTGATTTTATTTATCTATTTATTTATGCCCACTGGCATTGGTCTTGATCCATGTTTATTTTATGTGTGTTTCATTTTTCATACATTGTTTTTGTTTTATATCAAGATGGGAGAAATGGATGGATAAATACAATAAAAATATAAGGTGAAACACAAAGGAAGCAACAGAGGGCTATTCCAAATGCTAAAATGCTAAAATGACTTATTTGCATTACAGATGCAGCTGAATAGAGTACAGAACATCTGATCTGGCAGATACCACTTCTAGCGGCAAAAAAACAAGCAGAGGGGCTGGCAACATGCCACTTCAGTCACACGCAAATCACAAATGTACAATAAGGCTTATATTGGAAGAAATGCTGGATCAGATGTTCCCTGCTCCACGCAGCTGCTTCCCTTAAGGTTGCTCTCCATGTGGATTTTTCTATCATCTCAGCTGGCCCAGATTTCCTTAAAGCTGAGAAAAGAATTAACTTTTGTGCTGAATTGTATGCTGTCTTATTCATTCTAGTTATGAATAGCTAATCACAAGTGTCCCTGAGTGACTGAGAGACCATCCAAATGAAGCCTGGAATTGGTTGTGATCCAGGGCAGGAGGCTCCATGCCATCACATCAGTGTCTGAAGCAAATGAGTGCATGCTGTGGGTATCTCACTGCGACTCATGGACCACTGCTAAAAGCACATCCTCAACATGCAACAACAAGGATCCCACTGGGAGTTACAATAATGGGATGGAAATTATGCTGGAATTCAGCCTGGAAGGATCTTCAGCCCTTGAGTTGCTCCCTCCCCCCATGCATCTACACAAGGGTAAGAGAGAATGGCTGCTAGAATGAGTGCCTAGGTATCATCTCAAAGTTGGAGGGACACACAGGATGCCTCTAAAAGCCATTTGAAGGGTCATCCTAAAACTCGTGTGTGACCAGGTCATAGGTCTCCTCATTCATATGTTAAAGAAGATCGAGGAGGCCCTTCCCGCCCCCAGTAGTTCAGCACTGCCCGCACAAGATAGAGACATATCCAGATAAAGGGATCCTTACTCCAGATCCACTGTAGTCCTGTTAAATCAGGTCTACTAGCAGACTAAGGGCTTAGTTCCAGAGCAGAGAAGTGTGCAGATGGTCTGCCTCCATGATCCAGAACTACCAGGAGCTTCTATTCAGCAATGGCATGCCACTGAAAATCACTCCCCCACACCTCTGGCAACTAGGAGCGAGCATTCTTAGCTGCCAAGGGTGCGGCGGTGGCTGCTATTCAGCAGCTAATTCACACAAGCTTCACAACCACAGGCAAGCATGGGCCAAATCTGGATTGTTGGTGCAGATAGATCTGGTTATTCCAGATCCACTCATCCAGATCTAATGCAGGTAAGTGCAGAAAAGGCCAAAGTCTGTCCTCAGGAATAGATTTGTAGCAATTGAGCATTTCATTCCAATTGCTCTTAATGCCATAAAGGCGCCCTCAGATACTTTCTTAGATATTTGGATCAGATGTTGCACATGATATAAGTGACCACACTTGATGGAAACACACTCTGGTCACCCCAGTGTTTTCCCATTCCCATGTGTGGATGTAGCCCAACTGGTCTGGGCTACCCTCAGGGCTTGCAGCACAGCTGTTCCTGGTACTATTCTGAAATGTTTTTACTAAAACAATATTTTGAGAGCTGCTTTGGTAGGCGCTCAAAGCCATAATGTGCGATAAAAATATCCTAAATAAATAAATGGAACTGCGTGTTCATGCATAACTATATTGGAACTGGAGCTTGTATATTTAGCTTCTGAACTCCATAAGTGGAAGCAACTCAACTAGCTCCTGAAGTCTTACAAAATTAATTTATGATTCAAGAGGGTTTGAATATGCTTCATGAAACAAATCATTGATGGGATGAGGAAAATATCTGTACTGTTCTTATCTTATTTATTATTCTGTGCACAAGATCAACAAGAAGGAGACAGATAAAGGAGGTTGTTATATGATGAGAACGGAATGTTGATGCTGCTCTATTACATAGGGAAGATGAATTTGTCACTAAGTGAATGCTAATAAAATGATTTGTTAAATGTTAGCAAATAAATTGTGCCACAAAGCAGCATTCCTTGCTTCAAAATGGGAAGCCCAAACTGAAAATTGATAGTACAGTAAGGCAATCTTTAATGCCTCTGGGTTAGAGAGACTGGCAGGATGCCTCTGTGGGAAATTTGCAGGGACTCAAGAGCAGGTGAAGGTTTTGCCCTGTCTTCTGCTTGAGATGCCCAGAAACAATTGGTGAGTGACTGTGTGAGACAGGATGCTGGACGAGATGGGCTGTGTCCAGATCTCACGGGGTTCCTCTTAAGTTCTTAGGTTCCTATAACATAAGGGTTACATTCCAGCAAGACGTCACTTAAAGTGAAACTCACGTAAAGCGAGTAATAAACCTTTAAATGCATTAAAATGAGACAAGAACACTATACCGTTTGGTCTAGTGTCTTGCCGGACTCTTATCTGGGAATACCGGGTTCGATTCCGCCCTCCTCCATGAAGCCAGCTGGGTGACCTTGGCCTAGTCACAGCTCTCTTCTGAGCTCTCACAGCCCCACCTGCCTCACAGGGTGTTCTGTTGTGGGGAGAATAGAAAAGCTTTGTCAGCCGCTTTGAGTCCCCTTAAATGGATGAGAAAAGCGGGGTAGAAAAGCCAACTCTTCTTCTTCTTCTTCTTCTTCTTCTTCTTCTTCTTCTTCTAATATAGGAACAAAATCACAGTTAGTAAACTGTTATATTGAAATTGCTTAAACTGAATTCACTTAATTCAATTTCAGAAATTTCAGAATAATTTAAGTATTAAGAAAGCAAATATTCTTCAGTATTTAACAAAGCAAATTCCCTATAGAATTCCACTGTGATTCCAGAATTAAAAGAATGGAATTATAGCTATCCTGCAGATCAGGAGCCTTTGTGCACTTCCCATCCTGTCTGGGGGATGGGAATAGTGCACTCTTCCTGGCATGCACTAGCAGTCGCATTGGTGAGTGCTAGTGCATGCTGTCCATCCCCACATCTGCAGACCTACCAGAGGTCTGGACATGTGTCTGGGTGCTGCTATCTTCATCCCAGCAGCTGATGCAATGGTGTGACTGCCAGTGCCATCACCATGACAACAATGACATACCACACATATGCACTGGTGTCCCAGGTCATCTGATGTGCCAGCACACTGTGCAGCACCTCAGATGACCCCTGGCACCGGAAGAAGTGTAAATGCTCTCTCTGCTGGCCAGGATAGGTAAGCTTGCAGATTTTGTGGTGCATGATTTCTTGTACCACCATTAGTGGACATTGGGGTAGTTTCTGGGATAGCAGGAGACATATCTGGTGTGGAAATACCCCCTCCAAGTGCAGATGGTGCTTCCCAGAAGCTACCCCAATGTGCACTAGCAGGCCAAGTGCAAAAGGTGAATGTTGACTAATTCCCATGAATGTTCTGTAGCCATTTGCAAATGTCTTAGAGGCCATGTCTCCGCTTACCATTGAAAGCACCTATTAAAACACCTTCTGCTGACATGTCTCCATACAAGACAGCAGCAGACGTCTCTCACAATGATCATGCCCCCCAATTTCCAGGCACAATCATCATCACAAGCACCATTTTTGCACAGTGCATTTTTCCAACCTGAATGGAAGTGCAATGTTTGACACTTGGAAATGATACCTCCACACTAGAAAATGGAGATGCAGAGATGTCTTCAGAGGTATGTCATAGCATCTGCTCCATGAACCTGCAAAAAAATACAGATTAAATGCAGAGAGCTCTAAAAAGCACCTCTCACTCCATGAACTTGCAATGAAGCTGTCTCCCAAGGTAAGTGAAGACCTGGCCTTAGATGGCATCTGGAATAAAGATGTTTGCATATGTCAGAGAAAAGACACTCAGAGAAGTTTCCCCATTCACATCCTTGGCTAGAGTGGTGCTGCAAACCAGCAAGATCATGCAAATTTGGGGGGGAAATCCAAAATAGTGATGCTCAGCTCACTCCCTTTTCTCCCAGTCTTTCTCTGGCACCATCTGCACAGGAAGCAGGAACAGCACTACAAGTGTAGCTCTCTTCCCCTTCCAAATTAATGGGAATGCTATAATTGTAGTACTATTCTTACAGTGGCAGTGTGCTGTCCGATGCTGTCTACTCTCCCTACCCATTAAAACCATACCTAGAGCTCTTCTGCCTGCAACTTTAATAGGTTTCCATTTTAGTAGCCATTGATATTCCTGTCCTCCATGAATTGATCTAATCCTTTATAAAGTTATGCAGGCTGGTTTCTGACATCATCTCCTGAACACTCCTGCTAGAAAAGGTTGATTAGAAGAGGCTTGAAGACACCATGAGGGCCACACATCTTCACTCTGAGGTGCCTCTGAGATGTTCCTTTTGTTATGTCTGAACACAGGCTTCAGATTTCTCTCTTTTCCAGGGAGGCGACCTTATTGTCCCCCTGGAAAAGAGAGAAATCTCAAGCCTCTGCAGCCCCTCTTTCCGATCTGCTGATAGAAAGAGGCTTGGTTTTACTGCCAAAGTAAAGGATCACTTTGGCAGTAAAGCCAAGCCTCTTTCTTTCAGCAGATCGGAAATAGCGCATTGGAAACCTTATTGCCCCCCTGGAAAAGTGAGAAATCTCAAGCCTCTGCAACCCCCTCTTCCCATCTCAACTGACAGTGGCTTTGCTTTAAAACTCAAACCTCTTTCCTGTCAGCCAAGATCATGAAGTCTGACACCGTCCCCAGGCTCAGTCTCGGCTCGCTTGGCAATGCATGCTGGGACCTCAAACCGTGCTGAGACTCATTTTTTCAGGTACCAAATTTGGTCTGGTCTGGCACAGTTTGGGGTGATTTGGTCTGCTTTCCACAGACCAAATCTATAATGCATTCAGTATGTGACCAAACGTGCATGGAGATGCACCTTTAGAGCACTGAGATGCAAATACAATGTTCTTGGAGCCTAAGCAAAATGTTGGTTAGTTGGTTCCAACACAGATTTTAGGATTACTCTTTTAAAATTGACCACCCAGTTATCATGTGTTATCATTAGGGCTGTGGTCACACTTAAGGCTTAATCCAATTTCAGTCCTTTTACAGTCTTTTTCCACAAGGAAAAAAAATCCTGCGCACATATCTAAAATTATCTATAAAACTGGGATCAGTTTGAGAAGCATGTCCAGATTATGTGGAGACACCAAAAACATATCCTATAGCAGAAAAAAAAAATTAATGTGTTACATTCACCATTTGAATAAGTACCATAAATATATTATTTTGTTGCTTCAAATGATCCAGAATGACAGTACAGTAATTTTGTTAGATCATGCTGCTTTCCAATAAGTGGCTTCAAAACGTCACTTGCTAAATATCTTACTTTTAAGATATCAGGAGGAGATATCATCAGGAGACATCAGTGAAACTAACAGATCTTTTTCCTTGCCATTATTTTTGCTGAGTAAAAAAATAATAAAATCAAGTCAACTGACTGGAATTGAAACCACATAGTCGTCAGGACTGTGTCCTTGCTGACATTTTCGTGTGTGAAGCAATTTCAGCTCTGAATTGATTAGCTTAACCTCTGGCACTAGAGATAAAAATAATTTGCTTTGACTTGTGGTGTGTTAAGCTACATCTGGCAAAACTGATATTGTGATGACCTCGGAGGCAAACAGCACAACGGGTCACATTGTTTGCAAAACCCTGATCCATTTGGTTTATAGCTAACCTTTGAACAACCTGGAAATGCACAGATTTTTTTCTTATGTTACAGAAACACACTAGAACTCAGAGTAGATTTGACAGGAAGATATAAATATCTCCCCTTACAGCAGCTCCATCCCAGTTTCTATGTCACCTGGAACCCACCCACCCATCCACCCAGTTTCAGGTATTTGCACTGAACTTTATGGGGTATTTCCTTCAGAGGACAGCTTCTGCACCCCATACATTTATGAAAACCACGCCTTATATTACCATTTTGCTGTAGGCAAGTGAAATGTACAGTTCTTACAACTTTTACTACAGTAAATGTTTTATTAGCCACTATCACCACAAATGTCACCAGAATGTCCCATTGACCAGAATTTTCTTCTTAGTTTACTTCTTTGTTATTTGGTACCACCTCATTTGCTTATGTTATTTTGCCTTTCATGGTGTTTCCCTCAAGTACCAGTAAATGCATAGATAAGCTGGTGTCAATGCTTTTATTTCAAACATCAGGTAATTAGGGCCCTTCCAACAAGGGCTCCACAGTGGCATTGGGTACCTCTAGATATGTCCCTTGCTCCAATGGAAATTCAAAGCTGCTTCCAGTCCTCCAGACTGGAGGATCGGAAGCTTCACATTTTCTATGCTGTGGCTTCCAGTCCTCCAGACTGGAGGATTGGATGCTTTGCTTTTCAGGGGAGCTCTGTCACTGGCAGTAAAAGCATAGTAAGTACCAGTAAGCACACAATAAAAAGATGCTGGGGGGGGGGGATACTATATTTACTTCACTGGGGGGGGGATCTTGCATTCCTACTGCACAGCAAGGAAGCAGCAAAGTTGCTTCCATCCCTGTCTGGAGGCACTCGTTGTTTGGCATCACATGAATAAGCGCGTAGGTTCAATTTTCTCCTTACCAAAGTAGTGGAACTGTGAAACACTTTCTAGCGTAGCTCTGATATTATGCTAAGGAGTGTGGCACCACACATGAAGCAGCAAAGGTGCAAGAGGAACAGGTTCATGAAAAAAAAAATAATGCAAAGTCACAAATGAGAAGGCCTTTTGAACAATCAGAAAAACACATAATCTGCTATTCCCTTTGAATGCTGAATGGCCAGGTTTTTACTGCACTGCAAAACTTCTAAATTCAAGCTGAGGTAATATGAATAATAAGAACATCAAGTGCTTACCTCCTGAAATGAATCAATGAGCTAAGTTTTAAGATTGTTCAACAGTGCCTGATACAGATTTTGAAACATTAACCTGAGCAATCTTAATAACCCTTTGCTGCAAATTCAGATAATAAAGTGTTTTCAAGGGGCAAGGATTACACAAACTGATTTCAAGATTTCATTGACAGCACAGAGCGTTGTCTGCCAATCTGTGTTTTTACTATAAGCAAAAGGAGTGTGAATGATGGGTTGCTGCTGTTGCCTTTTTAAGTACAGTATACTCATTTTTTTCTGAACTTGCAGCAAAGCACTATATGTAATGTAATGCTATAATTACATGGGAGAAGGGAATTCAAGCTGAGGTGCTGTCTCCTTGATATTGTCCTACAGGATTTCTTGCTTTCACAAACTTTTTTTTATATTAAAAAAAAGCTTTGTTACAGATAGCATGACTACTAAGCATATATAATGGCTTTCCCAGCAGAAATCTGTATTCATTGTCTCAATGCAGTCTGTTTCAGTGACTGCCTGAAACTTTCATCAAATACAATTTATAGCAACCGTAATTCAGCTGTTAACTGATGCTGGACTTTAGTTTTAGCCCCTGGAAAAGAGAGAGGTTTTCTGTATGCCTATTGTTGTTTTATCCTTTTTGTATTTTCTACTTATTTGTTCTTCTTGTTAATTGCTATCTGCTACTATTGTTACTATTATTGTTTTTTAGATTGTACGCCCTCGGCAGGTTTTTATATTTTTATATAAATATATATATTTTGTTCCGCATCTGTAAAGCGCTGAGTACATGGATAGTGCTGTAGAAATAAACTAATAATAATAATAATAATAATATACCTATCTCCCAGTCTCAATGGCCGCATCCCCATTGGAAGCTTAATCCAGTTACCCTAAACCGAAATAACAGAACTGGATGCAAACGCGAATTTGCCTGATCTCATTACTTTCAGCCAGAATTGTGTTCAATCCGGATTCTGAGGACGTACGTGACTCAAGGGGGGACTCCAGTGGCTACTTTTTAAAAATCGCTTTTCGGGGCTGCCCTGTCCTCTTCCTCCTGGCGTGAATGCGCCACCCATAAGGGACCTCTTCACAGAGCCTAGCTGGGTGGCTGGGTGGCTGCTGCTTGCCTGGATGGAAGAAAAACGGCAGCGGGCAGCCAGCAATTCTTTCTCCTCCTCTCCTCATTGCTCAGGCCACGCAGCAGCAGCAGCAGCAACTCAAGCCCCCTTCACCCCTCACTGTCACAGCCAAACATTCACACATCTCCCCAAACCTGCAGCTGCTTTCCTTTCTTTTCCCTTTTTTAAAGGTCAGAACTTTCAATGGCAAGATCGTTATCAGGTGTGAAGTGCTTGGATTGCTACAGTGGATTGCTTGGATTGCTAATAGGGCTGCTGCTTTAAGGGGTGGATTTTACAGCTTGCTTTGGAAGCAAGCTTTTGGGGGAGGCAAACTCTCATCCCTTAACACGGAAGGGTTCCCACAGTAAAAAATGTAAAACGTTTCAAGCGCACGAACCGGAGTGAGACCTTTTGAAATGAAGATTAACATTTACAATGCTTTGGGGCGATTTAACACGCGGAAAGCGTGTTAAACCAAACTGGCGTGGGGTCTGCGAGGATTGAAAACGGTTTGAAACTGAAATAAGGTTGTAATGGGGATGCGGCCAATGTTGTTTGGTTTTTTAATACATCAGCTATTGCTGATTACTGTGAAACATCTTCCTCCCAATTCTTATGTAATTACATCTCCCATTGCATTTAGGATATAGACATGTTCAGTTTTAGGGGCTTCCAGCAGTACAGGGGCAGTGTGAACATACCCTTCTACCCCATTCAGTTCTGAGCTTCCCACCCCAAAGCACTGATGAATAAATAACTGCTCTTAGGTACCCTTCATCACTAGATTTGACTCCATGCTGCTGTGTAAACATCCAGTGTTTGGGGGATGAATATACTACTGAGAATGAAGCCGCTTCACAATGGGGGACTGAAAATGGGGTGGTTGCAGACTGATTCAGCTCTGTTTCTAGACTGCTACACACCCTGTCTGCAGCCATATGGATGGTGCCAAAGTTCTTCCCTTCTGCTTGCTCAATGTATTCAGGGATAGTTAAGAAACTTCTTCATGTGTGTTCCAGATCAGGAATGTGCTGGGCAATGCAGAATTCACTGTAGACTTCCAGCATGATGGCTCTCCCAGCCCAACCTAGCATTTCAAAGCCTTAGAGTTGATAACATGTCACCCTGAACTCCTGGTGACTTATCCCAGAGGCCTTTTGATAAATGGCAAACAGCACTGGTGACAAAGATTGCACCCTGTGGCACCCACAGACTAGGTGCCAGGGCACAGTCACCCAGCACAACTTTCTGAGATCAACCCCTGGAGGTAGCAACTGAACTACCTCAACACAATTCAAGTACTTTCAAAACCACCGAGGCAATACCAAAGTGTCAAACAGGGCTGACAGAGTTTCACATCCTCATCCTCCGTGAGCCAGTTTGTAGTGGTTAAGGAGCTGGACTCTTATCTGGCAATGCTGGGTTTGATTCCACACTCCTCTATGAAGTCAGCTGGGTGACCTTGGGACAGTCAAAGCTCTCTTCTGAGCTCTCAAAGCCTCACCTACCTCACAGGGTGTCTGTTGCAGGGAGAAGAGTAGAAAGCTTTGTCAGACACTTTGAGTCCCCTTAAATAGGTGAGAGAAGTGGGGTAGAAAGCCAATTCTTATTCTTATTCTCTGTCCAGGCTATTAGCTAGCTCCTATATTTGGGGGGAAGCTCTCACATTTGGTACACTAAATTTAAAAATTTTGAGGGGGGGCGCCGCCCCCACCCCAGCTACGGGCTTGCTTCTGCTTTTCCCACAAAAGGTAATCCATCAGGGTGATCAATGCTGGTACTGTCCTGAAGCCAAGCATGAGCATGGACTGTAATTGATGGAAACAACTTGTTTTTCTCCAGTTGCATAGCTATCATGTACTTTGGATTGTCAGCTGATCTTTCTGGGCTTCAAACTTCCCAAAGTCATCTTCAGACAGCAGCACTTCTAGTTTGATTTTCCAACGTAGACAATTCCTAATATTCATCTTTAATCACTTCAGATCTAATATCTGTCCTGTCTGCCATCTTTCTCCCGTGATTTGTTGGATGTAGCCCATTTCTGTTTCCTTAAAATAAAAATAACACCTCAGTTATTGATTTCACCTGTTTGTTTCTGAGCCCAAAACTAATTTGTACGATGCTACTATTTCTGGGGAAAAGTTCAGAAGCAATAAAACTTTCATTCCTGAGTGAGTCATCTGCTGCCATTGTTCCAATTCTCCCTTGCTTGTCCACTCACCCATTCTTCTGGGCTGATTTGTTCCCCCTTTTCCTCTCCCCAAAGTTGATAGCCCCATCCAAAGGCCTCCTTACCCATTAACTCAGTCATTTCTCCCTGAACCACTCTCCTGCACACATTTCCACCTTACTGACTCATTGCCACCCACGCCACCTTTCCCCTCTTCCCTGCTCCCCAAAAACTTACATTCTCCAAAGGTTATTCACACTGGTTACCATCCTTTTTTCCTATTTTTGCTCATCCTGCCACCTGCCAATCCTCATGATGGCTTGCTTAAGGCTTTGAGGTAGAGGGGTTTTTTTATACAATAGTATTTATTTTCACGATGCTGCCCTTTCCTTTGAAATTGAGTGTTGGCTCCTAGTTCATGTTTGTTTCTGAAGCATTGCACATTGTCACAGGGAAAGGCAATAAAACAAATTTCTTGTTTATCACTATGGTGTCTGAATTCCATAGTTGGCCAGATGTAGTGGTTGGAATTTTGGCCCACTGTTATTAAGAAATCCAATCAAGCTTTTGGAAATCAATGAGGTGGGTTTGAAAAAAATGTCACTGGTTCCAAGTAATGTTTATTTTTGCCATTGTTGAACAGTTGTTGTTTTTTTCCCCTGAGGCTATCCAAGTATTTCTTGAGTTTCTTTGATATACCAAAAACTACTGTAGCCACAGCATTGTACTCCAGTATTTTTTTCCTAGAGGCAATGGATTTCAATTTGGGAATTTTGACTTTTTTTCTTTCTGAGAAAATCACAAAATTGTTGTTCTTGCTGCTGCTGCTGTTATTTACATTTCCTTATCCACTTTGCAGTCCTCATGTTTGTCTGCTCCATGTCATGCCCATCTCCCATCAGAAGACAGATCAGAAGAGGAATTACCCTGCACCAGCAGCAGAGCGGCCATGGCAGCAGGCCATCTGGAGGCTGGCCAAGGCCCCCAGGTGTCTTAGAACTGTCTATGTCCAAAGGTCCATGATTAACAGTGCCACTGCTCAGCAGAATTAACACTCAGCAGAAATGTTCAAAAAAAAAACCTCCACTGTGACATCATAACTATTTTTAAAAACCCTACTGAAGCTTAACTTTGTGAGAGAAATAGCAATAAGAAGACTCTTGAATCACAAAGGTCTTTAAGCAGCTATATCATGTATATTCAGCAAAGCAAGCTCTAGATCTAGCAGAGGGTTTCCCAACCTTTGATTTGCAGCCTGGTAATCTATAAACCAAAGGCCAAGTGACCCACCTATCCCTTGCCTCAGAAAATAAAGGGAGAGTGGCTTTATGGCTGCTGGCCATCTAAGTTTCTCCATGACCCACTCGCAAGCCACGACTCACATTTAAGGGAGCCCTGATGCAGCAAATTCCATGGCAGTCTAGATCTTTCCACTGTTGAGCCCAGTTCCCATTGGCATTTTAAAACAGTTTAGAAACGGTTTGGATTCTCTGTGTCCGCTTTACCAATCTGTTTCAGGGGTATTTTGAGGATTATTTGTCTAAAAAACAGAATAAATAAACACCTGTTTTTCAGGTGTTTTTTCCCCGCTTTTGCTTTTAAAACACTTCGTCCTTATTGCTGTGGGAACACTACAGCAGTATTGGGGCATATACATCATGAAACAGGTGGGCTTTCAACCTGTGCAGGGACCAGCCCCTTGTCAGATTTGTTAAAGTGTCAGATCCATATTCAGCAGAGAAGTAACAATTCAGCCTGATAAGATGTAGCAGTTCTCCCACTCCACACTTCACACTGATAAGATATCAAAGTTTCATTTTACACTTCCCCTCGCTTCCTCCTTGCCAGGAAGCACATTCACATGCAGCTCTCTCTCTGCTGCTGCTTTTTCACTTATCTGCATTTGCAGAGAAGCAAAAAAAGCACTTGTGTGTGTGTGTGTGTGTGTACACCAGCCAATGGTGATGGTGAGGGGAGGAGAACGAAGGGGAGGAAGGGGTGTTGTGTGTGTGTGTATGCAAGAATATCTTTTGCAAAAGCATGATGGGAGGGAAGGGGAGAGGATAGGGGGGTGCTGCAATTCCCCACACTCTGCCACAACTTTGCGGGATCCAATCATTAGACAGGGGGTGGGGCCCCAGCTGGCAAGAGCAGGGGAGGAAATATTCTCTTTTCCTAATGCGATTCTGAACCATTTTGGGTGGGGACAGCAGAGGGGTTGATAGCAATTTAAAGCGATTTAAAGCCACTGAAGTGGGGACTGCCAGGATCTGTGTTTGAATTGCTTTTTTGTTTGTTTGTTTGTTTGTTTGTTTCATTTTTAAACCATATTAAGAGGCATGAATGGAAACAAGCCCTTGAAGTACACTAACTGCATTTTCAACACACAAGTTTTTGTTTTGAGTAAATGCATATAAGGCATCCCTTTTCCACCACACGGGTCACAGAGGCATTCTCAAGCCAAGTTGGTGGAACAAAAGTAAAGGTTCTACTCAATGGAAAGAACAACAGGGTCGTCAAATGCAACCCAACTGGGTTGCCATATTTTGAAATGGTTGACAGAGTACCCTTTATCACCTTATCCACCTACTCACCCAAATGAATAGCTGCACCAGAAGAAGGATTATCCTTTATTCCCCCCTGCTTTTTTCAAGTTAAAATACTTATATATAAAAATGAGAGTGTTCTAAGGAGACCTAATATATGTTATCTATAACCTCTTGGATATTTTTTTTAATTATTTATTTAGAATATTTATATCCCACCTCATATAATATCTCTGGGCAGCTTGCAATAAAAACCATATAGAGCAACCCATTAAACATTTGCTTTTTTTAATTCAAAAGAAAAAAGTACCACTGTGAATGGGAACAAAACAGCTCATGCGATGGACCTCACATGCTCTTGGGAAACTGAAACATGCATTGGGGAATACATGGAAAAGAAGCAGTTAAAAAAGGCAAATAAGCTTAAAGTATCTGCAGCCAAAACAGTGGAATACAGTAGAATAATTATTCTAGTAAATACTCTTCACACACCAGAAGCAATAAGATCCTTCAGGTGTAGAAAAGACAATTCCATCTTTATCTACTTTGAGTTCCAGCTCACCAAATCTCAAGTTAACCTACATTAACCACAAGGAGGTATAATTGCCTGCAAGGAAGTCCAGTGAAGAAATCCAAAGCAACGTATAAGAGAAAAGAAGCTGAAAACAGCTTAGGATTGAGATTTAACTGATCAATGCTGTATAATTTGATCAGTCACTCTTGCCTTGCTTATATAATGAGAGGAACAGATTGAGCCAAAAATGAATTCAAACTTATACCAGTTTTATATATATGATATTTATATAGCAATTTTTATATTGCCCTCCACCTAGGTTCTAAGGTAGTGTACAAGATACTGTATATAGAAGAGATTACAATCTAAAAAACAATAGTTAAAAGTATAAGGATTAAAAACAAAAAACTGGATAAAGCAATATTAATTGCCAAATTTCTAGCTGAATAAGTGGGTTTTCCAGAGACAGGCAACAAAAAATGCTTAATACCTGTGCCTGGTGAAATGCTATTGCCCTCTGGATGTATCAAAAGGTTGCAAGATATGACATCAGCAGATGAGCCCTTCAGGCTGGAACATGTCCAGTACATTACTGGGGAAGAGAAGAGATCAACTACAAGTAGCTCCGGAAAGACTGAACCAGCTAGGGCAAGGGTGAAAGGGTGTTCATCTGTAAGTATGTCTGAAGATGAAGGGAAAGTCCTATGTTGTAAAGAACAATATCGCATAACAACCTGAAATATAAGATTCATGAATCAAGGTGAGCTGAATCTGGTCAAACATGACATGGCAAGATTAAACTAACATCTTGGGAATCGATGAACTAAAATGGGTGAGAATGGGTGAATTTAAATCAGATGACCATTATATCTACTACTATGGGCAAGAATCACTTAGAAGAAATGAAGAAATAAAAAGGTGAGAAAAACAGTACTGGGGTACAATCTCAAAAAAGGCAGAATGATCTCTGTTCAAATCCAAGGCAAATTGTTCAATATCACAGTAATCCAAATCTACGATCCAATCACTGATTCCAAAGAGACTAAAGATGATCAGTTCTATAACACATTCTAGGACTAATACCGAAAAATATATCAAAATCTGGAACTAACCCCCAAAAAGAATGGTAAAAAGAGAAAGCAAAAGGTAAGTAGAATATCAGGTAGGTTTGGCCATAGGCCGTGCTCACACTTTCACTTTAATCCTTTTTCAGTCCATCTTCAGAGCCCAATGCCCACACCTTTTTAGAAGAAGAAGAAGAATTGACTTTTCTCACCTATTTAAAGGGACTCAAAGTGACTGACAAAGCTTTCTATTCTTCTCCCCACAACAGACACTTTCTGAAGTAGGTGGGGCTGTGAGAGCTTTGACTAGCCCAAGATCACCCAACTGGCTTTGTGGAGGAGTGAAGAATCAAACCCGGTATTCCCAGATAAAACTTCGGCTCCCTAAACACTTCTAGTGATATGAAGCCTTCCCAGTGGTATCATCCGGACTCTTCTAGAGTCTCCAAATACACCTGTTTAATTTCACCTTCTTACTCCAATGGAGGAACACCCATAGAAATTGAACCATGAGAACTAGGCAAGGTACAGCAAAGGTGAAATTGAAGGCTTGGTCCACTGTACACAAAGGATTGGTTCATGCAAGCAAAATAGCCCATTTTCCTCACTCTGCCATCCCAACTATAAGCTGCCAATGTATATTACACTAAGCAGTGCAACAGCATCATCTGCCAACGAATCATTAATGGGCAAACAAGTTTGTCCTTGTTCCAGTGACCTCAAAAGTGGTATTTGCAAAAAAGGTTCCCTACCTAATGAAATTCGGGAGATTAAAGTACAAAACTTCATTTAAGGTCATGATGGATTTCATTTGTCAAGTCTATTGGCAAACTCGAGAATAATTTTTCAACCCACACCGTCAGATTTCCTATACTGGAGAAACAGTATAGGCCTTATCTCAGCCTACTTAATTGAACAGAATACAACAAGAATAACCCAATCTATTTTTTCTATACAGACTAACAACAGATGGGGACAAAGGGTATTTTATTTGTCTGAATTTGATATAACACCAGCAACATTAATACTTCAGTGATCACCCCATTGAGCCAGGCACATTAAAGAAAGCTCAAGATTGTATCTCTGAAATTGTTATGTGAAGCCCTGCAGTGTCTGTCCAACCACTATATATCAAGGGCTTTGTTTGATCATTTTTTTTCTTTGTCATTCAATTCAGGAGCACAGTTCACTTCTTAAATTTCTGAGAGCGTAAACAAAATCTGCCTCCCTTTTCAGTGCATGATGTCTCTTATTCTCTTTCTTTTTAAAAATAATATTGAGATAATAGAATTGGAGAATATATCCATTAGAAGGGATACTGGAGGTCATCTAGTCCAAAATCCTGCTCAGTGCAGGATCTCTTTAACCATTTCCAAGACGTGAACATTCAGTACCAGTATCATCTTGGTTGAACTCCAGCATTTTCAAAAGATGCCATCAAAGACCACCTCCAAAGCCGTAGAAAGTATCTAGCATCAGCCAACAAACACTACTGAAGAAGAAGAGTTGTCTTTTCTACCCTGCTTTTCTCACCCATTTAAGGGGTCTCAAAGTGACTGACAAAGCTTTATATTGTTCTCCCACAACAGATACCCTGTGAAGTAGGTCAGGCTGTGATTGCTCAGAAGAGAGCTGTGACTAGCCCAAGGTCACTCAGCTGGCTTCATGAGGGAGTGTGGAATCATACCTGATGATTATGAGAGATGAGTCCAGCACTCTAACCACAGGACCAAACTGGCTTATTTGCCTTCCTGAGATACTGCCATTCCATCATTCTAGCCCTGGCCTTAAGGCTGCAGTATAAAGAAAAGCCAATCTGCAAACAAAGGTCTGTCTAACTGAAGGATGTGGTGAATAGTGATGTGCACTAGGCACCTCCAAGTAAAGCATTCTGTTTCAAAGTTGTGCCTTGCTTCCACCGCAAACAGTGCTGAAAGAGGTTCAAGGCAACTGTTTCTACTTTGGCCAAACTGAAATAAAAGGAAAGTTTGCCCTCTGCTTCCCATCCATGAGAAACAAACAGCAAACTTGTCCACACATGCACACCATCATATCCTAGCTTCATCGAGGCAGACAATTCAAATCCACCCTCTGCATAAACCTGCTCCCAGAGATCATGAGTCTTTTGGCAGCAGCTTTTGTGCACCGCTTTGCCCCACCCCGCCTCTTCCTCATGTTAACAAGGCAGTAGAAGATTAAAGATCACTTTCCCTTTGTTTTGCATGAGACTGGTAGATCAGAACAGTGCAAAAGAGCAGGGGGTGAGGCAAAAGGGGGTGACTGAAGGAGTGATGCTGGAAGGGAGAGATCAGGAAGGCTTTTACACAAGAGTAAACAGCTTTGCATCTTTACAATCACTGATCTCTTTGTAAAATCAGACACTTCATCCAACACATCTGATCTCTTGTTTACTCTCATTCCTGAATGCATGTATCTCTTGTTAGCTTCTGCAGGCTCTTCATTCTCCACCTCCCTTTCAGCCAGCTGGATCCCCTTAGCATGTAATGGCGGAAGAGAGAACGAGGGCAGGGGAAATCAAGGCTTCTCATTGGGTCAAAGGAACTGAGTTGAATGCCCCTAAAGCATGGTTCCCTCCCCCCAAAAACCACTTGCGTTCCCATTGCTAAATAGTAAGGATTACCTCTAAATCCAGCAGTGAGACCCCTTTTAATCCAAATAGGGATTCTCCACATTTTGGGACCTTTAATCTGCAGAAATGTGAAATATCTTGCAAACTGTCAGGATGGGGAGAACTCAAGCTGACTTCAAGCCTGACTAATTCCTGTGTCGGAACAGGGCCAATGTGAACAACAGTATGTGGCAGAAATGCCATCTGATTGCTGCAGGACTGTCCCTTTTCTTTGTGTGTAGATGTTGCCTTATTTGTAAAGGAAATTGCCAGAGGTGATTTTGCCTCTTTCCTGAACTAACACAATTATTGAATGAATATTAGTTTGTTCATCACTTTATTTTGTGCAGATATTAAAAGAAATTCACAAACACACCAAACTATAATAGGTCGTATCAGGGCATTGACTAGTAATAATTCTTCCTCCCAAAACCAACATGTTATAGATTTGTAAGTTTAAAAACCTATGGTGTTACAAAGTGGTTCTCAATATTCCTGATGGCTGCTTTTGCCTCCCCGAAGAACCTAGGTCTTAAAGTAATACGCCAGAGCAATAATCTAATTCTTCAGTGAACAGAAGCAGTCATACAGAAAATTAAAATGTTTCCCTCCTTCTTTTTTCAGCACAATCCGCCATAGAACAAGGTTCCATCAGTACTTTTTCCAGAAGAGCGAAGTACTTTGGTTCTTTCTCCTAAGTTGTTGTTTCCAATTTACCCTTTATAGGATGTCAGCCTGACACAAACTCAATTAGAATATCACCTCGTGCATGGAAATGCACAACTAGAGCACTCATTCCCTGCTGGCACATTCAGAAAAAGAGATTAAGAATCATAAAATCCTTAGCACTTCATGCAGCGGCTGCGGCAAGCAACCAAATATGGCAATATATGCAAATTACTCACATGGTCCCCCGAAGTGATTTTCAGACAGCTTAAGAGTCACAGTTTTTAA
Source organism: Aspidoscelis tigris stejnegeri (assembly GCA_023333525.1). Lineage (NCBI taxonomy): Eukaryota > Metazoa > Chordata > Lepidosauria > Squamata > Teiidae > Aspidoscelis > Aspidoscelis tigris. The sequence continues at coordinate 35,824,928 of JALMGA010000001.1, forward strand.
GCTGCATTTATTTAAGTCTAATTCCAGAAGGATGCTTAATCGTTTTCTGATTGGTTGCTTCTGAGTAATAGATCTGCTTTACTTTCAGCTTGACCCCTTAGGATGATGCAGTAACGCCAGCAAACAAAAAACCTCTTGGTATCATCCCAAAGGTGCAGGATTAGGGAAATTCATTTCTTCACGCCCATCTAAAGGGCTTTTATAATAGCAGTAACCAAAATGGGTATCCTCTTCCTGTCTATCAGGAGCTTGTATCTTCCAAAATGCATTGCCCTAAATTTATTGTTTTTAAGGCTGTTGCCTTCCTCTGAGGTACACAAGTAATAACGAGTAACTTGCACAGGGAATAGAGAAGTGGTAACTGCAACTGTGTGTCCTTCCTTGCAGTGAACCAAGAGCAGGAGAGAAGTGGATCAACAGTCTGGTGCAGACATATGTTCTGTCTTCCCAAAAAGAATCAGAACTCAAGTGGACCTGCCTACACTGGGGAGTAAGAGTTGGCTTTTTTACCCAGATTTTCTTACCCATTTAAGGGGACGCAAAGTGGCTGAGAAAGCTTTATGTTCTTCTCCCCACAACAGACACTTTGTGAGGTGGGTGGGGTTGTGAGAGCTCAGAAGAGAGCTGTGATTAGCCCAAGGTCACAGAAGGAGTGCAGAATCAAACAACATGACTGTGAGATATGAGTCCAGCACGCTAACCACAAGACCAAACTGGCACATTTCACCCAGAAAATCTAGGTGGAGCTGGAGTGTATGGAGGTTACTAACATGTGCCAAACTGATTCAAACATGAGCCAGGGGTATTCAATAAATTTGAATTCAAACTGAACCACTCCCAGGTTCAAAGGGGGGGGGGGTCAGTTCAAATCAAACTAACCAAGGGGGTCAAGGTAGAACCAGTTTAACACCTTGACTCAGATTAAACTAGTTCATATTAAACAAGGCTTTTTTCACAAAGAGAAAAAAGTGTTTTTTGTTTGATCAGGTTCAATATTTGATCTTACTTGTTTGAAAAGGTTTAAATTCAAATTGAAACACTTTTATTGTTAGCTTGTGCAAACAAACAGAATAGCAGATCATGGTGTATTATATTTCTACCAATTCTACATATATTGTCATTCAGGCATCTGAATCAACAAAAAATAGTATCCTCTTTTATTCTCTTTTGGGGTGGTACAAGTCTCCTTTGGTGAGATATTTTGCCTAGTTACCAGCCACATACTGGATATTGTTACCCAGGGAAGTGAATTTGGACTAATTTGGAACCCAAAGTACCCCAAACTCTGAATCCAAGGGAAGGTTACAAGATCTTTTGACAAGGCTTTAAAAATGAAAAAATAGCTACATAGAAAGTGGACATATTAGACACATCTAAAGCATTGGAAATCATTTATTTTAGGAGAAAATGAAAAATATTTATTAGGGTACAGAAAAGAAACATGGAAATAGGGGTAGAGCCAGCTCATTGTATAAAAACAAGAGAACAATTGAATCAGGAAGGGACAAACATACAATGGTTTTCTTATGTACAATTAAGAGATACATAAAAGATAAAGAGAGAGTAAATTATATAAGGCTGAAAAAGGCATGATTGGTTTGATCTATAAAATAGTGCTTCAAATTGAAATGGGACATGAACAGGTCAAAGAATGTATGATCACATGGTCAAGGAATTTTGGATGTAATATACAGATGGATCAATGGAAAAAATTATGGACAAAAGATATGAAATTTACTTCCTGTATGCTACTGAAAGAAAATATGTACAAGATGATGTATAGATGGTATTTAACATCTCATAAACTGGGGAAAGTTTACCAAAATATGTCTACCAAATGTTGGAAACGTAAAAAAATCAAGGGGATGTTTTATCATATGTGGTGGATGTAGGGCCTTTTCGCACATGCCGCTGGCGAAACGTTTTTAAAGGGGAAACCGTTCCAAACAGGAACGGTTTCTCTGAGACTCCACGCATACGCACACGCGCAGAGCAGCGGCGGCAGGGCCGGATTTGGAAACGGTTTGGGGTGGGTGCTGTGCAAGTGCACCAACACCCATCCCAACCCGGCCATGCCTAGCTGTCAGAGAGGAAAAGCGCATGCTCTGCCACTCTGACAGGTGGGCGATCCAGCAGCCTGCGTCATTGGCTCCTTCAGGAGCTCCCATGGCGCGGCCGGCTGCCACCCTCCCTGGCTTTGCCCTGGCAAGAAAAGCGGGCATGACCCCTTATCTTTGCCAGGGAAGCCAAAGTAGGGGAAAAAAACCCTCCAAGGTTTCACAGCCGATCGCGTCTTTCCCCTCGGAAGAGAAAGGGCCATGGCCCCTTCTCTTTCCAGGGGAAGCTGCAGCTGCCACCCCGCACCCCACCCATGGGCACTTTTGGGGTTCTTACCTGGTCGCTGGTGGGGCGACTGTGAGAGCAGCAGGGCCGGCGTCCATTGAGTCTAGGCACGCCACTGCCTACATTTCCCAGGAAGCCTTGCGAGGGTTTCTTCTATAGATACTTTTTTAAAAAAAGACCCAAATATTGAATTATGTAGTACCTGTGATCTGACTGCCAAAAGATGCCCAGTATATACCACATGACCTAACCTATCTTTTTTCTGTGGGTGGGCCAGCTGTTAAATCTGTTGAGATCAGTATAATTAATATAAGCAGATGATGATATTTCATGTGCTAAAATTGGTTCTTGGCAAAGCAGATTTTATAGTTGGCTGCTTTTTATCTGTACATGCAAGGTACATACTGAGTGCCTCAGAAATGTGCTAATGTGCCTTCCAGCTTTCCAGATTGCACTGGGAAACAATGCCAGGCCCAGCGGTCTAACAGTCAACATTTTTGATCAGGTCCTTTAATACAAATGGCTTTGTGATTAAGCACCCAGACATAGTAAGAAAAGAGTTGGCCTTCATCTAGCAAAAGGCCATTATTAATAGTTCTTCCACACTGCTTATCCTTTTTTATGGTAATCCATCAAAATAAGAGGTGTCCTTCAGCTTCTCCCTGACTCCAGAAATGATAAGATGTTTTATTGTCCTGAGAGTTTAAAAAACTGTCAAAGACATCAGGAGTCATAATATTCAGACAACTCACTCCAGGAAAGAAGGAAGTTGTGTTCAACACAATCCTCCCATTCATGGGTTGTTTTTCATTTTCTCTCCTCTGGGAATGAAATCAGCATAAAGAGAAGAAGGAAAAGCAGCACTCAGATATATATATATATATCATCATCTTCTGTTAATATGTGCTTTCTACTTTCCACCAGACTACAGCCACCTTTTGCAATGCTATGGTTTGGTTCCCACAGACTAGAAGAAGAAGAGTTGGCTTTTCTACCCAGCTTTTCTCACCCATTTAAGGGGACTCAAAGTGGCTGACAAAGCTTTCTATTCTTCTTCCCACAACAGACACCCTGTGAGAGCTCAGAAGAGAGCTGTGACAAACCCAAGGTTACCCAGCTGGCTTCATGGAGGAGGGTGGAATCAAACCCGGGATTCCCAGAAAAGAGTCCAACTCCTTAACCACTAGACCAAACTGGCTACACTAGTAATTGCAAGTCATGGAAAATGGGATGTTGCAAGAACCATTGAACATCAACCAATGTAATCCAAGGGCTCTATGGAAAGAAGATCCAGGACATTTCTGCCCTTACTTATTAAGCAGGATCAAGGAGCTGCTAAGACCACATCATCTGCATGGAAGTAGAGTAGATCCAGATCATAATGCAGTCTACATCCATGCTAGCATTCTTTAGCACACATTTTTTGTTCTATAGCCCACTCAATGCAGATGCTTCTGCATGTGGTTGATTCAGATCTAAATAATCTGGATCTATCTTATACAGACCTAATTAATATCTAATTAATACAAATTAATTGAGACAAGTGCAGAAAGGACCCCAGACTTCCAGTACACCAGTGACTCTACAGAAGGGAAATGCAATGCAGTTTACCAGTGTACCATTTAGGGAGCAACTCCAGGTTGTCTGGCAAAATGGTGTCAGGTTACTCACCTCTGGTAGACTAGATCAGCTGTTCATGTGCTGTCTGCACACAAGCATCTGCTCTGGTACACCTTTCAGAATGCTGCATGGACCAGTGCCTTGTTCTGTGGACACTAGGGATGTGCACGAATATTCGTAGGCATTTGAAATCTGATCGAATGTGCCAAATTTTGGCATTCAAACTCAAATAGAATGTCCCAAAATTCAAAAGTAAACATTTGAATTGAATTTTCAATTTTGGATCTATTTGTTTGAATTATCTGGACATTCATATGTGTACCGGTTCATACACAATGCATACTCGAAGATCCACACCTTTCCCACATTCGTATGCATTCGTACAGATCTGTACAAGATGAAAATGGGTCGCATACAGGATCACTACAGGATGCATACGAATGCATACAGATTCATACAGATGTGCACAGATGTGGGGAAGATGTGTACATACACATACAAATGTTGTCAATATTCATATGTGCAGATTCAAATAAAAAATTCAAACAGATTCAAATTTGGTAAATTCAAATAGAATCTTGTTAAATTTGAATTTAAAAGATTTGAATCGAATTGGATTTTCGGGTATTCAGTCTGATTTGAACAGAATGTCAAAAAAAAATTGTGCACATCTCTAGTGGACACAAGAGATGAGAGAGGTCAAAGTCTTCAAACGTGCCAAAATAAAAATCAATAATTAAGATGCTTTAAAAAAAAAATCCCCAATGCAAATTGGCTATTAGCCTTCATCAGAAGCTGTACCAAATATATTGTGTTGTTTTGCAATGAAGGAGAATTTTTTTTTAGTCTTTTTAGTAAAATGACATAATCAATCAAGATCACTGGGACCTATCTGTCTCCTTGGAAGCCTCATTGAACACCAAGGTTAAAGTTGGGGAGATCTGAAGATTCCAGCTTCTGATCTTGCAGGCAGGGGTGGCAGACAGTGTGCAGTCAGCACTTCATGGCTCCGGGAGGAATACTACAAACATAGCACTCCTTTTACTCCAGACCGAACGAGGACTTTGCTTGTAGTGCTCTTCCACCCTCCTGTGTGGATCATGCCTTTCCTTTCTTTCCCACTGCAGTTTCCCACAAATACCTAAATCAGTTCCAAAGATTTAGAGAACTTGCCTTGGAAGAAGATATATGGGAAGCTGTAGGAGGAGACAGAAACATCTGCACTGGGCTTATTCCAAATTATATCTCAGAATAGGGGCCTTCCAGGCATATGCTAGTGCAGACTATGGCAGGCCCTATTCCAGGATATAATCTGGAATAAGGCCTAGTGCAGAAAAAGCTTATTACACTGGTCCATAATAGGCACAGTACGCATTCTATGTATTTGACAGTATGTAATATATAACTTGCAGCAGAATTCAGCCCATTTTATACTAACTTTGGTTCTGTCTGCACTTGCCTCTCTTCGATCTACAAGGAGAGATGGGTGGGGTCAACACCATCTGCACTGATGGCACTGATACAAATCGTCTATTCCGTGTCTGTGAAGCTCATGTGAGCTTTGCATCTGCATCTGCAGCACCACCCCAGTAGTCCCAGAACACAGTGGCATGTCTGCACACCTCCCATGTTCCAACTAGGGCTCTGGTCCATCAGGCAGTACCAACTAAACAGTACTCCAAGCAATCTGGTTTAAGGCTCCAACATGTACTATGGGGACCCTTAATCCAGAGTAAGGTTCTGTACAGAAATAACCCTAGTTCATTTAGGAAACCAGAAGAGCACAATTCAAATTCTGATATGTAAATATGAAAACTTTTACACTATTGATGAAAACTGTGAAATTATGTCAAATTTCAGATCAGTGTTTCTTTTATGATATTATCATCTTTTGTTGTTTTAGGAATTAAAATAATCAGACTTGGAATGATTAATGCCTATTTTTTTAAAAAAAAACATGTAAATAACAGGCCCACATTGTCAAAGAATAAAAATAATGGATTTATGTTTACCATGAGTCACAGTCTTATTCTCATTTAAGTTTATAAAAGCACTTTTATTGAGGCCTTGTACTATAATTCTCTATTATATTGCATTCTTTTTTAAAAGGTTTTTCAATAGGTAATAAATGTTGCAGAGTGTCAGATAAGGCTTAGTTAACAACATAATTATCCAAAAATAAAGAATTCTGAAGATTTATGAAACAAAGACTCCCAAAAATGTCGATTAAGCTGCATTTTACTGTTACAGCAAGAGTAATCATTTGCTACACCAGCTTATATGATTGTGACCTTCAGCAAAGGCCAAAACATCAAAGCTGCTCATTTTGTTAGATTAGCAATGTTATATTTCACACAGGCATTCCATAGGGATTGTGCTTTGTTCTGCGCCAGACGTGATTTGGTAGCACTAATAAAATTCAGTTCAATAAGTGTATACTGTATGTACATTTCCTTACATTTTCCATATACTGCCATATATAAGTAGGCAATCTGTATTATTAAAAAGGTCAGACCAAGGATACTGACTGCAAACTCTCATGGGAAAGTTTTCTCTGTAATGCACAGTGAAGATACAGAAATAAGAAACCACTGCAAATGTTGTGGTCACAGTAGATGCAATAATTCTAGTTTGGGTCTTACATTTGGTTTCAGTCTTCCTTTCATCTTTACCGTTTCATCACCCTTTCAAGCCGTTTTTAGTATTATGGTAATTATTTCCAACAAACAGGGGAGATCTTTCAAACAAGATACTGCCCTTCAAAGTAAAATCACAGAACTCAGGATCAGACTGAGGACATGTTGTGAATTGCGAAGAAGAAGCATCCAGGGTGGGAAACAGATAGTCCTCCATCCTGGGGCTTCCTGAAGACACCCTGGGTGTGGTCACATTTGCCCTTCAATCCTTCATCAGTCCATCCTCTGATCACAATGTTCACATCTCACTTTTACCTGTTTTATTTGTGGACTTTCCACCCTCCATTTGGGCTTTCCATGGTTGAAAATCTACAAATAAAATGGTTAGAAATGAAAAGGTGTGAGCCTTGCGATTAGAAGACAGACTGAAGAAGGTTTAAAGGGAAAGTGTGATCATGGCTCCTGAGAGGAATTTTCCCACTCTGGAGTATCCTATCCTCTTGATATAGATTGCATCAATCATATCACTTCTGTCAGCCCAATCAAAGGGCTGTCAGTGCATGGAATGTGTGTTCTGCTATCATTGAAGCCAAAAAGGTTTGGCCTCAGTCAATGTACAAGCACTGCTAACCTATGAGCCATGCAGATGGCCTCCCACACCAACTGGAATGCATGAGCTACAACTCTCCCCCTCAATATACCTTGTGTGGGCCTCATGCATATGGCCTGACTTTGTTGTTTAATATATAGCCTGACTTTGTGTCTACTCCAACTGTAGGCCATATCTCCACTCAGCTGAGAGACACCTTGGGGAGTTGCCTTTGCTAGCTTTGGGCCATTTCTACACTTAGCTTCCTGTCTGTTGGATGAAGAAAATGTATAACAGACTTATGGGTGCATCCCCATGGGATGCCATTACTTCAGGGTGGATTTGTGGCAGACTTAATGTGAATTGTAGTTCACATTAAGAAGTCCCCATGGTAATTGAGGACAGCGTGGGTTCAAGCCTATCCCCATGAAAACCGTGGTAAACCCCTGCATTGGGGAACTGTGGTTTTCTCCACCCCGTCCCCCCTGGGTGCAAGCATGCCCCCCTTGCCTCATCGTGCGATTGAGCAGGCATGCCTGGGTAAGGGCTTACTTTAGCAAATGAGTGCCTGACAGCTTCCCTGCACTCAGCTGATCAGCTGTCAGACAGAGGTATAGGGGCTGTCAAGCGCACAAGTGGAGCTCCGGTAAAATAAAACAGCCATGGCTTTCAGTTATTTTACTGGAGCTCCGCTCGTGCACTTAACAGCCACCATACCTATCTGACAGTTGATCAACTGAGTGCCAGCTTGATCTAGTGGCTAGGGAGTCGTACTCTTACCTGGGAATACCGGGTTTGATTTTGCCCTCCCCCATGAAGCCAGCTGGGTGATCCTGGGCTAGTCACAGCCACCTCACAGGGTGTTCTGTTGTGGGGAGAAGAACAGAAGCTTTGTAAGCCACTTTGAGTCCCCTTAAATGGATGAGAAAAGCCAACTTTACCTCTTCTTCTGTCAGGCACTCATCTGCTAAAGCAAGCCCTTACCCAGGCGTGCCTGCCCAATCACATGTTGAGGCAAGGGGGGACAGTTGTGATCGCAGTGCACATGGCGGGGACAGAGAAACCCTGCCCACTAATGCTGCAGTCAGCAATAACTCAGAAGCATCCCCATGCCCCCAGGATAACCCATTCTTGCCTCCTAATTCGGGGTGGGAACAGTTAGAAAGGGGAGGGTTTTTGCTCCGGGCTTTTGCTTTTTGTGGCGCATGTAGCCCAAATTAGAGCTTTGCATGGGGACTCTCCCGAGGCGAATTCAAGCTCACCTCAGAGTATCCTGATCATGGGGACTCGCCCATTGTGTACTATTATTTGCAGGGCAATGCCATCTTGATTGTGGTGCCCAGCACTACTGCAACTACACATGCACTGTCACTGTTGCTATGGCAATGGTGATGCTCTGCACACGTGCAGTCACATTTGGGGTCATCTGAGAAGCCTGCACACATGCACGATACCTAAGATGACCCCCACACTGGAAATGGTGTGAATGTTCACCAGCTGGATGCTACAAGTAAGTTTCCAGGTAAGGTTAGTTTGCATGTGGTGCACAATTTCATAGGTTTATGGTAGATTAATATCTGGGCAGGCAGGGGGCATGCCTAGGTTGTAAACACCAGAGATGTTACCCTATTGCAAACTAGGGGGCCAAGTGTGAATAGGCCTCTGTCTGCCCTCATGGCTGCAACAAAGGAGTTTGCAGCAGCCCTCCTTGTTAATGTGTCACTGCACTGAGCAAGGATCCAGCTCAGTGCAGGAGAAGCAGTTTTAGAGCTGCTCTGATGCCTCTCCAAGGTGCCTTGAGGTGTGTGTGTGTGTGTGTGTGTGTGTGTGTGTGTGTGTGTGTGTGTGTGTGTGTGTGTGTGTGTGTGTGTGTGTGTGAACCCTGTTACAACTTCTTTATACACAGACTGTCTCTCTTTCATATCACCAAAATGGTGATAAGGCATGGCTGGTGTCTCTAACAGAGCAACTACCAGGCTAATGCACTCAACTCAGTACTTATTAGGAAAACATAAAGAGTGTGTCCTTGTACTAAATCTCTCAATGCGTTTAAACCATAGCTTCCCCTTCAAATTGCATTCTGCATTAAATCCACATTAATTTCACATTATGGAGACAACAGACCAGAAATGGTTAATACATATTCAGCGTGCTTGTTCTCCAAAGAACTTTGTCTCCTATGAAATGAGTTTCTCCGACCTTTCTATAACCCACTGGAAATTCCTTTCTGCCAATATAATGATCGGTAGATCACTGAAGCAATTGTCTTCCATGTTTTCTCTTCTCTGCTGCTGTAGAAAGGGGCAGGTTTCATTGTCTTCTGTTGCAGTGCAAAGCAATATTTTGAGACTGCCTAATGATCAAGTACTCCTTATATGTACAGGACCAAAGAAAAAGGGAAAGAAACTGAGTGCCAACAGCATTTAACTCAACGGTGGTTGAGAATCATTGTGTTAAGGGCCGTTCCAACAATCTTTCCCAACATCGAGGCTGGAGATGAGGACAGAAACAGGTAGTGTTTTCACAAGCCCTCTCTACTAGCAATAATGCTTTCTGGAGCTGAAAAGACCCACACATGGGTGGTTGCTTGGTTTTTATGTTGTTTCAGGCATGCACACAAACATACGCACAGGCTAATTTAAAAGCTCTATATGTACACACCTGCAAACTAAGACAACAAAGGCTAAAGTTGAGGACCCATTGCCTCCCATAACTGCAAATGTGGGGTTGGAATCCCATGACACAGCAATTGATTAGCTGCCTCAACAAGAAAAAAGGAGGGAACACTTTCGTACTTTCCCCCAGAATGCTCAGGTCTTACCCCTACAAACTGCAAAATGGACTGCAATGCTGGAAAAATTACTCTACAGAAAAGAGTAGGTGAAGGAGAAATACTGACCATCTGATACACAATCTCACATTTTGGTGTGATTTGCCATGGCTGATTCTAATTCAATGCATAGTAAAATTTGCATGTAACTGTTCCCTAAATCTACCCTGACCAGTTCTGATGGCAGCAGTTTTCAAACAGTGGCCCTTCCCAGCCTCGAGATGTTAGGGAGTGAACCTGCAAAGCATTTGCTTTGTCAGGAAGCTACAGTTACTTTCAGAAAGATTGCCTTCCATTCAGATCCAGCAGCCTAATTCATGAACAAATCAAGGTAGTCACAACAATCTTTTCTTTGATATCTCATCTATAAACTGGAAAGAACATAGCCCTGAAATGCCTTTCATACTGGGGCATTATAATGATGAATGAGATAGTATTGAGGAATGGCACAAAGACAAGAGGGGGAAGAGAGCTGGAACTCAAAGAAAGAAATGGAGCATGTGCTCCCCCTTCTGGCCACCCATAAAAAAACATGCTAGAAAAGCTTTATCTCAGGCTTAGTGATCTTTTTATCAATTTATTTGGTAATTCTACTATTGCCTTAGAAAACTCAGATCAATAAAGGGATTCTGATGGTCACCCACATAAGTATTTTATAGAGGTCCACACTCTTGTCAATGCACACAAGCATATTTATATATAGTATTGCATTTTATCCAATGTGCTTAAGGCAGCATTTTATTCTAACAATTCTCTGGTAGGTAACCTCAACTAGCCAAAGAGTGCAGAACAATTACAAAGCCCTTGAAGAAGCAATCAGTCCTAGCATTAGTTTGATATACTAATCAATAGCTTTCTTGGTAAAAGAACTTAAGAGGAGCCCTTCCTGGATCAGGCTACAAGCCATCTAGTTCAGCATCCGAACTCAGAGTGGCCCATAGATTGTTTCTGGGCATTCTCAAGCAGAAAGCCAAGGGGAAAGACCTTCAACTGCTCTGGACTCCCTGACTTTAGAGGCGTCATGCCTGTCTCTCCAACCTGGAGGCAGGATTCTAGTAGGCCTCAATATGATGGCATCTAATATGAAGCTCTCTCAGCAGGGCTGACCTAAATTGTTTCACCATGAGAGGCAAGATGGAACACCACCATAGTATCCTGCTTCCACACTTAAGGTGGGATAGAATCCCAGGTACATACATTCAGGACAGTTTAACGTGAACCAATTAGTTCTGCCTGGGTTTTCTTTAAGCTGAAAATATAATTCCTCTAAAGATGCGGGACAGATCAATACCACTGATGCTCTAGGTTTGTATAGGCTTCCCTTCTAAAAAGCAGCTGAGAACTTTCACTGGCTTTAACCTGAAGGACTAAACAAAGGGCAAACAAAGAGTATACGGAATTGAAACTAATTTCTCCTCAAAGAACTCTAATTGCTTATTCTGGTTCTGCATCAACAGTGTCTTGCTCTCCTGGCCTTTGCAATGTAAGTTTAGCCCCCTGGGACATATACCCAGATGAGTTAACAGGTCACCCCAATCAGACCAAGTGGTCTACCAAGGACTTCTATGACATAGTGACAGAACAGCAAAGCATTTGTGGAAACTGTTCTTTTAACACCTCAAACTATGGTTCAAAACATAGTTTAGGGCAATCAGAAAGAAGCTTCTGATAAGAGTCCATTCTAGGGATGTGCACATTTTGTAACATTCAACATTTGGCCGAATTCTCCCTTTCGATTTCCCCATTGTGTTGGCTTTCAACACAAACAACTGACATATGTTCATGCATGAAGGGAACCCACCACCACTACCTTCTCGTCCCACCTTGCCCCTTCCCCATTTACCTGTTGCCACCACCATACCCAGATGAGGGAGGCGCATGTGCATCTCCAGAAGACCTACTTGGGGCTCAGACGAGTGTGGGAATGGCAGCAGAGACAGCAGAGGCTGTGGCCACAGCCACATTAGGAGTAAGAGGGCCAGCCTGGGGCGGGGGGGAGAGACCAAGGGCAGGTGTCTGCCACCATGTGAGCACTCCTCCAAGGCCCAAAGTAGGCCTTCCGGAGGACTGTGCACACCTCCCCTGTGACGGTTTCTGGGTACAGGCTGCAAACTGTTTTGCTTTCTGGCTTTGCAGGCTTCTAGTTAGCTGCAATAGCCAGCCTAGATGCAAACAGCTTGCTGCAAGACCTGGGCAGAGGCTGCAAAAAGGGCGGGAAATCCTGTGTGGGCCCTGCTGCAATGATTGGTTGCAGCTGCCTTTTGGAGGGAAAAGCTGTCCCGGGATCTGAGTGCTGGAGGGGCTAGAGCAGGAGTTCCCACCAATCAGGAGTTTCCAGCAGCATTTTATGGCAGCAGTTTTCCCCAGGAGGTGACAGCCAATCAGGGTCAGGGATATGGGTATAAATGAACACAGAAGACAGCAGACTGGGTCTTCATGCTGGTACAAGAGCTGAAAGGAGAAGAGAGCTGAATCCTGAGGGAGCTGGAACCAGTAGCTGACCAGGGGTCTTTTGGCTGGAAGATCTTGAAGGAAGACTTCAATAGCAACTGACCAGGCTGGATGATCGGACAAGCAAGGACAGACTGGGCCTTGTGATCATCTGGAGCCACGTTCTGGTACACTGGCTTGGTTTGAGCTGTGGCAGAGCAAGCCAGAGGGGGAGGAATGTGGAGAGGTTTGTCTTTTAAAAGGGGAACTATTTTCCTTTAGAGAAAGGGGTAGCTCCTAGCCTTAAGAGACTTACTGAGTTAAACCTGAGTTAAACCAACAAATACCTGAACCTTATTTTCCTTTTAGTATTGCTTGTGTATAATAATAAACTTGTTTTAGTTTACTGTTGAAACGCTTGCTACCAGTGTGCCACGATGCCCAGCGTTCCTGTAAGTGCCTGCCCTCTCTAGGAGAAGCTTGGCCCTGTTAGGATGCTGAGTTCGTGCAACGGCCAAGTGAATACTACAGTGTGGACACAAAACACTGGTAGCAAGCGTTTCAACAGTAAACTAAAACAAGTTTATTATTATACACAAGCAATACTATAAATGAAAAATAAGGTTCAGGTATTTGTTGGATTAAATCTGCAAGTCTCTTAAGGCTAGGAGCTACCCCTTTCTCTAAAGGAAAATAGTTCCCCTTTTTAAAAGACAAACCTCTCCACGTTCCTCCCCCTCTGACTTGCTTGGCCACAGCTCAAGCCAAGCCAGTGTACCAGAACGTGGCCCTAGATGATCACAAGGCCCAGTCCGTCCTTGCTTGTCCGATCATCCAGCCTGGTCAGTTGCTAGTGAAGTCTCCCTCAGAGCTACAATCCACCCGATGCCTCCTTCAGAAATCACTCAGCCCAAAAGACCACTGGTCAGCTACTGGTTCCAGCTCCCTCAGGATTCAGCTCTTTTCCTTTCAGCTCTTGTCCCAGCATGAAGACTTAGTCTGCTGTGTTCTCAGTTCCTTTATACACACATCCCTGATCCTGATTGGCTGTAACCGCAATAAAATGCTGCTGGAGATTCCTAACAATGGTTGCTGTCCCTCCAGCCTGATTGGTGGGAACTCCTTCTCTAGCCCCTCCAGTACTCAGATCCCCGGACAGCTTTTCCCTCCAAAACCTTACTCCAGCCAATCATTGCAACAGGGCCCGCACAGGATTTCCCGCTCTTTTTTGCAGCCCAAATCCCAGGGTTTGCAACAAGCTTTGCTTTGCAACAAGGCTGGCTATTGCAGCTAGCTAGAAGCCTGCAAAGCCAGAAAGCAAAGCAGTTTGCAGCCTGTACCCTGAAACCGTCACAACCCCTCCCTTCCCCAAAAAAGACAAATGTACCTGGGGCACAACTGTCCCATGGACATTTGTCTCCCAAGGAGGAGTGTAACTTCACATAAATCTATCTAATAAACACACTCTATAAAAGTCCAAAGTCTCTGTAACAGGTTTCCCTTAGCTAACTATATTACAACTAAATAGTGTCCAAAGTCTTTATAGAGGATGCTCCAGCGTTGAGCCGTCCTTGGCGCTGTCCTCAGGTGACGTCCTGTCCCTTTGGTGTTGGGCCTGCACTGTCCTCCGTGGCTCCTCCTCCTGACCTGGGCAGCAGTCTCTTTGGTCCGTCCGGTCCATCTGGTGCCACTGGTGCAGCGCTGTCTGCTGCCATCGGCCTCTCTGGAACCAGGTGCGACATGGCATCCGCCTTCTGGTCCTCTGCCCTTTGGATCTCGCTCAGCACACCACTCAGGTGTATCAGGTGTGTCCGCCAATCATATCTGGACACCCCAATGTTTGCTAGGCAAGCCATCACCTCCAGGCCCAGCTTCAATTTAGCCTCCTGCTTCACTAACCCTGTGAATCTGCCTGTGAGGCCATCAGTCGGTGTTGAAATTGGCTTTGGTTTGCCTACATCAGTGAGGTGTGTGAATTCCTTAGCAAGTCCAGGTCTGTCTGCCCAGACTTCCTGGCCCTGCTCTACTAAATGTCGGATCTGGTGGTATTCTCCTGTCAGACCCCCACCCATTTGCACATCACACACACCCTCTCCCAGGTCATCTGCCCCACGCATAGGCAGGAATACATCATTTTCTCCCTCTGTGATGGCACACAGATCCTGGTTCCCTCTATTGCTAACTTGGGGTCCTTGCACACACTCAGCAATTTGTTTGGGATCTGTTTCACATGGCTGCCAAGATACATCAGTCTGCTGCTCTATTTCAAATTGACTGGGTTGGCTGACACCGCCATCCTCAGTCAGCGCTGGTGCCTCTGGCTGCTCTTGCACCAGGGCCACCAGTTCACATCCAGGGGTCTGTTCACTCCCTTCACCTTCCAGATGTTCCTCCATCTTGGCACCCACACTGCCTGCTAGCCCCTGACCCTGCTCCACTTCAATACTGTTGTCTGTATTGTCGGGCACTGTAGCAGTATCCCTTTCAATTTTGTCCATCCCAAGTTGCAAGTTCTCCTTACTGAAATCAGTATAACTAGATTTCTCTGTCGGGAATGGGGAGATTTTCTGACTCAGCCAGCTATCAAGCTCAAACCTTACAACTGACATTTCATGTTTAGCTTCGTTTAGTAGCATGTCTACTTCGCAACGAACCTTTTTCCGGAAAGCAGCTATTTCTTTCCTTATCTCTAGCACATCATACTTCCAGTTCCCAGGCTCCATACTAGCTTCCCTGGATCTGTTTCCTGGAACTGCCCCTTGGGCACCCTGCCCTTGGCTAGCTTTTAATTGGAGAATGGCCAGCTCATGAGCTCTAGCTTTCTCACGTTCTGCCAGGTCCATTTCCTTTTCACGCTCTGCAATGGCAGCTTTCTCTCTGGCTAGTTGTAGTTCCAATTCCATTTTTTTCATCTCCCACTCATACTCGAGCCTCAGTTTGAGCTCAGCGAGCCCTCTGTCCTGCGCCACTCCCGGCACAGCTTCATGAGTCCCTGGGCCTGCACCCACACTTGGCTCTGGGGTTGAAACCTCCTGTTCCACCACAGACTCCATAATAGCTTTCCTTGGTTTGGCTCTGGGACCCTTGCCACTAACACGCCTAGCTGGCAGTCCCCCAAGACCCTTTGGAACAGCTTTAGCTCCTCTCCTAGTTAGCATCAAGTGTGGGACTCCCCACCACTTGATCTACCATGCTGGCTGCTGATATTTGTAGCCAACACACAGGGACCGTAATTCCCTCCCTGGTTCCGTACTTTACCCAGGCAGATTACCTCCGGAACCAGGTCTATTTGGGTGTAGCCACGTGATTCAGCGTCCGGCTGGTGACCGTACGCTTTACCCAAAGTAATTACCTCTGGTCACCAAGCCTACTGACCCCACTATACTGTGGCTAGGCTCACCCAAGTACTTGGGCTGACAGCACAACAGGTCCTTACAAAGTACCCAAAGCCTTTACCTCAGGACCTGTGCCTGCTTCCCCGTACCTACTAGCCCTCCCTGATGTCTAGCACACACACACTTCAGGGATGGAGGAGTTCTGACCCACAGGCACTACCGTAGGGCTCTGTGTCCAGACACCAGACTCATTCAAAAAGGAGCCAAACTCTGGCTGCCCTTCTCAATCACACACAGTATTGCTTGCTACTGTAGTATTCTGGCCAAAGCGGACTGAATCAAGATTCATCCCACCGCTGCCACCAAATTGCCACGATGCCCAGCGTTCCAGTAAGTGCCTGCCCTCTCTGAGGAGTAGCTTGGCCCTGTTAGGAAGCTGAGTTCGTGCAACGGCCAAGTGAATACTACAGTGTGGACACAAAACACTGGTAGCAAGCGTTTCAACAGTAAACTAAAACAAGTTTATTATTATACACAAGCAATACTATAAATGAAAAATAAGGTTCAGGTATTTGTTGGATTAAATCTGCAAGTCTCTTAAGGCTAGGAGCTACCCCTTTCTCTAAAGGAAAATAGTTCCCCTTTTTAAAAGACAAACCTCTCCACGTTCCTCCCCCTCTGACTTGCTTGGCCACAGCTCAAGCCAAGCCAGTGTACCAGAACGTGGCCCTAGATGATCACAAGGCCCAGTCCGTCCTTGCTTGTCCGATCATCCAGCCTGGTCAGTTGCTAGTGAAGTCTCCCTCAGAGCTACAATCCACCCGATTGCCTCCTTCAGAAATCACTCAGCCCAAAAGACCACTGGTCAGCTACTGGTTCCAGCTCCCTCAGGATTCAGCTCTTTTCCTTTCAGCTCTTGTCCCAGCATGAAGACTTAGTCTGCTGTGTTCTCAGTTCCTTTATACACACATCCCTGATCCTGATTGGCTGTAACCGCAATAAAATGCTGCTGGAGATTCCTAACAATGGTTGCTGTCCCTCCAGCCTGATTGGTGGGAACTCCTTCTCTAGCCCCTCCAGTACTCAGATCCCCGGACAGCTTTTCCCTCCAAAACCTTACTCCAGCCAATCATTGCAACAGGGCCCGCACAGGATTTCCCGCTCTTTTTTGCAGCCCAAATCCCAGGGTTTGCAACAAGCTTTGCTTTGCAACAAGGCTGGCTATTGCAGCTAGCTAGAAGCCTGCAAAGCCAGAAAGCAAAGCAGTTTGCAGCCTGTACCCTGAAACCGTCACACAGTGTTTTATGTCCACACTGTAGTATTCACTTGGCCGTTGCACGAACTCAGCATCCCAACAGGGCCAAGCTTCTCCTAGAGAGGGCAGGCACTAACTGGATCGCTGGGCATCGTGACATCCCCCATCCATGTGCACCTCAAGAGGAGGAGTGCACAAATGGTGGTGGAGGATGCAGAGGATATAGCCGCATTGGGGGGTAAGGGGGCATGGTTACAAAGCTTCAATGAATGCCAGATCCATTCAGTTTGAAGGTAAATGAGGGGGCTATAAATATAAGCCACTTTCAATTTGCCCACAAATGCCAAAATTTGTACAAACTTGTATAAATCCCCAGTGTGAATAGAGTGTCCCAGAGTGTGTGCAGCACATCTTGATCACCTAAGCATGAAAAGGCCCTTAGTTAGTACACATGGAGAACCAGTATAGCTTAACCACAAGCTCATAAGTACTGAAGACTACTCTTATATCCCACTGCTGAACTGCTCTGAGCAAAACAGAATGAGAAACTGCATCCAAATGATGTCAAGAGTGTTCTCCTACTCATACTGGGAGCTTGGCATTTATACATCTAGATGCCCTAGAACTCTGTGAGCACACATACCTGCCCCCTACTGGCCCCCAGGGCACCCCAGTTCTCTCAGAAATTTACTTTGAATCCACTTTACATGACTCTGGAAGCATGCTTAAGATGGATTCCCTCCCACATAGAAATAGGGTCTTATTGGCCCTGGTCACACCAGTGTAAGACAGGACATCCTATCCACTAATTTGAACTGAGGTCATACCAGTCCTGTTCACACCAAGATTGTTATAGGTCAACCTCAGACCATCCTCACATTGGGCCGCAATGGTCACACATTTCTCCACAATCAACCTGAGCCTCCTTTTGGCTCTCCACCCCTTTTTCTGCATCAAATCTATCTCCTTTCTTACTGAATGCCATTGTGTCACTCAAGGGAGGTAAGGGTGCGTGTTTGCAGTTCTTTTTTAAGCCTGCTCCCCCGCTTCTTTTTTTATGTGCTTTTCTTCTCCATGCATTTAAATGAAAAGAATTTGCAGAAAAACAAGAGACAGAGGAATCATACACATAAACTGAGGAAAGATGGGGAAATGTCTCACAAACTCCATGCGTACACATTGGCTGCAAGACTGGACACCCCCGCACACAGCACGGTTCAACCTCCTTTAGCTCCCCTCCACTGAGAAAGCAAAGACATCCTGGAATGCCAGGATGGGCTGAGTCCTCTGAAAAAGAGGGCTATGGTTAAAATGCTTTAACAGGGGTAGGCCAGCTTGAATAAAAATAATGTGAGTAACATGACCTGAAGATGACCTGATGTCATCCTAAACTCCTACTAGTGTGACCAGGGCTATTCTGGATTATAACCTGGATTAGGGGCTTACTGTCCACACTAGTAGGACAGCACTAGTGCAGTCTACGGCAGTCCTTGTATGAAGCCTGGCATAGTCTGCGCTAGCAATGTGTGGTACTTGAAGTGTGGACAGTCAGCTTCAGCCTGGCCAGATTGCCATGTCAATGGCCACAGCAACTTCTAGCGTGTGCCAGGCTTTCGCCATGGCAATTGCAATGCAGTGTACACTCATGCAGCCACAGTCACTCCGCCCTCCCCTGCTCACATGAGGAGTTCATACCAGTAGCAACTGCTTCCCAACTTAAGATCATAAATACTTAAGAATAGAAGAGAAGCCCTGCTAGATCGGGCCACAGCCCATCTTCAGAGTATCAAGGACACTCTCAGATCTTCTGAGATGGAGGCAGCACCGCAGTGTCCTGACAGAATATCCACGGACATCCCCAAAAAGTAAATGTGAACAGGCCCTTATTGTTACTCATAATAAAAACTGTAACTCTATAGAAGCTAGAAAGATAAACTGTACCATATGATATATTCATGAATATATTTGAAGATTAAACATAAGTCTTAACTGCATACCAGAATAAATGAAACACTTGGTCCTTCAAACGTATTTCATATTGCAAGAGAGTTCTGTAACTGCTGGACTTCAATTGAAGCAGAGTTGGAAGCATTTGATGAGATGTAACATCTATTACTAAGCAGAGTAACCTTATTCCAGTTTTCCAAGGCTCCAAATTCATCTCTTTTCAATATTTGGAGGCAAACGGTTTTATGACAGTTTAGTGGAGACTGATGCATATGGCTTTCCAGAAGCTATATTTGATATTTTAAAAGCTTACAGTTCAGAAAAATATGCCCATGGAAGGTCATCCAGAATAGGAAAGTGCAAAACCACTATATTCAATGACCACTTGATTTTATAAATCAGATTTATGATTCTGTAGGATCTATCATATCATTTTCTCCTAATTGGATAGGAATGCAAAATTCTTCTCAATTTCTGAAAACTATTCCAAGATGTCAGAAGCTGTTTGGACTTCATCTGTTAGAAATAAGTATCAGCAACAAATAGGTGAATACTTGAGCTATCTGCTTTCAGAAATATTTTGACTGCAGTAAACTCAGATTTGATAAATCATCAGCTTATGAAAGGTGATGACTGTTTCATGCAAATCCGTGGTATAAGTGATATGGTAGATTAGCCCTTCAACAATATTAAAATATATTAAGCTGTGACCCAGATCCTTCATGCTATACATAGGATCCAGCTACACAGAGGCCTTACCTTCCATGTTAAAAAGAAATATGCTGGAATTTCTCATCAGGAGAGAACAAAAACAAAATATTAAATGCATATCTAGTGCAAGGTGTGTTTATTTGCACGTTTCTCTGCCTCTTAGGCCCCGTTCCCATTACAAGCTTAAAACAGTTTTCCTAAACCGAAATAAAAGAACCAGATGCAAACACGAATTTGCCTGATTCCATTACTTTCAACTTTAATCGCATTTGACCCCAATTCTGAAAGCGCTTGAAAACTTCATTTGGGAAAGCGTATCTTTTTCTCCCCGCCCACTGCCAGTGATGGTGCCCACCCCTCTCTCTGACTGGGGTTTCTCCTGCCGCAAAATTTTTGACATGACAAGGGCAGGGAGTTCCTAGAATGCTATTAGGAGAGGGAAACCCTAAACACGCATTCTCATCCCACTAAAATGGTACCGTTCCCACAGTAAGAAATGTAAACTGTTTAAAATGCAAGAACAGGAGCAAGACCTGTTGAAATGAGTGTTTTATTTACAACGCGTTGGGGAGTTTTAACACATGGAAAGCATGTTAAGCCAACCTGACATGGGGACTGTGAGGATCGAAACCATTTCCAAACCATTTTAAGTTTGTAATGGGAACAGGCTGTTAGTGTACCTCATTGGAACTACAGGAAGTGTAGGCATTTGTAGATTTATTAGGCACTATCACCAGGCCTACAAAACCTATTAAAACACCCAGAAATAAGAAGCATCATGACAAAAGAAAAAAACTAAAGCAGTAAAACATGGTGGAAGTATTGATAGAAAGCAATAAAAGCAGAGCTGGCTTTTATACTCTGTTTTTCTCACCCTTTAAGGGGACTCGAAGCAAGTGACAAAGCTTTCTATTCTTCTCCCCACATCAGACACCCTGTGAGGTGGGTGGGGCTGTGAGAGCTCAGAAAGAGCACTGTGACTAGGCCAAGGTCACCCAGCTGGGTTCATGGAAGAGCACAGAATCAACCTGGTAAATCCGACACCCTAATCACAAGACCAAAGTAGTCTCAATCTTCTACAGATATTTTACAGAACGTGAAATCAGATCTCATCTTAGGACTTTAAAAGATCCGGGAAGCTGACACTGAAGAAAAATTCACAGAGAATCAATGGGAAGAAATAATTTTAAAAGAGAAGTGATACCACTCAGAGTAAAGAAAGTTATAACTAAACTCAAGCTCAGGTGGTACATGAGCCCAGCACAATCAAATCCAGGTATAATAAATCCATACCTCAGATGACCCCAAACGCAACTGCACATGCGCAGAGCACCGTCATCGCCATGATGACAGCGCCAGTGCACACACAATCGCACCAGGCTCTGTGATCAAAATAGCAGATTTGACACACACCCACACGGCGGTATACTTCCGGATGTGTGGGGGTTAGGCTGACATGTACTAACGCTCCCAAGTGTGAACACTAGTACACGTTAGTCGCTTCTGCACTTTTCCTGTCCAATGGATGGGAAGCTAAATGCAGAAACACCCCCTTGCATACCAAGATCTATATCCACAGAAAGTAAGGCCTACTGCAAGGGAATAAATCAGCATGCAGCAACATTTGCTTTCTCTGTTTTACTAATCAGCATCATAATCGTAAGCCTTTGTGTCAGCATAATTGCTTAGTTCAGTAGTGCAATGCTGCAGTTTCTGATGTCCTGAACACACATGGAAGAGGAAATTATTGGCAGCTGCACAGCTCCTTGAATCCTTTATCAGCTATTTTCTTCTTTCTTTTTCCAATTTACATTTTTAAAACAACTTAGAAAAATTGAAGCTTTCCTTATGTTATTTATTGTTTCAAACACACACACACACACATATATATATATATGCATTCAATTGTGCTTATACATAAATACATAGACATATGATATCAATATAATATCACTCAAACAATAATAGAAAGTTATATAATTGAACATTCTATGTTTTCTTATAGTTAAACAATATAAATGCAAATATTTGAACATATTTAACTCTTTTGTTAAGATCAAATAAACATCTATATTATAAGTGACAAAATGTATTTCCAGAGTGAAAATAAAATAAAATATCACCCTCCCTCCCTCCCTCCCTCCCTCAATCACTGGCAGGACAGCACCAAAAGGGAACTAAATATCAAAGGCTGAGGTGAAGGGTATGTTTTAACCAGGCATTGAACACTATATAATGTAGGCAGCCTAGTGAATCTGCAGAGTGAAGCTGTTCCAAAGCCTGGGGGCCACACAGAAAAGGTCCTCAGTAAAACCGGAATTTTTTTCCTCTGCCAAGTTACAATAGTCTCAAGTGGATAATAAGTTGCTCTCCACTTGTTGTTGAACTCCTGTTTAAATCAGCGCAGCTACCACATAAATTAGTTGATGGATCAACTTTCTTCCATCAATATCTGTGGTGGCACAAATTTCCCATTCCTGGGACGATTTTGCACTTCCTTTCCCATCCTGTGGACAGAAAAGGTACACTATAGACTAACATTGACTAGTGCTCGCTCTTGTGAGTGCTAGTCAATGATAACCAAGCCCCCGCGTGATCGATCCCTTACCTGGGATCAGTAGCATGTCTGATCATCTTGGATCTGGCATGCTGCATAACTGTGCATGCACCAGTGCCATTGCTATAGTGATGCTGACACTGATGCTTTGTGCAAGCACAGTCACATCAGGGGTCTTCGAAGCTGCCAGGACACTTGCGTGGCAGCTCCGATGCCTCTGTTGCACCGGAAAAGGTGCAAATGGTCACCACTGGACGCCTCAGGTAAGCTTTTCAGTAACGTTAGTTTGCGTGTGGTGCACAATTTTATGCACCGCCACTAGTTTATGATTAGTCAGCATCTGGGGAGGCAGGGGTGCTTGTAGGCTGTAAGCGCAGCCTAAAAGTGCAGATGCACTTGCTGAGATGTTGACTAATCATGAACTACAGATTTAATTGGCTTCTGGGATAGACATCATTAAGCTTGCTAAACCAGTGTTTGATTGATGTAAGTCACTTTTCTATATTGATCAGAAGTCATCATGACCTATCTATAATATTATGAAGGAAATGATCTGAGAGGCTTTTCACACCATCCTATACCTACCTGGAACTAACCCTGCAGCTTTGTTAGTACAAACACTCTTCTGCAGCGGTGGCTACCTCACCA
This sequence comes from Aspidoscelis tigris stejnegeri, assembly GCA_023333525.1. Taxonomy (NCBI): domain Eukaryota; kingdom Metazoa; phylum Chordata; class Lepidosauria; order Squamata; family Teiidae; genus Aspidoscelis; species Aspidoscelis tigris. Next base: position 35,847,829 of record JALMGA010000001.1, read on the forward strand.
CAGCAATGGCCATGAATGTTCTTATAATTAAGAACATCTGGAAAGTCATAGTTTGGCCACTGCTTACTAGTAACAGGGGGCACAGCCAGGCTGGAGCAATTGTGGACAGTAGAACAGCTGTGGCAAAACACAGTTGAACTGCCCTTTGAGACTCAGACATGCCTGCCACAATTAGTTTACTGAGCGATGGCCATGATAGCAAGTGAGACTGAGGGACAGAAGGCACATGGACTGCACCCTTTGGTATTATTTTATTAACTTCAGCTGCCAAATGCAAGACAGAGGCAAGTCTGGTCATCTCACTCAAACATGTCAGCTAGGGGTGACCGTCTGTGTCTGTATGAGCTGGCTTTAGTAGCCTGAATGGCTGCTTCCCTGTACATTATTTTACAATATGTATAAGTTTTTTCTGCCATATCAACCAAGGATAATAGAGCAGAGAGGAGAATGCTACTTTTCATCCCAAATCCCAAGTTTTCTGACCTAAATTTCATACTTCTGAAGAGCTGTTAGACCTGAGGATTCAATTCCAGCCCTATTTCTTCAAACTTTAAGTAGGGTCCCCTCCATTAAGAGCTGTCAAGACAAGGAGAGATTACGTTTTGTTTATATTTGTGGTGGTGTCACCGTTTATGAGTCAATTTGTTTCAATATTGCTTACTATAAACTTGTAAATGTCTTCTAGCTTTTACAACTCCATCAGTCATGAAGCCCAGCCATCTGCTGAGAAAGCAACTACTGTGTAACAAAGCCAGAATAATACAGGTCACCTTTACTGAGAATTGGAGCCTGTTCACACTTGGCTTTATTCTGGAATATATCCTGGAACAAGGAACTGCTGTCCACGTGTCAGTGCAGGCTACAGCAGGCCCCAAGTGAGGGCTGCCAAGGTCTGCATTAGCATGCGGACAACAGAGCCCCATCCCGAGATGTATTCCAGGATAAATGCAAGTGCGAACAGGCTGCTGGTCAGGTCAGTAAAATGTACTAGATTACGTTTCTATACCTAACACATGAATCTGACCAGAAAGGGATTCAAAGAAATGTTTCACACACATATGGCTTAAAAGGGAACAGGTGTATGGTTTGTGTATTGTAGCTGCACAGCAATGTGGAGTCTTTTCCTCCACTAGCCTAAAGTCAGAGCATAAGAACATAAGAGGAGCTCTTCTGGATCAGACCACACCCCATCTAGTCCAGCATCCTGTCACACACAGTAGCCCACCAATTGCCCATGGGCATCTCAAGCAGAGACAAGGGCAAACCTTCTCCTGCTCTTGAATCCCAGGAAATGGCCTTAGAGGCATTCTGCCTGTCCCCCAGCCTGAAAGATGTACTTAGGCATCCATTCTAGTAGTTATTTATACATCTGTCATCCATAAATTTGTCTAACCCTTCCTTAGAGCCATCTATGGTGATTACTGTTACCACCTCTTCTGGCAGCAAATTCAACAGACCAATGACCCTCTGGGTGAAGAAATACTTCCTCTTGTCTGAACTCCTACCCATCAGCTTCTAGAGTACTCCCTGGTTCTAGTGTTGTGTGATAGAGAAAAGAAATTTTCTCTATCCACCTTTTCTATACTATGCAAGATTTTATATTCCTCAATCAGGTCCCCTCTTAAACACCATCTTTCCAGGTTGAAGAGGTCTAGACATTGCAGTCTGATTTCATAAGGGAGGTGTTCCAGCTCCTTAATCGTTCTGGTCGTCCTTTTCTGCACCTTTTCCAGTTCCACAATATCTTTTTTGAGGTGTGGCAACCGGAACTGTACACAATATTCCAAATGTGGCCTCACCATATTCTAATTCTAATTCATTACTATGCCGCTAAAAATAAAATAATAAAATAAATGCCCAGTGTGACATATTTAGGGTACTGATTCTGATGCTTCTTTGAGTAGCGCATCTATTATATCAAAGCACTGGTGATCAGGACTTTCAATCAAATGTAATTTTAAAAAGTAGAAGTCGCAGTATTGTACCACTAAAATCTTTTAATTGGCAATTGAAAACATAGTTGCAAATATAAATCTCACCCTAACCATACCCCAGTTACCTAAGCTGCCAAGGAATTCTGCCACCTAAGTGAAAGGGCAAAAGCAGTACAGAAAATTAGCCAATATAGGCTGCATTAGTCTTGCAAGGATCCTTCGCTCACTGTCAAAATGAACTTTGGGAAAGGGAACAAAAGAAGCTGAGGAATTTTATAAAGCAAGTAGAAGGAACTGCTACATTATAACCTGATTAATCAAAACTAATGAGCCCCAAATGCCATCTGTGTTCTCCTGATCGGCATCCCATCCTCAGCAAAGTCCTTCTCATCAGAGAACAGCCTACGGGGCTTTGCTTACAACTCCAGCGCCTTTGCCTTTCTCTCATCAAGTACAGCTTGCATAAATTCCTACAGCAGATGGCTGAGCTGTGAGACAATCAGATGGCTCTGAAGTGTTTAATACAATTAAGGATTTGCGATCTGGAAATGCCCCAGGCTCAGACATTTTGTCCATTGATTTCTGTAATGCTTTCAAAAACAAATCTGCTCACCCCCTTCCCCAATCCTTTTTTGCATAAGCTTACTAATAATTATTTTTATGCCGGTAGCATGAGAACCCAGCAATTCTTTTGAAGTGAAACAAATAATAATTTTTGATTGGCTCCTGAGTTCTGTTAATAAACAGATTTTTGGCATCACAGTACACGTTACAAGACCCATTTCACACATTAGGCAGCATCAGAGCATGTTTAGTGCCAAGTGTATGTGCAACGCAGAACCACCGTGTCTATCCCAGTAGAATCCTCACAATATGTTTCTGTAATCCATATATTCGAATACCGTTGTTCACTGTATTCAGTTCTTACACTGTTAGGTCCACACTGTTGGTAAACACCTGGGAAGGACCCACACAGCACTTTTATGGCACCTTGAATGATATGTGGGCAGGTCTGCATGGCCCTACTGCTTAAGAAATATTCAATGGACTTACCCCCTCTTGCCATGACACCACAAAGCACTCATACCGAGTTTCAGCAGCAGACCTCATCTCCTCCACCATTTGAAGGACTTATGTGTCCCTTTAGCAACCTCATCAAACACATAAAATGTTCCACGTCTGTCAAGACTGAAATCACTTCTCTTCATTTGCCAAACAAGTTAATATGAGAACATATATATTAACCCTGCTGGATCAGGCCACAGCCCATCTAGTCCAGCAACCTGACTCACACAGTGACCCACCAATTGCTCACGGGCATCTTGAACAGGCAAAACTTTCACCTGTTCTTGAATCCCAGAAAATGGCCTTGAGTTGTTGAGACTTAAAAGTGGCATAGTTTAGCATTGTTTGTCCACCCCTGATTAAAACAATAGACAAGAATGGTTGGTATGAGTTCTGTTTCAAAACCTTCAAAGGAGGCAAAAATGGCAGAAGCCATAACAGAACAGCACATTCGGTATAGTACATGAAGCATAATTGCTTCAGTAGATCCCCAGCATATGCTATTTATGAGCATTCTATAAAGCTGAGGGGCAAGAAAGGACTGGAAAGGGGAAGGGGTGGAAATTGGTCTCTGGAGATTACCAAAAAGGGGCATTGGTCTGTGGAATTTACTACTAGAAGAGGTGGTGACAGCAAACAGTCTGTCTGAATGGTTTTAAGAAAAGAGCAGGAAAATTCATGGAGAACAGCTGCATCAATGGCTACTAGAACTGAGTAGTTTTGTTAAAGAATTTGTACCCTACGCTCCATCTGAAGGTCCCAGGGTAAGTCCCAACAATAAAAATATAATAAAATATACCTTTAAAAAATTGAAAGGCATCCCTCCCTCCCTCCCTCCCTCCTCCCTCCCAGGACAACACTTGGAGGAAGCTTAGCATCAAAGGCCTGGTGAACTCCAGAGGGAAACTGTTCTAAAGTCTAGGAGCCACTACAAAAAAGGCACTCTTGCATGTCCCTGCCCCTTGTACCTCTGAGGGCTTGTCCCCATGCAACATATATTCCAAAGCAAACCTGAGTTCAACTCGGAACGTCCCCACGCAAAGGCTCTAAGCATGGTTAAAAAAAAAACAACCCTTGCAGATTGTTTTCACTGTGAATTAGGAGGCAAGCAGGGATTATCTTGGAGGCATGGGTACGCTCCAAGGTTACTGGGGGAGGAGATTGGTGATCGCATCATTAGCAGGCAGGGTTTCACCTGTGCTCACTGTTCCCGTCCTGCATGCCATGATTGCAGCTGCTTGGGGAATTCTTTAAATAAATTGTGATGAAAGAGAAATGATGAGGTCAAATGGCTCTCATTTGTCCTACGAGTGTCTTTCTGGCTACAATTAGTACACCTCCCCTTCCCTGATTGCCTGATCGGCAAGCTATGCGTGGGTTTTACACACAAGCACTGCATCGCCTTAATGGGCAACACACCCATGGCTTCCCTGGCCCAGATGCAACATGAGAAGATGAAGCACAGGATTCCTCAAGCCAGTTGCAAGGGGGTGTGTGCCTGTTGTCATGCAAAGGTACACACCTCCGCTATACTGTGGCAGATTTGAGCAATGAGCTGCTTTTCCACACTATTAGTAATGCCCCTTATTTTCATTTATTTGTTTATCTTTGCTGTGTGTTGTTTTCATGGGGGTGCCACCTGGAGGTGTTTCCCTGTCATCGCTGTCGCTGGCAGGACAGGGTATGGTGACATCAACCCAGCTTCCTACCAGGGGAGAAGGGGTGGAGAGAAAAAGATGGGGTTACCCAATGAAGGGATTTACCATGGTTTTCATAGGGACAGGTACATTTGACTTGAACCCGTGCTCCCCTCAACTGCATGGAGATGGGTTAATTCAAACTTGAATCCGCATTGGGGATGCCTTGAATCCACCCTGAAGTAAACAAAATGCAGGGGGACTCACCCTGAGAGAGGAGGACTGATGCCTAGGTACTGCCTCCAGGTTGGAGAGACAAGCAGGATGCCTCTAATGGCCATATGCAGATAGTCAAGAGTGAGTAAAGGTTTTGCCTTCATCTTCTGCTTTCAAATGCCCAAAAGCAATTGGTAGGCCTCTGTGTGAGGCAGAATGCTGGACTAGGTACCCCATTGTCTGTTCCAGCAGGGCTTCTCTGTTGCTCTTATGTTCTTAGCTGCCATCCTGTCTTTTAACTGCAATGACTGTGGAGAATGGGAGTTGTACTCCCAACAGCCACCTGCAGAGACATATTTCTGAAGCATCAGTTCAGTATCTTCACAATCACATGAAGCTGGAGAAACAGAGTAACCAAAAGAACAGGGATCAAAAGAGTTAATAGCATTCAAGCATGTTTTAATTACAAGAGTCATGCCACTTCCCACTTATGTTTCCAATTTTATCCAAATGTTATGCTCTTTAGCAAATAACAAAATACACAATGCCAAAAATAACTCAGATGGGTCCCTCCAGACCACTGGGATCTGAGCAATAACACTAGCAAAATGTTCCTCCCTCCTTCCCTCCCAATTGCCCTATACCAAAACCGACACGGATTATTTATTTATCTTTTAAAACCCTTCTGGAAAACGATTGCTCATAACCTGCATGTTACCCTCTCTGACTTAACTTTGAAGCCAGCTTCCAAAGCGATTGGCTGCTTTGCTTATAGCTCTGCAGAAGTATGAATCCATTAGAAAATCTCCTAAATTATCATCCCAGCCTGCTTTCGTAACATTTTTTCACGGTTGTTATTCAGCAGAACTACAGTATTGATTAAAACCGCTGAGCTGACAATGATAAATAGAATAGCCAGCAAATGTAGTCATGTATTCTCCCAAGAACTTGATTTTAGCATTCTGAACATTGTGGGAAATGCTGAGCATCTTTTTGCATTTGACCCAAAGGACTGTAGAAGCAATATGTTAGCAGCTGCCTCACTTTGGCTACCGCATCAAAAAGAAGTCTAGGGGAGGCAGGATTACTCTTGGTGTAGATATGAATTCCCTGTGAATAGCACAGAGGCCAGCAAATTACCTCATCATGTTCTAAATATTGGAGGTGTGACATTTTGGCTCTTCCTCCTTGCTCCTCCCCCTGCCCCCAGTCTATTTCTAGATAACAACTTTGAACACATTATCATGTGTGTGCAAACTTTTATATTATCTTGTGAACCACAACAGACAAATTTTGTTTTGTTTTTTCAACACAGTAATGTTAGTAATTATGCCAGAACTTAGTTCAGGCCTTCTCTTACCAAATGACACTGTGCAGAAACATTAGCTTCCCATTTTCAGTCTCTAATGTGATCGTGGATATTTTAATGACATTTTTAAATTTAAGTATGTGATTAGAAGAGTGACACATTTATGGATATATCAATACAATCATAAGGTGAAAAATAAGGACAAGACAAAACAAAAAGATCTAAGTCCTGCCTTGAATAACTGAGTGGGAATGCTAGCATTTGGATTCAGCCCATGTTATTCTCAAGCAAATGGAGACAGCCGGATTGTGCACTCAGTCCTGAATCCAGATTTAAAAAGTCCAACCCAGAGCTAAAAAGTCAAGTGGGAATGCAGCCTTAGTGGGTTTTAAAAAATTGTTTTTACTGCTGTAACCTGCCTGAAATCTTTAGGGATCAGGTGGGATAAGAATGTAAATAAATATGTCCATCTTATTACTCCTTGAGCAGTATTAGAGAATCTCAGGTAATCACCAGGGAGGGTGAGACACTATGACAACGTCCATGTGGTCCAGCCGGATCATGTTAGATGCCGTCTAGAGCTACAGGGACTACATAACAATGCATACCACACAGAACCCATGCCAGGGTCACTCCTGCATGCAGAAACCATGCCTAGGAGTACTCCCATGGGACACCCCTTGAAGTCCAAACAACCACACAAGATGGACACAAGCACCCACCTGGGGCAAGAGGTGCGGTGAACGAATGTCACATACATACTTCATGGCAGTTCTGTACCTCAAGAAACCTTTCTGCTGTGGAAACTCCAATCCCAGCAGCAAGGTTTCCAGCAGGGCTGCTTTTGTTCAGTCCATCCCCAAAGCAGCCATGGCCAGAAAGTGGGCCAGTAAGTCACCTCCTCCCATCCGTGTTGAGGGATGGGAAGAAGAAGAAGAAGAGTTGGCTTTTCTATCCTGCTTTTCTCACCCATTTAAGGGGACTCAAAATGGCTGACAAAGCTTTTTATTCTTCTCCCCCACCAGACACCGTGTGCTGTAGGTGGGGCTGTGACTAGCCCAAGGTCACCCAGCTGGCTTCATGAGGGAGGGCAGAATTGAACCCAGTATTCCCAGATAAGAGTCAGGCTCCTTAACCACTAGACCAAACTGGAGAAGGGAAAATGACTGAGCCACTGCAAAGAACCTCAGTGGTCATTACAGGATGACATGATCCAGATCTCCTGCAGACAGATCGAAACTAACAGGGTGTGGGACCTCCTTGATCTGGATTAACATGCAACTGAGAAAGGCTTGGATCTGGATCAGAGGTCCTCTGATCTAGATGCAAACCCTAGTGCAGAAAGAGTCATTGTCACACCTATGGGCACCACCCTGAGAAACCCAGGAATGTGGAATGGGGTAGCTGGAGAAGATGGAAATGGGGCCTCAGCAAAAATCACCAGCCTTGGCTTGTGTGAGGAGAATGAATGCCTTTCCACTAGCAGAAACACACTCTGGAATAAACTAATGAACACTACTGCTGATGTTGACTCCATTTTGCAAGGTATACGCTTGCTTTCAAGAGCCAGTCGAAAAGTATTCCACAAGCTCCTTTTCTGAAACATACAAACTGCACCTCTCAGCCTTCTTCCCTCTGTAACCTTGTGGACCAATATTGGGTCTTGAAGGCAAACTGGAGGTAGCAAGTCTCCCAAATTAACTTGCCACTTTGAGGCTGGGCTTGCCCCACGATTTTGCCCTGCCATCTGGCAGGTACAGAGAGAGGCAACCAAGGATCTAAAGAAGACCACACGTTTTCCTTTTGCCATCTGGAGGCATCCTCAGAGTGATGGGTCGCAATTTGGAAGGGTACATCCTGAATATCTTTCTTGTCACCAATCCAGTCTTTGATCTGGAGAAGGTTTGCCCTTGTCTCTGCCTGAGATGCCCATGGACAACTGATGGGCCACTGTGTCCAACAGGATGATGGACTAGATGGGCTGTGAGGCACCTGATCCAGCAGGGCTCCCTTTATGTTCTTATGTTCTTATCTGTAACAAATCAAAGGAGGGTCCTGAGATATGAAACTGTGCTAGCTAACCCCTGTGTTTGCCCTTCGCATCATCCTGCCTAGCACCATATATTTTGCTTACACTTAACGCCACATCAATGAACCACCTCCTTGAGCCAAAATTCTGGTGTGTTCTGAGCAAATAAAATTGAATGGGTACTGTCCACAGAGCAAGACCTTTATATGACAGATGTTGGCCTGCCTACTAGATTTTGAGCGCTGATGTTCTCCCAAGTGTTGTTTTTAAGCAAAAAGGCTTAACTTTCTGAATGCCTCATCAGAAGCCTCTCGATTTTGAGGTTTTCCCACCACCTAGTGGTTCTCCGTTGTATCAGTAAGGGAAGCAGTATAAGGAATCACTTTTCCTTATGGATTTTCCAGGATCACTGGCACACCAAAACAATCTGCAAGACGGCACACGCACACATACAAAGGGTTTTTTTCCACTAGCCACTAGAGTACCCATTAAATGGGTCCTTAGTGGGTCCTTAATGGATACTCTAGTGGCTAGTGGAAAAACACCCATAGTGGACTCCCTCCCTCCCTCCCTCCCCCAGAATAAGAGCCGAGTCTGAAGTTGCATGAACTTGGCTGCTTCTTTTTATCGAAATGACAGCCACCATGAGAGTGGTGGAAACTTCGAGCCTTGAATAGTTTCTTCTCTGTTTTATAACGAGGAGGAGGAGTTTGTACTGCTCTCCCACCCTGTACTGGGAGTCTCAGGATAGGTTACAATAAAATCCAACAATATAAGAACTCAATTAAAAACAGATCCAGCAGGGCTCCTCTTATGTTCAGTGGCTGGGAGCTGTGTGTCCACGTAGAACAACGGAGCATGGAACAAAGAGGAGGAATAATGAACTAAATGAAATATTTTAAATTAAAAAAAAATAGACTAAGATAACAGCAACACCAGGCAGAGCCAGCAAAAATGACATCTACATCAGCTTTCTCGGGGATCCAAGGCGATTCACGAGAAACACCCCAAAATCTCAGACCTGCTAGCAGGAAGGGAATGCATCTGCTCGCGTGTTGCTTTTCTCGGTCAAGTCGGGTCGCAGAACGTGCGGACTTGCAGGCTCCTTATCTCGCGATTTGAAAGGAGCGGAAAGATGCAGCGCATTATAAGCAACACCAGCACCTTCCCTGTCGTTCTCGCAGCCGCAGACTGACCGCGAAGGGAGGGCAAGGAAGTCTCAGCCATTCGCCCTTTTGCTTTCAAAACTGGGGGAAATAAACGCGATGTTTTCTGCCCGGGCCGCTGCAAATGTCTCTAATGCAACGGAGCAGGGCAAGGGGAGAACAGTACCATTGATTTGTATGAGCAGAACTGATAGGTGGCTCCATAGCTCAGTGGTTAGAGCACTGGTCTTGTAAACCAGGGGTCGCGAGTTCGATCCTCGCTGGGGCCTTCCTCGTTTTTTGTTTGTTCTTCTGTTCTGTTTTTTCCCATTCTCAGAAATCGATGGCAAAAAATATTAATAAAAGCATGCATTGCAAAGCATCGAGAGGAAGAACCCAAGGACTTCAGCTGCATTCCGTGCCGATTTGCTAACCTCGGGACACGGGAGCAAAAATAATGTTATATGTCATGTCCCACCATCTGGCTGGAGGAGGGAGATGAAGTTATGGGGAGCGAGGGGACACTGACAGCGGTTTTTGTTTTGTTTTGTTCTTTCATGGGTAAATTATGATAGATTAATCCGTTCCGAGCAAAGCAGAAAAACAGCAAGAGTTAGCAAGTGACTAAGAATAGCTTGAGTTGCGATTTCGGCTGTTTTTCCAACTACGGCCAGTAGGTGGCGGTGCAGGACAAGATTCAATAAAGCTTTGGGTTCCGGAGAAGATGTGGAACAGGATTGGTGTTGGGTTCACCTCCCTGCAGTGGATCTTTCATTTAGGAATTCTAATGAAACCCACATGGACTAAAAGGAGGGGTTCTGCCCTGGATTAGTGACTGGCTTAAGGATGGGAAGCAGAGAATAGTAATAAATGGCCAATTCTCAGGGTGGGAAGAAGTGAAAAGTGGGGTCCCCCAAGCTTCAGTATTGGGACCACTGCTTTTTAACGTATTCATCAATGATCTAGAAGGGGGTACATAGTAAATAGCAAAGTTTGCTGATGATGCTAAATTATTCAGGACAGTAAAAACTGAAAGAGAATGTAAAGAGCTCCAGAGGTATCTTGGCATTGGGTGGGTGGACAACCAAGTGGCAAATGTGCTTTATTCTCAATAAGTGCAAAGCAATGCACATTGGGGCCAAGAACACTAATTATCCCCACATTCCCATACAAGAAAAAAAAATCCATATCCCAGTCATTTTTGAAATTTTCTGTTCCCATTTAAATTTTTATTTCCACACCTTATGAGGACTAAATTGCTAAAATCAGCAGGAAAATAACCCTCGGAAAAGCAGGTCGCAGCCCCCTTTTGCTGGCTAGCCCACTTTTTTTTTTCCTTTGGGAACGGTTCAGAACTATTTGAGGAAGAGATCTGCCTTTCAGGCTGCCCTCCCCCATATCCTTCTGGCCAATGCCTGCCACTGTTGTGGGGGTGCCATTAAATGGGTAGGGTTTCATGCTCAGGAAGGTCTGCTCCCTGTCCTTGCCATCCCTGCCATGCTAGAGTTTCCCTCATCTTTTCTTTAAGTCTTTGAACATAGATTTCCCCTTTTGTGAATGCCACTGTAATTACAAGAGATACATTACATTGTAACAGCAGGCAGAATCTGACAATCAGCAGAGGGATTTTTTTTATCCCCACTCAGTCCTGAGCAGCCTATTCAAAGCTGAAAGGGAGACTTGAAAGGGAGAGGGATAGGTTTGCCCTGGATGTCTGTTCTTTTGCTCAGCTGATTCTGTGCAAAGCTGCTGCCTTCCCTGTAACATTGTCACTTTGGAGAAGCTGCCTTGCTGTCAGGATGCATAAATAGCCATTTCTATTTGCTCCCTCCCTCATAGCTATGGCTATTAATTAGGGGCAGGCTTACAGGGTTTGGATCCCCACCCCATAAAGTCAGGATATGATGCAAAAGAGAGGGGGAATGGGTCTCCACACACACCCCCCAATAAATCCACATAAAAAGCTATAAATGGGAACAGGAATAAACAGAGCTCAGTGCTGATTAAATTAATCTGGATTTAAAACCAGATTTCCTTGAATGGGGATGCAGCCTATGCCTCTAAACTGATGGGGGCTGAGCTCTCTGCAGCACACCAGAAATGAGATTTCAGGGTTCTGGGTTCAATGAGGTGCCAGCCCAGTGCGCAGCAGCAGCAAAAAAACCTAGTTCATTGCTGGAAATAATTAGGAAGGGAACAGAAAACAAGTTAGCAAGTGTCATTTTGCCTCTTTGTAAATCTATGGTGAAGCCAACTTGGAATATTGTGTACAATTCTGGTCACCACACCTCAAAGAGGACATTGTGGAGCTGGGAAAGGTGCAGAAAAGGACAACTAGAATGATCAAGCGGCTGGAACACCTTCCTTACAGGATGCTCTGGAGCTTCTTTTGTTTGTTGTTGTTAATGAGCCACGTATATCTTACCAAGTATATCTAAACTATAGTACTGTTTTACTTTCCAGTGTATGCTCTCTAAGCCTAGTTTAATCAGACTGTTGTAATCAGCTGTCTTCAAACTTCTTCCTGAGACGTTTTCGCACGGGGCTGAACGGTACGCGTGGGAGACAGCTGCGGACACGGCATACGCATTGCCCGAGCGGGGCTTGCACTCCGACGTGTCCGGAGCTGTCTTCGGCGCGTTCGAAATGTAGAGCACTTTAAAGTGCTCTACATGCGTTCGAACGCGGAGGAGCCGCCCGCAGGCATTCGGGAGAAGCATTCGCGCCTGCTTCTCCCTCCCTAACAGCTGCGGGCTTGCCTCCGACGCCGGCGCAGGTTTGGCAATCAGCTGTTTGACAATCAGCTGATTGCCGATCTGCCTCCGCGGCTGTCTCCACGCCCCTGGCCGGCCTTTGCCGGCCAAGACAGCTCCCGGCGTTTTCACCTTTCGCACACAGACGCGCCGGTACGCGTTCCGGCGCGTCTGTGTGTGAACGGTGAAAGCGCCGGGAGCTGTCTTAAGCTTTCCGCCTGAACGCGTTCCGTTTGGAACGCGTTGCAGTGCGGAAAAGCCTCTGGTTTTTCAATTCCCCCCACTTTTTCCAAATGCCAGGCACTATTTCCTAATCATTTCAGTTCTCATGGTTTGTCTGTGAATGATTCTTTTCTTGAGTTGCCAAATATTTTATGTAGTTCTGCAATGTTTTTTTTTTAATGTCCCATTTTGATTACTTAAGAATCCACCATTATACTCTGTTCACCAGTATCTTGAACTCCCACTTGGATGGCTCTTTGATGTAATCCTTAACTAAATTAGAGGTTTTGCAAAATGGAACCTCTAGAAGGCAGTTCTAGTTGCAATGAAACACACAAATGACATAAATGGCACTTAACAAAATGTGAAAGTCTGGCATGATCTGCAGAAACAGTGAAATTGGTGCAGGACAGAATATGAGCATTGCTTCACATAATAACGTATGAACACATCCTGAAAAGAATTCTCTGTCAGTATATATTTTTTCTATTGTCAGTTCCCCCAATACTCTAGAGCCTGACCTGTTTCCATGATGAAAAGTAATTCAAAGTTAATAACTTTTTGTAATCAAAGCACTGATTAAATAGACTTTGATTTGACCTGTATCTATGAAAAGACAAGAGCTGGCTCTTTTAGAATGCATGAATATATTCCAAGTGGTATGTGAAATCCAGCTGCCTAATGCCATCAAAATGATTTTATATCTTTCCCCTGTATTTAAAAGGCATATGGATTGTTAGAATATGCACAACTTGTAAATCTAGACATTTTTCCTTGTTTGCTTACCTCTCCCCCATCCACATTTCCGCCTCAGAAGTACTTATAGTTATTAAGGGAGACCACAGTGCATTTTCACTTCTGTTTTAGAGGGGCTTGAGGGGAAGGTTGCCACAGAAGACCTCATGGGACTGATTTCCTGAAGTGTGCAAATCACTTGCAAACACAGTCCAAATGGAGAAACGAGACCAGCATTGTTTTAAGTGGTTGCTCTGCTACCTACTTCAGTTGATTTAGTGGTCCACTGAGAAAGATTTGTGTGCAAAGCAACAACTTGGAAACTGCCCGCATCATTTAAGATCCTGACCAAAGGCCTGTTTCACTGCCATCATAGTCAATGGCCTAAGAAGCTGTTTACACTGGAACAGAATATTTTCTTTGTTTTGCTTTATTCTTGGTGTCTGTGTGTTTGCATGGAAACTACACATGAACTAGTCATCCTTAAGGCTGTGTTCTGATATGGCAGATAATAAGTTTAGAGGCCAAAGAATTTGGGTTTCCATACCTTCTGGGGAGCAAATCACTGAAATCGGAGTCTATTCAGATTGAGTTCTCAGCCCAGTTCAGAGCATTAGTCCGTTTTATTTTGGAAAGTGAGAACCAATAAGTAATCTATTTTGGGTGTGAGCTCCCCATTTCCTCCTGTCCAGCGACACACTTCATTGTGGACACTGTACTCAGGGAACTGAGAAAGTTACTATTCGGGTGGGAGGAGAGATTAAAAGATGAAGTGGTGGTTACGCCTCTTCCTTTCTCTCCAAGCCCCGCATCGTATCCTCCAATTTACCTTCTCTCCCAGCCCTGAAAGTAGGACAACGTATCCTCCATTTTCCCTCAGCAATGCACAAGAGAAACAACATTTCCTTTCATTAAAAGGAGACTTTTACAGAAAAGCAGGACTCTGTTTCATCAGCTTTAGGGCAAACAGCGTAGCACAGCCTATCATTTTTCTTCAGGAATAGCTAGGGGGGTGGGGGTGCCTGCTGGTTGGGGTATGGCTCATCTGCGTCTGTTTAGGGACACAGTCTTCTTCCTCAGCAGTGCCCTGTGTTACCATTGAGTTCCATCAGTACCACATAACTTCAGTGTGGGAAATGTCTCTGTGTATTTCTCGGCAGGGGCAGGTGAGGTGGAAATGATTTGCTCACCACTGGCTTCACTATCATAAATATTGACACACACACACATTTCTCCCTTTTCACTGAGCTCTCCCCCATTACACCGTGCTTTGAAACAGCAACGTTGCACAGTACTGAAGTACAAAGGAACAGAAATGGAGATCAGGCTTTAAAGAACCTTTACTGTGTGGTAGACGTGGAATTGAGTTGTGCTTAGGTGGATACAGGCAGGAGGGGGAGAAGGAACAGATGGTGAATTACCTGTAATGCCACAAAGGAAATCCTTGTTCTTATACAGTGGCAGAGAAATACGGAGGGTGGTGTTTGGCTTTCCTGCCTCAGTGAAGTCATGATTTGAAGGATGGAACAGCATCCAATCACTGACTGCACAGGAAGCAGTATTTGGTGAGGGGAGGAGAGAGAAACAATACCATTTCTCCATGCACATGAAAAATAAAAGAATAAAAATGAGCAAGTTTTGAGTCCGTGTAATAATGCAAACGTGGGAATGACGGGAACACGTATTCAGTCCTCATTCCCTCACAATATGGATTTTCCATGCCATGTCAGAGCCATGTAAGAGTAAAACACAAACAAATTAGAGTTGCCCAGCAATCTCATCTTTGTTTGCATCACATTCCTCTATCCACATTGAAAATTTAAGGTATATTTCTAAAACTGTCCCTCTTTCTCATCTTCTTCTGTGCTTTCTCCTTAGTTGTTGACCTCACCTTTGGAACCAATGTGTATTTCTTCTTGGCCCCAGTTAACTGGGATCTTTCCCTTCGTGGCTGGGGCGGTGGTACTGTTCTGGAAACATGTGGGGTCCTCGTCTTTTCTGCCTTAGATCTTGAGGCTTTGGGGTTTTGTGCTTTTTGTCTCCTTTTCCCAGGCTGGCTGGGCTTTGGTGGCTTACGTTTAGTAGTGTCTTTGCGGGTCAAAGGCTTCTTTGTATTTTGGCGGGAAGAAGGTGAGGGAAGTTCCGTTGTGTTGAAGGCCATTCTGGATGGCCGTATCGTAGGAGGTTGATTAAGTAGCTCAAGGACAGTCTCTGTGAAAAGACAAGGAGAAACAATTGCAAATGTGGGCTCCTTGAACATAATACTTTACTCTTTTTCTTAAGCACAACATTAGGCAGAAGGGGAACTAGATCACACCTCTCTACCTCTATTAATGGATGTATTTGTTTCACCAAAACCTGGACATGGGCAGAATATTTAAGTAGGATGTATGATTACAGACCTAAACAGGATGATCAGTTCAGAATTGGATCACTGAGCTAGTTTACTGAGTATCTCTTTCTCCCTGGATCTTACCTGAGTTTTTAGGGTTCCTTTTATTATTTAAAGGAGACAGAAGTGAAAATTATGCTCCTTTCAGTAAATAAAAACACTCACAACCCAGTTAAGATCAGAGGGAGAAAGGGAAAAGATTTGGAGCCTTGGAACATCTATAATTTTTCATGAATCTTTCAAAACAAGCCAGCTGATCAATACTGTCATTCTGCTGTTCTCTGGTCCAAAGGATTGTTTGGAAATTGCTTTTGAGTTCTTTTCTGCTTTGTTTGCCTTGTTTTGTCCTTTGTCCTTGTCCTGTATAGAAGTCTGCAAATGAGAATGGTAGAGTTAGCCCTTCTCTTCCTGCCCCAAACTCCTCGGGTTTATACACAGGGTTTTTTCATAATCCAGCTGTGTATAATCCAGTTCTTTGCAGTGGCAAAGAAGGGGCAAATGTTGGTCAACAAGGAACAGTCTAGCAGGGCTCCACCATTTTCCCTCCGAGAACAGAGCGCGTAAACATGAAGACTGCAGTGTGGTGAAACGAGCCTACCAATGCAACCCTATCAACAAACATTACTGGTTCACACCACAAAGGAGCAGTGCCAGACCTGGGGGGGGGGGGGGGAGGCGCACTGAGTGTGCCCACTGAATGTGCCAGCTGCAGCCATTGCCACCGCCCCCCCCCCCCCAAGTCTGTGCCTCCTTAAGCACTAAGATGGGATGCCAGGCTGAGGCAGTTACAGCTGAGAGACTGTGGAGATCCATTTTAGTCAGTAGACTAGCTAGCTTTAAGGCCTAGTGGAAATTTACTGACAGGCAGTGAGAAATAACAGACTCCGGGTACGAGTTGGCACAAAGATAAGAGAAGCATCTTAGGAATGCAGGAAATCTGATCTGGCATGGGCTTTCTACCATGTGGGCTTGGGTTGCATTTTGATAACGTCACTATACTGTGTCCAGCAAAGATGATGTAAGCGGTCAGACCACTTTGGCTGACCAATTGTATTGTAACGCGCCGTTTAAACTGACCAATGATATTGTAACACGTCATTAACTGACCCTGCTCAGTTTTACGACAGGGATCAATAAATATCGCCCTTTGGAGACAAAGGGTCTCTTTTCTATCCAGATCATCGCCTCAGCTTCATCTCTTTCGCAGCCAGATGATCTTAGGATTTGGCTTCGTAGGAAAGAGCCATCACAGGTTGGGGTGGGGCAGTCGTGGCCCTCCCCAGATTGAGGGGGCAGCCGTGGCTCTCCTCAAGTGGTGTACCCCGACGTGATTTTTCGCTGAAATACACTGAAGGGAGTCGGCGTAAAGGGACCCGAGCTACGGACCCCAAGCGCCCTCAACCGTCTCATCATTTACCAGGCGCCGGTAAGTATGGGATCCAAAATGTCCAGAGAGCAGATAGCCCACGTACAGGAACTTGGACATGTGGTTGAGATTTCTAAATTTGCTTTAAAAGCTAATGGCTGCTTTCCCTCAAGGGGAGAACTTGCGAAATTTATGGGATATGTGTGGCAAGAATGCCCAGCATACCCGCTAAGGGGCTCAATTAAATTAGATGCATGGTCAAAGATTGGGGATTATTTGCACGCGGAACCACACGCGCCTGTAAAAATTCTCATAGTGTGGAAGGCTGTAATGAATGCCTTACGCCATTACCATAATCAAGATCAGAAAGAGCACCCATCAGTCATGTTGGGGAGTGTTGCTGAGAATTTAACTTCCCCCTCAGCCCCTTCTCAAATAAAAGAAGGGCCCCCCCCACCTACTTATGAAGAAAGGGCATCAGAATTGGGGTTAAAATCAGGGCTTGAGCCACGATCTGATCTTCTTGGCTCTTTGGACTCAGGGATATTAGCAGCAAAAAACAGCCCAAATTTAACTGAGGAAGATCTAGAACTGTTAGCCACGTATCCCATCTCGTTCACAGGTGCGAATGCTGTCTATGAAGCTTTACCTTTCGCACAAATAAAAGAAATTAAAAATGCCATCGCACAATATGGCCTTGGGAGTAATTATACTCAAGGCTTGCTAGAAAACCTTGCCACAACGTATCATCTGACCCTAAATGATTGGCCACCAGGGGGAGTGACCATACCATTCTGGGGATAGAAAAAGAATTAACAGCTGGATTGCAGAGAGGAGGGTTTCAGATTGCACCAGAAAAGATTCAAAGGCAAGAACCCTTTCTATATCTGGGAAACAAAATATTAGAGACAAAAGTTAAGCCTGTAGTTCCAGAAATAGGGGAATTTACTCAGTGTACTTTAGTACAATTACAGAAGTACCTGGGAATTATCAATTGGGCACGTTCATCAATAGGCATATCTACCACCCTCCTACAGCCTCTTTTTGCTCTCCTGGGTGGTGGAAAGGAACCAGCCTCAATTATCACATTGGGGACCAAAGAATTAAAGGTGATGCAACAAATAAGACAACTTATGGCCAGCCAGTGGGTGGACAGAAAGGACCCTACAGAGAATTTGTCTGCTGCAATTCTTAACACAGAACGCCTACCCACTGGAATAGTGCTCCAGGTAGTGCAGAAAAAATTGCTCATCATAGAGTGGGTCCATTTGCCAAATACACCGAAAAAAACAATCTCTTCAAGGGAGTCCCTACTCTCTGAACTGATTTTTAAACTCAGAGATAGGTGCCTGACCTTGCAAGGTTCAGATCCCATGAGTCTATTTGTTCCCTTGCCTCTACCTAAATGGGAACAATATTTCAAGCACTCTGATGAGCTGAAGTGGGCATTGGCAAATTTTCAAAACAAAATAAAGTATCATTTACCTGCAGATGCTAGGATAGCGCTCCTCACTCAAGTTCCCATTCGAATGGTAAATTTTCATCGTGAACAGCCAATTTTAGGAGCGTTAACCGTTTTTGCAGATGGGTCCAAAACCAGGGGAGCTTATGCTTACTGTGAAGGAGGTCAGTGGAAAACTTTCCAGACAGACCCACAGACCTCAGCACAAAAATCTGAATTGGCTGCATCTATTTTGGCTTTCAAAAATCACAAGGATGTTCCTTTAAATCTGATCGTAGATTCCCTGTACGTACATATGGTGATTCTCCACATTTTTGACAGCTATGTCTCCCCTATTGGGGATTCAGCCTTGCTAACCCTCTTTTTACAATTACAGGAAATTTTAGAACAGCGATGCCAACCATATTTTGTGGCACACATTAGGAGCCACCAGCCTTTCCCAGGGCCACTGACTGAGGGGAATAATAAAGCTGATCTAGCCACCCGGCAGGTCTTTGCATTAGACTCCCCAGGGAAAAGCCATGACTTTTTTCATCAAAATGCGAAGGCTTTAGCTAAAGAATTTAATATTCCTAGAACTGAGGCTACAGCCATAATTCAGCCATGTCCAACTTGTAGCAGACAAGACAAGGCTCTACCTCTTGGAGTAAACCCCAGAGGGCTTAAGCGCAATGAGATATGGCAGATGGATGTTACACAGTATGCAGCTTTTGCCCCCTGGAAGTATCTTCATGTGGCTATAGACACATACTCAGGATTCATTTTCGCCACTGCCCAGAGAGGGGAGGCCCACAAGCATGTCATTAATCATTGTGTACGTGCCTTCTCTACACTGGGCACTCCAGAACAGATCAAAACTGACAACGCTCCAGCCTATGTAAGTAAAAATTTTGCTGAGTTTTGCTCTAATTGGGGAGTTATACACAAATTTGGCATTCCTTATAACTCTCAGGGGCAAGCGATTGTAGAAAGAGCCAATTTGAGTTTGAAATTGATGCTTGACAAACAAAAGAAAGGAGGAAACGTCCCCTCTTTACCCGAAATTCAGAACAAATTGGCAATAGCACTGTATACCTTGAATTTCAAGAATTTGACTGGTTCTTCTCACCCAACTTCTGCAGCTGACAGATATTTTAGGAATAGAGAAGTCTCTCCCCACCCTCTTGTGTTGTACAGGCAACTCCCAGATCCTACCTGGAAAGGTCCGGCTGATCTGTTAACGTGGGGGCGAGGCTACGCAGCTGTTCAAACGGCAGAAGGAGTTTTGTGGGTCCCAGGACGCTGCATAAAACCATACCAGGGCAAGCCCTCCCCAGAACAGGACCAGGACGTCAGCCTGTCAGAAATTGGCTTTCTTTTCGAGTGTGCTGGTTCTGTCCCCGCCCTTGCAGGGCCTGCTGCTGTTTTCACTGCACCTACTGATTAGGGTGCGGTACACTGTGCTCTGTGTTGTTTTTGTGTCATATTCCTTATTGAGTACTGGTTGAAATAATATATCGTGACATATTCTATCAGAAGATCCACACTGCACCTCACACCCACGGTTATCTATTCGGAGCAACACTCTTCCAACAAGCCATATCACACAGAAGAAGATGACCTCGCGACAGCTATCATCATGCACGAATACAAGGAAGAATTACAGGGGGGAGGAATGGGTGAATACGGTTCTACAAGTCACCATCACACTCCTTATGCTCCTATCGTTGGCCACTGGGAAAAATTGGGAACAAAAACCAAGGGAGGGTGTCTTGTCAATACCATATGAGGCTGAACGTGCATCCCTGCCACTATGGGAGCAGAAGGAATTTGTCATGATTCAGACCAAAGGCACTTGGGCAGTTCTACACTGTCCATATGACGGAAGAGAAACTAAGGAGCTATGTGTGACTATGTGGATCCGTGCTAACAAAGGGATAAAAGTTGAAAACCAATGCAACAGTCAATTGAAAATTAAGGTGGATTATGAAGGGGGGCGGGTATTTGAATGCTATCAGTGGTTCAGAGGAAAGATTTATCGAAAACACAGTATACAGGTGATAGGAACAGATCCACTAGGACAGACTGCATCATGCGAACTCAAACAGGCACACAGACCACAAACACCTTGCTGTACTTCTCCGTCAAGCCAGACTGTAATGCAACAAGTTTAGAGCCATGCTATCACAATGACACAGAGTTTTCAAGGTGTTTTCAAGGAAAAAATATTGTATGCTACGATCCTAAAGCTTTAGGGCCTCTGACAGGGACAGTTTATGTTTATGCATACAAGGGAGGGAGGTATAGCAAAGCAGGAAATGAATCAGTCCAAGCAAAAGCATTCTTTCAGCACGCACAAAGGTCCAATGGGTATATAGCACATAACATAACACGATCTCAACTAACTGGTGTACAAATAACAGTCTGTTTTGATGTTTGCAAAGCCATAAGAATGGGGCAAGGCCCAAAGTCAGACATAGGGATCAAGTGTGGCTCGCTGGAATGGCAGCGAAAATATTCAAGCCAAGAAAGGTATTTATTTTTGAACTTAGGGGCCCCAGGGCAGTATTTTCGTTACGTTAAAAATAAAAGAGTGCTCTACTGGTACACAAAAGATGGGAATGGGAAGGGTCCTAACGATATCACTATAACAACCCCCTCAGCAACCAAGAATTGTGCTTATGAGAATGGTGTTCCTCTGTGTTTGCATAAAAACTTGGCTCAAGGGATTAAGGATGAATTCTATACATTGGGTATAGGAATAGATGCTACTGGTAAAATCGTCTTGCCCTCGACTACTTGCTAGCAAAGGAAGGGGGGGTATGCGGAAAATTTAATTTGTCTAATTGTTGTATTCAGGTTGATGAAAGTGGTGAAATTGTTGCACAAATTACGCAGAGAATGATACAAACTGCACATGTCCCAGTCCAAACATGGACTGGAATATTAGATGACGGCGGTTTCCTCGGAGGAATATTTAGAAACTGGAAACAAGCAATATTTTTTGCAACCTTTTGCCTAATAGGACTAATGATGCTACCTTGTCTGATGCCAATAATTCGATCCGCTATGCAGAGCATTGCAGAGGCAACTATACAGAAGCACTCCGCTATGCTGATGCAAGCCACGGATGAAGATGAACCCGAAACACCTGACCGTCCTGTGGGGATGAAGAAGGTGACCATGAAGATCCCTCCGGAATTCTGCACCAACTTAAAACAAAAGAAAGGAGGAGATGTGGAGATCCATTTTAGTCAGTAGACTAGCTAGCTTTAAGGCCTAGTGGAAATTTACTGACAGGCAGTGAGAAATAACAGACTCCGGGTACGAGTTGGCACAAAGATAAGAGAAGCATCTTAGGAATGCAGGAAATCTGATCTGGCATGGGCTTTCTACCATGTGGGCTTGGGTTGCATTTTGATAACGTCACTATACTGTGTCCAGCAAAGATGATGTAAGCGGTCAGACCACTTTGGCTGACCAATTGTATTGTAACGCGCCGTTTAAACTGACCAATGATATTGTAACACGTCATTAACTGACCCTGCTCAGTTTTACGACAGGGATCAATAAATATCGCCCTTTGGAGACAAAGGGTCTCTTTTCTATCCAGATCATCGCCTCAGCTTCATCTCTTTCGCAGCCAGATGATCTTAGGATTTGGCTTCGTAGGAAAGAGCCATCACAGGTTGGGGTGGGGCAGTCGTGGCCCTCCCCAGATTGAGGGGGCAGCCGTGGCTCTCCTCAAGAGACACACACCTTGCGCTCAGACCCCTGATGCATCATGCCTCAGCTGCAACCAGTGGGGAGTGGTAGAGGTGATGACCTAGGCACCTCAGAGCAACTTCCAGGAGTGTGTCCAGTAGGAGAAAGGCGCTGTTAGCTATGGCTCTGTTCTCAGGGATTCAGAGGAACTAGACTCCTTGCTAGTGCACAAGTTTCAGAACTATGGTGGTACCAGTGCCTCTGGTTCTGATTCCAAGGCAGGGCAGTTGCCTCAGAAGGCCTGATCTTACTGCACAGTTATAGTGAATGAAGTATGCAGTAATCTATCAATGTTTCACCAGGCCGCATGTATACTTTTAAACTGAATTTTATGTCCTTCTTTTAACCTGTACCCAAATAATTGTTTTGTTCTCTCCTGGCTTGCTGTGGGTCTAACAGGCTTAGAATATGTGCATGTGTGTGAGAAAAGGAGATAAATGATACTCATGCTCAATAGGCAAGGGTAGGAAGCCAAGATTTGATTTCTGGGATGGTGTCCAATCACCGGCCACAGAGGGAGGGGAATTTGGTGAGGGGTAGAGAGATAAAGGAATAATTTCTCCATGCCAAGCATGGGAAAAAATGAGAAGTGAGAACAGGCAAATCCCTTTTGAGTCAGTGTTATAAAATAAATGTGTGAGCAACTGGAACATGTACTCTCTCCTCATTAACTCCCTGCAACATGGATTACAGCCTAAAGCTTTTCAGATTCATAAAATCCACAATTGCACGGAGGTACATAATCAATGCAAACACAGAGCTAGTATATTTCATAGTTTTCTTCTTTTACCAAAATGCTGTACTTTTTTACTGTAAGAAAACTCCTCCTGTATCTCCATTTTACTGGAAGTCAGCACCACAATAAATACCAATATGCCCGCCCATTTTGTACTCCAAATTCCAAACCAAACAATAACAAAATTACCCTAATGCATCTTTAGTTAAGGGCTGCCCATTCTGCAGGAAGAAAGTGAAAATGATGATGGTGCTAAGAATTTGCATAAACTTTCTAGAAGACATCAAGAGGCCTATGTCAACATTGTGTGTGGATTTTGCGCAACATTCAGGCAAACTGCTCAAATGTCAACAACCCCTTAGTGAGGGATAATGGTTAAATCATTTAAGATTGGTGTACGGTTTGAGCTTTAAGGTGGAAGACAATCTGTCAGCTCGCAGGTTTCTTGTAAGTACTCAAGGAAAAGGGAAACCATGAAAATATAACGGTAATAAAACGTTCAAATTTTGCTTCTCAGACTTCTGGAGTACTATTGTCTTAATAATTTTCATATTCTACTTGTATTCTGTTTCGGTTGGGAGAGGAGATGTGGAAGAGTTTTGGAAATAAGATTATTTACATGTACAGTTCACCTAGAACCTTTAGGATAAAGTAGAATATATAGAAATAAGTGAATAAATCAATATTGAGTCATTTATTTGGTGCTGTGTTTACTTACCTTAGCAGCTTTAAAGCTTGGTGCATGTGTCAGCAGAACCCTCTTCTCACCATGTCTTAATGTTTGTGCTACCTAGTACAAAGAAAGCCAAAAAAAAAAACCCACCGTGTACCTATAAATACTTATTGACTTACTTGCAAGTGGGGTGAATGGGATTCGCTTGCTCTTTGTTTTGACTGGAAACGGCTTCTGTTTACACTTCCCTGGCGGCGCTCTCCTAGAAAACAGATTCGGTCACAAAAACCACATATGAACATTTCAGAGAGGATAGGAAACTTTTATCCTTTAAGGCAGAGGAACCGAAGCAGTATTTTTCTGGGGGGGAAATAACCTTGCAAGAGAAGGATCTTTAGGGAACTGTCACCATGAAGACATCTGTCTACTGGGGTCCTTATATTAACAATTCTTTGGTTACAGAAAGGCATCTCAATAAATGAATGAACTTTATTGTTATGCATGACTCTGCTACCACTGGATGCTCGAGGGCCAGTGGTATGTGAAAGGGCTTTCTCTATGGTGGCCCCTAGGTCTCTGGGGTTACCTTCCAGCAGAGACATGCCAGGCACCAATGTTGTTTGGTTTTTGGCACCTGATTAAAAATTTTCACCCATACCTTTGATGTTCAGATCCTTCCTAATGAACTCCAGCTGAGATGGGAGGTATTTTAAATTTAAATTTAATAATTTTTTAATGTTTTAAGTTTTTATTACTATTTTGACCCTGGGACCAGTTGATGAAGTACATATCAATAAATAAATAAATCCAAAGCAGAGAATTTTAAATAGTGTTTCTGTTGTTGGCTAGATCAGTTGCAGAAGGTAGAACCTATATCAGATATATTCTCCAGTTCTCTGGAGCAGAAAAGAAAGGTTTTTCCTTCTGAAAAACATAATATTTACTGCATCAGCCTTGGAGATATGTTTGGCAAAAGGAGGTAGTAAAGTGGAGATTATTATTTCTTATTTCTGTTTCTAACTTCCCCTGCCATTCCTTGGAAAGTCTTAGCTTTTTAACTTCTGTCAACAGAGTTCGTATTTGGGCTAGATGTATTACTGTATTTTAGCCAGATTCTACAGCCCATCTCAATCTCAAAGTAAATACAAACTTTAAAAAGGGACAAAGATGCATTTTTGTCTGTTTTTCATGTTTGGGTTGCACAGCAATCCAACGTTCCCTGTGTACAAACAACAAAAATTTCCTGACTTGTTGCCATAACCACATTGGGGGCATGAGAGGTTGTAGGGAGGCCTTTTGGAAAACAAACCAATTTTAATGCCAAATTCAGATGGAAAAAAACTTCCTACATGGGTTCAATAATTACACATTAGATGATTATGAACAAGGTACTAACAGTAGAGAAAATAAAAATCAGCAATATCAGTGCAAGCACTAAAGAAAATCAAAGGGGGATAGTTGGGGACCTTCAGGTAAACTAGATTTCTGTAACTTTGGGATTATTCTGCCAATCCCAAAGTGCTGGTTAGAACTTGGGCTATCGGGGGGGGTGCGGTGCGCACGCGCATGTACACACACACACACAGAGTCCAATACACAAATCCTCCAGAGTGCTGGATGGTGAATATGCAAACTCTGTTTTGAGACTAGGGGGGTAGATTCTCTCTGTGCCACATCATACTTTTTGTAGAGTGAGGAATGCTTGCTTATTATTTGTATTTTATACCACCCTATGGGCCCATTTACACCTAAGCTTTAATCCAGCTTCAGTCCAGCCTTGGAATGGGACAACACATCAGCAAAGTACCTAGTGATTTTCCTTAATATATACTAAACTTCCTTACATTATGTCAGACTTGTGTTGCTTTCAGTGACATGCTAGAAGCTTTTTAGGCCTGACAAGGAGCTCAGGAAAAGGCTTTTCTAGTGTTACTAAAATCCTTGAATAGCAGAGATTGAATAAAGAGCCCTTTCTGCACTGGGCATATTCTGGATTAAATCGCTGAATTTGGTACATACTGCAGCAGACTCAGCCCAAGGCCAGCTGTATTCTGTAAGAGCATGTGGCTGGCAGGCTCCTATTCTGGAATATAATCTGGGATAAGGCTCTGTGCAGAAAGGGCCCAAGATTCTCAAGAAGAAAATCCAAAAGAAGAAAATGGCCAATAACATCTGTGCTGTTGCTAAGAAAAGTACATAGGTTCACCGTGAGTCAAGCTGTACTCATGGCCATTTTTTTCTTTTTTATAGTATCTACCTTTACAAGTGACCTTTGGGAATATTTGAGTCTGTATGTAGGTAACCAATAAATTATCCTACTTGAAATGCTACTTTTCTCCAAGGAACCTACTACAGTATAAATCTTCTGTTATGCCCTTTATGCACTCACCTTCAATCTGGTCTAAGAGCCTTTAAGACCAGATCCTGGGACTCCTCATCTGCACATTAATGAAGATCAAGGAGCCCCCAACCCCTTAGTCCTACTCTGTCTGCACAAGATGGAGCTAGATCCAGATTAAGAGATCCTTAATCCAGATATCCTGTGGATGCATTTAAGTGGGTTCACAAGAGGACTAAGGGCCATCGGGAGCATGGGGGTGGCTACAAACCTCATGTGAGCTTCACAGGCCCTGGTCATGCCTATATGAGACAGGATGTCCCAGTTCATAATTCAAACTGAGGTTGTACCAGTTCTGTTTACATGTAGATCATTATAGGTCATCCTCCGCCCATCCTCGCTCTGAGCTGCATTGCTCACACCTTTCTCCACAATCGACCTCAGCCTCCTCCAGGGAACTCTTGGCTCTCCACCCCTTTTGCTGCGTCTAATCTACCTCTTTTTGTACTAGATGCCATTCTGTCACTCAAGGAAGGCGAGGGGTGTGTTTGCAGTTCTTTTTTAAGCCTGCTTCCCCACCTCCATGCCCTTCCCTTTTTTATGTGCTTTTCTTTTCCATGTTATCAATTAAAATAATAATAAATTTGCAGAAAAATGCTAGAGAGGAGTCATACACACAAACTGAGGAGCAAAGGGGAGGTACCTCGTGAACTCCACACATGCAACCCTCCCCTAGACACTGGACAAAAGGAAAGACTGGATCCATCCATGACAGGTTCAGCCTCCTTTAGCCCATCCCCCGCCCTGCCCCCTGCTCACACTGAGAAAGTGAAGACAGTCTGAAATGACAGGCTGAGTCCTCTGGAAAAGAAGACTCTGGTTAAAATGATCTAATGGGGGTAGGCCAGCTTGGAAAATTAAGTGAATAAAAATAATGGGAATAATGCAACCTAGGGATTACCTGAAGTCGACCTAAACCAAAGGCATGAGGAGGTAAGGGCCGGTTCTGATTTGGGCCATGCCTCTATACAATCTGGATCAGTGGGTCTGGTTGATCCAGATCTACTGATCTGGATCAAATGAAGATAAGTGCAGAAAAAAGCCTTAGTATAGCTACAGTTATTCATCAATACTTTCAGTTCTAGTGACTGTCTTTTACAGACAACACTTGCAATAAATACTTTGTGACCCTTCTTCATTCACCTCAGAAAAAGACGGGAGTTTTAGAGCAAGTTAAGTTTCTACACATTGTAAAAGAAGTGGTAATAACATGTTTGCACATGAAATTCACAACTGTCCCAGGTTTTAGGCAGGATATTCCATGCTGCTGAAATAATGGTTTGGGGAACTCAAAAATAGTGTTGTGCACATGGCATGTGGATTACAATCTGCAATCTTTCTGTGCCTTCTGAATTTGCTTAAAATGAGACCTCACTGTATTAAATTTGGATGAAAGTTCAATCAATTAGGAGAGAATAAGGACATATTGCATATAATGGAGTTAAAATCCGTTAAACAGGATTATTTTTAAGACACTAAAAAGCAAGCATCTGTTTGCTTCAGAGACACTTGGCTGACAGTCAGGCAAAACCAGGTTGTGTTGTGACTCTAAAAGCACAAACCATTCAGGACATTTTGTATTATCAGGGCTGCCCTTGAAAATAACTAAACATGCTATTTTGTCTCCATTTTCAGAAGTTCTTAAATTTATTGTGCACTTCTATGATTGCTATTTCTAACAAGCAGTTTTTATTTTCATTAATTCAAAGCAACTGCATGGATTCAGATTGAACTGGAAGAAGAATGTTGCAAATTCATCCTACCCACCCCAGTATCCAAACCTGCTTTCTAAGCATCTAATTAAAATATAATGTATAAGACTTTAGTACTGTTTTCCCCTACGGAGTAAAAATACATCGAGGATAGGAATATTCTAAGTGGGCAAAGGGGTCTGTAAGGAAAAAAAGGACAATATATCTCATTTGTCCACTGTTCAACATGAAATTGCCACAGGTACTTCTCATTTTATGAAACGGCAGGAAAGACTTTGTACAATTACAATTTGCCGTTTCTGTTCTTCCACACACACCTTAAAGTTTAAACTGAATATAAGGCCACTGTTATACAAAATCTCCTTGGTAGAGCTCTTGCAAAGCGGCCCCCAAACCACCTTTCCCAAGTGGCTTTTCCATTCCACAGTTGCTGCTTCCTAATGATCAAATGGACAATTAGTAAATTCTAATCCACAACCCCGAAGAAGAGGAAAGCCCATCTGATTCTCAGAAAGCACTGAGGTGAAAACCTGTGTTCTTCTCAACTGTTGGCCAAACTGCAGCTGTTGCTATTAATTGCTTTGGCAGGAGTTTTTGCAAGATGGGGGGCCAAGGGTTAACAGTCCCAGACAACACCTGCTTGGACTGCTCCATGACTCTAAGGGCAGGGGTTGCAGGCCACAGATCTTGTTCATTGTTTTTTCAGGGAATTAACTTTTTTTCCCTGCATTTTCTGTGTACTTTTTTGTTATAAACCACAGTGAGCAATTTTTTAAAAAAAATATGTAGACCGATAAAAATCATAATTATCATCATCATACCTGTACGCCTCTATTACTTTATGGGTTGTCCAATCCAAAGTAATGAGACCAATTTTATGAGAATGCCCAACTTAATTAAGTTTAGGAAAGTGGGACTGAAAAGGGACTGAAAGTGAATTAAACCTTAGGTGTAATTGGACCCTGAGGTAAATTTACACGGTCACCTCATTTTCATATTTGGCAAATGTTCAACTTTCCCTCAGGTAAGTTTTTCCTCCAAAACTCTCACTGCCAATATTATAAAAGAATGGTTTCTCAAATACCATATGACTTATTGTAAATCAACACGGCTTCCATCTCTTACAAGTTATGACTGCGTCTACAAGAACACTTTTTATGAAGAACTACCAAACTTCAACTCTCTACAACAAATATTTTTCTATTTACAGGATGTTATATACAAGCAGATGGAGAAACCTACAGAAAAGGGGACAAACTAAATACCAGGTGGTCGTAAAGTATTTGTCAAGAAAACAGTTCCATCAATTGTTTCCTTATGGGTTTCTGAATCCGTTAACTCATTTTTCTTCAAAAATTATGAGTGCTTGATATTCAGTATTCAAGATTTCCAAACATTACCTCACCTGTTTGCACACTACCTCCTGTAAACAGAAAATATTTGTTGTAGAGACTTGAAAGTTGGCAGTTACTCACAAAAAATTTACAACCACAAATCAGTATTATTTCCTGTTCAGATTAGGACTTAATTCTCATCCCTCATACAATGAAAGTGAGAGGGGAAAAGCAGAACAGAAGTGACATTCTGTGATTTTCTTTCCCAATCTACCACTCCCTTCTTCCATCGGTTAAATAGTGACTGCCTGAGAGGAAACTGTTTATTCCACATTCTTGACCCTCAGGCAGGTAAGAGGGATGAAGCTCTTACAGAATGCTCCACAAATAATGACATCTTGCCAAGATCTGTGTTCATGGAAATCAGCATGCATGGAAATCAGCAACCTTCAAGATAACAGCCATCTGCACTGTCTTAAGGCAGCCTAACTATTTTATATTGGTATACTTTATTAGTTTGGGAATTGGTTTGCAAATATAAAATGAAATCAGATGCACACAAATAAAAAAGAAATACACTTCCCCAGGAATATGTATAATCATCTCGCCAAGTTTTATACTTGTAAGTTAGTTCAGAATATCCTCTTGCTATTTGTGGGTTTAAAATCTATGGGATTGTATATTCAGAAGTGAAGGTATTTGTCACCTGAAGGTATCCGCCATCATTGTTTGCAACCAAAGTAAAATAGGGTAGTCACATATTCGGAAATTTGACATCATGAAATCAGCTGGTCCATGACTTTAGGGTCTGCTATGTTTTTCCAAACACAACCTTCACAAATAATGAGGGGTGGTTGTGTATTTTCTCAGTTACTGATGCCTTAGAAGAGACTGATATATATGTGTGCGTTGATATATGGATTATAAGAAAAACAGTAAAATAAAGAAACTAATACATTTGTCAGAGTACCAACCTTGCAGGATCCACAATCTTGTAGATAGATCCATGTGGTGCAAAGGCACTTGGGTAAGATGTAGCCATAAAATAGAGCTCGCCTAGAAATAAGCAGAAGGGGGAAGCCAGTAACATTGCTGAACAAAATGAATCCACATCTAACTACAGTTGTTCCCCTCTGTAAACTGCAAACTTGCAGAGGTTCTAGCCCACCAAGCTGAATACATTGTGTTTATCCTTTGGGAACCATAATTATTCTATCCCATTTCCACTTTTGCCTTTCCAGACTACTGTAGGTTGCATTTGGCTTGGCTGGATGCTGTCCATGCTGGACCAAACCAGTTTGATTCATCTAGTCCATAGCTGGGAAATCTATGTGACCTGGAATCATGTTCCTCAGTGCTGATCACATCCACTTCTTGGAATTTTTGAAGAAATTAACTACGGTAGATCCTCTCCTATTACTCTCAACTTTCAGTTGAAACTTTCAGCTTTTGCTGATTACAGAGTGCTAGTTTGGCAGTTCTCACACATGGATGTTCCTATCTCAACCCACAATTCATGAAAAAGATCAGAAACTGCACCTAGTACCTGATGTAGGATGGAGCACCCTGAAAATAAATCCATCCATCCATCCATCCATCCATCCATCCATCCTTCCATCCTTCCATCCTTCCTTCCTTCCTTCCTTCCTTCCTTCCTTCCTTCCTTCCTTCCTTCCTTCCTTGTGTGGCATTGGAGAAAAAGACACTAACCCAAAGCTGCTTTGCCCACCCACTGGATTTTTTAAAAAAGCAGTAGCCAAACATAAACACATTAGCATAATCTAAAACACTGATTGATCAGATAAACAAAATTGGAACTGTTTTGGGCAGCCTTTTGAGATGTCAATCAACTGCATTTGCCAAAAGAGTTTTTTTAGAAACGGAAGAGCCCCATTTTGCAAAAGGGGTGAGGGAAACCTGGGAGCAAAGCATGGTGGGAGCAGACCATCTACTCTCTTATTCCCAGACAATCTGGATCTGAAGTTGGGGACTGAAGTGGTGTGAATATCTTTTGCACATTGCCCCTGATACTGGGATTGACCCCTTGGCTGAAAAGGAGTCCTGTTGTCGAGGAAAGGATAGGCTGCAGTTAGCATTACCTGCTTCATCCTCAGCAAAAGAGATGATGAATTTGCTATATGAGGTGATCAGCCCTGGAAAAGCACAGGCTTTATTGCTCCCAATGCAAATGTCTTGCTTCTTCCACTTATTTGTTCTCTGATCTTCATGCAAAGCCATAAGTCGCCTGGATGGAAAACAAAACCATATGTTAAATGAGTTCATCAGGCCACTATAGCTTGGAAAAATCCTCCTGGCATAGCGCTGGGAAGGAGAGGCTGAAGGGAAAGGTAGAACAGAATTCAATTATGTGGTCTTGTATGAGTCAAAAATAGGAAACAAGTTCATGTCCCAAGTTTCTACTTATCTCTACTTGTTTTTGGTGGGCAGCCCCCAAGTTACATTACAGACGTTCATAGAAATGTTTCCTTGCACTTATTCTAGGCTATTAGTTTTCAGCTTAGCAATCAGAAACAGCACTTTGATTTAAGATTTTTTTTCTTTTTGTAAAAGTAAGTCCAACTGCTGGTAATACGTGTAGGAAAACCACATAGTAAAACTTTTCATGGAAGTAATTGTCTCTTACCCATTCATAAAATCACCAAAAATATAGAGGCCATTCAGGTTTGGAGATTCACATCCTCTGTACACGTACCCTCCAGTGACTGATTTTCCCACAGAGTGGCTATAAGCAAATATAGGAAGTATATCATCTGTTAAAATAGATAAAATACAGTTTACTTAATTGAAATTGCTTAATTATCTGCCGAAGAATCTGGCGCTGTGATCTATTTGAAAATCAAAGCCACATTCATTTCAAAATAAATTTGATTATCATCATAAAACCATTTTTTCTGATTGTTGTCCTGTAAATATGTTTTATTGTTTTATGGATTGTATCTTTTTATTGTTGTAAGTTGTCCTGGGACCTTCAGGTGAAGGGCAGAATGTAAAAATTTGAATAGAGTATATAAAAATAAATATCTCCTTCAGAGTGGATGTATCAAGGTTTACAGAAAATGGAGGGTCCCCAACGCTGCCTATTAACTGTGATCATCTTGACAGAGGACTGTGGCAGTAACTTGGGGAAACTTTGGGGTGGCATTGTTCACACACAAATCTGGCCATGCCTCCTCTCATGAACATTCTGTTTTAGAAAAGGTGGATTAGAGAAGACTTGAGAACATGGCAGCCACATACTGTCTCTCTGAGGCACCCCTTTTGTTATGCCTGAGCATAGCCTAAGTGGTCAGATAGGCCACAGTCTTCTTCAGTACAGAGAGACATGTTGTACTTCTGTTTAAATGTAGAATATCTAAATATCCATATATGGGTGTTTTTCCACCGCACTCCTTTAATCCGGATCTAAGAAGATCCGGATCTAAGGAATGGGTACTTCCCTTACTCTGGATCTAGCAGATCCGGACTAAGGGAAGTACCCAATGTGTTTCCACAGGTGGTCTAGCACCCAATAGCAATGGGTGCTAGCCTGCCTGCTGTGGAAACACCGGAGCACCCATGTGGCAAATCTGGATTGGACCACAAGGGGTCTGCCTGTCACCTCAGATGTTTTGGGGGACAGGGGATGCAATCTCCGAAGGAAGCCCCTCCAAAGGCACAGGCTCTGAAGACAAACCCCTTATGAGAGAGGTGTATATTAATTAGCTCCTTGCTTGCATCTCTCCTGTGAGCACTGATGAGTCAGCCTCATTAATATGCACCCCCTTCCATGCCTGGAGGCAAGGGGTTTCTCTGAGGAACCTTTGCTAATCTTTGCTAGACAACCTCAGAGCTGCCGTCAGAGGGACTCTGAAGTCTTGACTTTTGGGGCACCCCCCCCATGGGTGCCTCCCCCCCAAGCCTCCTCTAGACCCCATTGCTGGCTTGCAGTGGGAAAAGGTTCCCTACAATCCGGATTTTAAGGCTGAAGACCCCATTGTAGACCACTTTAATGGGATCTACATGAAAACCAGATTATAGGTCCTGAATGATCCGGATTTACCTAGCAGTGGTGGAAACAGATGTGTCCCTAATGGGGTCTGTGGTGGAAATGGGGTCATTCCACTCTCAGCCAAATGGGTCCTTCATGGGTGCTTCAATGGGTACTTAGTGACAGTGGAAAAACACCTTATAGGTATACATCAGTCTATTCATTTCATGCAAAAGCCATAGCCTTTTGTATTCCTTTTGGGTGATTCATTTTTTTGAGGAGGAAGGGCAATGCATAAGTGATTGGTTTAGCCAGAAAACTCAGGGAAGGAGGTACCCTGAAGCTTTTTACTGTACTGACTTGGAGGCTGGTTGGGAAAAGCCTAGCATAACTAAAGCCATTTGCCTTCTGTACTGAGTTTAGCAAGAGCGAAGCCATTTTGAAGCTAGAAATTAGAAAGTGGTATTATGCCTAAAAACAGACACCTGTAGCTTACCATTGCAAGAAACCATTAAAAAAAACAGGAGAGTATTGTGTTAATAACATGAGCCTGAGGTCTGCAGGCAGGCGCTTCCTGTTGCACATTGAAGGAAACAGTTAACTATATAAACTGCATCTGAAGAGAAACTGTTGCTTCTGCTTTCTGTCTTTATTCTGAGAGAGAAGCTCATAATAGTCGATTTCTTCCTTGTTGGAATGGTATTGGAAAATGTTGCACCAAGCAAACGGCCTATTTGGTCCCAACACTGATTCCTGCTATTGCACAAAGTAAAGCATGTAGAATCTTCGCTTGTATAGCATTGTGATTCCCTTCCACAAAACCATCATGTTAGGCAAACTAGAAATCATTGCTAGTTCCCTAACTATCTGTTTTACGTTGCCAGAAATTACTTGTGCAGTATAATGCTGTTTTGTAATTTGACACTATACAAAGGAAGTGACATTTCAACAGTCATGTAAAAGCAAAGCAACACTACACAAACACATGTTTTATGAGGGATTATTGTATGGGGAGCAGAAATGGAGAGACCGTTTTGCTTACATCTTGTCCTAATTGTTGTGGAAACCATTACTATGTCTTTAAGGAGTAGGAAACAAAAATAGTCCTTCCTCTTATCATTGTACATAAAAGCAAGAAGCAATAATAGTAGGACCCCTACTCCAACACACAATCTGCCTGTTCAGACAATAATAGTTTGCAAGATCATGTAGGACACCAGCCCAAGTCAGCAAGTGTAGTGGTCAAGGATTACGGAAGCTGCAATCAAAAAGATCCAGAGGCAATTGACAAAACACATTCTAAAATAAAGGATTCAAACTTAGGTCCTTTGCCACAGAACCTAAGCATTAGCATTCTGCATTTTGTTATTTACTTGTTCACTCCGCTCAGTCTGCATCCTAATGCTCATTCATCAGAATCTTACTATGGGAATTAGGAAACAAATTTACAGTATAAGACTACTTATAAGACTGGCATGTAAGACTACTTTTTAGCCCAGGAAAATCTTCTCAAAAGTCGGGGGTCAGTAAATATGGTACTATTCAGTTTGGCCTAGCGGTTAAGGAGCCAGACTCTTATCTGGGAATACAGTGGTACCTTGACATACGAGTTTAATTCGTTCCGTAACCTTGCTCTTATGTCAAATCGCTCGTATCTCAAAGCAATTTTCCCATTAACCCATTCCAGCTCCCAAAACACCACCTCAGTTGTTTTTGTTATGTACTGTACTGTATTTACATACTCATATCTCAAATCTTGCTCTCATCTCAAAGCAAAATATCACTCGCTCGGCGGCTTGTATCTCAAAACACTTGTATGTCAGGGCACTTGTATGTTGAGGTATCACTGTACTGGGTTTGATTCTGCGCTCCTACATGAAGCCAGCTGGGTGACCTTGAGCTAGTGACAGCTCTTTCTGAGCTCTCTCAGCCCCACTTAGCTCACAACGTGTTCTGTCGTGGGGAGGAGAATAGAAAGCTTTTACAGCCGCTTTGAGTCCCCTTAAACGGGTGAGAAAAGTGAGCAGAAAAGCCAACTCTTCTTCTAACTCTCTACAGCTGTTCCCTAAGTGCTTCAACTGAAAACTCAGAATATCTGTGGAGATTAACCCCACCCTCCTGCTCTGCTTTTGCAAGGATCTTCTATGAATTAAAGAGTAATTGAAGCAGAGAATCATCAATACTTAAGGAAAATGTTAAAATAATGATTTCCCCCCAGTTGTTACCTTCTGTTACCTTCCATCTCATATTATTGATTTTATGTCAAAATGTCTGAAAAGGACTACTGCATTATATAGCACAATGCCACCACAGCACTGTCACCTTCCCCCTGGTCCAGTAGTAATTTTGATGCATGGAAATGAAAATGCTTAGTTAACCTCTTCCCAGAATCCATTTCCTCACACCAAATACAACCAGGTGTTTCAAACATGCACTGCCTTTTCAGATGCACAATTAGTGCCCAAACGTATGTTTTATGTTCCTAATGAAATGTGATTCATGCAAAAGCACATAATCAATAGCTTATTGATGCAGGATAAGGTCTTAAAAGAAAGGTAAACAAGAGGCCTTCCCATAACACTTACCCAGGGAAGAATTTTGACAGAGCTTTACATCATAGCACTCAAAGCCTTCCTTAGCTCTCCAGCCATAGTTCCCACCTTTAACAATTATATCAACTTCTTCAAACTTGTTCTGGCCTACATCACCACAGAATATCCTTCCTTCGCCTCTGTGATTTAACGGGTCACCTCTGTCCACAGAACAGCGCCACATGTTCCTCACCCCATAGGCATAGACTTCTGGGCGGGCTTTGGAATCTGTGACAAAGGGATTATCAGGAGGGATGCGATACGGTTTTCCATCAGGACTCCTTCCATCAACATCTATCCGCAAAACTTTTCCTAACAAACTGCTCCTAAGAAGCAATCAAAACATAAAGCAATATTCAATAACTGTAGCAGTTAAATAAAAGATATGTAACAGTAAATATTAGAATAGTTAAAAATGGATTATCAAACAGAAAAAGATATTGGAAGGCTATATACGTAGTCTTCGACTGGCACAGAACAATGCCCAACCAAAGGCCACTAGAGAATGAATCACTCTGGTCAGGTTATCCATCTCCAGGAAGGACCACAGCTGGAAAGCAGGAAGAGGGAAAAGTCACTCTAAATAAAGGAGAACATCTGGACCTCAGGCAACAAAGGTCCATCTAGGATTATAGCATCTATGAATCGACTCTTTCAGGACAAGAGTATATTTTCATGGACACAGGAAATACCCACTTGCCTATTCTGTTTATTGCCTCTCACTCAGGATGATTCCCCACTGGCCAGTATACTGGACCAGCAAGTGTCCTAGAAGTCTCCCTTGCTGTTATGTCCTGTGTTCAGTCTGAATCCTCAGATGATGAGTCTCTGGTCAAGGAAACTTAGCAGGAGCTTCAGCCTGAGCCTGTCCAGGTTAGCACCGGTATGGCAGACCCTGGGCCTCCACAGGACCAAACAGACATTGCTGGTAGTAAACCAGCAATGACTCAGCTCTGAAAAGAAAAGGCTGCACTTCATAGGTCACCAAGGCTTCAGCAGAAACAGCTGATTTGAAGACAGCAGCTGGATTTGGACTGAATTAAAAGCAGGAAGAAGCTACGCCTTGTTGTTGCTGACAACCATTCATTTCTGGAAGTAACTCAGACTTCAGATATCATGAACCTTTGGACTGACTTCGGACTTCTCTCCGTGCTCTTCTCTGGTAACCTGACCCCTGGCTAGGCATTTGACTCTTCTTGAATGTCTTCACAGTAACCTGATCTCTAGCTTGTTTTTCAGGCTGAACTCTACCCACTGCTGTTGCTGAGGATGTTCATGTGTGCCTGCATCTGTACTGCTGCCGCTCTGGACAAGATACCTGTGCACTCTGGTGTGGTCCAAGGAAGGTCCCAGGCAAAGGCTCCTAATATGCTTACTGGTCCACTATACTGGCCAGTGTGGAATCACCCTCTTCTCTTTGGACATTTCCAGCATCTGCACAGCTTCAGTTGATTCAGATAGTGTAGTAATAAGAATTTAAAAGGAACTAAGGAAGGAAGAATGAATGTATTGTACTTGTATTTGTGTGCAACATATAGAAAATCCCTTCACCTTCATAGTAGTAAGCTGCAAACTAATTTAACATTCCTAATGTCATAGAACACTGCAAGTAGGCCACCTTATTACACTCAGCGTAAACGTTAAAGCTGATGTACAACTATAGCTAAATCATACTGAGCAGGCTGACACTTCTACTTTTCTGTGATGTAAAACATGTATAGGAAGTTTTTCTACTGAATTATACCCAACAGTTTGCATAACATTATTTTCTATTTAAAAGAAATGTAGCAATAAATGTCCAATTATGCTTTTTAAAAGCATCTCAAAACAGAAATGGTAAAGAAATGAGTACAGTGTGACAATATGCACAGCAATTTGCTCTTGAAAGCAAACACGGATGTCTTCTGTATGTATTTCAACAGAATGCCAGGTGAAAAGCAACAGTCACCTCCTCTCACTCATTCTGCAGTGCTTCATGATTAACATATACTTAAATTGAATCTTTGGGGTGAGACTCTTCATATTTTGGCTTCCTCTCCTAATTTCCTGAGACATCTGAAACTTTTTCTCATCACAGGCCTGCTTCTCCAGATGAAAACTGGAGCATTATATTAAAACATGCAGTGAAGCCCTATATTAAGGTACATATAGCAGCACTGCTTACTTGTTCTGAGCATTCCCAAATTTACCAAAGGGGTCACCAGCTTTCCCTCCATCCCCTGTAAAGAGATACATGAAACTATCCGAACCAAATAGGATCTGGCCCCCATTATGATTTGCTGCTGGTTCTTCAATCTCCAAGAGGCTCCTGGAATAAATTTAAAAAAAAGAAATTGTGAGATAAGAAAAAAATTTCCAGCCCTGGATAGAACTCAACTTTTCTGTAGGTTCAAAAGCATATTACTGAGCAAAACATGTAATCTGCAGTGTATTTTATGTTTAGTTTTCCTAGATTATAAAAAGGACCGTAGCATTCTTTTGCTAAGTTTTTCCTTCTGATGAAATCTGTTAGCTGCAGAGTAACGTTTTAAGTGGATAATTGGCACAAAAAGTCCCTCTCAAGAGACAAGCAGGGTCAGAATGTGCTGCACATCAAACAACTGCATCAAAGCTTATGGGTTACATAGTCAATCAATAGGTTTCTACTGATATGCAACACTGTTCTGAGACATGGTGTGTACTTATGACCTGCTTGAGCCATCATGGAGTTGCTAGAAATGCCACTGAAGCTTTGAGCAATGCCATACAGAGCCACCCAAGACAGACAGGTCATAGTGGAGAGTAGAGACTAAATGTGATCTATTGGAGAAGAAAATGGCAAACCATCCCGGTATGCTCACCAAGAAAACTGTACGGACAGTAACAAAAGGCTTAAAGATATGATACTAGACGATGAACCCTTCAAGTTGGAAGGTGTCCAGTAAGTTATTGAGGAAGGATGGAGGGCAGCTACAAATAAGTCCAAAAGAAGTGAAGCAGCTGGGCCAAAACCAAAAGGATGCTCAACTGTGGATATATGTAGGTGGTGAAAATAAAAATAATTTATTGAGACCCTAATTGAGAATATTCTTTGGTCATATCCATCTGCACACTTTATAGATATACTATAAGTAACTTTCGCAAACTAGGGGTGTAACACAGATACTTCTACTACAGCATCCAGGATGAAGTTAAATGTGCTGTTGGAATGAGCGTGCACTTACACTTTCTTGGAATAGAACCGAGTTTATCCTTGAAAGCTTTTCATGGGTTCAGGGCTGTCCACTTTGTGGAAGGTCCAGTCTAGCCTAGCCCAGCTGTGGAGGCCAGGAATGAAAGTTACTGACCAGGGCTGTTTGGGGTGGGGGCTCAGAAAAGGCACATCTCTGGATGCCTGGCAAAATGGTGCTGTGCTTGGTATATTGGACCATAGCCTGTGTGTTGTCTGCACGCAGGCGGGCCATGATTCAGTTTACCAGGGTAGGCTTGGAGCAGGCTGTGGTGCCATTTGTGCTGTAACACACTCCAAAGCCTTGTCTTGTGTGGCATAACCTCCCAGTAGACAGTTCCATAGTGTGGGTGATACATTCTATGGATCCTGGTGGCCGTCTACCAACTCACTGCAGACACAGCCAAAGAAGTGAATTTAAATCAAACATCCAAATAGTAGAATCTTTTGAGTACTAGAGCCTACTAGAATGCAGATTTTAAAATATGATCAGAGGATCCAGCCTCTGCTTGAAGACCTCCAGTGAGGGAGAGTTCACTACCTCTTGTAGCAACCTATTCCATTTACTGATTGCCCTTACTGTCAGGAAGTTTTTTCTAATATCTAATCTGTAGTGACTCCCTTGAAGTTTCATACCATTGTTTCTAGTACTTCCATCTTGTGTAAGTAAGAATAGGGACAATCCCTCTGCACTGTGACAGCCCTACAGAGAAAATTACTATCATGTCTCCTCTCAGTCTTCTCTTCTGCAGGCTAAGCATTTCTTCAACTGTTCCTCATAGGACATGGTTCTCAGACCACTAACCATTTTGGTAGC
Organism: Aspidoscelis tigris stejnegeri; assembly: GCA_023333525.1. NCBI lineage: Eukaryota > Metazoa > Chordata > Lepidosauria > Squamata > Teiidae > Aspidoscelis > Aspidoscelis tigris. The sequence continues at coordinate 35,887,295 of JALMGA010000001.1, forward strand.
ACTACTTTGGACCTGCTCTAGTTTGTCAACGTCTTTTTAAAATTGGGGTGCCCAGAACCTGGCACAGTACTCTAGATGAGATCTGACCAAGGTAGAGTAAAGAGGAATAATTGCTTTTATGATCTAGACAATATGATCCTCTTGAGGTATCCTAGGATGGTCTTTCACTTGTGCTACTACTCAGCCAGATTCCTCCCATTCTGTATTCGTTTTTATCATTTTTGCTGCCGAGATGTAAGACTTTCCATTCCTGCCTATTAAATATCCTTTTAGTTCCAGCCTACTGTTCAAGCTTGTCTAGATCTTTTCAAATCCTCTCCTTCCCTACAAAAAAAAATAAACTTTGTGCAGGAACATAGCTGAGCTCAGAGTTTCTTACTGCACTCTGTGCATGTTTTTTAGCCTCACTTTGAATAGTATAAGAGGCCCAACTTGCTTTCTTTACCTGGGTCAGGGTCACACCTTCAGTTTAAACCTTCAGTTCATCTTCTGATTGTGACACACAAACCTTTTATCTGGGAACTTTCCACCCTCAGTTTGGACTTTCCAAGGTGGAAAGTACGCAAATAAAATGGACAGAAATGAAAAGGTGTGAGTGTTATGATCAGAAGATGGACTGATGAATACAGTATTTTGTGTATCTGATTTAGATTTGACTGTTTTAGCACAGAGTATACATGCCTCTGCAGATCATCTTCCAACTAATCCACCTCATAAGATTATTATGAAGATAGAATATTACCTTTCAGTGCTTGCATCAGCCTTGTTAATATCAGAAGCAGAGACCCTCAGTTCACTGATCCTGATCTTCTCCAGCTTTTTCTTATCCTGGTAGGAATAATAAATGTAGAATTTCCCATTGTTTCTGTACTTTGGATGGAAGGCCATCCCAAGGAAACCTCTCTCATCTCCTACCCAAGGAGTCGTTAGCACCAAGTTCTTAATATCTAGGAATGGTTCCTCAAGTCGGCTTCCATCTGGAAGATAGATCCAGATAATGCCAACTTGCTCGGCCACAAACATGCGGTGGGTGTTGTCATTAGCATGTATCATAAGCACTGGATTTCTCAGACCATTGGCAATTTCTTTTAGGCATAGCTGAAGGCAGCCTTTCTTGTCCTCCACCACAGAACCCAAGTTGCTGTTAAGGTCTGCATTTTTCAGCACATTGGGAAAGCAATAGTCTTGGTCCTGTATGTTGAGAAGATTGCAGAACCGGGTCTTGTTCCTCTCGCAGCATTCTTGGATGTTTTTGTCATTGGTAAGCAATGTAATTGCAGATCGGCAGTAGAGATGGAACTCAGAACAATAATCAAAGCAAAGGCCAGGCAGGTTCCGTAGTGGAGTCTGAGGATTCTCTGCGTCATAAAGATGAGCCGCATAAGGTGAGCATTCCTGTTTAAGAGTGGAAACGCTTTGTTAGCTTGCATAATACTAAGGATTTGGTCCCAGCTGTATTCATACCTGCTGAACATACAATCCAGCTGTACTGAAGTAAACTGAATCCTCCTGTAGTTCAAAATCCCATTTCTCATAATAGCCAGCTAGATGGCTATGAAAGACTCACAGCCAGGGCATGGAGACAGTAGCCTGCTCACCTACCCTCACGGCGCCAGAAACTGGTATTTCATGGAAGGATCTCTCTGACCCTGAGAAATGTATACAGTCATTACTAGACAATACCACATCCTGTAAATGTGATCTGCACAGATAAACTATATATTATATGAACGATTTCCTTTTGCCGGCCTATAAAGATTGTTCTGAATTTTGCACTACTCAGAATCACAAGAAATACAAAATGTGACAAAAGCCATAATATTTCAGGAAGAAATTCAAATCAGCTAGCCAAACACTGGAGTTAACTTAAAATGGGTTGCTTTGAAAATATTGATTACTGTACTCTACATTAAAATGATGGTTGCCCATGAAATGGGTTCACAGCAGGCTGTGTTTTATTTTCATGTTATTTTTATATTTGCATCATATTATGAAACGCTCTGGGATATTGAGATGAAAGTCAGTATAGAAATGTTTTAAATAAATACTTAAGACATTAATGGCAAGGAAACCGCCCTAGCAAGTCAGTCACAGAAGTACCTAGTTTAATACGGTCTACTCAAGGAGAGGTACCCTCAAGGGTTTCTTTGAACCCATAAAGGTAGATGCAGAACAGCAGCTGTAGACTAAAACCTGGTCATCTCATGCCAAAATGTCCCCCTCAACTGCCACCATGAGCCAGTAATGATCAATGCCCACTCTAGAAGGAGCAATCTTGGGTAATAGTGGCCAATATGAAATACAGTGGTACCTCGACATACAAGTGCCCTGACATACAAGTGTTTTGAGATACAAGCCGCCGAGCGAGTGATATTTTGCTTTGAGATGAGAGCAAGATATGAGATACGAGTATGTAAATACAGTACAGTACATAACAAAAACAACTGAGGTGGTGTTTTGGGAGCTGGAATGGATTAATGGGAAAATTGCTTTGAGATACGAGCGATTTGACATAAGAGCAAGGTTACGGAACGAATTAAATTCGTATGTCAAGGTACCACTGTAATCCGAATATAGATAGAATCCAATGAAGTGTACTCCTAGAATGCTTGTCTTTTTGTCCAAACTTTATCCCTGTATTGCCTTTTACAGTGAATCAAGATGGCAAGAGTCAATCAAAGGATCTAAAGAAAATCAAGCAATTGCCCCTTGCCCCCATTGCCAGATGCAGCTACAATTGTGGGCTGTTACCTGTTTCCGCCAGCTCCTTCCATTATCATCACTCTTACAGGTACTCAGAAGCCAGGCAAGCACCTGCCCACTTCCCACTGTTTTTTTTCCTGCATGCTTGGCTGGCTTCCTGTTAGTTGCAAAAGCAATAACAAATGGAGGTGGGAGACAGATAAGCAGCGCCATTATTAAAGGAAACCTGGCAGCATTCCCAGATTTCACATAATAACATTATTCCAAGATATAACCTTGATATCCTGGGACAATATTTGGAATATCACTATTGAATGTGGCAGTCTCAATACAGCCCCAGGCGAATCATGGATTTTAGCCTGTATCTGGAGGCTAAAAGTGCCTAAGGTTAAGACATTCCTTAGGACCTGCATAACCCTCCCTGGATTAAAATCTGCCTTACAATAAAAAGCTGGGACCTAGTCTAGATGTGCCTTCTTTATTTCCGTTTTTCACAATATTCTACAATAAAGCACCTTCAGAATTAATGCATGTTGACCAGACAGCAAGGCAACAGTGTAGGGAAGCAGAAGTACCCACCAGTGTAGATGCTTGCTTTCACAATGACACAGCATGTACATCTGAGTATTTCAATGATGTGAAATACCTAGAAGTGCACTATCACCAAACTGTGGGGACTGTGTGGCCAGCGTTTTCAACTGGGTTTGACCCAGCACAGGTGCAGTGGCCATTTCCAAGATGGCAGATCATGCAAGCAAGTGAGGTAAAACTCAGGTGGGAGTTCATTTTCCTGCAATAATATTTTTGTGGACTATTACCTCAATATTCAAGGGCTATGTTGGGACTGCCATGTGACAATCCCAACATAGCCCCAGGAGGATAATCCCATGTTCTACTCTCTGTCTGGACGCATCCTGACATAGCTGTCTCTTTCTTTTTGTAACCTAAGTGAGGCTACAGATGAGTAGGCATTCTAGGACTTGTTCTAGTCCCCAGTTCAGATGGCTGATGGGAAATATTTCAGTACTTGTGGTGGACGTTTAAAGATTCCTTCTCCAAGTATCCTCCTTTGCCAAGTTCCTTCCTTATCACAATTAGTCTGAGCTGAGCAGAATTAACAATTCAAAAGACATTCAGAGTACACAAAATAATATTTAGAAATTAACTAAGCAAATACAGCTGGGAGAAAAATGGTTGCTTGGTGTATTTTTTGGCTGCTTTGTGCTGGCAGACAGTGAATCATGACTTCTATGAATAACATGAAAAGGGAATCCTTTCTGCCTATAAATCAGCAGATAGCCAGGAGGCTGGGGCTGGGGCTGGGAGTGTATAGCTCATTGTTCGCCACACTTACTGGCCAGCTGCTCCCTCTTGCCAGATAGGCTGCCTTAACCCAAGAGCATCAAAGAAGGAATCTGAGCAGCTGAGAGGGGAGGCAGGCTGTTCCAAAAGCATGAATGCCAGCTGTTTAATAATCTAAGGCTGCTTTCAGAGCTCCTGCTTTCCAGGGCACCGGGCAAGAGCACAATGTTAACAGATCCTTCACAGCATCTGGGAATTAAAACACCCAAAGAGCAGGAGCTGGTTTTCCTCAGTCCTTAGAAGTGACTGAGCATGGCTGATGCCTGTGCACTGTGACTTCACTAAGCAAACCGAAGAAATTTGTCTTTCTGGCCCAAACCTCCAGACACAAAACAATTAGTTTCTGCAACAAATAGCTTCCCAGGCTTTATTCAGTCAAAGGTATCCTTAGGAATTGTTTTTTCATCCATTTGATATGTACAAAGTGTTTTACAATTGCGGCGGCTGCTCCTCACAGCAACCTAGAAGTTAAAGATATTCTCCTGAGGGTAGATTTCTGTCACTGGCTGAAATCTCGCACAGGTTTTTTTTTTTTTTAAGGCAGCTCAGACACAACTTACAGATGGTTATGAGGTAGAATTGTCCACAGTCCAGCCTGCCCCTCCTCCTCTCATGAAATTTTAGGCTTGTAAAGGCAGATTAAGGATGGAATAAGAACACAACCACCACATGTTACTACCTCTGAGGCACAGCTGAGCTGCTGTTTTGGTTACCTATGAGCATGGTAAAGTGACCTGAAAGTGGTTTGAGAAAAGTTTGCTCCTTATGATATATACAAGCACTTACAGAATTTCAGTGCTGCAGGTTTTCTGAGCCAATGTAAAACCCACAGAAGAGTTTACATAGGAAAAAATGAAGAAAGTGTGAGTGAAACAACAAATTTCCAAAATAAATATCCAACTCCAGCCTTCCGTTCATGGGTGAGGAGCAGTCACTTCATGGTGGATGGGACAAAAATCTGAAGAGAATCTGGAAGCCAAAGTAACAGTAGTTTGGAACTTTGGGATGAGGTCGGACATTATTATAATTATATAGCTTATGTATAGCTATGTACACTGTATGTTAAGTGGCTATATAAAACCAGTCTGTTAAAAGAAATGTTATTTTCTTCCCCATTCTGTAGCAAATCCTTTTGCAAAGAAGTTCCTAATGTATTTCCCTGTAACCCGGAATGGAAATCATTCACTTATTAGGGTTTTTTAAAATAACCTTTTTCGTCCACTTACTCCCTGATCAATCAACCACAAACTGCTGCCTTACCTGACACAAGATATCTTTGATATATCCTCCACACAGCTGATAGGCCTGGGGGTCAATGAAGTCGATGATTTCCCAGTATCTGGCTGCAATGGCGTTATCCTTATCTTGGTCACAGCAGCCGAATTTCTCATAAGCTGAGCAGAACTCCAGATGGAAAGGAGGCTGGAATGGCGGACCATAGTCAAGGCACTGAGGATGTCCCAGGAGTAGCCCCGGTTTGCATAGCAGGACAAAGGAGACACATATGACAAAAAAGGACGAATGGAAGGAGATCTCAGGGCCGATCTTCTCATAGGAGCCGACAGAAGTTCTCTTCCTCGGCGGTTTCCTCAATTTAACCGTGTTCGAGATGTGATCACCTTGAAGATCAGATTTGCCCATCTTTTTGAGTTCTGAAGCATCCCAAACAGGAGCTCAGCGTTTTCTCAGACTGCTGCTCTCTTTCGCCCTCTCTCTTAAAGAGTACACATGAGGTTGCTATTGGGCGAATTGCAAAGCAACTCTTCTCCATCTGACCGCCTCTTGGCTCTTCCACGCCTCACACATTACAAAGTTTTCTCCCCCCGCCCTTCCCGTTTCCAAATTTCTCCGGCCGGCCCCCAGAGGAAGAAAGCCACAAAGCACCCACTAATACAGAGAGATTGCCTACGTGTAAACAGGTACGGGTTTGTACATTTACAGACAGACAGAGGTCCAGACGTTATGTATGAATTGTATCAGGTTCAGGGTGCTTTATAATGGCTGCTATAGAAAATGATGAGTGTATTTTTTTTCCATTTGCAAAACTCAGAATTCCAAAGCTCAGCGTATAGCTGGGAAAGAAGATTAATCATTTCCAGCTATTACATACTGGGTTCTTTTGGTTTACTAGAATTTAGTCAGCCTCAGATCAAGTTCTAAAGAAATGAACGAGGATTTTCCTGTTGCTAAATTACATCCTCTCTGAGATCGAACTGGGGCTTTGAGAATGAGCAATATAGGTTACTATAATAACAGTGGCATAAAGCAACTTTCCAATATAAATTTAGGCATTTAGATTTTTAAATGACAATTAGGGAACCCAACATCTTCTTTATCATACATTGAAAACTGCTGGGTTAAAAGGAGTTTGCCAGAAGTTACTGCATAACTCTTCTCTTAAGGGTGAGCTTTAAATAGCCATATTTTGTAATTTCCTTTACCTTGTTTTAACTTCTCAACACACGTGATTCTCCAAATGATTTAGGAAACTGGCTGGAAGTATTTCCATCCCACAATGAAGCACCACTTTTCAAATCAAAAGAGAAGTGTAGCCATAATAATTTTAAAGCTAAGAGGAATAAAGATTTCTGCCTCACTTATTCCCTTCTGTTGAACCACTGATGTTGCATCAGATTTGTTGCTATGAATGTTAGATAATCAAAATCAAGATTTTTTTTTCTCCCTATCTTCTTCCTAATATTTTTTAAAGTTGAACATGACGAAAATAAATCCCTCCCAGTGTAGCTTTGGCTCAGACTCTGAAATCGTGATTAGGCCATTTCCAGGGAGACAAGAACAGGGGAAGTTTTGCCCTTCAGTTTGGCTTCAGAATGCCCAGAAGCAGTTGGTGGGCTACAATGTGAGACAGGATGCTGTGACACAATCCAGCAGGGTTAGTGTTTGACTGTTGTCCAGGTTCAAGGTGATCCTTAGGGAGGAGGGAAATTTCTTAGCTATGACCCTTTTTCCAGATTATATCCCAAATTAGGGATCTGCCATCCACATTCTGATACAGACTATTGCAAGCCTCAGGTGGGGCCTGCCATAATCTGTATTAGTATGCAGACGGCAGCTCCCTATTCTTGGATATAAACTGGAATAAGGCCCAGTGTGGAAAGAGTCTTTGCTTTGGAGAGTAAAAGGCACATAGGAAATAACAGTTACACAGCAAACAGAAGCAAAATGTAGCAAACATAGATTAACTTGTTTCAGGCTATAGCAAAAAGTCCCAGCAAAATAAAAGTATCAACTCGATAAGGCAAGGAAACATGGAGACCATCCAGACTTATAGAAGGACAAGGGAATTTCCAGCCAATCAGCATTTGTTGTTAGATGGCAAACAGGCAGATTTCTCAAAGACTGGTCAGTATAATCCAATCTAGCAGCTGAGAAGTGGCACTACAAAATGAGTGCCTCAATATAACTCTTCCCCTGTGATTTACCAGTTTGAGCCTCCTATCGATTTCTGCCCATTGTACCTCAATTGTTCCCACACACAAATATCAATTAGAGCCCTTAAAATGAATTGAGGTGACCTGACAAAGCTACTACTTAATTTTCTTTAAAGGAGGAGTTGGATCTTCAGAGTTTGAGTAGTAAGTGGAGAAAGGAGAAGAGTGAAGTTAGAGCAAAGTAGAGTTAAAGAGTGAGAAGGGAACAAGGTGAGAATAATTTATACCTTTTTCAAGGACTTTCCTTGGTCAAGGATGATTCTTCACAGGAAGAAAAGTGGAACAGTATTGCCAACACACAAGTACACAAACACGCACTTAGGGGATAAGCCATTCTGCACGTACCTGCCCCAAGTCCATATCCGTGGAGTCAGAATAACTGGGCCCACTGATCCAGATTGCATGGAGGCATGGGCTGAATCAGCGCAGTCTTTACTGATGGTGTTGATCTGTCCCACACTGCCTCACACACAGCTTTGAATGAAAATTCCTAGCCTTGGTGACTGGAGTGGTGCACTTCTGAAAAACACCTGCTGGTAGTTCCAGGACATGGAGGTGTGCTGTCCACACACCTCCTGTGTTCTGTCCAGTGCATACAGAGCAGACCAGCAGGGTTGGGGCCTTAATCTGGATCAACAATAAGTGCAGACAGGGACTAAGACTGACTTTAATAGCAGAAAGAGGCTTAATTCAAATGTCTACTGAACCTAGGTACAGGTACTGCAGAGGGTCCAGAAACCTCAGGAATGTTCAAGTGTAAATGCTTCCTCTGACAATTCTGGGCAAGGCATCACAAACAGGATATAAAGATACTCAGAGGCCAGCTAACCATATTCTGATGTAATAGAGCAGTTCAAGATCAGGCAACATTGGCTCGAGCTGCCCAAGAAACACCTTGAGATGAAAATTGTCCGCAGGTATGCATAGATCTACCACTAGGTGTCTCCATTGATCAAATACCAGGTTGTTTCCAGTTGGAGTATGGAAAGAAATATCTGCTTTAGGACATTGTCATAGGTGCTCAGATCGGTAGTCATGTGGATAGTGGAGAAAGCTAGCATCTTCTGTCCTGGAAAAGATGCGACAGGAGAGGACCTGAAAGGAGCAGGAACTACCCTGGTTAACAAGGGGATCCTTGGCTGTGTGGTATTATCAGTACATACCAGGACACAGTGACCTATTAAAATGTCCAGGAATGCTTGCAAGGATTAAACAATGGCCTTCAACTCTAACCAATGTAAACAAAACACTGTCTTAGAGACAGTTTATGTTTTTAAGACAGTGAAAGCATCACACAAGCAGAAATGGAAATTTTAATGGCTATGATTATATCCTCTAAGCAGAGGAAGTATCCACAGGAATAGAAGGCGGGCTTTTGTTGGCAAGGCTTTAAGATTAAACAAGGGTATCTTTGGTTAATCACTGCTTTGCAATAATGCTCTTTGGGTGGTCAAGTCACCATCTTTCAACATCATTCCATGCCAACTCTAGTGGAATTTTGGCAGTTGTAATTCAAGAACATCTGGAGAGGTACAATATGAGAACCAAGGCTTTAAAACATAGGCTCTTCCCTGAGATTGAATTGTCTCAGCTTGGAAAAGCATACCGCATCTGGCCTGGGAAGAGAATGGAATCTGTGGGTCACTATCGTATTCCATGTCCTGCTGCAAATATTCTAAGTCAGTGTTTTAGTAGTAATTTCTTGATTGCAACAATTTATGTCTAGGGTTGGGTGCCTCCTAATAAGCCTAAATTCCATGTTTTGCTATAGATTTTTTCCTTGCAATGTAGTTTGCTAAATGAGTTGGTCAGGTTGAAGGATATTCTGGTATCATCACTACTTATTTTTCTGCTCACGTGCAATGTGTCCCATATAAATATTTGCTGCTCAAAGGTGAAATCTGGTTCTTTTGTTCAAATTAATCCTTGGACACTGAAATTAGTCTGTGATGCCAAAAATACATTATGTTATACATTGTATGTAAATCCACACACCCAGCCAGCTACAGTTCAGCAACAGATTTTAAATGAATGAGAGAGGGATATATATAAAACCTATTAGATCTTTTTCTTGTAAAAGCTTCAAACTTCAGTTACATTTAACAATCACTCAAAGTAGAAAATACTTTTTTTAAAATGGATTTATTATAAAACAGGAACTAACTTTGAAGAAAGTATTGCTATACATGGTATTACAGTGAAGTTACTGTATGCAGGTGAGGCCTGCATTAAAACATAAAATGCAACCGACAGTGGAAAAGCAAAAAAGATCCATTTGACCCCTGAAGTAATTATGCATCAGACAATCTTGAACTGGCCCAGCTGTGTTGTTTCACAAATTTCTTCAGTGGTTTGAACTTTTTCTTCTTGGCTTTAGAGCCTTGTCTTATGATGTACTTAAAATATTTACAATCTAGAAACACACAAAAATGAAACAGCATTAGAATGGCTATGGGACAATGCAAAGATGTGGATGCAGCTAAGTATAATCTATCCATTAAATTGGATTCATGTTAATGATTTATACAAGCTCAATGCACTTCTGGTACAATGTAGGCTTTTTGGCAGGTTACAATTTCACTTGTTGCAGGTTTTGGTTGTTATGCCGTGCTTCATAGTTCTTCTGTGAACTTGAGATTTCGGATATAGCTATGATAGCCATCCTCAGAGGATCTGACTTCTAGACTCTTTCACAAGTCAGATCCTATCATGATGGATATCAGGCTCACAGAAGAACTATGGCATATGGATGACAACCTAGAACCTACAACAAGTGAGACAATGGGCTTTTATTTATTCTTTTTACACTTTGGGTGTTTTTCCACTTTCACTAGAAGTACCCATTAATGGGTATTTAATGGGTACTTCTAGTGACAGTGGAAAAACACCCTTTGTTTTCCTGATTTAATATAAGTTGCTTGGACCCACAAATACACTTGGTTGCATAAGGGGAGGAGAGTGCTCCAGAAAGCCATTCCTAATAAGCATCATTAGCAGATGCCAATGCAGGTTCTATTCTTACCCCATATAAGAATTAATCAGGCTGCATCTCTATAATACCACAGGAGGTAATTCCAATGGTTCACCCAATGAATATACAAAAACCGTATTTTCAGTTTTCTTCCCCTGAGAAATCTCAGCACTTTTGTAAAAATTCAGTTCCCAGTGTTCCTTACTCTGATCTAAATTTGTAGTTTAGCAATACTCTTAAGCTCCAAATACTTCCCTTCCAGATACAAAGAATTACTTTTTGAGCATCTTATAGTTTTAGTTCAGTGTCCTTAATGGTTCCAAACTGTAGGAGGTGAAAAATGATATGGGAAATATAATACATTACTAGTCCTTATCCTTTAATATACATCCAGCTTGGCTGAAAACAGAATACTTTTTTCTGCTCATAATTATAATTTGTAGTTCTGTAAATGTAGGGTTTTTTTCTTATGCATATTTTTTATCTAGAAGGTAATTAAATAGGTAGTGACAGCAGTCAGCCAGGATAGCTTTAAAAAGAAACAAATTCATGAAGGACAGGTATATCAATAGCTACTAGAATAGATAGTTGCATACTGCCTCCAGGTTGGATAGACAGGCAGGATGGCCTATAAAAGCCATGTATAGGTTGTTGAAAGCAGGTGAAGGTTTTGCCTTCATCTTCTCCTTGAGAATACCCAGAAGCAATCTATGGACCACTATGTGTGACATGATGCTGGACTAGATAGGATATAGACTCATCTAGCAGGACTACTCTTAGTAAAGGAAAGCCAAGCACAATTGTATTGAGTGGTTCAATTTTTAAAAAATGGACAGCCTTTTAACTTCGATTAAGAATTTATGGAAAAAAGGAGTATATTGAGGACATTATGGGAAATATGCATTAAAAAACTGTTTTTTTTTTCCTAAAGGTAAAATTAGAAATAAGAATGATGCAAGTAGCCACTAATAACTTTGTGTAATTGCTTTCCTTAAGATGACAATGTAATGGTCGGATGAAATCTAGACTGGATTTACAGCATTAGGACTAAGAATTTTTACTTACTTCATTGAAAGTCTTAACCCCTTATTTAAGGCTGCATTTTGACATTTTTACCTACCATTTAATATATATTAACCAGTAAAGTGGCTTTAGCTTTTTATGGAATGCTCAATATATAAACAAGGGGGAAAAGGACACATTCTCTATAATGAAGAATGGCACAACATAATTGCAGTTAAATGACCATAAATACCAACATGGTCTCCATCAAATTTATACATATATTGACATGAATTTTTCAATTTATCATTTATGCAAAACATATCTAGAACTGCAATTCTTATTTAAACATACACATCCTGTTCACACACATACTACCTTTTCCTAGCAATATTCCAGCCACCAGTACTTTTTCACAAGCAAGACTTGTATTTTGCTGCCAATTTCTTTTTGCCAAGAAATGACTGAAATGGAAGGCTGGCCACCAGTCTTTTCGGCTACTCCATTCCCTTTTGAGCCAGTTAAGCTGCTTGCCAGAACTTGGGGAAGAAAGACATGGAAAAAGATTCCAGAGTTAAGACTATAGTATCACAAATACTATGAAGGAACATATATACTTTCTACTGGTACTTTAATGACAGTTGCTTGTTAATTATGGAGCTGTATGAACCACATTTGATAGTTCATCTAAGCTAGTTCATGTTCAAACCAGTTCAACCAGTCTACACTGGAATTGACCACCATCAGCTGGTTCGGTGATGACCTGAACTCGATCCGCTCCAGTTCAGACAATCTGGTTTGGAAATCACCTGAAAAAACAGCCTCTCCCAACCGCAGCCCTGCCCTGGCATCCAGTTTCATCAGGTTCCTTTGACATCTACACCATCACAGGGAAATTTTGTCCAATCTTAGAAAGAGCTGTCATATGTGGCAGCTTAGGGCTCTTTCACCAGCTGTTCTGGCAGAGGCTGAGGGGGAAAAGTCAGCTGCATAAATTGTAGACTCAAGTGAGATGCAGAATTCTCTCATTTCCAATAAAGCACTTATTTAATTAAAACGTTTCCACACTGCCCCTTCATAAAAAACTGAAATCACAATAAAACATAAAAATCAACAATAACAGCAGATGAAACTTGTTATAAACCATGATTCAAAGCTTGGTGTATCCAGGAATTTTATGCAAGATGTTACTTAGGGTGTTTTTCCACTGTCAAAAAGTACCCATTTTTGCACCCATTTAGGACCCATTTGGGTGTGAGCCGGATGATCCCATTTCCACCATGACACCCATTTGGGACCTGATTGTTTCCACTGCTATGGGGGAAATCCGGATCTAATGGGTACATTTTGGCCTTTAATCCAGATTTTCTGTAGACCCCATTAATGGGGTCTACAATGGGGTCTTCCGCCAGAAAATCTGGATTAAAGGGAGCCTGTTTCCACTGGAAACAGGCAATGGGGTCCAAAGGAGGCTAGGGGGAGGGGATGCACCCATTGGGCCCCCTCTAACCCTAGGGTCCAAAGTCACTTCAAAGTCATTTCGAAGTCATTTCGAAGTCTGTGCAAAATAGCTCTGGAGTGCCTTTGAAGTCTGTGCTGTTCTTCGGAGTGAACTTCGGAGTGACTTCGAAGTGACTCCAAAGTGACTCCAAAGTGATTTCGAAGTTCACTCCGAAGATCAGCACAGACTTCAAAGGCATTCTGGAGCTATTTTGCACAGACTTCGAAATGACTTTGAAATGACTTCAAAGTCAATTTGAAGTGGCTTCGAAGGCTGCCCCCCCCCGCCCCCTGAAACACCTGGGGTAACGGACCAACCCCTTGGGGGTCAATCCGGATTCCCCACATGGGTGCAAAGCTGTTGCTACACCTCCCGTGGAAACACACTGGATCCAGATTAAGGAACATTCCCATTCCTTAGATCCGAATCTAAGGGCTGCAGTGGAAAACACCCTTAGTTCTGTGCTGCAAGAAAAGATGTCTTTAAAGTTGATGCAGGAAATTAATATGTGCCAATTCCTACATAACTCTATGATCAACATATCGTAAAAAGGCACTTCAAATACACAACGTAATAGATAGCAGAATGTGGAAAATGTGCAGTGCGAGTGGCAATCTTCCAGCAACATACAAAGAACCACCGGTTTTCCTATGCCTCCTCTACAGTATGAAAGGTTATAGGTGCCAACTTCACCCTGGTTTTTCCCTGGTAGAAGAGGGCCCTTTTGAGAGAAGAAAATCCTCTCGTGCATCTGGGAGAAGGGAACTCCACATGGCCATGAACAGGAGGTGGAATGACAAATACTCAGATGAGAATATCACCAAAATGCTGCATTCTTATCCTTTCTTTGGTCTGTAACCAGTGTAGAAATTCAGGTGATGCTTTAATGCCCAGGAGCTCAGGCAAAGACAAAATTTTATTTGAGCCTTCTAATCCCCCCTCCTCCAAGGCACCTTTTTGAAAGTTGCAAAATTTTGCCCCACAGTGGATATTGCTGAATTGATGCTTTTCACAATAAGCTGGCTTCTGAATTTTCTATAAGCTTCCAGCGTCCATTATGTTGCTTGCACTGCAGGTCTACTTTGTAAGAATTAGGCCGCATTCCCATAGGGGGTAAAATGCGGAATGGATTCAGACTCGCCATTGAGGTTTTCCATTAAATCCCCCAATAATCCGCATCCATTCCGGGTTTTAGCTCCGTTCCCATGTGAGCTTTTCCCCTTCATTTTCCGGGGGAAATGTGGGGAAAGAAAACCCCTGTTTCAACAGGGGTTTTCTGGCTGACTCGCATTAAAGGGAAGGAGGGCAGCCAGCAGCAGTGGCAGGCAAGCAAGGGGGTGGGCCAGTGTGGTGCCGCCTAGCTGCTGCCTGGCTAGGCAGTCGCCGGGGCGGGAAGGAGGAGAAGTGCAGCAGTGGCCGTAGGGCAAAAACAGGTGAGGCAGTGAGGGGGGGCCGGGCCGATCAGCGGTGGAGAAGGATGTGCTCAGCTGGCGGCGGCACTGACAGCGGCGACTGTCAGGCAAGCGGGTGCTGAGGAGCGGAGAACGCAACCGGGCCGGCCAGCCAGGCAGCGGGTGAGCGAGCAAGCGCCGGCGGTGAGTCCTGCAACAGCCTCTGAAGGCCAATCCTCCTCCTTCGTTCCCCTTCTCCCCTCCCTTTGCCTCCTGCTCGTGGCTAGTCGGCTTCGACGCTCAATTCCCGGCTGCGGGTGAGGTTTGGGAACAGCCTGACGCGCATTCGGTGCTGTTCCTGGCCTCCAGCTAAACCTGTGGCAGAACCTGGAGCAAACCTGGATCAGAGTAATCTGGGTTTGCTATGGGTTTGCAGTAGGTGGGAACACAGCCTTACTGTAAAATCAACATGCTTTCAGAAAAAATCCGAACCAGATGAGGGAAATGGGCAGAACTGTGACTGCCATCTAAAACACAGCAGACTCATTTGAAAATTATAGGCATTTAATTTTTTTGTTTTTGTTTTTGCACGAGACATCAACCTGCTACTTGCATTTTGAATTAGGACAACCCAGTAACAGGGATATCACACAAAGCTGCTGATTGGATGCTTTTCCACTTACTTACCTCTGCACTATTTCTACAATTTGTTTTGCCAAATACCTCCAAGCTTTCACATTCTCCTTCCACCCAGCAAAATCCAAGACTTCAAAAATCACTTGCAGAGACAATTTGTGTTTTTTACTACTTTCTGCAATAGAAAATATATAAAGATTTTTTATATGAATTAGCAAACAGTTTAGGGTAAAAAGGGAGGCTTAAATATGGGATAAGAACATGAAGGCTACATACTACTGTTTCATGAGTGCTTCTGAGTGGCTTTCTTTGCTACATGTGAATGAAGCCTTGGTCTCTTTCAGTATCTTCACAGCAGCTTCTTGAGCTAAACTTGATTTTGAATTCTTTCCTTGTAGAGCGCCTTGGATTCAAAATTTCTCCCTCATTCTTATTCTCTCCATCTTTCCCCTTTTCTTTGGCTGAGTGATGGCAGGGAAAGCCACAGCACCCAGCAGGGGATATCAAGAGTGTCAGTTGCTCTACCATCACCAGCTTGGCAGCCTACTCCAGCTGCTCGAGTGGAAGCCTGGAGAGAGCAACTCAGCTCCTTCTCATTTCCTTCCTCAGTTTTATTTTCTTTGAATATCCTCCTTTCTCTTCCTGCTGTCTGTGCAATATTAAGGAAGGACAGAGTGCTTAGAGTCATGTGCAGCAGAGGCTGCACACAGATGTTCATATGACACAACTGGATTGTATTTAGTAGTGTGCCTGTCCTTATGTGAATTCTGCATTGTGCATTCTACACTGTAACATTTTTCCTAGAGTTAACATTTTGAAAGATCTGATTTAAATATGCCAAGTAATAAAAAGTGTGAACACAAATTAGTGGAGTAAATGGACAGAAATGCTAGACCAGGAAGCCAGGGTTAAAAAATCATGAACGGAGGCAGAAGGCATATGTATTTCCAAGGAAAAATATGGGGGCACCACCAAAGACACTTATCTCTGCAATTCTCCAATTGATGGATTTTTATTTTATTTATTTATTTATTTATTTATTTATTTATTTATTTATTTATTTCCTGCCCCATACCTGAAGGTCTCTGGGTGGGTAACAACGAATCAGACAACATATTAAAAACAAGATACAGATTAAAACATATTTTTAAAAAAACGATACAAATTAAAACAAGGTATATAGTTAAAAGCTCTGATATAAGCCATGTGCTCAATAGTGTATTAATCATAACTATAACTGAGGGGAGAATGCATCACCTTAGCCAAAGACCAAGGCAAAAAGGTATGTCTTTGCAGCCTTGCCCCTAACAAGGAAGGGGCATGGCACACCTCGGGGGGGGGGGGAGACCATTCCACAGTCTTTTGATGACATCAAGGCTTCCAAAAGTAGTCTAAGGGCTCGGGAAGTCCTTCAGAAAACCACAATCCAACTGATCAAGGCTTTGCAAGCACTTGAAACTGAATATGGAAACAATAAGGTAGTCAAGACAACTGACTTCAGTATGATGGAATAAAATTGGAATGTTTGTCCTCACAAGGATCCTACCAGCTGGACTGTAGTCTTGCATAGAGCAGCTGTCTAATCTAAATGGAACCAGGTAGGCTACACAGGCTAATCTGCAATTAAATCCGGATTTGTTTTATTCAGATAGAATTACAGATGGTAAATAAGTCTACACTGGGAGAAGAAACCATATGCTTTTATTTACGTCCAGATTTACTCACAGTGTAGCATGCTCAAAGTCTCTGGGTGCCTACAAACATGCCCCTTGCTCCACCTTAAAAGTGAAATTGGAGGACCGGAAACTTCAAATTTCCAGCACAGCTGCTTCCTGTCTAGCAGGTGGGAAGCTGTGTCACTGGCAGCAGAAGCACAGGAAATGCAGGTAAGTGTGCAGTAAAAAGATGCTAGTTGTCTACCATCTTTTTACTTTATGGGGTGGGGCATACCACCCTTCTACTGTGGGGGGACAGAAGCCGCAAACTTGCTTAGTCGCTTCTGTCTCAGTCTGGAGACACCCTCTGTCCACTGCTCTAGAAATGCTCAGAGAAAAAAAACACCATAGCAGCCATCTTTCAACAAAGGTAACTAAAAGGTCTTACTTGACTTTTTGAGCATGATGAAAAACTCCAGCATCAGTTCATGTGAAGGCACAAGCTCATGCAAGATCTATGGAGAGAAGAAGTAAGCATTCAAGGGAACATTATGCAGCACTCTAATGACTAACTTCACTGGATTAACACTATTAGCAGAAGCTTATGACAGAGTTCAGCATTAGTGGATAGGGCTAGAATGACAATTTCAAATCATAGCTATGCTAAAGAGTGAACTTAAGATAGCACAAGCTTCAGCAATATTTCTTCCTACAAGGATGCAAGACAGCATTGGCCAAATAACCTGAAAGGTGCAACACAGGGTTGGCCAAAAGAACTACAGCAAAAATGGGAACGACATACTATAAAATGATCTTCAACAGAACCAGTTTCAGAGGCCCATTTATACAAATTGTTCCTACCACAAAATCAGCATGTTGCCTGCCATAAATGAAATCTGAAGGCAGTACAAACAGTTTGGCTTTGATGTAAAGATTTCTCAGATAAACACTATCCTGAGAAAAGATGGTAACATTCTTTAAATTGATAACTTTATGTTTAGGAGGGTTTTCAGTGCTAGGTGGAAATGCCACCTAGCAATGAAGAACAACAATAAGAAATAAGAGAGCATGAACAGAACTGGCCATATTACCATCCTTTTTTAATTTAATTCTTTTAGGCAATACTTTTCTTTTTTGTTGTTGTTCCTTGGGCCACCTTATCTTGTAGCCTCTCATTATTTCCAGGTTCTTTACTCACATGTTTTGGTATTCAGAAGGCAGCATTTGGCTTGCTCTTCAAGAGTAAAAAAATCTAACTAACGAGGCCTAGTTTCTAGCTGTCTCAGAAATCATGAAGTTCTATAAACTGTGTCATTGCCAGAATGGAAGGCCTGTGAACAGCAAGGTTCTCCTGTACTCTGAAACACATTCTCAGGAATTCCTGAGTGTTGGAGTCTCTGTCCTGGACACAATCATCCTCAAAACAAGTCATATCATGCTATAAATATCTTCTGTGCATAAAATAAGTACAAAGAATCCATAGTTAGTTTCTCTTGATTACGCAACTATTATTTATTAAGAGTAGCTATGACTCACATTTGTGCAATTTAAACTTCTGTATATTTAGTTAAAAATGCATTGTGTTGGTCTTAATAGTAAAAAATCACATTCTGAAAGCAATAATTTTGGCTTCAGTGGAAAGCTAATGAAATAACAACCCAATAAACCTATATTTCATACCCGGAGTGCAGAGATCCGTGTTTTCCTTGATTCACCCCTTCTCTTTAGGAACTCATAGAAGTAGACATGAGCATTAGGATTGGAAGGATACTCAGGATTATATGCATAGTCATTTAACACTTCCCTTGCTTCTTCATACTCCTCATAGTGTTCCAATAGCTGAGGAAATACACAAATATTTAAAGCTGTAGGCTAAATTTTACTCAAGGGCACTTAGAATTTTACTGCAGAGTGAAATCCAAAGATAGGGTTCACAATTAATTAAATGATAAAGAAATGGGGTGTTTTTCCACCACGTTCTTTAATCCAGATCTAAGAAGATCCAGATGTAAGGAATGGGTACTTACCTTAATCCAGATCTAGTAGATTAACAGCAATGGGTGCTAGTCTGTCTGCTGTAGGGGTCTGCCTGTCACCCCAGGTGTTCTGGGGGACAGGGGGTGCAATCTCCGGAGTTGCCTTCAGAGATTAGCAAAGGTTCCAAAGTCCCTCAGAAGTTGCCTTTGGAGATTAGCACAGGCTCTGCAGAAAAAAAACCCTTTGGAGCCTTTGCTAATCTCCAAAGGCAACTTCAGAATGACTTCAGAGTTTTGATTTTGGGGCACTCCCCATGGGTGCCCTCCCCTGAGCCTCCTCTAGACCCCATTGCCCAATGGTAGTGGAAACAGACTCCCTATAATTCAGATTTTATGGCTGAAAACCCCATTGTAGACCCCTTTAATGGGGTCTACAGGAAATCCAGATTATAGGTCCTGAAGGACTCATATGACCCAGATTTCCCAAACTGTGGTGGAAACAGATGTGTCCCTAATGGGGTCCGTGGTGGAAAAGGGGTCATCCGGCTCTCAGTCAAATGGGTCCTTAAAAGGTGCTAAAATGGGTATTTTCTGAGAGTGGAAAAACACCCATGGAGACACTTCAGAAACACAGCTTGTGAATAACAGAAGCCAGATGGCGTAACAGTGTTAGTATAAAGATGGCAAAATGATGGCTTTTCAGGTATTAAGAAACTACAATTCCCAGGAGGCCTAGCTAGTCTGACAATAATGAGAGCTGTCAGTTCAACAATTTTCTAGAGAACATGTACTAATTTTACAGGTGTGCATGAATGCAATTTGACATTCGATTCATAAATCAAATATTCAAAAATCCGAAT
This sequence comes from Aspidoscelis tigris stejnegeri, assembly GCA_023333525.1. Lineage (NCBI taxonomy): Eukaryota > Metazoa > Chordata > Lepidosauria > Squamata > Teiidae > Aspidoscelis > Aspidoscelis tigris. The sequence goes on from JALMGA010000001.1 coordinate 35,906,804, forward strand.
TCATATGAATAACTAAAAATGAATGTCTGGACATTTGATTCAATACAAAAACATTTGTGCGTATTCGTACAAATAATTTGGACATTTTTATCTCTATGGGTACATATGGATCTTGTACACATCCCATACAGATGAGTATGAGATACTTATGTACCCGTACAGATACGAATGTCCAAATTCGTACGAATAACAAATATTTTGAATATTCGTGCACGTGCCTAGTACTAATACTTTAGTGCATTAGTTGCTTCTGTATTGATTATATATTGATGGTTTGTATCTACTCAAGGATGGTTTTGGATATTAGGCCCACAATTCAGTTTTTTCTGTTCCTGGTTCAGGGAAACCACATTCTTGAATTATATTTGGCTCATGGTCACAAGATCACCCAGCACAGGTATTCCTTACTGGTTCTGTCTTCCAGGAATTAGCCTTTTTTACCCTATTAGTTTAGAATTCTACAAAATCTTGAAAAGCTTTGAACTAATACAGACTACCACTAAGCACCCATTTGGGACTCATTAGGCTCAGAGCAGTAAGACCTCATTTCCACAGCAGACCCCATTAGAGCAGTGGTTCTCAACCTGGGGGTCGGGACCCCTTTGGGGGTCAAACTACCCTTTCAGAGGGGTCACAACAAGTCTCCCATCACCCTTTCCTCCCACCTCCCAGCTGCTTCGCCCCTGTGGTTGGGGGTCTCCACAACATGAGGAACTCCATTAACGGGTCGCAACATTAGGAAGGTTGAGAACTGCTGAATTAGAGCCACATTTGTTTCCACCAGTTCTAGGGAAATCCGGATTGAATGGGTCCTTCAGGATCTATAATCTGGATTTCCTGTAGACCCCTTTGGGTCTACAATGGGGTCTTCAGGCATCAAATCTGGATTATATGGAGTGTGTTTCCACCGCGATCAGGCAATGAGGCCTCCGGGGGGGGGGGGGGGGGGCAACGCAAAGTTCCGAAGCCTATGCACAATCTCTGAAGCTGGCTCCAAAGAATAGCATAGGCTCCAAAGAGGACCCCACGGGAGAGCAATGCCAATCCTACGGACTTTTGTCAAAGGCTCCGGAGAATCTTCGAAGTTTGCGGCAGATTGCTCCAGAGAATTTCTGGAGTTTATGACAAAGCTCTGGAGATTTCCCGGAGCCACTCCAGAGAATCTTCGAAGAATCTCCGGAGCATTTATGGAGATTGCAACCCCTGTCCCCCAAAAACCTGAGGTGATGGGTGGGCCCCACGTGGGTCAATCCAGATTTGCCACAGCATTTCCACTGCAGCCAGGCTAGCACCCATTGCTCTTGGGCACTGCATCGCCCTTGGGGACACACTGGGTACCTCCCTTAATCTGGATCTACTAGATGCGGATTAGTTGAAGAATCCATTCCTTAGATCTAGATCATCTCTGATCTAGATTAAGGGAGGTCAGTGGGAAACAACCCCATGCTGTTCTCATGTAGTTTCTCAGATTTCATAAATCTCATTAAACACTTTGAGGTTCTTATACTACGAAGCCATATGCAAAAAAAAAAAAAAAAAAGATTTATATGTCATAGATTTCAAAAGACTCAGTGTGGCTTGCAAGAACAGAAAACTGAAAACAGTCACAATTGGTGCTGTTTAAGTGGGTGACCATAAACAACAAAATGTATCCTTACATCCACATAACTTATTACGAAAGGATCCCAAATTCCAGGAACTTTAATTACTTCTTTGAGACTGATTTTAGCCTGTCGGTACAAATTGTGCATTTCTTGTTGAATTGAAGATTCTGAGTAGCTATCTTCACCTGTTAAAGACAAGACAGCAGTCTCTTATGTTAGATAGTTGAATCTCAGCTCACTCCTTTCTCTCTTTGTCTCTCTCTCTCTCATGAAGCCAGAAACATCAAGTGGGAACATCCACCAAGCAGATCTCTAAATGCACGGAACTACGACTTTATTCATTCTTTCTAAAGGCTAGGTTACCTCAGACTCCTGGGAGCTGTAGTTCAATAGAATCTCAAAGGCCCACTTTTAGGTGTTCTTGATAAAAAAGGATGGTAAAACTAGGGGTGTTTTTCCATTGTCACTAAAAGTACCCATTAAGTACCTATTAATGGGTACAAAATGGCATTTTTGTACCCATTAATGGGTACTTAATGGGTAATTCTAGTGACAGTGGAAAAACACCCTAGGAGTGTGCAAGGAAAATTTCTATTAGGATCTTTAAAGGAAGAGAAGCTTTTCACCTTTTGCATTAGGAGAATGGGCTGAAAAGACACTCCAACCCTCTGCATAACTTCCCATGAATCTCTGCAGCCAAAGAGCTCAACAATAACTTGTGAAGAATAATTTCTATTGGCCTAGTCCTCCAAGTTAACCTTCTAACCTGCAAAAAGATAAATACTGGCTACTGCCACAATGCCTCAATCGAAGGCCGCTTGTTCAGTCCTAGTAGGTGATGATGCAGAGGGAGAAGGATGTGTTTAGTCCACAACAAAGGAACCATATTCTGCATTTTAGTTTCTAGGAACTTTCTGATCCCAAGAACATACTAGATACAGAGGTTATGAATCATTAGTTTATGTTGCTGTATTCAAACAATGTCCCCTACTGTTCAACAAACTAGAACTTTCTCCAGCTGAAACATCCAATATTGATTCAGCTAGGACATTACTCACTCCCTGCTCCCTTTGCATTCAACAGCGTAACTATTCTACCCATACATAATGCCCAGCCACAGTCCAAAACTACCTAATCATAGCTGAAGATTGGCCATCAGCTTGGCTGGGCAACCATGGCTGGAAGAATCACACAAATACTAACCAAAACAGTTAAGATATTTTCTCCACATCTGTGCCCCTAATATACCTATGCCTTACTAGGATCTGACTTCCATTTTAGATAGCAAGCTAAAATAATATCGCAGTATTTTGTACACCGTATTTTTATACAATTCTGTGTACAGCACTTGTGTATTATAGGTAACAGATCAGGGTTAAGCATTATTTTCACCACAGGACATAAACTGAGTAGCAAAGTAGCCTGAAAACAATATCTGCCTATTTTCTTTACCAATAATGAAAAGTAACACATGTCATAACTATGAACAGATCTACTCAAATGTATAGGCTGATGAATTTAAACTAAATTTCAGAGGATTTCTTAAGTTAACAATCCTAAACCCACACATTAAGTTTCATTGGTCACTATTTAAGGAATGGGACATGAAAATCCAACTTTAGAACATAAGAGTCCCTTAACAGATTTCAAAAACAGACAAAAACAAAAATCATGATTATCAATGAGGCTAGCCATAGTGCTCCTAATGACCATACTCACCAAGGTTCAACATGTCCCTCTTCCTTTTTAGCCATTTATAATAATCCAACAGACCTCTATAGCCTTGAATGAGCTTTAATTCTTTTTCCTGAAGAATGACTTGTTCTCCATAGCGCCAGCTTTCTGCCAAAACCAGACTCTGATAGGCTTCATCAACAAAACCATTGCAGAGAAGTTGGAAGGCGTGCTCTAAACAAACCTACAATGATGTCAACACAGATTAGAATGGTTAGCAGCAGTACAAAAAAGAATCAATACAATACTATAATAGAACTCCTAGTGTGTGTGTGCAGCAATGAACATAAAAATACTTCAGTACACCAAATGAACAAAATTCAGGTGAAGTTGAGCCACAAGAAATCCCAAATAAAACTGTGCAAGTATACAGGGCTTATCTGTGATGGACGAGAAAAAACAGCTTATACATATAATATATCCTTACACCGTACACCAAAAATTGAACAAATTAGAATAGCATACATCATTGAACCATGAAATTACTTGTTTTCTTGAATATGGCTCTGTAACATGTTTTACCAGACGTACATCTAGGAGTAACAGAAGCATAACTACTGATATAAAAAAGCAAAAAAGAACAATTATAGCTATAAAAAGCTTGATTCAAGAAACACCTTTGAATGATTATTTTAAGCAACGCTTACTTTCAAATATATTTTAACTTGTAAACTTTTAATACGATCTGCAAATTGATTGGCCTCAGATATGTTGCTCCGTGGATGATGCTGAAGGATTTCAGTTCCTAGCTTCCAGATGATCTAAAATTGAGAATATACATAACAGAATATATATTTATTGAATTGGTATAGTTGTCCAATAACAAATTTTCTGGACAACATTCAATCAATAAAAACATAAAAATATAAATACATAAGACAAAGCAAACATAAATACTAATACAAAACATGATTTGTTTAATGTACACCATCACAAGCTGTAAATATAAGACAAAAGGTTCAGTTAGACCATAGTAATAAATTATGTGGACTTAGAGTTAAGACTGGTCTGAAACCTAGGGTGTTTTTCCACTGTCACTAAAAGTACCCATTAAGTACCCATTAATGGGTACTTTTGTACCTATTAATGGGTACTTAATGGGTACTTCTACTGACAGTGGAAAAACACCCCTACACCAAGGGTTACCGAGCGGAGCCACTTGCCACAAACACCAACTAATTGTGCCTGCTTCCAATGTTTTCTACCAGACCACATTTAAAGTTTTGATTTTGACATATAAAACCTTAAACAGCTTAGCATCAAGTTGCTTAAAGGAATGTCTTCTCCCATAAAAGCCATTCCATTCATCAAAAACTATTATTAAAGTTCTCCTTACTACCACCCAGAGTGATTCATCAGGCATCAACTCATCTGAGGATAATTTCTGATGTGGTACCCAGGCTGTGAAATACGTTTCAGGTCTCAAATACTACAACAATCAACTTGATTCAACTTCAATGCCTGCTTAAAACATCTTTTTACAGTAAATGCAGGTATTTACTGGTTAGTGAGGAAGCCACTGTGGGGCACTTTGTTGTGCACATATCACACCTGTGCTTACGCAGCTACCTTAGTTGCCAAGTAGCTCCCAGGTCAGATTCAAAATTTTATCTTTGGCATACGAGGCACTTAACAACTTGGGGCCAGCTTACTCAGCAGATCATCTTCCTCAACATAGGGTGTCTTTCCACTGTCACAAAAAGTACCCATTAAGTACCCATTAATGGGTACGAAATGGCATTTTTGTACCCATTAATGGGTACTTAATGGGTACTTCTCGTGACAGTGGAAAAACACCCATAGAGCTGTGAGATTAGGATCTTCAAGGAAGATCATGCTACAGACCCATGAATTGCTGAACTTCAAGTTATGACTACCTGCAGTCGGGTCTTCTCTGTACTAATCTCCCATCTGATATTTGTAGCGAACCTACACCTATCTTTTACCCAGGTGTTTCCAGGGTGAATGTCTGTTTTTCCCATCCTTATTATGTTTTTAATATAACTGTGATGATTAGTTGTTTGTATTCTCCATGTTATGTAAACCACTTCAAGATTATATTTGAACAGGAAGCAATTTATAAATATTTTAAATAAATGAACTATTACAATTCTATTACAGTGGTACCTCGACATACAAGTGCCCTGACATACAAGTGTTTTGAGATACAAGCCGCCGAGCGAGTGATATTTTGCTTTGAGGTGAGAGCAAGATTTGAGATACGAGTATGTAAATACAGTACAGTACATAACAAAAACAACTGAGGTGGTGTTTTGGGAGCTGGAATGGATTAATGGGAAAATTGCTTTGAGATACGAGCGATTTGACATAAGAGCAAGGTTACGGAACGAATTAAACTCGTATGTCAAGGTACCACTGTATTTTAATACAATTATTCTTAGGTGGGGACTAAAATTCTATTCCTGCTCAATTTTGTGTGAATTTTTAGTGGTCCACACAGAACAGATTTCACTGAGGATTTCAGTTGTAGAGATTTGTTTACTTTCTTAACATCTGACTGGATTGGTTCAATGGCCCATCTAAGGTGTCAGGGCAGCTTACAGCAATAAAAACAAAATATAAAATGGACATAGTGAAAGAGGAGAGAGGGAAGCCAAGGTAAATAGGTGCATTCTCAGATTTCCTGAAATTACTTCAGCAAACTCTTCTAGCTAATTATAAATGGAAGTTCACAAGTATATCATATGCACAGCACTAATTTTCATCGTCTCCAGGAAGGTAGATTTTAGAAAAATGCCACCTCACTGGATTACACATAGATCCAGTCCACACAGTTAAGTACACAGTTTTTGCACTTTCTCAGAAAAGGACTGCAGAGTATGCAAGCTTCAAAGTTAACAAGCTGCAGAAACTTAAATTAAAATATAAATCTTGCTTTTTCTAACTGACTTTTTACAGTTATAAGCTACTTGAGATTTACAAGGGTGACGTGCTGTATATATGCTTAAATAAATAAAAGTTGTTACCACACAGGCCTCAGGAATCAGTACAAAATCTTTCCATGTTCATTACCAAAATATTAGCTTGCTTAGTTACCTCAGGAGCAGCTAGCCATTTTCTAAAGCTGTTATTCTCCAATGTCTCCACGTAGCTTATCATTAACTCTGCAGCCCTCTGCCAATCGCTTTGTAAAAGGGCATCATGTATGCAATTTAAACACTCTTCTTTTGCCTTCTGAAATTCTGAATATCCTGCAAAATGAAGACGTTGGACAATAATTTTTCAGGAAATGAGTATTTTTCATAACAAATTTAAATTGTCATTAACACAATAGCAGTTCCTAAGCAGGTTATAAATACAAAAACATTTCAACTAATATGCTAATATATTTAAGAATTTCTGAATATCAACAAAAAAAACCAATTTACAGTAATTCAAGCTTCTTCACCTACGGTATCTAGAAATAAAGTGCAACACATTTACCCATAAACTACACATTAGAGAAGAGGTTCCAAAGCAAGATGACCTAACAGAAGGGCTTTTTCCAAGTTATCCATGTTTCACTCCCAAATCCAGGACTGAGGCCTGACCAGAGGGGATCTACATAATCCATCTTATCTGGGAATATCTGTGGTTGAATGGATACCATTCACTCAAGCACCTTGGTACAGGAATAAATATTAGCCACAGAATATAGTTATTAATATCTTGTGGATCCAAGTTAAGCATCTTTACAGTTGTCAAATGACAACTGATTTAAGAGATGCTGGCACCACTGTTTCTCACAGTGAGACATCTATAATCTTCTGAATCAGCTGTGGGTCAAGATAATTAAAACATCCACCAGAGAGAAAAAGCTGTTATGTCTTCTGACAGTTTAAAAAAAATCCATCAAAAATACATTTCCTACTAGAAGAACTCCAAGAGCTAGTAAAAAGAAAAGATATTTAACTAGACACTATTGTAATTTTCTGTCCAAAGAAATGATAATATAAATGGTTGGTTTCCCATCATGTCTGAAATAACATGTAACAGATGCTTCTGATGAAATAAGCTTAGTCTACAAAAGCTCATGCTACCAACTTCTTTTTCTTTGTTAAGTCTGTAAGGTGATACTAGACCCCCTTGCTTACTAATCCAGGACAACATCTTGTTCACATTTACCCCATGGAGCAATTCCAGCTGCTCTAGGGGAGGCCTGTCTGCACATTACCACTGCCATAATTCCTGAGCTCATTAAGCCTATCCCTGTCTTCACTAGCTGTACAGAACTTGAATGTGTCCCCAGCTTGACCAGGAGCAGCTAGTGGGCTCCCACTCAGAAGTATTCACATCCTCTTCTTGCATATTCCAGATGTTGCTATGACCATTGCCATGGTGATCCAGCCTGACCATCTGCACTTCAAGTGCTGGTAGTCCAGTTCAATACTGCACTAGCATTTTAAGTGTAGATGATTCCCTCTGCACTTAACGTTCTAAAGATTATCTTACCTCTATGCAGGACTGGAACCTATATAACTGAATCTCAGGTTCCTACTAAATGCATCTAAGAAAAAAAATACAGTTACCACTCTAGCCTTCCTATCTTCACTATACTTTCTGCAGCTGCCAGAAATCACAACAGCAATTTTGCCCTTTTCCTGCACTTTGTTGCAGTAGGAAAAGTCTGCACTGGAAAAATTGACAGCTTTCATCTATGAGATGTCACGCTTAGAAGAATCATGTGGCACAACTACACTGAAGAGTACTACATTACAGCAGATAGATACAGACCACACAACTGAATATGTTTTGCAAGAAGAAATATAAACGCGTAAATGCAAATACTAGAACATGTCCCTCTCTTTCACCTTCAAAGGCAGAGAGAATTGAAAAAGAGAGGGAGTATCATGTCCTCCTCGAGCTCAATTCAGAAACAGAATAGAAAAGATTATGCAGTTCTCTAAACATGTCTATCATATCTAAAAATCTCTTACTTTGGATAATGCTATTATCTACCAAAGACTAAGGGTCTTTTTGCATGTACCTCTTTTAATCCAGATTAAGAAGATCTTGTTCTTTAGTATCTGGTCCTCATGGAATCTGTTCATTGAAGTTCCACATCATGGTGAAGGCCCCATGCATCTGCACGGGGCATTTAGCACCTGATGGCAATGGGCACTAAACAGGGCTGCCATGAGGACACCGCAGTACCCATCCCAAGGCTGAAATTAGGCCTGATTAGACATGAGCAGGAAGGTCTGCCAGTGGCACAGCATGACTGGCCTGCCTAGCCATCAATCAGGGGTCACTTCCAGTTACAGTGGGCATGGCAGAGAGACGCAGCTGCACAGCTACATACACAGCCACTACAAAGCGTGTGTTCAGCTTCGTAGACCAATACGAAGGACATGCAGGCCTATGCAGCATGTGTGTTGAGAGGTGCAGCGAGCCACCCCACTGCAAATGGCAGCCTAGGCCCATCCCAGGACCCCATTGGCCCAGTATATGTGCAGAAGTTCAGCCTCTGATCTGGTCTTCACTGTGGAAGATCGGATTGAAGACACCATTAAAGAGGTCTTGCGTTAATCCAGATTTAAGGGCCTGAAGACCTCACTAAATCTGGATTTTGACGGTGCTTGTGCAGACAACACATTCAGAATGGGTCATAATAATGTCCTTAAGGGGTCGTGTGTGCAGAAGGTACGTAACTGATCCACACCAATTGCTGACCTATCGGGGTCCTAGGGGTCTTCATTGTACGTGCAAAAAGAGCCTAAGAAAAATTCCAGTGAGAAAACAGAACTTGCTTTCAGTGTTTCCAGTTCCATCACATCAAACTGTGACTGATTCAAACGCAAGACGACCTTTTTCTATTAGCAAAAAAAATCAAAACACTGAATCATCTTACAAATGAACTGACCACAAACACACTTATATTCTGACACTCTTGTTCTTTTTTTTAAAAAAAGAGCTAATCTTGTTCCTCCAACTTCCCCCCTTTCTCCTGCTTTTTAACTTATAACAGTGGCAGTGGTGGTATCAACAGTTGAAAGATGACAGTTGCCTAAAAATACAATTTACAAAAAAGCAAGGGCAAAAAGAAAAGAAATGTGCAGTTAACGCAGCCAGTTAACTTACGTGGGTTATCATAATATCTTGGAAGAAAAGGCAAATAAATTCCAGAGGACAAAGCATTCACAGTTGTTTTTGACACATCCCCTGCAACTTCATCTGCGGTCTCTTCTTCATCAGTATCTTTTTCGTTTATCAATGCTTCAGCAAAGTCATCCATTTATTCTAAGCCAAAAAAATAATAATAAAGAATAGACAAAAATGTTAAGCGGAGAAGGAAATCCCTGCAAGATCTTTTATAAGCAAAGTAGCTGAAATTGGCTTTTACTGTTTAAATAAGGTTATTTTATAGGTCAGAAATAGAAGATAAAGGGTTTTCACAAGTGAGAACCAGGCTAAACGCAGGAAAGGTAACAAGGCCACTAATTAACTTGTTTTAATAAGAATCACTGACCTCAAACGACCTCACTTTCAAATACACACACAATGAATAGCTGTTTGGACTAAACTCATTTTCAATGGATAATTCCCATGATCTTACAACAAATGTGAGTGGTAGAGCCCTCTTCTTCCCATTGCACCCCTTTTTTAAAAAAGGCAATCAATGCATTGTTAATCGAAGCTTGAGAGAATGAAGATCCTTTCGGAGTACAAGCCCAGAAACTTTGGGTGGTTACACTCGTGGGAGCTGTGGTCCAAAAGGGGGGCTTTTCGGCATTCTGGAGTTTAACGATTGAGGAAGTTTACCGGGTCTCGGTAACAACTGCTCAACACATACCTCGCCCAGGTGACAACAATTGTTCCTGTTCCGTTTCTAAAGAAAAGCACCAGGCTTCCTCACAGCTACCCTGAAAAGCGTCACCCGTCTCGAGAGCAGCAGCCACTTCCACGCCATTTTAAAAAAGAGGCGTGACTCCTGCATCGACGCGGAGGAGGAGGCGACGGCTGCGATTCGGTGCGTACAGCCTCCTTCTCTTTTCCAGAGTGGGAGGAGTCGGAAGGCTCGCTGTTTGTCCATATTATAATAGCAGGCGCAATCGGTAGAAAACAACAGAGTACAAAGCATCATACCATATGAAGGCGGCTTTGGGACAGTTCTGTTCCTGTTCCAAAAAGCACTTGACGTCCGATCCTAGCTATACCTTTCAGAGAGATGGCAAGATTTCTTCGGTGTCTTTCATATAGTTGCCAGATGGGAAAGACAATAGGGCATCCAGAACTTCAGCAGCCCCATGAAAATAAGAATTACTTCCACCCTCCTCGCACTGATAACTCTCCTGGCTACGATTAAATAATCGTACTCGAGTTACCACTCATTTTCGGAACTTGTCAAAAATTCAACACCACTAGAGAATTTCAGCAAGTGGAACTTTGTGTTATAAAATGGCATCGAACAGCTATTAAATATTAAAGATAAACTCTGACCAGAATTCAATGCAACAACACTAAACTTCACCCATGACAGGCTTGACTCCCCAAAGCAGATTACAATGACTATCAAGTCCATTTCCAATGCTGATTGGGGCTGACAGATGATGAAGTCCAGCATCAACTGGAGAGCTACACATAAAGGCCATACACTTGGTTACCAACCAGCCTGACGGCATGCTCAATATTCTAAGGTCCTTTCTGTATTTACCTCTTAATCTGGAATAAGGAACTCCATAGTCCACACGGTCAGCACGGGACTAGTGGTAATCTGGATCATATTCATACTAAGGATGCTGTAGTCCAGATTAGTAGAGGACTGGATTATTCAGTATCACAGCCATATCACTGTCTGATCCAGAACAAGCAATGGGACACCCACACATAGAAAAGAAGTAGGAAGGTCATGGATGTGACAGCAAGGAACACAATGACTGCGACTGAAAAGATGTCTTTGCATTGTCTGTGAAGACACCTCAACCCCCACTACCCAGAAGTGGACCAATTGCATTGGGGTTGGGGAGGTCCAGCATCTGCATTGTGTCTCACATCTGCTACTATCCAGCCCTCTTAATGCAGATGCCTCCTGCTGCAGTTGATCCAGATCACTAATATGAATTAAGTGCGGTAAGTACAGAAAAGGCATAAAAATGTTTTGGGTTGTTCTAATAAAAACATTGTGACACTTGGTGGTTGTTTTTACAATGTGGAAAATCGGAAATGCCTCCTCTTTCTTTTTTGTACTTAGTGTATTAGCTGTTCATGAAGGCACCAGCTTTCTTTGTGTGTGTGTGTGATTTTATAATTATTTTTATTGTTTAAATACATCTTATTTGTTACTGTACTGTTTCTGTAACAGCTTGACACCAACTTGACAGAAAACACAACAAAATAATAATGATGGTCCTCCACACTCCCATTACCCAATTCTTTATATATGTGAAGTTTTGGATATCCCTGATCTTCACTGCCACGGGATACTTTCACATGGAAGTTAAATGTGAAAAAGCCCTTGGATTTTTATTTTGTAACACTCTCACAACCATTTATGTCAGGATATTTCAGACATATAATAGTCCACATCCCTGACTTGTTCTTGTAACCTTATACCATTCAAAATTCTTGGCTGGCAACCCTCTTTACTGCACTGCACAAATAAGTATGCAAGCAGTATTATATCAAAATCAAATGAGTGGCATAACCCATAGTGAGGTTTGTTGTCCATAACTTCTCCTGTAATAGTTAATCAGTTTTGTTTATACAGCGCAAGTGATGAAATACACGTGTACAGACTGCAAACCTATAGTACCTGTTCCTGCCCCACAAACACACACACTCACAAACCCCAGTCTTCTATGGCAGCTCTGAACTACAGAGCCCAGTGATAAAAATTAAACTTTATCAAAACTGAAAAATACATTACCCCCGCAGACAACTCAATCGGCTGCCTGCTGATGACGCAAAGCGCCGGCTGTTAAACTGCGGACGTCTAACCTACCTAAATGTAATGCCATTTCCAATGCTGCAGTCGCCATCTTTGGTAAGGGCATCGCACAGTGTTGACGTTGAAATCACGTGGTAAGTATTAGTTTTAGCGGTTATTGTAACCTGCAGCTAATTAGCAGCAGGCACTAGTGGCAGGATCATGAGGAGCCGACGTAAAACAAATCGAAATTAAAAACTCCTCAGTTTTAAGTAACTAGCAGCAACAAGAGGGTAGGCTGGCTCTTTAGGGTCGTGTGTCAATGTTGCTGAGAAAGCACAAGGAAAAACACCAAGGCAGAAAAATGTGTTTCAACTCGTTATTTTAGGTCAGTTTTGCAAACGTGTTTTATCTAAGAGCACGAACACTAGAAAAATGCAAACTATCAAGTTTTATTGGTGAATCATGATCTTAGATGCCAAACTTTTCTGTAACAAGAAAAATAAAGACAAGCCGGACAGGCCCTCTGGAATCAAAAGCTGTTTATTTTACATCCAAAATTGACATAGCCAGCATCGTTTCTCCAAAAACCGTGTCTCCAGGAAGGAAAAGTTCTTATCTTTTATACATTCTTTGATGAAGGCCATCTCGAAACAGACATGTGCAGAAGTTATAGTTAGCAACAAATTTAAGTTTGGATTCCCCCAAAACATGTGATTTCTGGGAAATGAAAGCTAGCAGTCAGCATAAACAATATGCCATATAAAGAAAAGAGAAAGGTGGGGGTTCTCATGAGAAAACGGGGATTTCTCACATAATGGAGTTTGTATATACATTTTAGCAGCTTCAGCATGAATGCAACACTTAGCATAGCAAATCTCAAAAGAGATTTATACTAATATGAAAGTCAGAGGCATTCAGTGGGGGTTGTACCTATACTTTTAACCCCTTTCATTTCCAAATGATTGGCTCAGTACCTTTTTGATCGCCTGTAGTTCTCCCACCAAAACTACTTTTATCTTCCACTGGAATTAGTGAGACTTTCTTTTGAATAGACATGTTTGATCAAGTTAAATTTCTAAATCCCAGATCTACAGATGAACACCTATCTAGACCTGTTTCGATCTGGCTTCAGACCTGGTTATGGCACTGAAACCGCCTTGCTCGCCCTGGTTGATGACCTACTCCAGGAGAGAGACAGAGGGAATGCCACCTTGTTGGTTCTCCTGACTCTCAGCGGCTTTCAATACCACTGACCACTGTATCCTTTTGGAGAGGCTATGGAGCTTAGGAGTGGGAAGCAGTGCTTGGCATTGGTTCTCCTCCTGTCTCCAGAACCGATCTCAGAGAGTGGTTATTGGAGATACTGATTCAATGCCCTGGGAACTCACTTGTGGGGTTCCCCAGGGGTCAATCTTATCTCCCATGTTATTTAATATCTATATGAAGCCGCTGGGAGAGGTCATCAGGAGATTTGGGGTGAGGTGTCATCAATATGCAGATGATACCCAGCTCTATCTTTCTGTGCCACCTGAATCAGGAGAGGTGGTTGAAGTGCTTGACAGGTGTCTGGAGGCAGTAATGGGCTGGATGAGAGCCAATAAATTGAAGCTGAATCGAGACAAGAGAGAGGTGCTGTGTGTCACAGGGTCTCGGGTCTGTGTAGTTGGGAAATACCCTGTCCTGGGGTTGGAATGCCCTGGAAGGGACAGGTGCGAAACTTGGGGGTACTCCTAGACTCGGCATTGACGCTTGAAGCTCAGGTGGAGGCCATGGCCAGGAGTGCCTATTCCAGTGATGGCGAACCTTTTGAGCTCGGTGTGTCAAAATTCAGAAGAAAACCTAGCTTAACTCAGGTGCTGTGTCACATCTAGAAATACCCATAATTTTGTGGTATTTGTGGCTCTAGTAAAAAAGTTATATTTTTGATGTATGTATTTTATTAAAAGCAAAAACAAATAATTCTTTACATTAGTGACTTTTGTTGCTAAATCTTCAACTGAAAGTTGGTATTTCAGACACTTCAAGAACAAGCAAAGCACTACAGTACATGCCCAGGTGCCAGGGTGACCATGTGTGTCACCTAAAAGGGCTTGGTGTGTCACTTGTGACACGCGTGTCATAGGTTGGCCATCACCGGCCTATTCCCAACTACGATTGGTGCATCAGCTTAAGCCTTTTTTGGACAGAGACGACTTGGCCACAGTCATCCATGCCCTGGTAAACTCTAGATTGGACTATTGCAATGCACTCTACATGGGGCTGCCCTTGAAGACGGTTCAGAAACTACAAATAGTGTAGAATGCAGCTGCGAGACTGCTTACAGGGATATCAGGCCGGATGCACATCACACCGGTCTTAAAAAAGCTGCACTGGCTGCCGAATCGTTACCAAGCCCAAGTCAAGGTGTTAACTTTAACATATAAGGCCCTAAATGTCTTGGGCCCCAAATATCTGAAGGAATGCCTCCTCCCATATCAACCTGCCCGTGCCCTAAGATCTGGGGGGGAGGCCCTTCTCGTTGTTCCACCACCCTCTATAGCAAGATGGGTGGGCAATCAAGAGAGGGCCTTCTCAGTAATGGCCCCCAGGCTGTGGAATAGCCTCCCCCTTGAGGTACAATCATGCTGGATATTTCCATCTTCAAGTGTGATCTCCATTTCCTTACATGGAACTGATGTTAAGCTAACTGGTCTGTAATTGCCTGGATCACCCCTGGATCCTTTTTTGAAGATAGGTGTTACATTTGCTACCCTCCAGTCTTCAGGCACAGAGTTTGATCTTAAGGAAATATTATGTATTTTTGCTAGAAGATCAGCAATTCACATTTTAGTTCCTTAAGAATTCATGGATGAATACTGTCTGGTCCTGGTGGCTTGAACTGGTTCAAGTGTAACCTGTCCTCTTGTACAGGTTTGGCTTGTTCCAAAATGTTCTCCAGTTTCAAACAAATCTAAACCTTTCCTCCCAACACCACTGTCTCATACACGCATTGAGGCTCCTGAGTGACAGGGACACACAAGAGGTCCTTCTCTGTGGTAGGCCCTAGAGCCTGGAACTGCCCTCCTCTTGAGGTTTGCCACACACCTACATTGTATAGTTTTAGTACTTGGTGAAAACATAGCTAAATAGCTTCCTCAGGGTACTGACCTGCTTGTGTGTGTGGAGTGGGGGGGAGGGAGAGTTACATTCTTAAATATGTTTCAATATTTTATTCTTATAATGACCCATCCCGAGACCTTTTGGTAAAGGACCAAATTCAGTGTGCTACTGAGGAGAGCACAGAAAATGGGCTGGGCTGCTTGGTAGGAGGAGTTCAGGCAGAATATACAAAGGGCCTACACACACTTAACCAACAGGTAAAGATGCAGCCACTCACACTAGAGCTGGTAAAGCCTTGCACCAGGCCAGCAACACTTGAAATGTGGATGGCCAAGCCAAGGCAGGTTGGATCGCCATAGCAATGTCCAAAGCAACATCCAGCACGTGCCCAGACATTGCCATGGTGATGTGGAGCAGCTGTAATCACCCCACAACAGAGCTAGCTTCTCCCATTCAAGCTGTGGACTGCTTTTTAGCTATCCACTGCTAGATTGCTCCAGGGAGGAGTTAGCTCATTTTGGTGGGGAGGGTGGTGATGGTGGCTACAGAGTGCAGACCACTCTGTTTTGGTGTAACAATAAATCTCGCAAGAAGAGAAAGATATATAAGCAATATACTGTGTGTGAGAGAGGATGGATGCCATTCAATAGAGCCTCAATCTATTAGTTAAAGCTTTGACACTTTGATCATAGCTCTACAGCTTTAGTGGAATGAAATCTAGTGTGAAATCAGGAAAAAAATCCAAAATTTTCATGCTTTTATTCCCCATGCAAAATAGATCCCTAGATGCTGTCTCTGAAACTGAATGTTAAACACAGCAATAAGCAGTAATAACCATTGGTCCAAAAATCACTGCAACATCCAGAAGCTAAAATCTGGGAGTATCAAAGACTTTTAAATTCCTATTGATGGATGAAGAAAAGAGCAGTTTACTTTTTTTTTTTACTTTTATAGTTGCAGGGACTGTGCCATAGATTAAAACAAATCAGTAATGGAGACTGTATGATAAGAACGTCAACTTTACTTTTGTTGTAATTAGTAATAGAGATTATTTCCAGCAATTTCAGATAACAAAGTAGCAATGACTGGAGTCCACAACAGACTGCTACTTTCACAGTCACTCTGTGACAGTAGGTATTCTCTCCGCTCAGCAGAAGGAACATCATGAGCTTGACATATTTTAATGAGCTTAAAAGGCCACTTCTGCATACTGCCAGATATGCAGAGATGAAAGTGTCTGCATCTTAATAATTAACATGCTCTACTTGCTTCTTTTCATGTTAGGAAACAATTTAAGATTCAGTACGTTTTGGTTCTCTTTCATCTGAAACTTAGATGAATATACATTTTCAGCATATAGAATTCATGAACACTTGTTCCAGTATGTAAACTGCTAATTTATGAGTGCAGTTTTGTATCAAAGATATAGCTGAATATGGGTCTGTTCACACTTAACTGCAGTGGGATGGTATCCCATTAAAGTTAAGTTCAGGGACAGTGGTTGGTGTTTGCACTGTGAGCATAAACATCATCCCCAACTTACCTCCGGGCACTTGCAGTGCAAATGGTCGATCCCAGACCATCCAAATTGTTATAGCAATGGCCACAGCAACTTCCGCCATGTACCTGGCTATTGCCATGGCAATTATGATGCAGCATGCAACTGTGCAGCTGCAGCCACACTGTGCTTCCCCAAAGAGCATTTCTACCCAGAAGTAGTGTGAACACTGCATGCAGGAGTGACCAGGAGACCATTCCCAACTTGTAAGTGCAAAAAGGCCCTACACTGCAAAAACAGAACATCCTGAATCTACCTTTGACAGCTGCATACAATCATACACAGACAGAGAAAATGAGAACAAAATATCTCCTGAATACTGGGTGAAATATTGCAATGTTTTTTACTAGGTGCGCTGACCCACTCATGTGATCTGTGGTGATGGCTGGCACAGATGCTTGATACCACAAATAATTCATCTTACCATATGCATGGCATGGCCTTTTCAACAATTTACAAGCTACATTAACAGCAAAACAAAAAAAAGTCTCAGTTATCCTCTAAAGGAGAAGGACTTAATTTAAATGTTACCTATGGACAATGCTGCTTTAAGAAAGGATATAAGGCTGAGGCTGAGTACATGGATGCATTAATAGCTCTAGCAGTTGTGATAAATAAGAGAGGTGATATAAATCATAACTGCTTCTGAAACAGATTTAATACCTATCTAGTCCAGCATCCTGTTTCTAAAAGTGTCCAGCCAAACTTCTACAACAAAAGCCTATAGCAATTGCAGTGAAACTGTGTTTCCCAGTACCTAATATTCAGGTGCATAGAATCATGCAATTTTGAGGTACCATATAGTTATCACAAATAGCTGTTTATGGATTCATCTTCTCTTAATTGTTCCAGTTTTTCTAATTCATCAGTACATTTTGTGATTGCCAGTTAGTTGAAGAATGTAATTTCTGCTGTGGCTTCACTTAGACAAAAAGGCACCCAGTACCCCATTTTCCACTGCCATATATGTACTTGTACCTCATGGTAAGCATACAGCTGTCCAAAACATCATTTCAGAAGGGGACTATGTCATGCCCTCATGAAGGCATTTCAGGTCTTTGATTGATACCTCCACATTTTGAAATGGAGACAAGGGGCATCATTTTGAGTGGTGATCATGGCACCTCACCCAAGAGAAGATGCCACCTGCTTTCTAAATGGGGATCTGGACTATATTGGTCCAACATGAATTTCTCATCATTGAGCTTTATTGAATTATCTTTTGTAACTTTTTTATATAGATAAAGAAGTTATGCAGCCTGAAATTGGATAGTCAATGGATACTGTAGATCTCTAGTTTATGTCTACAAGAGAATGAACAAAGTGTTGGATAAAGTATTTGATCTTTATTAACCTAATTCCCTCCAAAGTTTTAAATTACAGTTGTCACCAGTTCCTGCCAAAATGGCTTTATTCCCTTAGAATTATGGTTCTTAAAGCCTGCTCCAGATGGGAGGCAATGTGTATGAATGGCCTCCTGTGTAAATTCTGCAAATAAATACAACTTGCACATCAAAAATAGGTAATATTCAACTGTACCTTCCTGTGCTTTTAAGAACTACTTTTGTTTTACTTTGTTTATTAAAACTCAAGAAAATTTAAAATAATATGATTTACACTGCAGTCTAGATTGATACCATCCATTCCTCCAGGACAGGACTCTGCCACCTAATTCTTCCACAAACCAAAGATTATTCTCATTTCCCAGTGACACTCCTTTTTTTCCCTTTTCCATCAGATATCCGTCCCTGTGTGGCTGTAATCCCGAACCATTCCTTCGCATTCTTTTAGGCAGAGGCCATCATTATGGCTTCCAGATGTTGATGACTCCATCTCCCACAATCCCTTATTACTTATCATCCTGGCAGAGGTGGAGGGACGGCGGCTCGAGTCCAGCGAGCAACACCTAGAAAGGAGAGATGCGTGAGGTGGAAGAACTGCGGCTTTGGCATCCCTGTCAAAAACGGCGCAAAAAGTGAACTTTCTCCTCCCGCCGCCCCCCATCCCCAGGGGCTGAGAGAACCTAACATACTGGGTTTCCTCTGACGGACCGCGCATAAAGGAGGCCTTAGGAACAGAAATGATGGGAAAAGACAGACATGTGGAAATTGATGAAGTGTTTAAACTGTGTAAAGTGCAAAAATCTGAGGCGTCCTCTGCAAATGGGCGCACCCCTCCATGGCTGGCTGGCTGGCTGGCTGGCCGCCCCCCCCCCCCCCGGGTGTGGCATCTTCTTCCTCTCCAACCGCTCCACTGCCCCTCTGGGACGCCAGGCGAGTCTCCTCCTCCTCCTCCCCCCATATCCTTCTGCAGCCCGTCTCTCGGCTGCTGCTGCTGAGTGCTGACGTGTCTTGCTCGGCTGCCCCCCCCCCCCGTCATCCCTCCTTTTCCTCCTCGTCGTCACACAGCCAGCCCGGCAGCCTGGCTAACTAAACATGGCTGCGGCGCGCCGGCGTCTCCCTCTCGCCTGCCTCGCCTCGGTGCTGCTGCCGCTGCTGCTCTTTTGCCCGCCGCGGCCGCTCTGTCAAGCCAGCCGGGCGCTGGACCGCCGTTTCGCCGAAGCCAAGCGGTGCGCCGACCCCGAATGCAGCAGTAAGTCGGGCCCAAAGGGAGGGAATCCGCCGGGTCCCTGCGACTGCCTGCGCAGCAGCAGCAGCAGCAGCAGCAGGACCTGTTGGCATCTCCAAGGCCACGCAGGAAGCAGGCCGGCTGCTTTTTTTAGGTGGTGGGAAGAAGGGGAATTCCACGCACACGCACACACACACTCAAAACTCTCTAGGTGGCGGAGAAGGAGCCGTGGATCAGCTTGGCTGAGTCCTCCGACCTTTTTCCAGCCCACTTGCACAAGGAAGGGGGGGAACAAATGTGCGAGGAGTTTTCCTGTTTGCATCGCGTTGCTGCTTAGGGTTCCTTGGTCGCTGCAAGACGACCCAAGGGTGTTTTTCTTTCTTTCTTTCTTGTTGGTTGGAAAGTCGATCATGAAAACGATTGTTCTGGAAGTGGCCAAAAAGTAAACTTCATTATTGGTTCAAGTTGATTGATGACGCCTGTTGCATGTGTGTGACGTTTTCTTCCATTTCCCCCTTCATTGTCAGCATTTTGCACGGAAGCTTTTCAGGCAGGGACCTGGCTTTGCATAGCTCCTTGACAGAGGTGGTTTCCAGTCTAGAGCCTGAATGCATACAAAGGGCATATTTATGCTTGCACATACTGTGTGTGTTTGTGAGTAAACACACACACACATACATCAGAACTCAAATATATACACATAGCTGCAACACTTTTATTCTGATGAACTACAAATAATATTTGGAATCCACCCATATTTGCAACAGTGTATTAAAACACATGTAAACTACTTTCTTTCAGAAGGAAATGGAAACAAGCTTTCCATGTCAAACAAAACCACAGGAATGTGGTGGGAATTAAAAGATACTGTAGTTCAGAAGTTAGCATTAGTAGAGGAAGTCTGTAGTTTAGCATACCTGCTTGTATGCAAAACATCACAATTCATCTCCCATCATTTTCAGATAGGGTTGGGAGGGATTCCTGCTAAAATCTTGTCCAACTACTTGCATAGACCATTCTGACCAAAGGTAGGAAAATAAGCCGGTGCAGAAGATGACAGGTGCATGACTATGGTTATTTAAAAAACTGGTTATATCTAGGAGTGGAAATATGTGTAAGCATGAGGCCAATCAGAAATAAACCACAAATGTATAGTATAAAGTTTTCATATCAACTGGGAAAGAAGTCCCATCCGTTCATGGTATTATTCTTGAACCCTGCCCATCGAGTTAAGGTTTGTGGTTCAGTTCACATAAATAACAGATGGCATAAATACAAAATAAAATTCTAAACTTAAGATGAAATTAATCATAGCACTTCACAAATGCAGTCGTAGTGAAAGTATTCTTACATTTATAGCCCAATTCATAAAGAAAAAATGCATAATCTGATATATTACTAATCATTTAAAGCAAGTGGAGATTTGTCATTAATTGAGAACCTGTAAACTAAAATGTTTTCTTAAATCATAAAACAAATTTCAATATTCTGTTCCAGTAGTCATAAATTTTCCTATCTGCAGTAATAATCTTTTGCACTACAAGAGAACTAGTATATTTCCTTTCTGTTCTAAGAACTATTTACCATTCGTATTTTTTTTCTTACTATCTTTCAACAGTGTTAATGTATCGAGGAAAAGCAACAAAGGATTTTAACGGTCCAGATTGCCGTTTTGTAAATTTTAAAGAAGGTGAATCGGTATTTGTGTACTATAAATTAACTGGGAGAACAAATGAGCTTTGGGCTGGAAGTGTAAGTTTTTATATATTTTATTTGATTTTGCACAAGTCTGAAACAGTTTCCTCCCCACATTGATTTATCTGACTACTTTGTTGATTACCACTGAATTATAACAGTTATCATCTTTAGTAAATGCATTAGTAGCATACTGTGCCATTAAAAACCTTTAGGAACAAAGCTGATACCTAAAAAAAAGGCAATGATAGCATTGAGCATTCTTCTTTTTCTGCATTTGCACAGAGAAGCAATATAGCCTTTTATGGAACTAATAAGTTTCTTCGAGTCCAGCTAAAATCACAGCTCTCCCCCATTTTTCTTCAGTATAAGTCAACAGTCAACAAATGAAGTACCCTAGCAGCTGTAGCAATTTTGCTGAAATTACACCTTGTGAGTGAAGAAGAATCAGCCAATAAGACTGCAGTTCCTGCTTCTTGCTTAAGACCGTATTTACTCACCCGTCACTTTAGAAAACCAGCCATATATCACCAAATTCAGGCATTTTGCAAGAGTTTACGAACCCATCATAGCATAAACCGATTAAAGTTAGAGAGATGTATTGATCCAGCTTGAACATGTATTTGGTAGAGATTCTTTCATCTGGACTCTGTTATGGAGCAGCTAGGAACACTTGAGAGTCTCCTTTAAAGTGGTTTCCCCTTGGAGCACTCTCTGGCTTGATTTTCACACTGGGAAACACTCCAATGTTAAGGCTCATGTGGCTAAAGATATGGCCTTCTGGGAACTGTTGCATAGAACAATTTCTGCATTCCTAGGAGATAGCTTAGTCCTTATGGACCGTGTAAAAGCTGCCTTAGATTCTTACCTATCTGCCATTTATATCTAAATATGTAATGTGTTATTTGTATTTTGTATGATGGGATTTCTTGTGTATCATTGTGTAGGCATGTTTGCTTTTGAAAAGGAAGATTTTGTTTATTTATTTTATTTTTATTTATTATTTGCATTTTTATCCCACCCTATATCCAAAGGTCTCAGGGTGGGTTGCAGCACTGAAAACCAAATATAAATATATTAAAACAATAAAAGTGCCTGAAAGTGAGGAGAAAAAACTATATCTCCATTTAGCCAAAGACCAAGGCAAATCCATATGTCTTCACTGTCCTCCTAAACATGTAAAGTGAGGGTACCTGATACCTCAAAGGGGGAGATTATTCCATAGCCTGCGGGCCATCACTGAGAAGATCCTATCCCAGGTGCCCACCATCTTTTGATTCTGAGGGTGGTGGTGCACCCATAAGGGCCTCCCCTACAGATCTTAAGGCATGGGCAAGTTGGTATGTATGGAGATGTTTCTTTAGATCTTTGAGGCCCAAGTCATTTAGAGCCCTATAGGTTAAAGTTGACACCTTGAATTGGGCTTGGTAGTGGATCGGCACCAGTGCCTCTCTTTCTGTGAGTCAGTCAGAGTAGGCAAGAGGTGCTACTTTCATTGTAATTGGGGTTATGGCACAAAAGACACTTGGCAGACATATAGTTCAATTAAAGTTACCCAGTTGAGACAGGAAAAGAACTATACGCAGTGAAAGTTTCAGAATAGAATCATGTTGTGCTAGTAATTCCCTTCTGACACCTTGTGTGCCACAAATAACTTGGATAATTAGGAGGCCTCTGTTGCCCTGGTGGCCAGCTCTTCATAAACACAACATATTCAGCAGTGTTGGACTAGTTCTGAAACACAGGGCAGGATCACCTGAAGTGTATATTTTTAAACAAAAGAAAATAATGGAACAGTTAATATTTGAATCCACTCATTTGCACACAGATAGTAACTATGTACAGTAACAAGCTTAACAAGCTTGAGATAACTGGTGAAAGTTCAAGCTTCAGAAGACAGTAACTCCTTCATGATTGCTTGCACGTTCACTAGTGAAACTGGAATATTATTGTTAGAATATTATTCTTATAAACAGGTCTACAGTACAGCTGCCCTTCCCAGTCACAACAGTGGACGATGCATGAAAAATAACTAGGGAACTTTTAAATATATATATTTCAGTCACTTGCAATCTGTACTTCTGGATTTTAAAAATATTGGCTGGCAACTATGATGATTAAAACATACTACTGCCTTCTTTAAAAACCCAAGGTAGTGTGTGACAATGGATATTGCTTTTGCTTTCTCTAAGTAATAAAGGCTTAGGTGTAAATGTAGCTGGTATCTTTAATATTATCCATAAGTACAATGCCGAGCAATTTATATGTAACTCAATTGCTAAAATATTAAGAAAATAAACAGGAAAAATAATTCTTATTAGAAACAGGTTTTCAGCTGAGTAAATGATCTTTCACATTGTAAAGATTGTACATGTGAAGCTATTTACACAGGAGACAATTCAAGTGTACTACTGCTACCTAAAGTGCTAATTCATGCCTCAGGTATTCCAAGAATAATGTATTTTATTTATGTATTTAGAACATTTGTATCCTGCCTTTGGGCCTTTTTGCACCATGATTAGGTGTGAAGGCCGGATACTTCTGCACATCATGATGTCTGATGTATCTGAAAGTTACCCAGTGCTTCCCCTAGCACTGGGTAAGTGCAACTGATTCACTGCTGAACAGACATGTGCAAAGGCATTGCTGCAGCACCCAGGTGCCATGGCACAAAACTGCAGCTGTGTTGGCCAGTCCCCTTCAGCGGGAAAAGGTTTGAAGGGGTGCATGCAAGAGTGTACTAGCCATGTGCCAGACTGTAATGCAAATAGTTCTTACAGTGGCAAAACAAAAAAGTAGCAGGCACCATATTTTATTTCTGTCAGAGCACACACCTTCATGAAATACTGGTTGTAGGAAACTAAGGCGCTTTCCACATCTAGTTTTGTTCTGGGATAGATCCCAGAAGAAGGGCCTGATGCCCATATGCTTGGATGAACAATCCGAAATGGCACCATATCCCAGTATAGCTGTAGACTTCAACATTGAGGACTACAACCAGTCCAGGGCCAGCATGCTTCCGTGGTTTGGTATGCCAAGGGACAATTTTGGTGGCAATTTCCAGCTCCAGAATGACCAGGCTGGAAAATGAACTGTCAGAGCCCTCAGCCCTCAGAGCCCTCTAACGGACCTTTGGAGGTAGTGGCTGAACTTGGAGTGGGCTGTCCATCCAAATGTGGATGGCCCTGGCCTACTCCAGCAGCAACCTATCCCAGCATGGGATGCGTTTTGTTCCTGCCCTGTCTCAGAAATGTCCTGAGATTTACTAAATACATAGCATTGATACTCCACTTTACCTAGATCAGGCTTTTGTAGTGTTGAGATTATAGAGCTGAGAAATAACTGTCTTATCTATCTTTACTTTCACACCATTAGCAACTCTGCCTCTCAGTAACTTCTGAATAGGTTTAAAAATCATCCTGTTGGTCACTGAAAAGCAATTTACTTATCAGCAGTACAAGAAAAGGCCATTAGTTATGTAAGCAAGGCCATGGGTGATACAACCTCAAAACAATCACAATTAATGCTAGCCTATAGGAAAGCTTTTTGCATTTTGCATTTGGAAGAATCTTTGTTGTAGTGTCTTGGTAAACAAGGTTATTTGAAAAAATCAAGGAAGACTATGTCAAGCCTTTGACACTGTATTTATTTATGTTCTATATCTTGGATTTTATTCAAACTCTACAAGGTTTACTACAAGATAATATGAAATAACATATAGGCCATGCAAAAATGCAGATATGAATTAAGCATGGTCACCCTATTAAACATCACCAAAAGCACTGGTGAAATGATATAGTTTTAAAGAATTTTAAAATATCTACAGCATAATTATCCTATATACTTCCTCTTATAAAAATCTCATAGTGGATTACAGTTAAAACAGATAAAATAATCAATTCTATTAGAACATAATTAAAACAATAGTCAGAAAGCCTGGGTGGCAAAGACTAAATACCTAAAAGATGTAATTGCAGGTGCCTTACAAATATCAGAATGAGAGCATTATAGGCAGTAAGTGCCACCTGAATTGCTCTCTGTTAATGCAGTGAAAACATTGATCATTTATTCAGATATTGTTTACATGGACTGGTTACAGCTCCATAAAATGTCAGGTAGAACTATAGTCCATCTAGTTCAGCATCCTGTCTCAGAGCCTCACCAACTGCTTTTGAGCATTCTCAAGTAGAAGTGAAGGTAAAATTTTCACCTGTTTTCAACTCCAGAGAAATGACCTTTAGAGGCACCTGGCTGATCTGGCCAATCTAGAGGCAGTACTTAGGTATCAATTCATAAAAGCATAAGAGGAACCATAATTATATCACACAAGGATGTTCATAACCACTGATTCAGAGGTCTTTCCTCCTCCAATAGTAAATAGAATATGGAAGAAGAAAAGAAGAAGAGAGGGAAACCAAAATGACATGGAAGTCTGGCAAAAACAAGTAGGGCTTCCAAGGAAAGAAAAAAAGATGCAGAAAATGTATTATGGCCTCTTAATGTTAACTCATTTTAAGGACACTTAAATAGGAAAACGTAGCTTGTACTTTACCTTGCAATATAACTGTACTAGATAAGGTTAAAAGCTTTGTGATGGCTGATCTATTCTAGCACGCTCCTGAATAACCGTACCTACTTTGTGCTAATTCTTAAGAATAAATATTGAACAAAGAGAACTACATATCCAGACAGAATTATTTTCTCTGTTCAAATAAGTATGAGATTTGTAAAACAGTGCTTAATTGTATTGTGCTCTGTGTAAGTCAAATAACCAATAGCAGAGAGGAAATCTCTGATTCCCATGTTCCAACTTGTTATTTCATGGTCTTGAATCCAAGAAGCATAAAGGTTTTTTTCTTTTTCCATCTCTACTCGTGGATGAAATTTGATGCCAACTCTTGTATTAAACATTGAAACACATACAGAAATTTGTACATTTTCAGCTTTCATTAAAACGTCTCTCAAGAGACAAAGACAAACTTTTATTACATTCATTGAAAAAGTATCATTTTATTGCTCATTATCTGTAAGCATCATGATAGATTCTCAAAGAAAGAATTTATCTGTATCTCTTGTAGTACAAATATTAGGATATCCGGGGAGGGCAATTCTTTATGAATAGTAAGTCTGTATCTCCAGGTAGTGTGTTTACTTTTAATGTATCCTGCCAGTTTCTAATTGCTTAGGTTATCTAATCTCCCTGGCAATACTCTACAGCTAATATTGGCTTCTTGACAAAAGTTGTAGGAACCTGTGAGTGACAATATTTGAACTTTTTGTAGAAGAAATTACCGTAAGTCAGGGCACAATTATACAGACTCAGAGAAAACTTGTGCATCTTTGGTTGGAGCTTAGTTCCTTGCTACCTGCTGGATTTAGATAAAATATTTAATTATTTTTCATATTATTTAGGTAAAGCTACCTCTTCTCTATTAGAAAAAAGCATTTGTTGACAAAAGAATTAGGGTGATTCATTCTGCAGTGGTGTTAGATATGTGTAAGAAGTAACAAGAAATGAGTTGAAATGATAAAACACTCTTAAAATATTGAAAATAAATTATATTTTTATTATATTTTTTGAAACTTTTCATCA
Source organism: Aspidoscelis tigris stejnegeri (assembly GCA_023333525.1). Classification (NCBI taxonomy): domain Eukaryota; kingdom Metazoa; phylum Chordata; class Lepidosauria; order Squamata; family Teiidae; genus Aspidoscelis; species Aspidoscelis tigris. Next base: position 35,933,524 of record JALMGA010000001.1, read on the forward strand.
AAATGTCAGGATTTTCTGATCTTGGTTAATAGAAGCTAAGTACAGTGGAACCTAGGTAGTACACTTGGATGAGGGGCAATTTGTGAATACCAGGTACCGTAGGCTATGCTGAGGAGTCAGAAAAATGCTGGGAAAGCATAGCTTCTGTGTTGTTGCAAAAATTGCATAGCTTTTTCAGTGTTTTCACCAGGATTTGGGCTTTGTTTGAGCAGCATCTTTAAACTGGGGGAGAAGGAGACACAATTTATACCAATACAGGCATAAGAGTAAAAATTTTAAAATAATCTTGTTCATTTAGGACCTTGCAAATTACTATCAAAGGTGAAATTGGGATTATAACATTTTGATAGCCACTATAGGTCATCCAGGACCAGAACTATGTGGTCACAGTTAGATGTACTTTAGTTCTTCAGAGTTTCTGGGGGAGGGATTCCAAGGTATGCCACTTCCACTGGCACACCATGGAGCACCACTGAGAAGGGTTCCTCTTTGTATTCTGGCTTGTATACTGTCCACACACTTCTGTGGTCCAGGGTACCGGTCTTGGCCTAGCAACAGATCTCTGTCCTATGCAGAGGAAGTGTGCTAAGAGGGGTGGAGCCACCCTAATACTCATCCATTGTATAGAGAGGAGGCCCCTAGACCCTTTTCTAGCATGAGACAATGTCCCATGCAGAAAGGGCCAAGTCAGACCACTGCAGGAAAAGATGGTTGGGGTCAGAAGATGAAGATTCCTTTGTAGAGATTGCTTGTAGGCTCACATAGCTTTCTGTAGCATTTTGTGCTTTAAAGTGATAATTTATGCTTCTTAACATTCCTATTTTTGTGGTTTTGTTCACTCAACCATAGATTTGCTGAGGTACTCAGTGAAGCTGGAGCAGGCTATTTGCGTATTTAAAATGTTTTATACTTTTTTAACCCAGGGTATAGTGGCATGTAAACCTGGCCAGATGTTGGTCAACTTTTAAAAAAGGTATCTAGAAGGGCACACTGTAGTAATAAATAACAAAAAGGGTATGTGGCCTTCAACTGCAACAAACGTAATATTTGGAAGGATTTCTATACTTGCTCTTAGCCAAAAGGATGAGAAAGAATGTCCTTTTAACCATAGCTGCCACTTAAACTTTCTTCAAAATAAAGCTGCAATAAGTTTCTCTGATTCTTGCTTCTAAACAAGCATGTATAGGTTTAAACTACAAAAATTAGTCATGATCTATATTATCTTTAAAATGGATTGATAATATAAATCAGTTCTGTGCTAGAAGAAATGCCAAATGTCACAAGCATTGTCAGGTTAAGCTATGTAAACCTTCTGGGCTGCACAGCAGTTGTTTGCAAATGTGAACTCATGGTGTAATAGGAACCAGTCAAAGAACAATTAGAAGCTCCTCTTCATCTCTCTGGACCACCACAGGGGCACTGTCAGTGACATTTCAGTAAAAACCCTTCTGTATTCTGTGCTTTGCTGGCCTTTAAAATATTTATTTTCTTTCTTCTCATGGCAGGTTGGAAGTGAATTTGGATATTTTCCAAAGGATTTACTTGAAGTAAAGCATATTTATACCCATGATGAGCTAGAACTGCCAACAGATGTAAGTTGCATGAGTTTGTGTGTTTCAGGTTATGTACCATTCTGGGTTGCGTCTCCACAGAAAATTCAGTACACCTTGGAGGGCTTCTCTGTGTCTCTGCACCACCCAATGATGAAGGGGTGTGAGGGTGCTTGGAGTGACTTAAAGGCCTCTCTGAGGTGCAGAATGTTTCGTGTCAGAGAAGCCACTTGCTTCATGTGATGAGCTTATTTCTTTCATTAGACTGTCCAAAAGTTTGTTAATGATGTGTGGAATCCAAACATTTTATTTTTTTTAACTTACCTACTTACTTATTTCTAGCCTATATAGGATCCTAAGGACTAAGGGTAGGTTATTATACCTACTTTTAGAAAACCAATTAAGAACAATAAAACATTTAAATACCACTGAGATTTGGCAGCAAGAAGAGCACAACCTGACTCTTTTGTCATAATTATGGATAAAATCATGATCTTGCTGGAAGATGTCCAGTGATGGTGCATGACACATTTATGTGAGTTGTCATTGTAACGGTGCTCATGTTTCCCCACAAACCACTGAAGATGGTAGCACAGACAGCATAACTTTCCAGTCAGTTGTAAGACACTACAGACGAATTTTTTAAAAAAATTATCACAGGAGCCATTACGTAATATTTCAGGCCAAGACTAAGAACAACGGATCTCTCTGAATATTTAAAGAGAAGCAGAAGATGATCAAACTACTGTTTTATCTACCAGGCTAAATGTAGCCTATCATTTATATATAAAAGCTTGATGCAGATGTTTGAAACAGGAAGATTAAAAAACACTTGGTAGGCCATAATGAAGACCATACTATTTATGCAGTCATTCCTTATACAATAAGTCCTCCCCTTTTTTACACCGTTGGTGGATCTTTCTGCATTTACATGCAGTGTTCTGGGAGAGGATAGAGTGCCCCATCCCAAAACAAGCAATTCAGAACAAACTGAGATATGCTGTCACTGGAGTGGGACATGGTGGTCTCCATTTAAACACTCATTCCACTGTATCCCTGGCTGCTGATTGTGGAGAGTCCTTGGAGACAGCACTAAGGTTCTGAAGTTTCATTCCCAGCCTTTGAAGTTTCAAGCCTGACTGTTTTCAGGTTGGACCTACTTCTAACTGTACTTTCTGGAGCACTGGTGAAATGCATTTCCCTGCATACCTCCATGGTCCAGTATACCAGCCCTGAGCTGAATGTAGACCTTGAAGTTGGGTACTACTTGTATTCAGGAATTTGTTCCAGAGTAATGCCTAGTGAAAGGACCTTTCAGTCATGTGATTTGGTCTTTGAGGCACCACTGTTTTACACTAGTAGAGTTGGCCACTTCTCCACACAGCCATCTCTGACATACTCATAGCTTAGGTCTGCAGTGTCATTGACATATTGATAATCTGAACCTATTGGCTTTTATTAATTGACTGGTCTCATGTGGTTCCCTTAAATTCCAGTTTTCTGTAAGTGGCAATTACTTGTCTAACATGTTTTTGCTCTGCGCAGTGGCTTTTGGGAACCAAACCATAGTGTTGAATAGAAAATCGCTATGCCTCTTTTAATTGTTTTTACCCTGTTTACTCAGAAGCAGCTACACTTTTCCAGCCAGGGTCTTCTCCAGTAATTGGACTAGAAGGCTGTAGCTACAGCTTATTGTGTGCTAAATGATAGAGACAACAGACATACAAGTGTTGAAATGAGCCAGTGTAGCATTGCACAGATTTATAATTGGCTGCATTCCTAGGTAAGCATGCCCAGGATATGTATCTTATATTCATATTCTAATGTAGTTTATTATCTCTCTTAAGTAGATTAATCTCTTGATGATCATGCTGGGAATAATTAAAATAATTTGAGCATGTTTGAAAGAAAATGTTACAATGTGATGAATACTAAGCAAAGAGTTTCATTATTTTTTTTTAAATCCTTTCCTTTCAGGAGACAGATTTTGTTTGCTTTGATGGAGGCAAAGATGATTTTGACAACTTCAATGTGGATGAACTGTTAAAATTATCAGAGGGCATGGGATCGAGTGAAGCTGAAGCTGAGGTACAGACTCAAAAGGAAGAGATAGAAGAGGCTCAGCTTACCGAGTCCATTGATATGGACCCTGATGACTTAAAAAACAGGGAAGTCCATGTCAAGATGGGTGAACAAGACCATTTTTTAGATGAAAATAACAATCTAGAGGGAACTCTTGATTCCGAGAGTGAAAACACTGATGTAACTAGTGCCACAGATAATCCTCAGGAAGACCAAAGTGCACATCAGCCTTCAGAAATGCTGCAGGAAACATTAAAAGTGCCAACCTATGAAAGTGCCAAAAACTTTACTTTATCTCAGGGTGAAGCTAAACAATCAGATTACGAAGACAGAGATGATGGTCTATACACACTTGTTCACCAAGAGATTCCAGAGGATTTGAAAACAACCTTTGGCTTAACCGCAGATGCCATTGTGTCTGATGATGAGACCACTAGTCTTGTCACTCCACTTGATGGTGATTTCAGGGAAGATGCAGACACAGATTCTTCTGATACAGAAAAGTGGGAGGAACCTAAGGAGAACCCCAAAGAAATTCCTTTGCTACCTTTTACAAAAGTAGAGAAAAAATCCTTAGAAAATCAAAACACCGAAGAAATCACTTCTGAAGATGAACTTGAGTCAGATTTGAATAATTCTGATGGTAGCACTGGGCAAACTGCTACAAAATACGCTGATGAGCAAAAAGATAACTCTGGTTTATTATCACATTTGGGGGATAAAATCTTAGCAGTCAGTGGTAATGAAAGGACATTGGATGAAACTAATGGGCACAAGGCTGATAGAGAGAAAGAAGAGGATGAAGTAGCCCTAATCAGCAAGGACAATTCAGAAGATCTGTTGACTCATTCAGAATCTTCCCTGGCTGACGATCCCTTTACATCAGAAGATGAAATAACTACAGAAGAATTACATAATGTAGATAGTGGGGACCCTAAAGAAAAATCTCAGGACTTTGAGGAAGAGCATGCAAAAACTGAAGAGGAATACAGAATCGAAGGACAACTGCAGAGCTCTTCTCATAATTTTGGTGCCTTTTCTAATGATGGAGATGACAGACAACATAAAACACCAATGGAAACAAAAGAAAAAATGTTAAAACCACCCTTAGGTGACATCAAAGATGATCCTGAAGGCCTTACATTTCATAAAATAACAACAGAAAGAGGAAAAGAAGACAATGATGAGATAGACAACCTGGGAAATGATACAAAGCAAACAACATTATGGGAAAAAATAGATAAAAATGATGAAGAGGTTAAAGGGCCAGTGGACATTATCTCAGACTTGCTGGAAGAATTAACAAATGAATCTCATAGTGATGTGAATGATTCTGATTTCTTGGAAGGCAACACAAAGCAAAATGAAGAAGATGTTGAACCAGGTAAGAAGGCTGATAATAATCAGTCAAACAGCACCACAGAAAAAGATCTTGCTGAGAAAAATACTGAACAATCTCAAGACGAAAATGTATCCCAGGCTTTAGAAGTTGAGGAGGAAGAAAAGAAGGAGGCAGAGGATGACCTTACAAGTAGCAAAAAGACACCAGGTTTAAAATCTGTTGCAGAAAATTCCAGGAGTACTACACAGCTTAGAAACCTTAGTCAACAAAACATTGTTCACAGTGAAGCTGAACACTTAGAGAAAACTAGTGGCATAGATAAAGCTAAAGAGAACCCCCTTGCAGAAGAAACCCAGACTGTTGAGCTTGAAGATGATGAAAAGGACCTTCTGGAGGAATCAGCAGAGGAATTATTACAAGATGAAAACGCTATGAGTGCAAAACTTTCCAAAGAAAGACTTGAGGGTGAACAGAGTTTTATATTAGATGCTAACAGTGCTAGTCCTCCGCTGCAAGTGCCAGATGAATCTATTTTGAGAGCTGCTAATCCTGCTGAGGAAACAGGAGAAGAGGCCACAACAACACTTGAGCAATCAAAGGAAGGGGGTGGTTTGAGAGATTTGAATGGGGAGCACGAAGGGATTCATGCAAGTGCAAATTACCAACCGAAAGAGTTGAAGGAAGAGAAAAAACAAATGCAGGGGGAGAGGGAACCGTTAAAACTGCTCCAAACAGAAACCTCTGTGCTTGAGAAAGGAAATCAAATGCAGGACACACCTAATGAAATCCTGTCAAGTAATTCAAATATTTCTGTGTTGAAAAGCAAGAATGATTTAAATCAGACACAAAAATATTTCTCTGATGATTTTACAGAGAAAGGCCTTAAAGATAAGGAGATCTCAACAGAGCACCAGCTTTCCCAAGATATGTTGGGATCTAGTGATACCACAGGAAGCACAAATAAAGCAGGGCAGCCAGAATACAGCGAGTCTGTGAAACAGCTCCTTATCATGAAAGAATTCCTTGATGAAAAGCGTATTGCACGTATCCAGAAGTACCTTGGGCAACAACATACATTTAGGATGGAATCTTTATTTCATGACATGGAGGTGGAACTGATGCTTGCTCAGAAACTCAGTGACAACTATGCAGATACTGAAAAGGCTTTGGACCAGATACTTGAATCTTCAGAGACTAGCATTCTAGATGTTCTGAACAAAGTTTTAGATTCCAGAGAGATAGAAAATAAAGAAGAAGTGATCAAGGAAATGGATTTGTTTGATGAAGAAGCTGCTTTAATGGATGATATTCAGGAATTAATGTATTCATTAAGGCAAAAATATTCTCCAGTCAGTGAGAGTGCTCCACTTGCATCCTTTCTGGAGTCAGAGGTGGCTTCTTATGAATCCATTTCAGGTAAGATGGTGAGATAGCAGTTGTATAAATATATTGTGACAGGCAGTTGGAACTTGTGAGAAGCAGGTATTGCACTGTATACTGAGTTTATTTATTTATATGTATATTTATATTCCGCCCTATACCTGAGGGTCTCCGGGCAGGTAACAACCTTTAAAACTGAACATATCATACTATATCAAAACAATAATAACCAATACAAACAGAGAAGGGGCCTGATGCACCTTCAGGAGGTGACCATTCCATAGCCTGGGGGCCACAACTGAGAAGGCCCTCTCCCGGGTGCCTACCCGCCTAACTGCTGAAGGTGCTGGGACAACCAAGAGGGCCTCCCCTCCAGACCTTAAGACACGGGCAGGTCAATATGGGAGAAGGCATTCCTTTAGGGCCTTGTAAGTCAGAGTTAAAACCTTGAATTGGGCTCGGTAGTGAATTGGCAGCCAATGCAATTCTTTCAAGACTGGCATGATATGCATCTGGCTAGCTGTCCAGGTCAGCACTCTGGCGGCTGCATTTTGCACTAGATAGACATGAAAAGAAATACTTTATTCCTGTAGCTCATTGCTGACCAAGGAAGGAATATTGTAAGTTTTTCTAAGGTTTATCCAGGAAATGTTTGAAACATTCAGAGTGAATGGACTCCAAATCAAAATAAAATAATTAGTTGATTTGTTTGTTAGATTGATTTGAATCTATTAAATTGTGACCTTGATATTTCCTATCTGGGAATAAGTATCATTGACCACTGTTAGTTGGGATGAACTGTGAGTTAAAATGCAAAATAAGAAGTGTTTTTGACTGTTTTCGTAGGGAAAATGCAATGGCAACCCCCCAAAAGTAAAACAGTTCCAAAAGAAGTCATAATCACTCCTTAGATGAAAAAAGAGCTAGCAAAATTTTCTCACTCATATAATCCTGTATGAGTGGATAGTTTTAAGATTCTAGTGAGACAATTTGGAGTGTGGGTAGTCCATGGTCTACCCAACTAGCTGCTGAGAATCAAACCTGCAACTCTCTGATTATTAAAAAGTTTGCTATACTACTGAGCTACAGCCATTCCCAATATTTGAACTGGGGTATACAAAAATGCATCTTAAATGCCTTTTGTGTCACCTTGCTCCTAGGGCTGAGTTTGCTAATCTAGGATGACATTTTGCACATCCTTAGCTTGAGTGTCTGATGAAAAATATTAAGGAAAACAAAAGATTACCAATAATTTTTTTTATGCCATTGTGTTCTCCATGCAGGGGTCTGGAACCAAAAGGATGTTTTGCTAAACAGTTTCTTTCTCTCTCTCTCTTACACACAAACAGTAACTTGGCTAGCCCTTTGTAGCAATAAGAATTTTACAGTTACTATGGGCTACAATAGTATTACAATTAAGCTTTAAATGTTTGCTGCATACAAAATAAAAACCAGGGATGTAATATCAATTTCTGAAACATCTTGTGAAAAAATGGGGGCAGATATTGTATTACATAATTAGCAACTAATGAAAACAGCAAGGTGCTGATGGTTGTATTACCTAATCAAGCCTATTAATTTTGTTTACACTAACAAAGGTGAAGATGAACAAAACAGGGATGTTGAAATACCAGCTGAGGGCACAGAACAAAAACCTCCACAAAATGAAGATGAAGGGTCAAAAAGTAGAGATATCCCTCTGCTGAATCATCCAAAAGAAGATGGAAACGTTTTGGCAGAATCTAGAACTCCAGATGCTATGGAAATCATCACAGAAAACAGTGATGGTGAGAAAAGAATGTCAGGTATAGATACAACCCTTCAATCTCATGACCCAGGAACAGGCAGAGACTTTACTGCAGGTAATCTTTTTGAAATTATCTGTTTATGTAAAATGTTTCTAGTCTGCTTCTTATAAAATACTTTGAAGCACTGTTCTGTTTTGAGAAAGTTTAGACTCAAGGCACATTCTGACATCACGTGGATAATCTGTAGGGAACAAAGAATTGAGTATGTGTTCTCGTCACTCCTACATTTGTATTATAACGCAAACTCAAAACAAGCTTGTTCATTTCTATTCTTAATTTCTCCCATGCTCAACATGCCGAATTTGTACCTTTCTCTCTCTGCCCCCGCCCCCCCCCCCCAAAAAAAATTCCCCTCTGTGTTGTCAACAATTGGATGCAGTCCCAACATTCAAATCCTGACTTCACAGGAGTGGGAAAATGAAACTTCACTCTCCATATTTTCCTACTGCTGCATCAGAACATGAGTTCCTTGGACAGCTGTTTTGTTTCTTTTATGGCCTGAAGGAGGGGACAAAGAAAAGGAGGAGAAGGAGGAAGGAACAGCATTAAGGAGAGAATGCTGATGGAATCAGGCAATCTGCTGCCCTTGTTGGTGCCATTGTACTAAAATTAAACAGATAATGTTCAACATAGGGTGTTTTTCCACTGCACTCATTTAATCTGGATCTAAGAAGATCTGGATCTAAGGAATGGGTACATTCCTTAATCCGGATCTAGTAGATCTGGATTAAGGGAAGTACCCAATGTGTTTCCATGGGTGGTCTAGCACCCAGTAGCAATGGGTGCTAGCCTCCCTGCCATGGAAACACTGGAGGACCCATCTGGAAATCTGGATCTACCCATGAGGGGTCTGCTTGTAACCCCAGGTGTTTCGGGAGACAGGGGGTGCAATCTCCAAAGTGGCTTCGAAGTCATTTTGAAATCACTTCAAAGCCTGTGCAAAACAGCTCCATTGAAGTCTGTGCTGATCTTCGGAGTGAACTTCGAAGTGACTTCAGAGTCACTTTGAAGTTCCCTCTGAAGATCAGCACAGACTTCAAAGACGCTCCGGAGCTATTTTGCACAGACTTTGAAGTGACTTTGAAATGACTTCAAAGCTTAGGTTTTGGGGCTCCCCCCCCCATGGTTGCCCCCTCCCCCTAGCCTCCTCTAGATCCCATTGCCACACAAGCGTGGAAACAGGCTCCCTTTAATCCGGGTTTTCTGGCTGAAGACCCTGTTGTAGAATGGGGTCTACAGAAAATCCAGATTAAAGACCAGAAAGTACCCATTTGATCCGGATTTCCCCAGTGGCAGTCGAAACAATCAGGTCCCAAATGGGTGCCGTGGTGGAAATGGGATCATCCAGCTCGCACCCAAATGAGTCCTTAATGGGTGCAAAAATAGGTACTTTCTGACGGTGGACAAACACCCATAGTCTGCTCTACTGATGGGATTGTTCCCTAGTTTGTTTGTTTTTTAAAGTAAGTAGCCAAAGCCTAAAAGCTATTAAGGAAATGTATATTGCTTTTCATGAATGAAATTACAGGAGAAAGTGAAGCTTAACATAGTGGGCAATTCTAAAGGAGGATTTGCTAGGCAGTACTGAGCCAAGACTGAAGACAGTGGTGGGGAAGGAGGCTTTGACTAGATGTCTTCTTTTCATCTGCTCAAATTATGTTTTGATCTGTGGCCTTAGAGACTTATTCATTCTAGGAACATTAATTAAGACTGCTTTCTCAGATGTGTGGAATATTATCAATTGTGCATATGTAAAGGGGGAAGTATTTATTTATTTTATATCCTGTCCAATAACTGAAGATCTCAGAGGAGCATACAGCAAAAACAATATTAAAAACAACAACAGTGCCTGAAAGGAGGTGGAGGAGGAGGAGGAGGAAGAAGAAGAGGTGGCTTTTATTCCCCTTTTTTCTCACCCATTTAAGGAGAGCAAAGCGACTGACATACCTTCTTTTCTTCTTCCCACAACAGACACCCTTAAGGCGGGTGGGGCTGTGAGAGCTCAGAAAGAGAGCTGTGACTCGCCTGAGGTCACCCAGCTGGCCTCATGGGGGAATGCGGAATCAAACCCTTTATTCCCAGATAAGAGTCTGGCTCCCTCACCACTAGACCAAACTGCCTCATTGTTCTGTTTGAGGAAAAACTTCCGTTAACCAAAAGAGTAAAGAGAAATATCTTCACTAATATACATGTATATGATATTAAGTAATTTGTTACTTAACCATTGGTTACAACTGAATGTATATAATGATGGTGTCTGACACATCTCAGATGGAAGGCTATTCCATAGGCTGGGGGCTATCAATGAGGTTTCTCACTAGTGACCGCTCCTCTAGTTACTGCAAGTGATGGCTCAACCAAGTAGGCCTCACTGGCAGATCTTAAAGGATTTACTATACGGAAGGATTTTTAGATATATCAAGCACAAGTCATTTAGGGTTTTATAGATATGAAAACCTTGATTTGGGCTCAGTAGCAAATAGGCAGTCAGTGCAGGTTTTTTAGGACTGGTGTGATGTGCATCCAGCCAGGAGTACCAGTCAGCAGCCTTGCAGCTTTCGAACTACCTTCAAGGGTAGATGGGTGGATCCATATGGAGTTCATTACAGTAATCTAGTCTAGAAGTTACCAAAGCTTGGGTTACTATAGTGATGTTATCTCTGTCCAGAAAAGGCTATAGCTGGTGAACAAGTGATTGCTGGAAGTAAGTGCTCTTGGCCACTACTTCTACCTGAGTTTCAAACTCAAGGACAGAATCCAAGAGTATCCCCCGATTTCACACTTCTTCCTTCCATAGCAATATAACCCCATCAAGAACAGGATGCCTTCCTATTTCATGAACTGGAGACAATGTAACATACAGCACCTGTCTTGTTTGGGCTCAGCTTTAATGTATTTCAGAAAAACTTGTTCAGGAATCAATTTGTCTTTAAGATGCTGCAAGACTTGTGCTTTTGTAAAAATATGACACTTGGTTAAAATATTGTGTGAAACTTGTTTTTAAACCTAAGGAATAATGAATGCGAGGGATGATTCTGTGGAAGAAGATGGTAAACCATCTGAAGGAGATCCTGCTGGTTTACATATTTTTGCTGCCTTAAATGGTGCGATCCTGTCAGCCAGGGAAAATATGCAACCCTTCACAGAGATTGTAAGTAACTTTCATACGTTAAATGTGCTTATTTCTAATCAGGTGTAGATTTTCAAATTTAAAATGGTCTTATACAGCCTGGCTTTCTTCAGAACTAAAAGTGCACTATCATGGGATCCCTAGCCAGCAGTATATAAAGCTTGTCTTAAAATTGTAATTTAAGTGTATGTATAGGTTCAATCTGCTTGACGTGGTACTAATTTTACAACTTTAAATCACTTATATCGGTGGAAGCATATTTAAGATTGTCAGGCTAGACATAACGGCTTGGGATCCCACGTCAAAAAACAGAAAAGCAGCGAGCAATAAGGATGACAAGCGTTGTCACTATTAACCTATAAGTCCCTCCAGTAAAAACGTTGAAAGGCTGTGGTGTATACCAGTTGTAAATATTTTATTCTCAGTGGAGCTCCTGCTGTTTTAAGGTATCCTTGGAAAAATAAAACAAAGACAAGGTTTTAAATAATCAACTGGAGCCAGTTCTCTGAGTTCAAAGTAAGGTGCACAAACTGTTGGCCTTCTAATAATATTGTTGAACTACGACTCCCATGAGCTCCAAGCAGGCAAAGGATGACGGGAAATTTAGTTTAGCAACATGAGAGGGAGGGCAGAATCCGAAAGCTTTTCATTTCTGCCCGGCGCTTCCCTTCCTCTCGTCGTCGTCCCCCCCCCGGTGTTGCTTCCCGTAAGAACCCGGCCGGCACACAACGCTTCCTTCCGGAATCTGTTTTCCGTGTCGCGGCGGGCGCGGGCCGATGACGTTAAGGGGCCACAGAGGGGTCAGCGCGAGTTGACGTGTCCCCTGCTGGAAAAGAGAGAGAGAGGCGGGGGGGGGGAGTTGGCGATACCAACGGGCCAGAAGCGGAGGGGGCAAAGTTCCTTCTGTCCGTCCGTCCGAAACCGAGCGGCTCCCCTCAGCTCCGTCCAAGGCGCGTTGGTTTTCATGGAGTCGGTCAGTCCGCCCGGTGCTCCTCACGGCGGTGGCGCCGCCGCGTTCCTCCTGGGGCCGCTCTCGCGGGGCTACGCTTCGCTCACGGGCCGGCTCGTAGAGGTAACGAAGGGACTCACGGGCGGGACGGTTTGGGGCAGAAGTAGGGACGGAGAGGCGTCGCCTGAGAAGGGTCCCCTTGGGCCGGAGGGGCTGCGGCGCGGCTCTGTATAGGAGAAGCGACTCACCTGGCCGTTGCTCGCTTAGCGCCTGCGAAAGGCCCCAGGGGGCGGCGGACATGGGTGGGAGGAGAGGATAACCAAGGGCACCTGTTGGACCTCGGCTGGGCTATGCGAGGAAATTCGGGGAGCAGCCGTGTCAAACGTCGTCGAGGGATTGGGGAAATGTCTTCTCTCCTCCCTCCCCCGCCAGAGGTGGAAGGTCAAAATTGTATTTCCTTCTCCCATTCTTAAATCCCCTCCCCTCCCATATGGCTCTGTTTATCCAAACCAAGATTGATCTAGTACTTTCAAACCTGTACCCCCTTCCAAAAATGTCAAACTGGGACTGTAATAATAACTTTGAAGAAGAAGAGTTGGCTTTTCTCACCCATTCAAGGGGACTCAAAGTGGCTGACAAAGCTTCTGTTCTTCTCCCCACAACAGACACCCCTGTGAGGTAGGTGGGACTGTGAGAGCTCAGAAGAGAGCTGTGACTAGCCCAAGGTCACCCAGCTGGCTTCATGGGGGAGGGTGGAATTGAACCCGGTATTCCCAGATAAGAGTCTGGCTCCCTAAAGCACTAGACCAAACTGGCTCACCTTTTGTGGATACATGTAATTGTAAATGAGAAGGGAAGATTACTTTTTTGTTTTTGTTTTAAAAATAATATCAAATCGCTATGATCTTTGCTGCTTTTACCCAAAACATATACCATGAAGTACATTGTTTGTGGCACTGTAGTTGGAACTATTTTTTAAAAGAAAATTTACTTCTCATTGCCGCTAGTAAGTGTCTAACACATACGTACTGGGAAAAGATTGTAGTTGAGGTATGTGCCTATGGATGATCTGATGAAGCTTTTTTCATATTGTTGATGCAGTTGTAATTCTTCACATCTGAAAAACTACATAGAGGCAAAAATATCCCTGCAATGCATAAGTTACACAATTAGAATTCATTCTTTAGATTGTAAGCCTCAGGGCAGGGACCTGTCTAAGATTAATATAATATTGTAACCCACCCTGAGACCTTTGGGTATAGGGTGGGATAGAAATATAAACAAATACAGTGGTACCTTGACATACGAGTTTAATTCGTTCCGTAACCTTGCTCTTATGTCAAATTGCTTGTATCTCAAAGCAATTTTCCCATTAATCCATTCCAGCTCCCAAAACACCACCTCAGTTGTTTTTGTTATGTACTGTACTGTATTTACATACTCGTATCTCAAATCTTGCTCTCATCTCAAAGCAAAATATCACTCGTTCGGCGGCTTGTATCTCAAAACACTTGTATGTCAGGGCACTTGTATGTCGAGGTACCACTATAAATAAATTCTGGCTAGTTGGCTGACTACATGGTTTTAAATGTGTGCTTTGTTCATTTATTTAGCTGGTGTCAACTCTGCCTGAAGAAATGCAGCCTGGCCCTGACTTTCATGGTCTTCCTTGGGAACCCATTCTTATAACTGCCTTTGTTGGAATTGCAACACTTGCTATTTTTTTCTGGAGAACCTGCCTTGCTGTAAGTAAATTAGAACATTCTGGAGATTATCGTATTCATACTTCTTTTTTCCCAATCAAGTGTTTTAAAAGAATATGGAGAAGATTTGTTTCAAAAATAGTTCATGGAGTCATACTAGCAGTTTCTTGTTCTGCAGCAGAGAAATCCACTTATTGGATAGAATTTGTAGTAATAAAGAAAAAATCATGTTTTTCTCAGTTTAAGAAAGTTGGCACTACGGCATATGCTAATGAAATTATATGAGACATTGTTATGATCATTTTTAAGTCTTTGATAGCAGATCTTTTTAAAGCTTAAAATGTAGCAGGAACCAATTTTTTAAGGCCGGGAAAACTTAACCAGCAGAATACCTGAATCCACATTTGTAACTTACTGCATTTGAATTTATTATATGAAGAGTAGAAATAGTGCAAATATACTCAACTTTGCAAAACTAGTTCATTAAAAAAATCAGGGTATATAATAGATTATGCTGTGACTTGATGCAGTCCCCTCTGACTTCACTATGTTTTGCTGTGGGCCAGAACTTGCATGCACACAATTCCAAGTCACTAATGACTTGTTTGTACTTCCCCTGTAGAGAGCATTGGTCTGCTCACTGCATTTGCACACCACCACTGGCCTGGAACTCGCCAATCCTTTCTCGTGTTAACTGAGAGCAGCTAGGTAGCATTTGGTGTGAATGAAATTGGTGGCATCCTAATTGCCATGGCAACATCTAGGTGTGCACTGGATGTTTGTATGAACGGTTATAGTTAGTGGGAGTCCATAGATTAACTGTGAACTATGGCTTCTGCAACATTTGCAGTGCTTCTGCAAATAAGGCACTGTAAACCTTGTATAGCTGTGGTGCTACCCTAATCCAAAATCTTGCTGTGCTCTGTTAGGCTATAATATTGTACTCACTTACCAAAGCGTAAACTTCATTGCGTTTATTTCTGACTGAAAATGAATCTATGTGCTTAATTGTCTTGAAAATAAAGTAGCTTTTTGTACCAGCTACATATCCATAAAATAAAATGTAAAAAGACTTTAAAAAAATAATAGCAACAAAGCATTCTTTTTATTTATCTATCCCACTCTATATCTGAAGGGCCCAGGGTGGGTTACTCCCTTCAGGCAAGATGGTTCTCAGCTTTCTGGTGGCAGTTGGAAGGACAGGCCACCACTGGGAGCAAGATGGCAGAGCAACCCAGCCTATTTTCTCTCTTCTCCTTAGTCAGGATTACACTAGACTCTGTTCACCTGTAGAAAAAGAGCTCTCTCAGGCCATTTCCACACTTACTCTTGTTCTGTGCTATAAGGGGGTTCCTTCCTAATAGGTCATCTTTCCAGAGGAATGCCCACTTGTGGATGTGGTACATTCTCCTCAAGGAGCTAGGCTTGTAGTTCTATGGTTCTCTTCAATTCAGTTTTGTCACATGTGCTTTCTGATAGGGATATTTACACATGTCATTATTATGCACATTCATCCACCTGGCCACCACTATATATCTAGCCCTGGTTCAGTGGTTCTCAACCTTCATAATGCCATGACCCCTTAATGGAGTTCCTCATGTTGTGGAGACCCCCAACCATGGGGGCGGAGCAGCTGGGAGGTGGGAGGGAAGGGCGGCAGGAGACTCATCGTGACCCCTCTGAAAGGGTAGTTCGGCCCCCAAAGGGGTCCCGACCCCCAGGTTGAGAACCACTGCATGGTTTATAATGCTGGTCTGGACTTTTAAAATTTTTAATGACTTGGACCCACAGTATGTAGAGGAACAGTTGTTTCTCTGTGTTCCTCCCTGAAGTGTGGATGGTCATGACCAAGGAACAGGGCTTTTCTGTGATAGTCCATGTTTATAGGATGCTGCCCCTAAAAAAGCTTCCTTGTGCCACCTTTATCACCACCAGTTCTCCTAGGTGTGTTCATAGTTTATTAGTTAAAATCGATATGAACAGCAACTTAGAATCACAAATGTTATTGTTTTACTGATCGATAAACAGAAGCTATATAGTTTTCAGGAGTTTATATTACTAGTTGGTAATATTTATTTTGGCTTTTAAAAAAACAATTGCATATGTTTTATTAAACCTTTTGATTCTGTCTGTTGCTTTTGGAATTGTTTGAATTAATATATTTTAATATATATATTACAAAAGTAGTTTCCTACACTACTTTTATTAGCAAAGCAGATATTAATAGACTAATGTGTTAAAAATACACTTGCAGCATGTAATACTTTATATGATTGACGTCAGTCATTCCAAAATTACACCCAGCTTGTGATTACATGACTTAATAGGTATCTGAACCTTTTGCTTCTTTGATAAAATTTGGCATCCTGATTCCTCAAACTGGAGATGCTGAGCTGGAAATGACTGTGCTAATAATAATTTTTTATTTCAGTTTACTCTACATGTTAACTTTTTTTGTTAAAAGCAAAATAAAAGATTAACAATATCTACCAAGTAGTTGAGTAAACAGACCTTTGACCTGAATTTGAAGTAGGGCATTGACCTAGAAGCTTTTATTAGAATTTTGTTTAAGCTTGGTTGTGTAATATCAGTTGGCACCAGTGTCATAAGTGATACACATTTTATGAAACGAATAGTCAACAATATTTGTTACAACATTTACTTTTAATTTTTGGATTGAATTTTAAAAGCACTGGTGTTCTTTTTCCCCTCTGTAGGTAAAGAGTCGAATGTATCAAGGTAGGAATACTTTGTCCTTATTGTTATGTTGCGAATTGCTTTAAAAGAATTGTTTTGTTAATATTGCTTTAAAACAATTTCTTATCCTGAAGTAAGTATATTGTATTAGAATGTTACAGTAAGCTAGATGAGTTGCTATGAAATCAGTTAAAGGACAGACTAGAGCTAGAATATAAACAAGTACTCTGTTTGTGCTTTCCCTATCCTCGATTTTAATCATGATCTTATATAATTATTATGATTTTAGTTTTTATTCTCTATATTTTGTAAAGAGCTTTATGACTGTATTTTAATAGGACGGAGTATATAAATATGTTAAATTCAGAGGAGTTCATCAGTCTTCAAACTTCATCAAGAACAACAGTTGCGCCCTCCAATTTTTTCAAATCTGCTTTTGTCATGACTACATCATATCTCTCTAGAGTATAATAGCCCTAACTATGCTCAAGAGCCTTTTCTAGATTCTCAAATGCATTCCATGGGGTAGTGCCTATAACAGTATAATGTATGCAGAAAGGAGAACCCTATTCTCTGTACTGTTTCAGTGCTACATTTACATTGGATTTGACTAACCCATTGCAATGATGGAGATCTATCTGTCTATTGAGATCATCTATTGGAGTCTTGCTGGTAGTTCCCTTGATAGCAGAAAGTGTAGGGGTTCATCACAGGGCTTTCTCTGTGGCAGAGCCAAGGTTATGAAGCAAACTGTCTCATGAGATGGATCAAACTTCCATCACGTTTTGACATTGATGACATACCTCTTTGGCTCTTAGAAGACAAAGATTATTCTTTTCTCCTATGTATTAACTTTTTCATATTTATTATACTATTTGGTGTACGGTTAAAAGTAAAATGCAAACAAGGGATGTTTTTCCGCAGTCACTTAGTACCCATTTTAGCACCCATTAAGGACCCATTAGGGTGAGAGCCGGATGACCCCATTTGCACCACGGCACCCGTTAGGGACACATTTGTTTCCACCATGCCTCTGGAAATCCGGATCACATTGGTACTTTTTGGTCTTTAATCCGGATTTTCTGTAGACCCCATTAATGGGGTCTACAATGGGGTGTTCAGCCAGAAAATCCAGATTAAAGGGAGCAATGGGGTCTAGATGAGGTTAGGTGGAGGGGGGCACCTTTGGGGGGGGGAGCCCCAGAACCTAAGCTTCAAAGTCATTTCGAAGTCACTGCAAAGTCTGTGCAAAATAGCTCCGGATCGTCTTTGAAGCCTTCGAAATGACTTCGGAGCCGCTTCGGAGATTGCACCCCCTGTCCCCCCAAACACCTGGAGTGACAGGCAGACCCCTTGTGGGTAGATCCGTATTTCCAAGTGGGTGCTCAGATGTTTCCATGGCAGGGAGGCTAGCACCCATTGCTATTGGGTGCTAGACCACACTTGGAAACACATTGGGTACTTCCCTTAATCTCGATCTACTAGATCTGGATTAAGGGAAGTACACATTTCCTAGATCTGGATCTTCTTAGATCCAGATTAAAGGAGTGCGATGGAAAAACACCCAAGTAAATAAATCTCCTTTCCTAAGCTCAACAGTTTTGAGGGGCCTGAGTGCTACCTTTGCTATCCCGTATATCCCAAAGTTTATCAAACTAAACTGTTTCCACATGAAATTGTTCTGCTGATCATTTTCCTTCTTTTTTTCTCCTAGTGACAGAGAAACAACTTGTAGAGAAAATTAAGATGCTTTTAAAAGAAAAGTCAGAAATCTTAGAAAAGATGTCAGAATATGATCAAAAGGTATTTAGTTATCTGCACAATATATTGAAACTCTTAATATGTGCTCACTTTCTGTTAATTGAGGCTTTTATTATAAAGTGTGAAACTAAAATGAAAGAAAAATCAGTATTAGTGGTAATTATTATTTTCCTGTGTAAATAGATAAAGGAAGCAAAAGAATCCTTGCAAGAAACGCAGAGACAGAATACAAATCTCTCAGATGAAGCAGCAGGGCTTAAGGTATGAATCGATAATGATCTTTTAATGATAAATTTTTAAACATATTTAAATATGTTGGACCCAAAGAAGCACCTCTTCCTATATAAGCCTGTCAATTAAAAATTGCAGGAGAAGCCCTTCCAGGTGCTGCTACTAATGAGTGGGGGCACATGAGAGGGCATTCTCTCTGGCATTACCCAGGTTATGAAAGGAACTTTGCCCGAGGCCTACCTACTCCGATCTCAATTATTTAAGATATATGGTGAAGATGCATCTGTTTTCTCTAGCCTTTGACTGAGGAGATAGGTACCCTTCCTTTTCAGACACTGTTAGTAGTAACTTTAATGAATTTTAGCTGTGTATTGTTATTTTATTGCACTGTCTTTGTTGTAACCCAGAATAGAATGCAGAATAGAAATGCAAATAAATTGTTATTACAGGACACAGTCAGGAACCTTAAAGAAACAAATAATCTTCTAGATGATAGAGTCAAAAACTTGCACACCATGCTAGAAATGGAGCAGGAACACAACTTGAAGAAGCAGGAGCAAGTAAGTGATTCTTATTATATTGCCAGCTGTTTGTATCTTAGAGCTTAATCAGTCGCACATAAGCACCTTGGCAAATATGATGTTAGAATAAATCCGTTTTCCTATGGTGGAGGAGGTATCCTCAAATGTGGTGTTCCTCTCATTCATTGTGATTGCCTTGCTGTGTGGACTCCCATAATCGATAATCATTCCCTTTAGAAAAGTTGAAGCTGAGAGAGGAATGGCTGAAACATATAATATTGTGCTATTTTTTATTTCTTTATGTGCAGATCACTGAAGCACAGAAGTCTCTGGAGAAGCTCCAAGAAATTATCACACTGCATTCTGTTGAGCTCTCTGAGGTAACATCTTAACTGCAAAGTCATCTTTATTTCTAAGATGCTACCATCAAAACCTAAATTCTAAGGGGTTTAGGGGATGAAATTATTGAATATTTTTCATTTTGGTTTCACCTGGCAATTTTACATGATGTGCAAATAAACTTAATTGAATTGTATAGGTGCAGATAGCTCTCAATGAAGCTAAACTAAGTGAAGATAAAGTGAAGTCTGAGTTGCGTCGTGTGCAAGATGAGAATGTAAGGCTCAAGAAGAGTAAAGAGCAAGTGAGTATTGTTTATTCAAGCAATTTGGTGTCCTTAATTAACTTTTGTAAACATATTAGGCTTCTATTTGCTAAAGAGCTGAATTTTAATTAAGGAAGGATGCCTAAGATAATAGGCATGTTAGGTGGGTGTGGTTCTCAAGCCACTAGAGAAGTTTGGGTGATAATGGTGGGTGCATGAAGTAAATCAAGGTAGTCATCTTGCGTGGGGCCAGTGTTGGAGATGGCAGTCCCAGAGTTCAGGTATCCATGTCAAATGAATTATTTCTACTTGGCAGTACAAAATTTTGAAGCTGCTTATTCAAATAAACAGTATTGAGTAGGTTTTCCAGTTCTTTCATCAAAACAAAGAGTGAGTCATTACGTGTAGGATTTTTGCACTTATTGGTTCTTCCTGCCCATTTCAAAGCTGATTATTTCAAAGCAGACACCAGAAAGCTGTCCTTAATTACCTATTTGAGTATCTTGAAAAAAGTATGGATCTTGATTATTGTATTTCCACTTGCTTTGATTGGCAAGAACTACTGCTCCCTCACCTCAGCAGTTTCATTGTTTTACACCTGTGTACCATGCTGGTGTCTGTAAAGTACCGAGTAAGATGCTTGGCTGTCTTGGTGTAGGGTAGGATAAAAAGGCAAGTAAATAAATAATAAATAGTCAGTGGAATTCACATACAATTGATTGTCCCTCACCTTTCTGTCCAGCTTCACATGGGATTTGTAGTCTTTAGAATACAAAAGCACATCATCCAGATAAATAAAAGTTCCTTTGTACAGGAATTCGTGGAGTAACTCATTAATATTAGGTGCATAAATACCCCAGTGGCATGAGCATATACTCAAATTGCTCCAATTGTTTATTAAAAGTCTTTTCTGCTGATCCTTCTCCTTAATTCTCTAGTACTATACTATAGTTGACTAAGAAAGAGGATAGTGAAAGAAAATTTAAAATAAACAGAATTAGGAAAAGTACTTTAGGCATAGTTATAACTTGAACATACTGCACTTTTTTTGCCTTATGATTCACAATTTTTTCCAAAATAATTTCTCCTAAAATTACCCTGGGTCCTCTTTTTTAAATCTGTCTTTTCTAAATGTTCCTAGGCAAATTATAGGTATGTTTTATCTTATTAGTTAATTTATTTGCATTTTTATCTATACCTGAAGGTCTTAGGGCAGGTAACAGCAATAGACATTAAAATATTAAAGGATCATATTAAAAATAAAAAGGTACTAAAGTAAAAATCAGATGTGGGTGAGGAAGATATTTTCTTATTTCAGTGACTGGCCAGGGTACACAAGTATGTTTTTAACAATTTCCAGAATGTATTAACTGAAGGGGTACACCTCAGGGAGGAGACTGTTCCCCTATTGGAAGGCCACCACTAAGAAGGCCCTGTGCCTCCCCTTTAACTACTGAAGGAGGTGGTACAACAAGGAAGGCCTCCCCTGTAAATCTCAAGATATAGGCAGGTTGATATGGGAGAAGGCATCCTTTGGATGTTTATATACCATTATATCTTATATGGCATGAAAGATGGTGATTATCTAATGGCAAAAGTGCATGTTTAATAACACCTGATGTTCTAATTATCTTAGTGTATGTTATCTAAAATATTGTACTCATTTCAGTTAGTGAAAGAAGCAGAAGGATGGAGTGAACGGCATGCTGAGCTCAGTGAACAAATTACATTATACCAGAAGTCCCAGAAAGATTTTGAAGAAGCTCTTGCCTTCAAGGAAAATGAAATTGAAGTAAGTGTATTGTAGAATTTTTCTTTCTTGTGACCACATGACTGAACTGCTTAATAAAATGTTATGATCTTGTAATTTAAAGTTGATGTCTTTCTACTGTTTTAGGTTTTAACTAACTGCATTATGCAGCTGAAACAGCTTGATGCGGAATTTGGATCAGAGGGCAGGAGGGATGATGGAAATGATCTGGCCAACGGAGAGCTGTCAGGTACTATTTTCGGTAACAAATTTGTGAGTGTGAAAATGACTTTGAGAGTTAATTGTGAGGAAGCAAAAGCTGAAACTGTCCTCTGTTTCAAGAAACGAAGCAAGAAACAAATGGACATAAATATTCTTTTAAAAAGACCAATTAGACTTAAGAGCTATGTGAGACAAATGGTATCTTTTAATACCAGCAGTTCACAAGATAAATTATTGGTTTAAATTGTTGCTGTTGAGTTAATCATAGATTCACTAGCCATTTTTAATCCTAATATTGTATTTTTTCTTGTCTTGCACTGTGAAACAAAAATAACTTTTATTTCATACAATTTTTAAAACCTGTTATGAATCATTGGTCTTGTAGTTTTGAAAATTTTGCTGAATTTTTTGACTCAATGAAGATTATTATTTTCTTCTAGATGCCAGGAATGAGAAGATGAAGAGTCAAATTAAGCAGATGATGGATGTCTCAAGGGTATAACATGACGATTCTCAGTCTTTTGGGGCCAGTGGGCATTTGAGAAACAGTGTTGTGATTACTGGCATTTATCAGTATTTCTTGGGAATATGCCTAGTACTGAAATAGCTGGTATGGTGGGCATGGCCATTCATTAAGTACCCATTCCATAGAAGGGAAACCGGGAAGAACTTTTCCTGGAAATCTCTATGCAATGGAGAGATGTGTGCTCCAAGACTGCAGGCATAAAGCCGTTCTTTGAATCCACAGTGTTAGGAAGACTGGCTCAGCTTACTGCTTGCACATATCCCACTGATACTTAGAAATCCTATCTCTGGTTGCTTCTTTTGAAATTAGGGCACCTTGCAAGTCATGTGGAAGGTATCCAGCGTGATTTGGTGTTATAGGTTCAGTATCAATTCCATTTATATTAGGGCAGAAAGTTTCACATGCTTTTTGTTGCCATTTTGCAGGTGAAAACAACATTATCTATAATTGAGGATGAAAGGGATCTTTTACGAAAGAAACTGAATGATGAAGTGACAGCAAGGCATGAATTAGAAGGTGTGTTCAGCAAAATAATTTAATATAAAATGGAATCTTCCTTTAAAAAAAACTCCCAGAGAAGCTCAGCCATTACCATGGCTGCCATTTGTAGAATGAAGCCTGGAAGAAGTGAACAATTTGACTAGTTTATACCAGTTTATAGAATTACTTCTCATTGAATCAGAAAACTTCAGTGACTGTAGAAATTGCAAATGACAGCATAAAGTCATCATTATCCAGATGGCATTTCTGCTGGCACTGTGTCTCTCTGGTTCTTGCAAATATTCACCTGCTTTTTTCATTCATGCCGGTGGAATAGAGGAACAGAAGAAAAGTCTGTGGACAATCTTTACCTTCTGCTTATCACTACAATTGCATCGCCTTCATTCTGTTCTCTGGTTCCTACTTGTTAGGCCACTGTCTGCTTGTTACATAATATACCTCACCCTGATCATAAGGTTTAGGAAGTTCCCATATAGTTTGTTCTCTGATAAGAACCATCTTTACAAATTTAGTTTTTCTGTGTTCCTTTTCTCATTATTCTTTTTGATTTCTTTAAGCATCCTTGTCTTGGCTTAATACAGCTTCCTAATCATTGTCATGTGCATGAGTAAGATTTTAAATCAGGACTAAATCTACAATTCTTTGTTTCACAGGAGTTGACTTAAGCCAGTGGTTCTCAACCTGTGGGTCACGACCCCTTGGGGGCCGATCTACTCTTTCACAGGAGTTGTCTAAGGCTGTCGGAAAAATAATTTTGTGGTTGGGGGTTAGGGCTAGGTTGGGGGTCACCACAACATGAGAAACTGTATTAAAGGGTTGCGCCATTAGGAAGGTTGAGAACGACTGACTTAAGCAATGCTTTCTTCCCTTGGGAGTTGAATGTTTTGTGTCCTCACACCAGCTCAGCTAATATTTCTGCTTTAGTATCACAATCCTATATTATACATATTTTTTTTTATTGCAGAACAAATTAAGAAGCTAGAACACGATTCCTGTTCCTTACAGACCACAAAATCTCAGCTAGAAAGTGAATGTAAAACTCTTCAGCAGAAAGTAGAGATTCTTAACGAGCTTTATCAGCAGAAGGAGATGGCACTTCAAAAGTATGTATTGCAACCATTCAAGCAAGGTTTTGTACATTTGAAACTGCATTTCAACTAGGCTTGATTTCCTTACTCTGGGTATATACATCTTATTTCTCTATGCTCCTGGTTTGGACAATTAACCTTCCTTGAAAAGAGCCAAAGTCTGTTTAGGGATGTATTCTATGCAAGCTGTTCCTTGTTAGCTCCAAGCAGCTCCACAGTCTGGGTAAAGAGTTTGTATACTTTCCTTGCTGTTCCTATGGCTTCTTGAGCTCCATACTTTTAGGTGGATAGTTGAGCTTTTGGTTTCCTTAATTTACATTCCTCTGTTCTACTGTAGGAGGCTGACACAAGAAGAGTATGACCGTCAAGAGAAGGAGCAGAAGCTTTCTCATGCAGATGAAAAGGCCCTCTTGGCTGTTGAAGAAGTGAAAGTTTACAAGTAATCTAATGCTCCAAAAATTATTTAATTCTGCATAGAGAAGAGATTTTTTTACATATTTTTGTAAACCACTTTGAGATCTTTATGGGAAAGGGCGTAGATATATTTTAAGTCAATACATTTCTCAACTTCTTTTGACAGACAGAGAATTCAGGAGATGGAGGAAGAGCTGCAGAAAACGGAACGATCTTACAAACAGCAGGTATCGTGCCCTCTCAAGACGCTATTCTGAAATAGGAGATGGGTATAATCCGTTGTGAATAATAAAGTTAAATAAAACTATTCTTTTCCTTCATTCCTTAAGATTGCAAGTTATGAGAAGAAGGCCCATGAAAATTGGGTAAGGCTTCTCATTTTATTTTGGGAGGATTGTGAAAGCATGTTATATACTTCAGTGAGGTTGAAGTAATTGGCTTTTAGTTCTGAATGTGTATTTGCTTGCAATGCATTTCTTGCCCCATTTATCCTTTTACAGGTTACAGCACGTTCTGCTGAAAGGGCATTAGTTGAAGAAAAAAGGGAAGCTGCCAACCTAAGGCAGAAGTAAGTATGTTTTTTAATAAAATGTATCTATGTAATGGTTGTCATCGAGGTGATTTACTTCTTGATGTTTGAGCTGTTATATTCCTCATCAGAATGGGGAGCCATAAGCTGTCAGCTGAAGGTAACAGCCTCGGATTAAAAATATTTGGTATAAAAAAGATAGGAGTAGACTAATTCATGTCAACACTGCAGGGCTTCCATGTTGTTCCACTTGAAAATAGTCTTCCTTCTATTGATAAGTGTGTATCCTTTTATAATTTACATTTCTTCAATTTTTTGTGGTACAAATGTTACAATACTTTTAAGGATTTACTTTTTTCTTACTTAGGTTAATGGAGGTAGATCAGAAATTAGCTGCACTGAAAAGACCATTAATCGTGAAACCAACTGTAGGCCGGCCAGATCATCAAGTCCCTCCTCGCAGAGGTAAGCATGCTGTTCACCCGTGCTTCACTCATGCTTCTGGAGGGAATAAAATACTCGATACCCACTCAATTATTAATATTTTGTTTTAGGTCCACTGAGTAGAGATGGATCCTTTGGTCCTTCACCTGTGAGTGGCGGAGCTCCTTCCCCACCACTGATGATGGAGGTCCCTGGGCGGCCTCTTTCTGCTAATCCAAGGGAAGGTTCCAGAGGTGAACTTTTATTCCTTACTAATTTTTTCTTCAAAACTCCTCATGATATTGTTTCACATTTATGAAGCATTCAGAGTTTACTGAACACTTTTTTTCATTATGTGTTGATGGCAACAGCCCTTACTTGCAAGACCATAGTTTAGTAGAGAGGAATGGCAAAGGCCAACATCTAATGGCCAAAGTTTTCTCTATAACTGGAATCATAATATCTATTGCAGATATTTGTGACCATTGGGGGCACTTTCCTTTTATGATTTAAGAATGAAAAAAAAAATGGGGTGAAAAACACCAGCCAGAACTATGATGAGAACCTGTTTGGTTCCAATTCAAGTGAAAAGATTTTATCCTTTGATTCATTGGTAAAATCGGCTGATACACATTACATGCTTATAGTTTATAAAAGTGTAATATTAACCTGTTTCTGCTATTTGTGTGAACGTATTCCACTATTTTTGAACAGTGTGTAGTTGTCTTCTACTCCCAATTTTATAATCTCAAACCAATGGATATTTGAATATGGGTGCTCTTAATCCAATAATTGGACTTCATTTATTAATCACATTAGGATAAGGAGGTAGGGGATACAGAACCTGTGTTTCTAAATCAGAAGTGGGAACAAATGGCCTCCAGATATACTTCCTCCAGTGGTAGACAGTCATAGGTTTTCCACCGCTGCTATAATAGTGTGGCAGAAACAGCTTATCTGTCTTTTTATCAGATGCTGCAATGATTGATGGCCCTCCAGTCCCAAGAAGACATCCTGAACTATCCGGAAGAATGTCTGCTCCAGGTGAGAGAGAAGCCAAAAGCTATTTTACAACTACTGATCCACTGAGTAAGTGAGCCAGTTTGGTCTTATTTATTTATTTAAAATATATCCCACCCCATATCCCAAGATCTCTGGGTGGCTTACAGTAAAAACCCATATAAAAGCAAAACATTAAATACATACCCCATTAAACCAGTATTAAACAGCATAAATAGTTTTAAAAGTTATAAGTTAAAATAGTGCTAGAGTGAATTAGTGCCCAAAGACATTAATAAAAAGCCAAGTCTTTACTTGGTGCCTAAAGGTTAGAAGAGTCTCCAGTGGAAGGGCATTCAATAGGTGAGGTGCCATGGCTGAGAAGCTCCTCCCCCATGTCTCAACACATCGGATTTCTCTAATTGGTGGGATGCGGAGGAGCCCCCTCTCCAGCAGATCTTCAACCTCGGGCAGGTCTGTATGAGAGAAGGCATTCCCTCAAGCATTGAGGTCCCAGGCCGTTTAGGGCTTTAAACGTCATTACCAGCACCTTGAATTCTGATCAGAAGCATATAGGTAGCCAGTGCAACTCGGTATTATATGCTGCCTGTAAGTTGTACTGGCCAGTAGTTGGGCTGCCGCATTCTGAACTAACTGCAGCTTCCGAGTCTTCTTCAAGGGCAGCCCCACATAGAGGACATTGCAGTAGTCTAACTGGGAGATTACCAGTGCATAGACTACCATGGCTAGGTTATCCCTGTCCTAGAAAGGCTATAGCTGGTGCACCAAGCACTCCATGCTACCGAGTCTACTTGGGCCTATAATGACAGAGATGGATCCAGAAGTACTCCCAAACTATGCAGCTGCGCCTTCAGGGTGAGTGCAACTCCATCCAGAGCAGGTTGTTTACCCAGTTCTCTGACCTGGGAACCACCAGTCCAGAGTCTCCATCTTATCAGAGTTCAATTTGTTTATTGGCCCTCATCCAGCCCATTACAACTCCAGACACAGCTCAAACATCTGCACAGCCTCTGCTGACAAGGAGAAATAGAGCTGAGAGTCATCAGCATACTGGTGACACCCAACACGAAACCTCCTTATGACCTCTCCCAGCGGTTTCATATAGATGTTGAACAACATGGGGGAAATAGAATAGAACCCTGGGGCACCTCGTAGCTTGGTTGCCATGGGGCTGAGCTGGAATCCCCCAATGTCACTCTCCGGAACTGACCTTCCAGGTCGGAGCGGAACCACTGCAACACAGTGCCTCCTATCCCCATTACAGAGAGCCAGTCCAGTAGGGTACCATGATCAATGGTATCAGAAGCTGCTGAGAGGTCCGTGAAGATCAACGGAGTAGCACTCCCTCTATCTTTCTCCCAGAGTAGGTCATCCATCAGGGCAACTAAGGCTATTTCAGTGCCATGCCCTGGCCTGAACCCAGACTGGAATGGATCCAGATAATCCGTCTCCTCCAAGAATGTCTGAAGTTGCCCTGCCACCATGTGCTTGAGCACCTTGCCTAAGAATGGAATCTTTGCAATTGGGCAGCAGTTGTCAAACGTGTCCTTTTCAGGAAAGCGCATACCACTGCCTCCAAGGCAGGAGGTACCTTCCCTTGACATAAGAAAACATTAACCACCCCCTTGACCCATTCAGTCATACCACTCTTCCTGACTTTAATCAACCAAGCAGGGTAAGGATTGAGCTTACATGTAGTAGGCTGAACTGCTTCAAGTATCTTGTCCAGATCATCAGGCGTCAGTAACACCTGATCCCATGAAAACCGACCAACCAGTGTACCGGACACCTCCCTAGACTCTGTTCTAAGCGTAGTGTCAAGTTCTAGGCGAATGTGAACTACTTTCTCCTCAAAGTGCCTAGCAAATTCTCCACAGGAGGCAGCTGTGGGTTGCATGCCTGACATGTCTGTCCCAGTACCTAGAAGACTCCTTACCACTCAGAAGAGTTCTACTGGGCGAGAGGTAGAGGCAGCAATCTTAGTGGTATAATAAGATTCTTTGGCTTGCCTCACTGCTTCATGATAGACATAACAAAGAGCCTTAGTTGCTTCTCGGTCATACTCATTCCGAGACCTGTGTCACCTGCCCTCTAGCTGTCATCCAGCTTGCTTCATTGTCCGCCGATCTTCTGTGAACCAAACTGGGTTATGGGCTCTGTGACACTGGATTTGGCACTTAGGAGCGACTGTGTCAGTAGCTCTTTCTGTCTTCGTGTTACAAGGAAACCAGGACCTTGACAGAATCGCCAGCTGTCAGCAGGAAATTCCCCCAGAGCGTTCAGGAACTCTTCAGATTCCATTAGTCTCTGGAGGTGGGCCATCTTAATGGGTCCTCCTCTCCTGCAGATCAAACTTCACAAGGAAATGATCTGTCCATGACAATGGGGTTGTTGATACCCCTCTAAAAACAGATCATCTTCCGTCCATCTAACCACAAAGACCAGATTTAGGGTATGCCCTGCTTCATGTGTTGAACCAGTGATGTACTATGACAGCCACATGAAGTCTTGGGCTGATCTCATTAGAATTGCCTTGGCGTGAATGTTGAAGTCCCCCAGAACCACAGTCCTAAGACTACTTCGGCCAGCTCAGACAGGGAGACTGCTGGGCAGCAGGGAGGGTGGTGCACAGAAGAATCCCTGTTCTCTGTAGGCCAGCATGAGGTACAAACCCTCAAAGCTGGTACCTAGGCAAATAGATTTCCTTGTGAGAAAGATGGAACTTTTATGGACGATGGCAATTCCTCCCCCCCCCCCAGCCCTCCAGCCTTGGTTGGTGCTGCACCAGATATCCTGGGGGACAAAGCTGGGAGAGGCCAACTCCACCTAGCTCATCTATCCAGGTCTCTGTAATACATACCAGATCGGCCCCTCTATCCGCAAGCAAATCATGGATGACAGCTATGATTTTATTACGAACTGCCTGGCATTCAAAAGCAGCACCAGAAGGTTGAGGGGGCTGACAAGGGAACCTAAATCTTGAGGGGTGGGTGGAGGGTCAAAACATGGGATAGATTTTAAATGTCTCTAACCCATCTTTCCTTTACCTGGCCAGCCCAGCCCCCAGCACCACATCTCCCCCTGCCCGAGATGACTCCACCCCTTCCTGCATATTTACTAAAACAATAAAAACAGCAGAAAAAAGAAAAAGCACACACCTCAGCTATACACAAAGCACCACCTTAGCTTTACCAATGAAATTGAACATAGGTTTCACCCTACTCCCGCTAGGGTGTTGCTTTTTAGTCTACTAGATAACACCAGGTTACACTGCCATTACCTGGTCTTCCATCTGGCCTTCTCACCCCCAGCTGGACTTCAGTCTATATAAGAACTGGCATATATTTTACAAGCCAAGTTAACTTCATTCACTCTCTCAGAGTTGCCAGTCTGGGCAAAAGTTAGAAGTAGCTGCAAGCTGGAAAATACATGTGCACACCCTCCCATTTGAGAGCCCAGATGGGCTTTTAAAGTTGCCAATTTGGGTGTGGTAAAGCTGCAAGCTGGAAAGTACACACGCATGTTCTTGTGGTGGTTTCTCAGTTCAGTTCTGCACTCTCCCATGAAGCCAGCTGGGTGACTTTGGACTAGTCATATCTTTCTGAGCTCTCCCAGCCCCACCTAACTCACAGAGTGTCTGTTGTGGGGAGAAGAACAGAAGGTTTGTCAGTTGCTTTGAGTCTCCTTAAAAGGGTGAGAAAAGCAGGCTATAAAACCCACTTTTCTTCTTCTGCTGCTAGCTCTTCTTGAAGGGGTATAAAGTATGTTTTCCCTCTTTTCTTTATAGATCTTGGTCCTGCTGTAGCAGCCCTAATAAACTCTGGGCCAAGAACATCCTCTCCTTCAACAGTACCAGATGGAATGGTAAGCAAAGGGCAGTGGTCCTTTTACAAGACTAGGTAACATGTCGCTTTATGTGTGTCGCATTGTCTATTATTTACGGATCATGTTCTATTTTTATCCTATTACCTTATTTTCCCACTGTTTGGAAAAAAATAAAGCAAAACCCTCAAACAGAGCATGAAGCCCCCTGTGTTTCTGCTGCCCCACCTTCATCCAATGAAGCAACTGTAGTGAGTACCAAGAGGCTGGGAATGGTGCTTTGGCTTCTTCTTGGTTTTGATGGTGACAATGCATTAGGCACATGATGCTTCCTGTGTTTCAGCTTAACTAAATGAGTACTGCAAAGCTCTCATGTTGTTCTGCTTGTATTCTTGGGGCAGCTAACAAAATACTGCATTTGCCAAATTTATCTTTTAATATCAATAGAATAGCGTAAGTTCTTTTATAAAATACATGGGTTTTTTTAACCTCTTGGGTATTTTCTGGATTGGTGTGTTGAAGTTAATATCTACATGTTTGAATTTGTTGGAGTTTGAAATAAAGATGAATGGGAATGTCATTCTAGGCTCCTGATTGTTGAAATTTCTAACATAGTTAAAAGGCTATGTTTAGATGTGTGTTTTTGAAATTAGACTGACAAAAATGAAAAACTGTAGTTCGTAGTGAAACAAAACTTCAAAAAGCCCAGACCTGTCTGCCCACAAGCATTTCTGAGTTGTTTTATTTTACTGGTTGTGTATAGTAGAAGGTTAAAATTATTGTCTTGTGCAGGCTAACATGGTTCCTAAAGGGCCGCCATCTTTCCTGGGAGCTCCTCTAAAGACCCCTCCGGCAACTGGTCCCTTGCCACCTCCAGTTCGATTTGGCCCCCCTCCTCGGGCACCTTATGGACCTAGGCCTCTTCCTATGTCCCTAGGTATGATTGCTACATTTTTATTCTATTTCATCCCCTGCCTCAAAGCTTAAGTAGTTCAAGAAGTAGTTTTGCAACCTGAATCAGAATAGAATCTTTCTACTTGGCACTGTGTAATATGAGTATTTTGATAAAAAATGATGAATTTTTAGTGAGAACCAAAATGGGTTAGGACAAGAACGTGCAGATGGTTTCCAGGCCCTTGAAATGTTTACTTGCTCCTGTTTTTAAACATTATCTACAGAATAAAGCCAGAAATTTGCTTTTTCCAATTTAAGTGGACTTCCTGGGACAGTCCTGCAAGCAGAGACTGGACAGCCATCTGTCTGAGATGGTTTAGGAGATCCTGCCTTGAGCAGGGGGTTGGACTCGATGACCCAGGAGGTCCCCTCCAACTCTACCATTCTATGATTCTATGATTCTATAAGTACTATTGTCAGATTTCTGAAAGATTCCAAGAGGAGATTGTGTATAGGTGATGGAGAAGGGTGGCTTCCTTTCAAAGTGTATTAGGTTTACATGTTTTAACTCCTTTCCAGTGCGTGGAGCTCCTCCACCACCTGTTCCAAGAGATTATCCACCTGGTCCTCCATATGGAATGAGAGACTTTCCTCCTGGTCCAGTACTGCCTCCTGATCAAAGAAGCTATATGCGTGCACCTCCTCCTTTCCGGCCTCCACACCCCCGAGATTATCCTCCAGGACCTCCCCGGCTTCCTCCGCAAGGATTAAGAGACTGTCCCCCTCCTTCTGTCAGAGACTTGCCTCCTTCAGGACCCAATGACTACCAAGGAGGCCCTTCTTCACCTCCGTCCCCAGCCAGCTCACGGGACTCAGTACATCATCCAGAGCAGAAACCGTGATTGTGGATGTCTGGACTGATCTCTATCACGTTTCATGTGGTGAGGATTTCAGTGGCTTCAACAGAACCAACTCTGTGTTTTTTCTCTTTTAGACCAGGTTTCCACATGGATTTTCCCTGTTTGGCAGAAGCAATTTCTCTAGCAATTGTGCAATTCGATCATCTTTAAATGAGGACTTATTCATCCTCTTAGGATGCAACAAAATTTTTTTCTGTGATGAACCTGAAACCTGCTTTTACAGCTGTGGCCAACCTGCAGCTTTCAACGTGCAATATATGAAAAGTACCTGTGTGGTTAGTTTTTAATTAATGTAGCTTATGTAAAAAGTCAGTGAATGATTTCAAAATGATAATCTGAACATTTCCTGTGGAAATACCTTCAGTAAGACTTGCTACGTGTTCATATATAGCCTACAGTGACTGTAGACAAGTGGTTTACAGAAGGATTCTAATGCAAATATTTTAAAAACATCTGGTGTAGAAGACCAGAGGCAAACTATACTGTATTGGAAGGACAAATCTACTAATAAAGAGAGCAAGATCTTTTTTGCTACATTAGAAGAATGACTTTTGGATAAAAAACTAATTTTCCTTTATCACAGTAAAAAATTGTGAGGTTTAAGATTAAATGGCTTGAAGTTATCTTAGTAAGCTAAGAAGTGCAGAGTAAGAATTTATTTCCATCCACAAAATTTTTACTTTTAAGGCAGATTTAAGTGCAAAACTGAGAAGGAGATTTAATTGCAAAAAACACTACCTCATTCACATTAAGTTGGATGGATCTGAAAGGGAGACGAGTTTTCAACTAAGGGTCTCAAGCTGCATACACATGCTTTTAAAAGGGAGTTCAGAAGTGGCTTAGTTTCTGACAGCTAGTGTTCCAGTTCCACTTTTAATCCACACTTGGCTTAGAAGTGCATTTTTGGGCCATTAATGTCAATTAGAGGTGGGATAAGAACAGTGTGAGGCGCTAAACTACTTTTAGCTCTTTTTTATTTTTAAACTGTCTAGACTAAAAACATACATAGTCCTAACAATCTTTCAAGAAAGCCTTATTGGCTTCTCAGTGGATCCTCTTGAAAAGTCTGGGCTCTAAGATAGTAGGGAATTATTTCTGGCAGTGATCCCTGAAAGACTGAAGTATGGAAAGATAGCAAAGTGACATTCTCCTTTATTTAGTTGCCTACTGTATGCTGCTTTGTGGCAGTTGAGATTTCAAATACATATCAGTAAAGAAGAGATAGGCAATGCCGTAAGGCTGCTCAGAAGTGACCACAGTGAAACATTTTGATCTGCTTGTGTGAACTAGAGGTGTGCACAAATATTCTTTTGCATTTGAATTCTAGTCAAATCTAATGTCAAAACATTCAATTAGAATGTTTAAAATCCGAATGCAACAAAAACCGATTCGAATCTGTTATATTCAAATCTGTTTGTTTGAATGTTGGATTCGTATGTGCTACGCATTTTGTATGCATTCCGTTTTCATTCCATATTATGAGTGCAAATGCGTACAGATTGTCCATATTCAAACAAATTCGATCGGATTTCGAATGTTTAGAATATTCGTGCACATCCTTAGTGTGAACAGAGAACGTTAGTGTTACTGACTCCCTAGAAGCTTAATGGAACAAAATGCTGAGCTGGTGAAAGGACATTTTAAGAAAACAGAGCTACATCTCATGTTAATAGTAGGGTAGGAGACTTATAACTCAATATGGGCTTTTCAACTTGTCACTTTTCTGAAGTACAAAGGATTTGAGGACAGTTCTGTTTAAGAGTGCTTAGTTACATTAATTATATATTAATTAATATATAACTGTTGGAATTTGTAAATGGCATAGTAAGAAATATTTTACAACTTGATTATAAGCTGTGTGAGCTGTATACTTCAGTATTTAAGTTTCTCATGTGGATTAGTACCTAGTTAGTAAACAACAGGTGGATGAGAGAAAAAATTTGTAGCTCAACATGACTAAATGGAAAGGTAAATCCCAAATTTCACTGGTAACTTATTTTGACACCAGTAGAAAAAGTTCTAGTAGGATCTGTAGAAAGCTGATTAAGTACAGCTTAATGTCGAGACATTCACACTGACAAAGCACTAATATCCTAACTTCAGGGACAGGAGTAAAATATTTTGGATTCATGTATAGTTCCGTAAAAATAATCACCTCTAGGTACAACAGAAATGAAGGGCAAATCTAGACTAGAAATTGAAAATAAGATTATCAGCATGTTTTTATTTAAATGGATAACATAGCCACTACATCTCATCACAGACAGATAGTAGGAAGCTTGAGGACCATCGGTTTTCCAGTTATTGGGCTGGTGTTCCTACCAGTGCTAGTCAGCATAACCAAAGATTCTGAGAGTTGAAATGGAACGAGTTTCTCACTATCCATCATGAAATCTTAAGGAAACAGGTCACTAAAGCAAAGTGGTTTTTATTGTTACTTGCCAGTTCTCAGAGGTGCTGGGATTTAATCCAAAACACACAGGGAGGCAACTCTAGCAACTAGTCTTTTGCCAAACCACTGTTGGACGCAATCAAACCGTGGTAAAAAAAAGGTCTGAGGCTGCTAGGTGCAAGGCCATGCTCTCCATGACATCCCATCCACAGATGTCATCTCACTCTACCATTATTTCTACAAGTTCTCCGCACGATTTCTGCACTGCTCAGTGAGTCCCAAATTACTACTAGATGCTTATAGAGAACCTGAGTCAGAAGCACTTAGCAGTCTAGGGCCGCTTCACCATGTTTTAATCTGTCTGAGCTGAGCTCAGCACAAGCCTACTAGAAACAGCAGCTTTTCTTCCCTTTTAAAAGAACTGAATCTATTCTAGATTGTTTTCAGTACCAGCTCATCCAAATGCTAAAATATTGTACAAAACTAGTGTATTTTTTAGAAAGTCTTGGTACTTAGCATTTTTGCTCAGTTATTTCTAATGAAATTCATCTATTTATCTAGAATCAGTATTGTACATTGAAAATAGCTATTATTCACTGGCTGCTGAAACAAAGTGTACTTAACTAAAAACAATAAGATTCCTTTCCAAGTCCTTTAAATACCACAACACTTCATTGGCTGCTGTGGGAATCTGAGAATCCAGAAAGTACAGGACCTAGAAGCACCATTGCTCATATTGGCCCTCTTCTGCACTATGTAAACACAAATGCATCTTTTTCTTTAATGTGTATACTGCATAAAAATCAATCTATTGAAGACAGATGCAAATCAGAAGAGTTTTCAATAACTAACAACACATCTAATTAATACTGGCATGTCTTTATTGCTGTATCAGATTTGATGGATGAGACTTTGCCAACTGCTTTAGGTAAGGGATTCTGAATATGGGCATAAAAACCAAATCACAAAACTGAGCTTAAGACAGCCATTCTGGTAAGAAAACCTCACAACATATAGTGCCATAGAAAGTATTTGTTCCCTTTTTATTCTAGTTTTTCATAGTTGTCACACTTAATTGTTCTAGATTTTCAAACAAAATTCAATATGAGACAAAGAGAAGCTGAGTAACCACAAAATACAGTTTTCAAATGAGTGCTTCATTTATTAAAGAAAAAACATTGTTCAACACCAGTATCACCCATGTGAAAAAGTAACTGGCCCCTTAGTTACTCAGTCAACTAATGAATCAAATTTAATTGATAATTGAGTTCAGTCAGACTAGACGCAGCCAGGCTGATTTGAGTCAGTGCTGTTGAATCCAATCATCACTTAAGGGAAAAACTGTACTTTGCTTTCCCGGGACAGTGGTGAAAATCAGAGAGAAAGCATTCTCAAAGTTCTCCGGGACTTACCTAAAATGTGAATGCTGGCACCCTAGCGCATCCCACCCACTGCTGCAACCAGCAATGCAGTGCACAGCTGCAGCTGCACCACCTCACCCTTATGCACCCTTTGCACAGAAGCAGTGCTCCACAGCTACCTGGGCCAGGAAATGGTCCTGCATGCTTGGAGCCACTCTGGAATGGAAGAATTTCCATGCCGCATGGATGTTCCACGGAGGAGCACACCTGAACTTCCCCTTTCACCTTAGTGCAAAAAGGCCCTTAAACAGAATATGTCCAGTAGTGTTGAGTAGATAAAAAGGTATCAACAAGTAGCACATTATTTTGCAGTCAAAATACATTGCAGAAGAGATGAGAGAATATCATTGAAATATATTAGTCTGGAAAACATCACAAAACCATTTCTAATGTTTTGGGAGAGAACTTGGAACAATGGTTGACTCTTACCAGATATGGCCAGTGTACCAACATTTCTCCAAGAGGATATCAGAATCTCATCCAGGATGTCACAAAACAACCTAGACGTATATCCAAGGAACTGCAGGTCTTGCTTGGCTTGGAAAGATCAGCCTTCACGATTCTACCATTAGAAAGATACTGGACAAAAATGGTATCCATAGGAGAGTTGCAAGGCAAAAAACACTTATAACCAAAAGGAAGATAAATGCTCACCTTGTATTTGTCAAAAACACCTTGATGATTCCCAAGCCTTTACAGATCAAGTTCTGTGAACTGATGAGTTGAAGGCAGAACTTTTTGACAGACATGGTAAGTTAACACAGCATTCTGCAATAAAAACATCATGCCAACAGTCGAACGTGGTAGTGTGATGGCATTTGAGGGTGCTTTGCTGCTTCAGGCCCTGAGGAACTTGCCATAATTGAGAGAACTATAAATTCTGGTCACTACCAGAAAGTCCTGAAGGAGAATGTCCAGTCACAAGTCTGTGACGTGAAGCTCAAGCACAAAGCTAAAGATCCAAAGCACAAGAGCACGTTCACCGCTGAATGGCTTATTCAAGTGGCCTATGCAAGGTCCTAACTTGAATCCCATTGACATCTGTGGCAGGATCTTAAACGGGAAGTTTATGTTCAAAAGCACTCCAGTGGGCTGAATTAAAGCAATTCTGCAAAGAAGGAGGGGACAAAAGTTCCTCTACACCAATATGAAAAGACTAACCCCCAGTTATTGATTGCAGTTGCTTCTGCTAAAGATGGTACAACAGGGTATCAAGTTTAGGTAGGCATGGGTGATATAGATGGTGAATAAATTTTTACTTTCAATAAAGGAAAGAATCATTTGAAAGCTGTATTTTGTGTTTACTCAAGTTGTCTTTCAAATTCTGTTTGAAGATTTGAAACAATTAAGTGGGACAAAATATGCAAAAATTGAAGAAATCAGGAAGGAGGCAAATATTTTTTCACAGCACTGTGATCCAAATATACATTCCAAAGAAAACTGGGCTTATTTACTGATTCACTGCACGTGGTCCTGTTTGACCATCTAGATTAAATGCAGCCATTCTTCCACATGAAGGATGTGTGCTAAATGGGCAGTTTATGCGGTTTGGTGGGGGGCATTTAGTGGTTTGAGTTCATAAAAGTCACTCTTTGTGCAGTGTTTGGTGAAGATGAAGGTAAAGTGGCTTCTTGGTCAACAGCTGCAACTTCTTTCTCTTGAAGTCAGTGGGTTTTTTGTACCTGTGATCCCCAAAAAAGATAGGATTTTGATATCAATGCCATTAACAAACAGAATTACTACAAAGTTACCCAACTGTGGTCCAAAATCTTTTCTATCACTATACCAGTGGGAAATTCTCACTTTCCCATCTGTCTGTGGATGGCCAATGTTGAAGTTCCCCATGCGTGTACTAAGCATTCGCATTGGCAAATGCTCCTACACACCATCTCTTCCCCATGCATCCACAAACTTACCTTAAGTTCAGACACCATTTGGTGTGTCCAGACACTGGTGCCAGTGCCATCAGTGGGACAATGACGACGTGCTGTGCACAGGCACTCACATGTCATGCCACCTAATGTGCCAGAGCACTTGTATGGCACGTCAGGTGACATCCTGGCACCTGCAAGATGTGCAAATCGCCTCGCTGGAGCCAGGACTAGTCAAGGTAAGTACATGTGTGGTACAGTTAAATCACACACAAGTAGCCAGTGTTGGGATAGCAGGAAGCATTTCTAGTGTGGAAACAACTCCTGTAAGTGCAGATGGCCAGAAGTCCCCACTACGTTCATTACTTGGCCAAGTGTGGCAAGGCCCCTGGTTTTGATAATGTACTCTAACTAGCACAACACTCCAGTATTTAACTATTTAGAAATACTGTTACAATGAATATTAACATTTTATACGAAAATCCCTTAGAAGATAGCATACACACAAGATTACTTACAGTTCTATAACCATTGATCCAGGTTTAATTTCATCCATCTCCATGAAGGCAAAGCATTTAGTGCTGGTGAACCTTTTCTTAGGCTTATAGTGTTTAAATTCAAAGAATATAGCTGCACCTGAGAAAGGAAGAACAACATCAATCTAGGCAACATATTGTAATTTGTAAGGTAGAAGCAAAGTATGAACTTTCCCACCTCTGCTATAAAATGAGTAGCTAATCATTTTTCGTTGGCAACTCTCTGGGTGCCCCATCCCATTATGAGGAATAGATTACTGCCCCATGACTCAGGTTATCACTCTGATGCTTGAAGAGAGGGAAGCTTGTGTCCTTGTCTGCCTAAAAACTCTATCCAGCATTTCCTCTTGCTCAACACTGCCAAAATCAGCAAGGTTTTTGTGAGTGAAACACTGCCCCAGTGTCTCAAACCACCACCAAAATCCAAATGTTGTTTATTAACTACTCACTCACACTAGATTCTGAAGCTCTGCCAACAAATAAGAATGAACTTTGACCTGACCATCACATCTCCAATTCACAGACCTTTTGTTAATTTTTCAACATGTTTCTGTATTTCAATGTCCACATTAAAATGAACATGTGTGTCTTCCTTCCGTGAAGCAACTGGGGTATCTTGCACAGGAGTGAGATCTATGCCATTCAGATCTATGGAGAAGAGGGTAAAAGGTAAGAGGGTTTAACTATCAGAAGACATTTTTTTTTAAAGTTCTCAACACTATTTTGCATCTCTATGGAGTTTTGACACTCAAATTTACTATCACCATTATCCACTAATACAGAAGACACCTGTTCAGTCGTTAAATTGTGTGACACCACAAATCACAGCACCAGGACCTTTTGTCTTCCACTGTTTCCCAAAGTTCATGGTTGTTATTCTCATGATGCTATGTAGCCATCAGAGTCTTTTCCAATGAGTCCTGTCTTCTCATTATGTGGCCAAAGTATATGAAGTTCAGCCTCAGTAATGGTCCAAGAATTGCTTTAAGCAATAAATATAATCTCTTAGTAGAAAACAGAAAGCATGGCTTAATGTTTTAAGCATCACACAATATATATTCCAAAATTAATAGACTATTAAGACTTCAAACTATATGTTAAAACAATCAAATGTACATATGACAGAATGTTTGCAGAACAGCTTTTGATCTAGTGCAGATGCATATTAGCTTAAAAGGACAACCAGCTTCTCTCATTCTCACTTCAGCTAATTAAAGCGGCTCAATATGCCATCCCTTTCTTTCGAGAAAGTGATAATGCTGTTGAAAATTTGTCACATTAGCCTATAAAATACATTAAGACTAATCCAGTGAACTTTCTGCCACCTTAATCCATCCTAATAAGCATATCATTGTACCTTCACTCACCAAAGACTAACTCACATTTCTATGAAATATACACATTTAAAAGAAAGCAGATCCCCACTTATTGCTAAGGTACGAAGAAGACTCCATTTCACAGAAACTCCATAGAAAAATGTGGAAATACAATAAAACTTGCGCCAGATGCTTTACTCTCAGCTAACTAAAGCCAGCAATGCCACAATTTAGAAATGACTAATTCAGAATTGTAGAAAGTGCCAGAAATCTGAACTGTCTGAAATTAGCAGTTTTAAAGCACCTCCACCTGAAAAAAAAACTGTGGAAAAGCAGCAGTATCTGGCATTCACCTATGAATATACAAATGGCAGATGTCAAAGCCCTATTTAAGTTGCAGATACTCAAAACCCATGGATATTAAAACTTTGAATAATGAGGGATGACTCTATAGCACCGCTACAATATCTATTTGGGAATTCTCTGAAATGAACTTTTTAGTCAAGCAAACAGACACATAAGCAGATAAGTTCCATACATTCTGAACAAGAGGTTTATCCTTAAGTCTCGGATGCTGGTCAAAAGCATTGTGTCAAAAGGCAGGGAAAATTCGACAGCTTAGTATAAAATGAAAGCAAACCTTTATTTAGAGGTGAAAATAGCTTGATTGTTTAAGACTTGCAGAAACTCTGGATTTAAAATCACAGAATTAAAATAATCTCAAAAGTACAGTTCTGGGGTAATCTGAGGAATAACCATCTTCTTTCATAGAGAGGTTGACGACTGAATGTGGATCTTCTCATGCAAAGCTGATGCTCTACCACCAAGCTCTGGCTCTTCCCTTAGAATAAGGGAAGAATAAAAAAAGAAAATCTTACAGCAGAGGCTTCCAGGCTTGCTGTAGGACCATAAAACAGCTACTAAATATCTGTGCTAACAGCTAGCAGAAGATCAAAAAGGCCAAACAAAGCACAGGTCTGTTCATGGCCACCCATCATGATGGCTAGCTACTTATCTTTTCATGGGGTGTTTTTCCACTGTCACTAGAAGTACCCATTAAGTACCTATTAATGGATACAAAAATGCCATTACGTACCCATTAATGGGTACTTAATGGGTACTGTTAGTGACAGTGGAAAAACACCCATGGTGCTTATACCCTATGCTCAAAAAGCCAGCTATGTTGCCAGCAACACCTCTTTAAAGCACAGCTGCTAGTGTATTGTAAATGCCACTGTGGTCATGCATGCTTGCAGGTGCCCTGTATGTGTGAGAATGAGCTGCTCAACAATGATTTTAATGCTCAGTCAACCCAACCAAAGGAACAACTACCTTTCACGCTAACTGTAATATAAGGATCAATGCACTGTCCAGCATCTTTCAGACCGATTTTCTCTATTTTGATAGTAAGCAATGTCATCCCGGGTTCAGATGGCAATCTGGGTAATAAAGTACCTGGCAAGAAAACAAACCAGAACACATTAACAGAAAAGAATCATGGTGCTTCAGTTGACTACATGTGCTTTCTGTTTATATTTTTGAACTTAAACTTCAGTCCACTGACTGCATACAAAGAGAAACTGGTCTAGCTGCCATTAGAAGATCGTTTTAAATCACAAGTAATCCTAAGAACCACAAATTGTGTGGAAAAGGGAAATTTACTTTTAAACTTTGTGTGGGAAGGTGAAGAAATATCATTGGTTAAAAGTCCTTGGTTAAATTTCCCAGATTTCAACGAATGCTGTCATTAGAACAGAGGTTGATACACCTGGTTGTAGAAGGTTTTAATCCACATTTCTGTAATTAAAGCCCTCATTAGAGGCAGGCCCAACACACTAACAGAGCTAAATGGTAAATGCTGAATCAGAGCCAACTGCCTACTACACTCTATTACCAGTGCATATTTAAGTACAAATTTGCATTCAAGTTATTACAATTATTACAGTAAATACAGGATTCTAACGAAACTCATGTTGCCTATTACAGTTTCAAGAAGGCTTAGGCTATATTTCTATCTTTTAACAGCCTCTGGGGCTCTGGATGGACAAACACTTCCACCTCCATTTGGTATTGCAGGTGCTCCAACCTTTTCTCAGTCCTGACTGAAGTAGTCTAAGGTTTCCTTGTTGGGGAAAGCGGGGAATCAATTTATGGATGCTATCTGGAAGCATACAAGCCCCAGGAGTCCACTCATCAGCAAAAAATACATCCTAATCACAGCCGGGATCAAAATTATGAAGAACTTTCTCCCCACACTTCTAGACTGTAGCAACAGTTCTGGAAACTTTGGACTGCTTTGGGCAGCATTCCACTACAGCTGTGTTCCCTTGGGGCTCTGGGGCAACACACCATGTAGACTGTGAGTCTACATTCCTGTGGCTTCAGCTCTGTACTGGGCCCTTGATTCCAGTCCCATCTGGATGGTGCCTCAAACAAAAGAAGTATTTCCATAGAGTAGAACAGAAAATTAAATCCAGCCATAGTATACCTTTTTCCTTATTCAACTCTGTTAGGCTACCTTAGTTCTTTTTTAAACAGCAGTCTTTTGGAAGCTAGTACAGATTGGTCAGTGGTTCTCAATGGGGACCATGACTTAGTTTTAAGGAGTTAGATGTGAAAAATTAGGGGGTCACTGTAAGTGACAGTGTTTATGAAGGGTGGGGAGGCACAGAGATCAATCAAGCTCAAAGGGAGGCCACAAGCAAAAGGGTACGCTGATCTGAGCATTGCTGAAAATATTATTTCTACTTCCTACTACTTACTTCAAAGGCAGAATTGTTGCATGTGATTTTATGCCAGTCACGCAATGCTGGTATTTACTATGGTTTTATTATGTGTTGACAGGAAGATGAGCTCTATGCTTTCTGGCTGTGTTTAGCACAGAATACATTTATCATCCAAGAACATCACCATAACATATTCATAATTAACAGCTGT
This sequence comes from Aspidoscelis tigris stejnegeri, assembly GCA_023333525.1. NCBI lineage: Eukaryota > Metazoa > Chordata > Lepidosauria > Squamata > Teiidae > Aspidoscelis > Aspidoscelis tigris. The sequence goes on from JALMGA010000001.1 coordinate 35,975,864, forward strand.
TCATGACACAGTGTTACTATACCTTCATTGGTTCCTGAGTTAGATGAATGATGTAGCACATTGTTACACGATGGAGCCATGCATGTAGAAGACAAGACCATGGACAGTTAGGAAGCATAAAAAAGCAATGTGGAATCCATGGAAACAAAGCAGATTGTACAGGTGAAGCAAATACAATAAAATTATACATTCCGCAAAAGCATATAACTTGAGAATAGTGGTATCTGATATTCCCAAAACTGAGCAGGCACAAGTCACTGCAACCCGTCATTCATAAGATTTCTAAAAATAGCAGTTGAACATTATCTGCTCACAGAAGACAATCAGAAACTAGTGTTGGTGATTTAAGATCCACTTCAAACATGGCAACAGGCAAGAGCGCAGGAAGCGCAACTATTATATACCCTCTTTTCTTGGTAAGAAGTTACCATTAATCATAACAGTCAAGTGGGGTTTATAACATATGCGAAATCCTGATCCAATAATTTCAAAATAGTGTAAGGCAAAGATTTTTCTTTTAAATTCCCCCTAAACAACATAATGTGTAAAGTGTTATTTGTGACATCCTTTCATTTTTTAAAAACCTGAAATGCTCCTATTTTTTGGTCCTTTCTGCACTGGGTGGGACCTACTGTACCATATGGACAGCAGGCCCCTATTCTGGGATACAATCTGGAATAAAGGTCAGTGCAGAAAGGGCCTCTGGCTACTATTTCTTAAAGGTTTTATAATGTAATAATTTTTTTTCCTACTGTAAACTGTCCTGAGAATTTATCTGAAAGTTAAGAACATAAGAACATAAGAGAAGCCTTGCTGGATCAGGCCACAACCCATCTAGTCCAGCATCCTGTCGCACACAGTGGCCCACCAAATGCTCACGGGCATCTCAAGCAGAGACAAGGACAAACCTTCTCCTGCTCTCGAGTCCCAGCAGATGGCCTTAGAAGCGCCCCAGTTCCTCCCCCCCCCCCAGCCTGAAGGATGCACCTAGGCATTAGTAGCCATTGATACATCTGTCATTCATAAATTTGTCTAACCCTACCTTAAAGCCATCCAGGCTGGTAGATGTCACCACCTCTTCCGGCAGCACATTCCATAAGCCGATGACCCTCTGGGTGAAGAAATACTTCCCCCTGTCAGACCTTATTCTCCTACCCATCAGCTTCATAGAGTGCCCCCTGGTTCTAGTGTTGTGCGATAGAGAAAAGAAAATTTCTCTATCCACCCTTTCTATACCGTGCATAATTTTATATACTTCAATCAGGTCCCCTCTCAAACGCCGTCTCTCCAGACTGAAGAGGCCTAGACGTTGCAGCCTGGTTTCGTAAGGGAGGTGTTCCAGACCCTTAATCATTCTGGTTGCCCTTCTCTGCAGCTTCTCTAGTACCACAATATCCTTTTTGAGGTGTGGTGACCAGAATTGTACACAATACTCCAAATGTGGCCTCACCATAGATTTATAAAGGGGCAAAATGACACTTGCTGTCTTATTTTCTATTCCCTTCCTAATTATTCCCAGCATTGAATTTGCTTTTTTCGCTGCTGCCGCGCACTGGGTTGACACCTTCATGGAACTGTCTACCAGAACTCCGAGATCCCTTTCCTGGTGTGTTGCAGAAAGCTCAGACCCCATCAGTTTATAGACGTAATTTGGATTCTTGGCCCCAATGTGCATTACTTTGCACTTGTTAAGATTAAAGCACATTTGCCACTTGGTTGCCCACTCACCCAATGCTAAGAGATTCCTCTGGAGCTCTTGGCAATCTCTTTCAGATTTTACTACCCTAAATAATTTAGTATCATCAGCAAACTTTGCTATTTTACTATGTACCCCTTCTTCTAGTTGGAATACATAAATTTATATAAAAAAACAGGCACTGGCCTTCTTGAAACGGTTCTTAGTCCTTTCTTTTTAAGTCCATACTATAACAATCTTATTCTTAACTGACCTCCCGTAATCCAAATCTAAGATGATCAGGATCTAAGGAATGGGTTCTTCAACTAATCTGGATCTAGTACATCCGGTTTAAGGGAGGTACCCGATGCGTCCCCATGGGCGGTGCAGCACCCAATAGCAATGGGTGCTAGCCTTCCCGCAATGGAAACGCCGGAGCACCCATGTGGCAAATCCGGATCGACCCACGTGGGGCCCACCCGTCACCCCAGGTGTTTGGGGGGATAGGGGGTGCAATCTCTGTAGACACTCCGGAGATTCTTTGTCATAAGCTCCAGAGATTCTCTGGAGCAATCTGTCACAAACTTCAAAGATTCTCTGGAGTCTTTGACAAAGGTTCATAGGATTGGCATTGCTTTTGCGTGGAGTCCTCTTTGGAGCCTGTGGTATTCTTTGGAGCCGGTTTTGGAGCTTTGGGTTTTGGGACTGCAGTGGAAATTGGGTCTTCCTGCTCTGAGCCTAATGGGTCCTTAATGGGTCCCTAATGGGTCCTTAGTGCTAGTGGAAACGCCCCCTAAAAATAAATAAATGAACTGCTACCATATGAACAAACCACCTGAAAGTTACATATACTTTCAAGTCAAACAAAACACTAGAACTGACATAATAGAATGTCACTGAATGTCACAAACAGCCCTTGATATCAGACTCGTTATTTTGAAAATAATGGCCCAGAGTTCTCTCTGCTATCTAGAAAACTGTTATAGAAGCTGTGCTGTTGTTTCCAAGCATAGACAAGGGAGAGTTCTATTAACTTAAGAGGCACAGTTTCATTACTGTTTCTAAGCAGACAGACTGATATCCTGCAGGCACTACTAGTATCCAGTTGATAGCAGGCTTTTCAAACTGTGGTGTTTAGGGGTTTCTGAGATACATCTTTTATCAATCCCAGCCAGTTTGGCCAATGACAAGAAATGAAGGGAACTATAATTCAGCAACATCTGGAGAGCCAAAGTTTGATGGACAATCTTCAGTTAATCTTTGTCCAAGTCTAACTTTTGCAACCAGCCCTCACCATTATATAACCATATTCCTTCCTGTAAATGATGAAACTAGTCCTTCTACCTGGAACTCTGGCAGGAAACGTGTCTGGAGATCCTGCTCCAGCTCCACTCTCCTCTTCATCTTCCTCAAATTCCAAGTCTTCCTCTTCACCAGGTGCTAAGATCTTCCTTTAAAATATACAACCACATACCATAACAGAAGAAGGTATTCATTTTCATTAACAGATAATTTTCAGTCCTAATTAACAAAATGCCAGGGCCATACTAAAGAGCATCTTTCGACAGAATACCTGGCAGTATATGTAAACCCCTACTCACAGATTGGAAAGTTGCTATTAGCCCTTATTAATCAGGTATTAAAGATTTCTCACAAAGAAAACATGTCTTGTATACATTTCCATGTTTCTTTTCTCCTACCTTGGTGGAACAGGCTGAACATCAAAAGGGAATTCTTTATTGTAAGTAAGAATATTCTTCAAAACTGTAAGGCAAGACAAAACTATTAACATAATAAAAAAAACGAATCAATATCTGAATGAAAGAAAAAGAGCAGAGGATTTCACTCTGGTTCTGTCTGAAGGTATACTTAAGAGGGTCAGTAACCCCTTCATGATTCACTTACACAGAGATACAAAACAAAGGATTCACACCAATTATATCTGTGTAAAATCTGCAACAGAATTACATTTTTAAATTTTTGTAGACTAAACTTTGTCAAGTCTATAAGCAACGTCAATTTGTTTCTGGATTACAGAGAGAATATAACAAAACTAAGTTAGAATTATATACTGTATTTGCATTTTATTTGCATATAGGCTAGCATCTACAATTCCACTTTAAACCTTTTGCTACTTTTACAGCAGCCAAAAGTAATACCTGAAATGGAATCATCAGTTACTTACAGTGAAGACACTACATTCTGTAACCACAAAGAGGAAGATAAGATCCTAGTTTGGTCACCACTGACTCCCTCGGGCCTCTTTTTGGCTTTGACTTTCCTCCTTAGTATCTTCTGAGCAGAAAACGGTGGAATCCTTTCTCCCTCTACTCAGGATCTGCAAACCAGTGAAGCTGGGAAGAGTGCCGAACCCAGTGATGACAGAAAAGGAACTGCACTAGAGGGCCCACAGTTATTCTTTTATGCTAACCTAGAACCCCTTCTGTTGCTATTCCTAGCACTGACTGTGGGTCTCCAGTCCTGAGAACTGACAGATCCTGTTCCATTGAATCATACAAAATTTTCACTAAACAAAAGTGACAAGATTCTTCATTGCCTGAAGGCAGTGCTTCACCAAGCTGTGAGATCTTTTTTCTTTATTAAAGCTAACATAAGCACATTGTGTCCTTCCACACTTCATTATCAGAGCACAGACCTCAACCACAACAATACATTTAAGGAACAGCAAGAGCCTCTCCACAACCTTCACACTGCACTGTGGGAGTGGGTTGAAACAATTATATTTAGCACCATGTTATCTCACCTACAAAATTTAAAAAAAAAACTATTTGGGCAGCTTTCCGGACACCACAATGATTTATGTAAGTAATGGACAAAATGCAGAGTGGGTGGGATGCATGCTTGAAAAACAAAAAAGGATGAATCTCATCACAGATTAATAACAGTAGCCAGGTTTTTCAAGCTGGAACAGCAGTTTACTGTATTGACAGAGTTATTGCTATTCCCAGAAAAAAAACCCAAGCACTGATAGTGTTTCTGCCACTGGTCTCAAAGCTCCAAAAATAATTTCTTAGGGAGCTATTAATGGTAATTTCCCTATTTGGTTCCCAACAATGACAAACACTATGCTTACATCTTTTATTTAACAGTATGGTTTATCACAAAGATATTAAAAGAGAAATCTAAGGTATTGTATACATAGGTTTCTTCTTTAGAATGGCCAAATAAAATTCTTAGGGCTTATTTTGTATGCAGGATGTCATGAAGTTCAATTTACTGCAACTCCATTAACAGAAAGGCATGATTTTTCATTTAGAAATTCCATTTTGTGCTGTGATTTTAGATTTGCTGCTGAACTAAGTACAAATCCATGTTGTCCCCTTTTAAATTACTCAAGATCAGACTATTACCTGGGTTTAGGGTAAAATGATAAAAGCTGAGAAGTTACATAAATCTCTCCACAATGTATAGTATACATTGACTATACAACTTTTTTGTGAAAGCAAGTGCTAATGTTTTTTAAATGATTTTTTTTAAATTATAAAGTAAAGGAGAGAATAAGGGGTTTATTGATTCCGAATATATACCTCAAATAATTAGTGAATATATAAAATAAAATAGGGAATGAAGAATTAGTAACACAAATAAGTGATACAGAATGGGGAAAACTGGTAAAAAAAAGGAAGATATCAAACACAGGGAAATGATGTTGAAATTAATTTCTGCATATTTGACCCCAATTAAATTGTCTTATATTAAAAAAACTTCAATGTATTTGCATGGTGTGGAACCCTGTGGCCACTAAAGGAAGGAGAAAATGGAATGGCTATTAAGAGAACCACTAGAGCTAACAAATGAGAATTTAAAAAAGTTACTGATGGCAATACAAACTATAGTTTATGGATGGAAAGATAAAAATAAATGAACAACAGAGAGATGGAAAGACTATATTTGGGAAATATTTATATTTGATATGATTAGAGATAAATGGTTAAGAAAGGAAGGGAATAGAGTGAAATGGCAACTATGACAAAGAGATTCAGAAGTGTGCAGGTATTAGACACTTCCCAATAGAAATAGAAAAAATAACAGAAAATGTGTACCTATAAGGATGGGAGGTGCAGCAACATTCTGAACATAACTAAAGCAACTGAGGGTGCCTCCAGACACAAGGAAAGCTTCGTAATCACTGCTCATGTGATTGTACTTACCTTCTCATGCTGCTAGGATTATGCAGATGATCGATCATCCCATCTGGATGACAGGATGTGACTCCGCAGGGGCTCCACCTTCCCTGCACAACTTTCCCTCATCCCATCAGGACAATGGGAAGTGGCTGCGCAGAAGCTTTGGAGCTTTAATTATGTCTGGAGGCACGCTGAGAGTTAAATAAAAGCAGCTAATAGTCCAATCTGCTACATATTAATACGAACCTTTGCAGAATACATCTTTAGTGAACAAGTGTTTGGGTTTTTTTGCTTTAAATGGCTCTGCACAATATTACAGCATACACAATAACAGACAAAGGAAAACAGTACCATATGGTCAACAGCATTTCTTAATCCAAATATTAAACTTTCTTTTAAATCAAAAGAAGTTTACTTACTTGGTTCTAGTTTCTTCAAATCCTCCAACTTAAATTCCTCTTGGGACTGTGTAGACTACAATAAAGATAATATCATGCTTCCATATCTACTAGTAATTACTAAGGTATAGGCATTTTCTGAAAGGGAAACTGTTACATCTTTTAAAACATTTTAATTACACTGTATTCCTAAACATGCAAGGATACTAAAACTTAAAATTGTAGTTTCTTATATAGTTGACCCCAAAGCATGGAGAAGCTAGCATTGTCCTCCTGCTGAAGTTTAAATATGAGATAAAATTTGGAAATCTTTTAGAATTATCAAAAAATATTTAGATTAAGTATCTAAATGTATTTCTGCATTAATGTAACCTAAAATGCAATCTGATCTTCATCACCATTGTAATAATAAGACACCATAAGATATTGGTTAAACTAAAACAATAAACTAAACATGATACTACTGCAAGTCTTTAATGAATACATTAATCTAACAGATACTTCCTGTGTTAGTTATTCTAAAGGGTCATATTTTTTCCTATGTTCCAACCAATGAGAGGACAATTTTCTGGGTCTAAGGGCTTCTCCTCTATAAAATAAGAAACCCTACACTGTAATAATCAGATTTTGCTCTTCAATGGCTTCTAGAAGTGAAACATATTCCTCAATCAGAAGAGACTGAAACTCTCAGAACAAGAGTTATCAATGAGACTGAAAGGAGTTACAAATCTAAGAGTATGCCACTAGAATATAATCAAGAAAATGCCACTATCCCTGTTATACCTCCCGTGAATAGCTGTCAAACAAAACAAATCATTCAAAGACGAAGGTATACAATACTATAGAAGTAACAGACAACAAACAAGCTTCTCCTGTATTGTTCAATTGTTCAAGATTTCACCATATGGAATATAATGGAGCAGTATGAATGGACAGATAATCAAAAGAAGCACTGCTCTCCAAAAATAATATTGCCACCTATCTCAAGTTTGTCAAAGACCAGAAGCTACTTGAACAATGTTATGTGAACAAAAAAGACAGCTGGAACCATTTGGCATAAATGAGAAATGGTAATTGTGGAGAACATAAGAACGCAAGAGAAACCCTGCTGGATGAGGTCACAGCCCCTCTAGTCCACCATCCTGTCTTACACACTGGTCCACCAATAGCTTCTGGGCATTCTCAAGCATCAGACAAAGGTAAAATCTTCATCTGCTCTCAAATCCCTGCAAATGGACTTTAGAGGCATCTTGCCTAACACTCCAACCTGGAAGCAATATCTAGACATCCATTCTAACAGCCACTGATACACCTGTCCTCCTCTATCCATGAGGGGACAGAAAACGTCCAGGTGTTCATTTGTGAACAGAAAGGGCATCAAGCAGCACAGCAACAATCCTAGACACCTACGTAAAATCCACAACTGAGTAAAACAGAAGAAATTTCACATTTTGGGATAGCTGATACTAACCTCAGTACAACAGAAAGGTTGTGCCACTGACATAAGCAAGCAGTTTATATAAAACTATTTTTAAAAATCAGTGAATTGAAGCAATTATGTATGGCAGGATGGGCCCAAATACCTCCAAGACAATGTGCTGGATTGATCAGCAAGTACCGGAAATGTTTGCTTGACATCACTGTTGCTAAAGGAGGTGCCCTCAGGTACTAAATATAGAGGTTTTACATATTTTTCACAATGGAAGCAGCGCATTTTGGATTGCTATGGTTATGTTTAAGCATGTAAATGTACTGAATGTTGTATCTTACTTGTTGAGTTGGGTTTAAATTGCCGTTATTAAGACTTAAATAAAGATCAGATCAGAGTTTAGGTTACACAAATGCAGGAAACTTTCTCTCACAACTGTATGACTCCTATATTGACAGTTGTGCCAATTAGCTGAAACAGCATGCAATTTAAAATATGTGTATGGAGAAAAAAAAATCATTTTAGTTTTTTTTCTGTAAATTGTCTAAACGATATTTTAATTGGGAGAGGAAACACAGTCAGGTTCTGAAGGAAAGAGAAATTGAGACACTGCTGACCAAGAAGTAGAGATATGCCTCTACCATGCAGTGATGGAGCTAGATGTACCTCAGAGAGGAGATCGGAGGAGCTGCCATAGAGAAGGCCCTCTCCCCATCCCCCTTTATCATTAGAGAAGTGCAGCTTGTGCTGCTTCCTAATATAATCTGATAGACCAGTAGGAACTTAAGGTCCTTATGTAACCAATGCTTTTACTTGTACAGTGGATCAAAACTGAAATAAAGAAAGGAAGAACTATAGTCAGATTTTACACTAACTGTTCAAGAACCCATTTTGTTTTACCTTGTTGGATAAAAATGACAACATCTATGCAAGCATCAATTAAAATACACAGGAAATATCTAGTAAAGCCTGGGTGGTGTTATATGAATGGAAAGCCCGAGAATACTGGCATAATACATTTAGCAACTAGAGTGCATCCAAAGTTGATCAAACAGGGTAGGGAGAGATCTGGTAACCATGAGTTGGGGGCATTAAATTTAAAGAAAACATCAAGGGGTGACATGATAGCGATCTTCAAAAAACCAAAAGGGATGGTGTAGAATGGGCAGGTCTTCTGTCAAGGGTATTACAGTTACAATCTGCAATGAGTAGAAGGCTGGACTACATGACCTACAAGACCACTTCCAACCCAGAATTCCATGCTACTTTGGAGGCTCAAGATTAACCCATGTTGCATTTTTTCCTTTCTCTTTTTTCTTAAATACTGCAATAAGCAAATCTGGATCCAAACTAGAATATATAAGCCAGCTTTTCATAAACAGTGTTCTTCGTAGGCTTGATTAGTTAACGGACAAAGAATGCACAAACCATGTTATGACTATACCTGCAAAGCTGCACTCCTGAGTTCCAAACATGTTGCAATCTTAGCTAATGTTTTCTGCAAGAGAGGTAGAAAATTGACTAGTTTGATATTGTGCCAAAAAAATGGCTGTTTTACACTTGAACAAAAATATACTTTACTAGATAGACACTAAGAAGGGCGCAATGAGATTGTTTTAACCAATGAGGTGACAGTAACAAGGAAGAACACTGCTCTGCTTCCACATTAGTTTCTTATATTCAGCCACATTTATATAGAAAACATGTTCATGTTCTCATTCAAGTTCAGCTGAGTGGCAAAAGGAGCATGACAGTCAACATCCAGATTCAGGTAATACATATTTTCCAAACCCAGTGAATGTAACATAAGGCACACATAATTGCACACAGAAACCTATGAGCAGAATAGTTATGCACATCACCATCTCTCAATACACTAGTCTTTAACAGCCATAAGATATAACTATGTCAGAGCTGGAAACCAGATAGCCTTCACCAACAGCTTTTTAATACTTTTTAGAATTTTTTAAAACAACTTTAAAACTTCATATTTTTATACAATGACATCATAGATTATTTTTACATCTTTCAGTTGTTCTTATCAATGACTTCCTCCATTTTTTCGGATCTCATTTTGGTATCTCATCTTCTTTTGCTCCCATCAATGTTTCCTTTTTCTTGTCTGCCAACCTTTTGATTAACAGTCAAATCCATCTGTGGTTACAACAATTTGTTGTAGATAGTCAATAAAGGGGTTCCAATAATTTACAAACTTATCTATTGTTCTTTCTTTTATAAAATTTGTTAATTTGTCCATCTCTGCCAGTTCAATCAATTTAATTAACGATTCCTCCACCGTAAGGATTTCAATGTCTTTCAATTTTTGTGCATATAACAATCTTGCTGCAGTTGCCATATATAAGACCAAAGAATTCATTTTATCTAAACTTTCATCTAATATTCCTAACAAAAACATTTCTGGTCTAAAAGGAATACTTATCTTTAAGAACTGTCTCATCATGCTATGTATTTGACACCCACAGAGGAGTGCAACCCTGTTAACTCTCCTGGATCTCTCAGCGGCTTTTGATACCATTGACCATGGTAGTGGGAGATTCTGACTCAACATCCTGGGAACTCACTTGTGGGTTCAACCTTATCTCCTATGCTTTTTAATATCTATCAAGGGGTTGTAATGTCCTGGAAGGGACAGATGAGAAATTTGGATGTGTTCTTAGACACTGCTGAAGCTTGAAGCTCAGGTGGAGGCCATGGCCAAGAGTGCCTATTCCCAACTATGGCTGGTGCATCAGTTGAAGCCCTTTGTGGACAGAGATGATTTGGCCACAGTTAACCGTGCTCTGGTAATCTCAAGATTGAATTACTGTAATGCGCTCTACATGGGGCTGCCCTCGAAGACAGTTCAGAAGCTGCAGCTGGTGCAGAATGCAATTGTTAGGCTGCCGACCGAGACAGCTGGCTGGATGCACATCACGCCAGTCTTAAAAGAATTGCATTGGCTGCCAATTCACTACCAAGCCCAATTCAAGGCATTAACTTGATGTATAAGGCCCTAAATGACATGGACCCCAAATATCTAAAGGAACGCCTTTTTCCATATCGACCTGCCCGTGCCTTAAGGAGGGGAGGCCTTCCTGGTTGTCCTGTCATCCTCAGTAGCAAAAGAAGTGGGCACCCAGGAGAGGGCCTTCTCAGTGATGGCTCCTAGGCTACAGAATAGTCTCCCCCTTGAGGTGTGTCAGGCTCCTTTACTGTATATGTTTAAGAAGGCAGTGAAGACACACCTCTTTGCCCTGTCCTTTGGGTAAATGGAAATATACTGTTCCCACTTTACAGACACTATTACTGTTTTAATATTTACTGCTGTTTTAATATATGTCCAATTTTAAATGTTATCTGCTCTGAAACCTTCAGGTATAGAGTAGGATAGAAATATAAATAAATAAATAAATAAATAAATAAATAAATAAATAAATAAATAAATAAATAAATAAATAAATAAATCTAGAATCCACCACAGAACTGATCCGCTACTCAATTATTTAATGGAACCATTTAACTGAACTACTGGGGGTTCAATTCTAAATTGAATATATAAAACTAAGAAAATACGAATAAAAACAGCTTCATTTTTTCTTTTCATCCTATGTCCAACCCACTGACTCTTTGCACTGGCCAGAGGCAAGAGAGTTATCATCTAGATTTTTTTTCCAGTTCAATGCATAGAAATTTAAACATTACAGCTAATCCAACTTGCCAGCTGCCCTTTGTTTAGAGAAAACCTTTGAGGTTTGTTGGAAGGCACTTAAGAGCTGAAGAACAATAATGCATTTAGAACAAATTTGCTTGGGAGAGATTTAGAGGCACAAGGAATTTTCTTAAAAAAATAAGAAAACCAGGATCTACTGAATTGTGGCAAGATACCAGCAAGCATTATTCATAACTATTGCTCAGGAACCACACCCAAGGATATGCTGAAAAAAAACAAAACACTACATTACATTGCAGCTAGACACTAGTGTTTTTCCAAGTCTTTCTCTGCTAGTAAAAATCTCTGCTCTAATTCTGATTAAAGTTGGATCTTTCGAGAGCACACAACCAGATAACTGGCCATCTACAAGCAGAAACTGCCCTGATTTTTAAATGCTTTTTAGAAAGTTATTTGTTAGTTGACTTGCTGCTAATCAGCTAGCATAGATTTCGGTATTGCATAAGCCTGAAACAAAACAGGATTCTCATGCCTTCATACGTTCATAATTAAAATCCCTTTCACAGGAGCCAAGAGGTCACAACCCCAGTTTGGCAAAGGACTAGGTGGGGTGACCGGAGAGAAGGAATCACCCAACAGAAAACAGTCAGCTACACCTTTCAGCCTGCTATTCTGAAGACTTGAACCATCTTTGTCCAAATTCAAATCCCTTTCTTGTTCCTGAATTTTCCTGAACACCAGACACATATGCACCAAAGAAGCAGAAATCTGCCACAATAGGATGGGAGAAGCAAGCATTATTAGGGCTTGCAATGCCTGATGGCTGTGTGATTTACCTTCAGTGAAGAAGGCAGCGATGGTGGCCTTTAGAAACATCCTACCATCCAGCAGTAGCCAGTGGGTGAGGGAAGTGTGAACAGAAGCTCCCTTGCAACAGGTTTGTTGGTGAGGCTTTAAAAAAAATACCTGAACTGCTGTGAATCATTTTCTTGTGAAGTGGGTGATACAACTGCTAAGAGATTCATGGTGACCTGTGTATTTTTTTCCTTAAAAACTCACTAACTAATCCAAAGCTGAGGGACATACGTATCCCTTTCCCACCTTCCACTGCAAAGCAGCAAGTCCCAAAAGGCTAATACTGAAAAAGTGCATGAAAAATAAGTTATTCTGCTCACATTCTTCTCATGGGTTTCCATATGTAACTTTTTCAACAAAGAGAGAAAGGATGCTGGACCAGATGGTCCACTGGTCTTATGAAGCAGAAAACTTCTTGTGTTGCCCATTTGTCATCAGAACTGTAAAGGCTCTTTTCAGAGATTATATTTTGACTTATCTGGAAACAACCATTACATTCCAGCATTTCCAAAACACAGAAACAATACAGGAAAAAGAATTACAATAATGTAAGCATAATACGTATAATAAGCATAATACAGTGCAGACTGCTCCAGTCATTGGCCAATGCTCCTAATGCTATTATCTATCCCCTGCCCCATGGATAAAAGAATTTTCCCTATAGCAGTATGAAGATTTTTGTTCCACTTTGAAAGTCAGGGAGTTCCTCATTCCTTGTCATCTGTTCTTCCTACAATCTGCAAGTTACATAATGCCAGAGATCCAAAAGAATCTCCATTCGCTTTCATGAAACCCCTGACCTACTGATTCTACATCTGTTGGTATCAGTGGGAAGCAGGAGAAGGGTTGCAGTTACAGAAAAAAGTTTCAGTCAGGATCCAAGCAAACCAAAGCCAACTTGAGCCAACTGGTTTTATATACACTTTCGCCCTAGATCTAAAAACACCTTGCCTGTCTTCTTACCTATCTTATTTACAATAAAATTTCAGCTTAAAATCTTGAATGACAGACCCGCTCTGTTCATGCACTTATCTGTCACACTGGGAGCAGCAGGTCATTGTACTACAAACCCACCAGGCCTTACAATCATGAGAGTTCCTTTCGTGTAAGATCATTTAACCAACTTCTGATTTGCTTCTGCTACTCATGCTGGCAAGGGGAAGCTAATTACAGTAAAACTACACTGGCAGGAGATGGTCCCTCTAGGATGGCAGATAGAAAACACTTTCCAGATTTACAAGCAGTTAACTTTTATTTTATGAGCAATATAAGCTGGTTATAAATGCATATGTAACAAACAAAACATATTTAATATAGCCAGGATACAACAAATAAATCTTATGTGTGTTTGTACAACCTATTTTGAATGGGTTACTCATTCTCCATACATTTTGAACTGTCTTCAGTTTCCTACTGTCGTTTGCACACATATATTTACATTTTCAGCCAAGGCATGAAGTATGACCATTTCTGCATCAACATTACTTGGCCTTGGTTATCTATACTCTGATCACTTTGGGCCTTTCCGCACTTGGCCTTATTTTTGAATATATCCCAGGATAGGGGCCTGTTGTCCACATCCTAGTGCAGACTACGGTAGGCCCCAGGTAAGGCCTACCATAGCCTGCATTAACATGTGGACAACAGACCCCTATCCTGAGATACATTCCAGAATAAGGCCTAGTGCGGAAAGGGCCTTTGAGACTAGACTACTGTAGTGTTCTTTGTGAGGGGCTGCCACTAAATATAGTCCCAAAACTTGGAATTAGTGTATCATTCAGCTGTCAGGTTTTGGTAAGCAAGAGGAAATGGCTGTGTAAACTGGTCCAACAGGCATTGCGAAGCACAACATAAAATTCCATGTATTTACAAAAAGTCATCTGTAAATACTGGGCAACCCAAGCCTAATGATCTTCTGTGACAGTTCTATGAGCAGTTCCACTTATAATCAATTCTTGCTTAATGGCAATTCATAATACAGCCTGCTCAGTGGTAGCTTCCGCAAGTTTGTGCTCAGAGGACTTCTTCCCCTGCTGATATGTTTTAGGCACAATTCAAAAACACACTAATTTGATCAGGCTTTAGGGGCATTCTAATGATTGCACATAATGCACCATTTTAAACTGATTTTGACACTTAGTGTTTTGAATGCTGTACTGCATTGCTTCTGTTGTGTGCTGGTTTGGATTTAAATGCAACAGGAAATGCGGTACCATATAAATATTACATATGACAAACTCAGAGGCTCAATGTATCCTTGGTATCTCTATTATTAGGTCTGTTGTTTTATAAGGTAAGCACTTGACTTCCTCACCATGAGTCATCAGCAGCGTAGGGAACTGTCAAAATGTGGACTATGTCTGATAAAATCTCAAAAAACAGAGGAGGCTGGAATAAGTCTTCTGGTTGTCCAGAATGTAATTTTCTAAGTTCTTATTCCATGGTTATGTGGCTCTTTTCCCACAATTTGTATCCTGTTCCTATGTCAATTTCTTAGCCAGAAGCTCCAAACTTGAACTGAACTCACACAACCCCATTAAAACACTCTGAATGCACCATGAGGGTGCAGCAGTATCTGTATGACACTGCACTGCACACTTATACAGTACCGTATTCAATTTACAGGAAGATCCCATGTTCTTTCCCCACTATTCTGACATAAGCACTGCTATAGTGCTCTAATGGCTGTGTGGGTAAAAGAGCTATGCAGTGCCCTTTTGCTCACTAGCTGCTTTTTAAGTAGAGGCCCTAAGGTAGGGTTCTCTGCTGTCAAATACAGGAAATGACCCATGGGCCAATTTCCTGAGTTTAAAGATGCATATCCCTGGCTGTCAATATCAGAGGTTGGTTTTGATTTTGACAGTGGAGCGGGAGGCAATGTACAAACAGAACCTTGTCGAGATAAAAACTGCTACAAGGGCAAGTGCCTTGCTTGTAGTATTTTGTTTTCTGCTTCATGAACTCTACCTTGTTCTAAGTCAGGATTATATGAGTTGTTTTGATATGAGTAATTTACCACTACCACAAGATACATTTCTGTGCTACTGCTCTAGCCCAAAGTCTCTGTTGTTCCTCAGTTAAGACCTGGCTAGCTTCTTACACTGAGCATCCATCCTACAGAGTTAAGACACGGGTTTAAAGCCCGCTTCTCTTAAGACCTTGACCAATGTTCACAATTCAAATGTGGTAGTTCCCAGTAAGATCAAAACTGAGACTAAGGGACCAGAACAGGACAGTCTGTGTATACACATAGCACTTTGCACTGATGGAGAAAAGATCGGAGCTGCTGAAGAACTGCCACCAGAAAGATATGATACAGCAGAAACTGTGTTTCTTGTTAGGTTTGCCTTTTGAAGTATCCAGTAATCAGAAAAATAAGCAGCTAACAGAGAAGAACATCAACACTTCAAATACCATCTCTAGGCTGAGAGTTTGGATAATCGCTTCTCTACATCCATTAAAGTTACTTAAGGCAGGCACGATCCAATAAAGCACAGGGGAGACCAGTGAGCTTGTTTCTCCAGCTTCTGAAATGGACTTAGGGGAGTTGGCGGGAACTCAGTACTCTTTATTACAGAACTATAGAACTACCCTTCGGATTGTGGCAGAAATGCTGTATAAAAATGCGGTAAATAATAACCACATCAGAATTTGAATCCCTTTAAGTATGATCAGGACATGGACAGAAAACCTTTTGTCTTCATCACACTCAACAAGAGCCACTGTAGATTCACCTGTTTTACTGCACAAAATAGCTGTCTGTGAAATTCTTTTTCTTAATAAAATAAAATATCATTATATTGATATGATGCTTAATAATCTTGCTTATTAATGAACAGGCAGCAATTTAAACCAAAACGAACAACTGTACTAAAAATACTAATCTTGGAAAGTTATGCAGCTCCTCTAAGATCATGTGTAACATGCATTTGTAAAATGATTTGTTAGAATTTTCTGATATATCAGCTGGAAGATTCCTCTTAGAAAAAGCTACTCATTTACATACAGTGGCACAGGAACAAATACTTTTAAATTGCACTCTAACCAAATGATGATTTCTCTTTTCACCACAAACAAATCTTCAGTGAAACAGTTCATTTCCACGCAAGGAAAAATTTAAGAGCTTTTCTGAAAAGTAATCCACCAAATATACCCACACCCCTAAGTACCTTTTGATCTTCTGTGAATTCCGAGTTGTTGGGTTGAGACTGGGCCTCTTTCTGTAGATGTCTTGCTAATCTGTAGGGAGGGACAAAAAAGTTGGGGGTCATAAAATGATAATAGTGTTCTTTACAATTTCACAGATTTAATTAAAACCCTACATACGAACTGCTCAAGACTAGAACAAAACACACTACTATATTCACTTGAATAAAGACCTCATTTAAAAAATGTTTTTTAAAAAACAGAAATGTGAGCTATAATTGGAACCTTTAAATCTCTCCCCCTTTATCAGAGTGCTATAATTTGAGAATGTTGTCTATACTGAAGCCACTACAGTAAGGTTATGCTGCATTTTGTAAATTGTGCTGAGAGAAGTCAGCAATAAGTCACATAATATGGTTTGGTCTATTTATTTATTTTATTATTTATATTTATATCCCGCCCTATACCCGTAGGTCTCAGGGCAGGTTACAAGTCTAAAACAGCAGGTTAAAACAGTAACATCCATAAAAACATTTTAAAAAACAGACAAAAAACAAAAAATCTACAATGGAAGGAAAAAATGGTCACATTAGCCAAAGGCCAGGGCAAAGATGTGCGTCTTTACCTCCTTCCTAAATGTATACAGAGAAGGGGCGTGACACATCTTAAGGGGGAGACTATTCCATAACCTGGGGGCCATTACTGAAAAGGCTGTTTCCTGGGTGCCAACCCACCTCACTATTGAGGGTGGTGGGCCAACCAGGAGGGCCTCGCCTCCAGATCTCAAGGCACGGGCAGGTCGGTATGGGAGAAGGCATTCCTTTAGATATTTGGGGCCCAAGTCATTTAGGGCCTTGTAAGTGAGAGTTAACTACTTCCTGGATCCACCTTGTTGACTAGCCTTTATCTACCAGGAAGGGCAAGGATCTAGAGAGCACGTCATCAGCCGCACCCCCACAAGTAGCTTGTCTACATCCTCAGGCCGCCATAATTGAAACTGATTCAAGCAAACTGGACCAGACAGTTCCCTAGACGCCTCGGTTGGAATATGTCCAATTGTGACATCTAATCCTTTATTCTTAAAGTGCTTCACAAATTTGTCACAGCAGATATTACTTGGCCCTGGCTCATGGTTCTTTGAGCTTGATTTTATCAGGCCATTTACTACTCTAAAGAGTTCTGCTGGGTGGCTACTTGAGGATGCAATGGTGGTGGAGAAAAAACCCTTTTTCACCGCCATCACCGACACCTGGTAGGCACGATAATGTGCTCTAACCTGTGTTCAGTCAGACTCACAGTTGGATTTATGTCACCTGCACTCTAGCTGTCAACCTTCCTGTTTCATGGCCCATAGCTCCAAGGAGCTATTCAGGCTCTATAAGCATTCTGAGGGCACTTGGGAGTGATTTCAACAGCCCTGCTCATCTCCTGATTCCAGAGAGAAACCAGGGCTTCAACAGGAGCCCTGGTCATGCCAACCGGAAAATCCTCCAGAACATTCAGGAATCGCTCAGATTCCATAAGTCTCTGGGGGTGGACCATCACAATAGGTCCCACTTACCCCACAGAGGGGAGATGCCATAGTAGGTCTATCACAGTTTTGCATCACAAAAAGGCAGCCGCATATGTATAACTGCGAAATAACCTTAAGATCTAACAAATTTACCATAAAATGCAATCTTAAGTGTGTGTGTACATATACCCTGTGATGTTTGTGTGAAAGAAGGACAACTATTTACAATGAGATTTTGATAAATGAACTCCAAAGAACAGACAATGATAGTTGTGTTATTAACAGTGGTCATTCAGAAAAAAGTTGCTGACAACACTCATATCCTGGCACGGGAAAGGCAACTAACATGTCATGTTATCTCAGAGAATCCTCCCTCTTTGCTCCTATTCAGGCCACAAGTAATGGTACATGAAACTACATGAAAGACAACAATTCAAAGCAGGGGAGCGTACAATGTGAAAGTACTGAAGTCACTTTGAAAGCTGTTACAAAGCATTCTAAGAGGCTGATCCATTTCTGATGTTCAAGGTATGTGCCCATCTACTATTTTGTGCAGAGACTAGCCTGTCTGCTCTGGGATTGGACCTTCAGGTGAAGGGCTGGATATAAATTCTTAAACACACACATCCAAACAGTCACTGTTGCTGAATACTGGCATAAATGCAGCAAACCAGACCTACAAACCTTGCAGCCAACAGTCAGCTGTCAGCCACCCCAGAAGAACACATGGCAGTTGCTAGAACTGCTGCTGGACTTAAGCACCTGGGACTGCAGCGGCCGGACCCAGACAGCTTTTTAGCAGCAGAGAGGAAAGCTAGACCAGCCAGCTTGGGAACATCTGCCTGCCATGGTGAATTTTTTACATTTTAGTGAATATTGTGAACGGCCCTGAAAGGATAAAGGGAATATAAACACTATAAACTAAATAAATAACATTGGAAAATGAGATGAATGAACCTCTGATGTTCTACATAGCATTATAAGGACCCACAGTATAAGTGTACTGACACATTATCTAAGTCCACTGCAGGACTTAGTTCTAGTACTGTATCTGTTACATAGAAGATGGCTGCTGGTAAACAGCTGTCTTAGGCGTTCTGTAAGAAACTATGGGTTTGCCCCCAAGGTGTGGCTGAATGTCACTGTCCAAGAGGGGCTGTAGATATCAGATTATTATTTATTTATCATATCAGACACTGAAGATTCCAAGTAGCTCCACCCATTAGCAAAGGCATTAAGTGTGGATAAAAAAAGCATACAATCTGCTTTTTCCAGGTGTTTTCTTCCCAAGAGCTTTTGTCCACCCTTACCCTAAAGTTTCTTCAATAACATCCTAGAATTGGAGAACTTCATCAAATTGTTAAGAGTGACGGTTAACACTATTGAGCACAACATGCTCTACTACAGTCATGCCTACAACAGCTCTTTGTTAAGTGATGGAAACAATAAAATAAGCCACAACAGCTTGGATAGTGAATATATATAATTCACTCCCACACAGCTACAAAAGCTAGCTAATAAATATTTAGCTCATTTATCAATTAATTAAAAAAAGAAATTAGCATTTAGTTTTAACCTGCAATTCAATATCAATATTCTGCCCAGAATCTTATTAATCCTAGTATAGGTTCATTATTCTGAATAGGAAGCAGGGGCAGTTAAGCTGCCAGAAGCATATCGTAACCCACTCCCAAAGAACTCCCACCCAACCTCCTCATTTCCACAGGATGGTCCAAAGTATGCTAACTCAGAGTGACTATTGTGGAATACCAGTTCGTATCCAGTCTGGTTCCTAATATTATCCAAGTTTAAGTCCAGATGTGAACTAGTACAGCCTTCAGGACCAGTGCCAAGCATCTGATCCATTCTTGTCCATGAGAATTTCATCAATGGTCAGTATAAATACTTGTCTCTCACAGGGGCTTTTACTTTCCCTGACAACATTTAAAGTTAGTAACATACATATCAAAATCCATAGTGTTTCAAAAGGGTAAAAAATGAGGTACCAAGAAACTACTAGGAAAACATAACATAAATCCTTTATTTTCTACTACTCTAAGAACTCCTGCCATACCAAGATGAGTCTCATAGTCCAGTCATAACTTTTGTTTATTCAGCACAGATTTCAATGAACTCGCTTACAAATCCTTCCTTGAGATACTGGTTTTACTTACTATAATCTGAAGCTCTGACTTACCAAGACCTGTTTACTCACCTCTAAATGAACTTTTCCAGGATTTTGTGGATTTTAAGGGTGTTTCCGCACTAGCTGCAGAATCTATTTTAACCCCACCCCCCCAAGCCAGATTAAGAACCTTAAGCAGCTTCCGGATTGGAGTCATCTTCTGTGACCCTCTGCAGAGGCCGCTTCTGCATTTCGGCATGCAAGACCGGTTTTGCCGCCGAAATCCCGATTAAATGTAAGACCTGAAAAATCAGGTCTTATATCCATCTCTTCACCTGGATGCGTACAGAAGCAGGATGCTTCCGCACACGGCCAAGCGAAGGGACAAATTTCCTCCGCCCACCATGTTGGGAAGGGCAGAAGCAGGACTGCCTGCTTCTGAAGCCCTTCCCCTGCGCGCCAGGCACTGCCGGTAACACGCAGTGACTGGCAGCTGCATGCTCCAGTCCCGCGGCTCCAGAGGCGGCGTCAGCAGCACGAGAGCTAGAGGACTTTTGGAATGGGTGCCGATGTGTCCGTCCTCTCATGCGTTTGCGGATGCACGTAGGCAGTTTGGATCCGTCACTATTTGTAATGGATCAGGGGAAGGATGGATTGCAGAAAAACGGATTTTTTTAGATCTGTTTTTCAGTGGCCAATGTGGAAGCACCCTAAGTGTCAAACCTTGCTTGTATGCTGTGTAGTATCTAAGAGATCATATTCCATATCTTTAGGATAGGGGTATTAGGAGTAGAATACAAAGCGGTCGCTCTGGTGATGTTATACTGTCATTGGAAAAGAAATCTTGACATATCACATCACTGGTGAGGATCACCACTTTTTCAAACAGCTTTGTTTCTTCCCTCTAAAACCTTTGCAAGTTCAGAAAAGCAAAACAATTGCTTCTCAGAGTCACCTGCTTTAAGCAATTAGAAATGTTTTCTTAGGTAGATGTGAAATTAGCTTACATTAATCAGGCTAACAAAAGTTTACTGAAGTATTTTCCATGTTAAATCTCCATTACATTCTATTAAAAAGCTGTTTTTATTGAAAGGGTCTTGCTCTACTGCTATACTTTCAATGTCAACAGGCATTATAATGTTTTACACTGCTATTTCTACTTTGCAAATTGTTAGCCATTTCAAATACCAACTGTTTTGTGCTAGAGCAGCACTCAGGTTTAAGTCTATTATTTATTGTGTTTCTTAGGCAACATTCAAGATACAGAACAATGACATGAAACAAGATATTTTAAAAGACGCATCATATTTCTGCCATTACTGAACAAGCAGTCATGACTGCTACTATCTATTGGTAAGTAGTAACATTCCAGTGCCTAAGAAAAAAGGAAGGCCTTTCCCTGGAGCCATGAAGATTGTTAGTTTGTGCCCAAACAGAAGGTGAAGGAACTGGTATCATTACTACACTTCAGGGACTTTTTGGAGGGAACACTAAATGCATTGTATGAGATGACCACCAGATACCAAGGTTCCAAAGCCAGATGATGGCGTATAGAAAAGAAAGATCACTTGGAATTGTTTTGGAAACATATTTTAAAAATTTGAATAGGCACTGTCATATTCTTAACATATTTAATTGCAGATACTAGGAAAAGTAGATATGATGAAGCAAAGTTCAGCCAATGTGTGAACCCACAAAGAGAAATTTCAGAACCTTTGCTCATAGAATGTAAAGAAATAATCAACATTTCCTTGAAAAGTACACTTATAAGAACATAAGATGAGCATGGCTGGATCAGGCCATAGTCCATCTAGGCCAGCATCCTGTAACACACAGTGGCCTATTGACTGCTTCTGGGCATTGTTAAGCAGAAGACCTGCTCTCAACTCCCTGCAAATGACCTCTAGACACATCCTGCCTGCCTCTCTGACCCAGAGGCAGTAGATGACAGACAGACACTTTTATTTATTTATTGAAGCCCTTTTCCTGAAGGGACTCAAAGTGGTGCACAGGAGTTCACAGTTAAATACAATAAAACACACAATTCAGAAGGTCACATTGTTATAAAAACTTCAAATTTCAAATAACAAGTGATATAAAACAAATAAAAACCTTATAAAACAAACTTTTGGGAATGTAGATAATTTTGTTTAAATGGTAAGGCACTAGAATGTACCTAGGCATACATTCTAGTAGCCATTAATACACCTGTCCTTCATGAATTTATATAACCCTTTCTTAAAGTTATCCAAGCTAGTTGATATCACCAAATCTTCTGAGTGAAAAAATGCTTCTTGTTGGTTCTAACCCTCCTGCCCCCTGGTTCTAGTGCTGTATGATACAGAAAGTATTTTTCTCTATCCACCTTTTCCACACCATGTGTGATTTTATATACTTCAATCAGGTCACCTCTTAAATATTGGCCTTCAAGGAAGAGACCTAGCATTGCAGCCTGATTCTGTAAGGGAGGTAGTCTAGCCCAGTGATTTTGGTTCCCCTTTTCAGCATTTTTTCCATTTCCACAATATCCTTTCTGAGATGTGATCAGGATTGTATACAGTATTTGAAATGTGACCTCACTATAGATTTATAGAGAAGTACAATAATATTTGTCAATTTATTTTCTATTCCCTTTAATCTGGATTTTCTGCCTGAAGATCCCATTGTAGACCCCATTAATGGGGTCTACAGAAAATCCAGATTAAAGGCTAAAATGTACCCATTAGATCCGGATTTCCCCCACGGCAGTGGAAACAATCGGGTCCCAAATGGGTGCCGTGGTGGAAATGGGATCATCTGGCTCACACCCAAATGGGTCCTAAATGGGTGCAAAAATGGGTACTTTTGACAGTGGAAAAACACCCTAGGTTCATTATCTTCTTCTTGGCAATATGTATCATGACGTTGCAGCACAGCTTATGTTAACCTGGGGAGATCTAGAACAGACATCAGCAAATGTAAACCCAGGGTATAGAATATCCCCTTCATTTGCTACATGGATGATGCTGAAAAATGGATGGCGCAGCAGTGAGTTGGTAAGAAAAATAGATTTTCATTATTTGAAAGAAAACTTAGCAACCAGAAACAACTGTATCTAAAACAAGATGGGCACATATTACCATTGTTTTTCCATCCTGGCTCATGTTATGAGTTTTGGATTCTAACTCTATAATCCCTAATCAGAAGCCATACTTGTAAGAGCTGAAGTGCAAAAGAATTGGAAACTATGAGGTTGGGAAAGATTATGCTACTATATTGGTTTTATATGTTCTTCTCTTAGGAACGCTTTCCTCCAAATGCAAGAGGCTTCAGATACCTTGGACAGAAGTCTGCCCCACTCAAAAACGACTCTGGAGGCTTTCAGATTGGTTCACAGTGTGAAATGGCAACGTGGAGTAGTGGAAAATGTCAGCTATTCAAAAATAATTGCTTCTTAATAAGCTATTAACAATATGCAAACATCTCTTGTTAAATGTGGAGGTCTAGTGGCATTCCAATTTTGTGATAGGCAGACTCCTGTGTCTATAACTGCTGCACCAAAGGCAGCAAGTGGCAGGTACAGATTTCCACACCGGTGCAAGAGCAGCAATAAGTGCGGAAGATCTCCTTTTGCAACAACCGGGACGGTCACAGAGGCCCCAGCGCTATCCGAGGACTGACAGAAACCCGCGGGAACAAGGCGGTCCTCAAAGACAAAACTCTCACAGAAGACCCCAGGACTTCAAAGAACCCTGCCTACCCTAAGTCTCTCCCCCCCCCCCGCTCCGTTCTTGCAAATAAGGCGCCTATGCACACATGCACTGAGGAGCCTGAGGCGGGGATCCTTCTGCGCGCGCGGAATCTTCAGAGTTAGAAATGCAGCGGGAGTGATCACGTTTCTTAATCCGCGATCCTTCCTGGGATCCGCCACAGCTCCTCTCGCTTTCTCCCCCCCCCCCCCGCCGCCTGTTCTTCTTCCTAGACAAAACCCAGAGGGAAGGATCTTCAGGACTCCACTGTGAAGCTCGGGGGATCCAGCCCGCTCCATGTATTGCGAGGCTTTCTTGCGGGAGGCTCAACCCATCACCGCCGCCGCCGCTCCATTTCCTCCAACAACAACGCCCTACAGGCAACAGCGGCGGCGGCGCTTCGGCGGGGGAGGGCGACTACCGCCCGCCTGCCCCTCAGGTCACCACCCTTGGTCTCCGCCCAGCAGCAGCGGCACGACCGACCCACCCAGGAGATCCCCAACAGCTCTTCAACTTCTCGCCCCACCCAATGCCTCCTCCACCCGCCGCCGCCGCGCTGCTGCTTCTCCTCAGCCCAGCCCACTGAAGCAGCAGCAGCGGCTCTGTCCGCCCGCCCGCCCGCCTCAGTCGTTAACCCAGGAGCCGCCGCCGCCGCGCAGCCCACACTCACATCTGATACTCGTCTATCGCCTCCACGAGCTGCCCCCAGGAGTCGAAGTCGGTCCCTTTCCTAAAACTAGCGCCCCAGCGCTGCAGGAGGCTCCGGGCCGCTTCCGACATGGTCCCAGCGCTGCTAGGGCGCCATCTTCACCCCGGGGCGAGGAGGCGCGGGCGAAGGAGGGCTCGCGCCGGGCAACCGCCGCTCCGTCCGTCCAGCCAGCCCAGCGACGCGCGCCGCCGCCGCCGCCGCTCAGTCGCCGCCACCGACCAAGCCCATCTGCCATCGCAACCAAACCCGGCGCTGGCCCCCTCGAGCTGGCCCCGCCCCCTCCAGCGCCACCATGTTCGGTTGTGGCCGACCCGCCTTCTTTCGCTTCCCTGCGGCCGCGGCCGCGCGCCGTGGAAGCGCGGCGAGGAGACGGCGGCGGTTGGCTTCCCAAGTGGAAGGCGTCGGCCGATAGATGTAAGAAAAGCTAGACTGACTCGCCCCGCGGATTCGTCGGGGAGGGGAAGGCGACACGCGGGGCGCCTTTTCAATTCAGCGGCGCTTATTCCTCAGTGACAGACTCGACGGCGGACGCTCTTTCCCGCCTCGCCTCCCGTTTAAAACTGGTCGCTGCTGAGGCGGAAGGTGCAGGCGTCGTCCTGGAGGAGGAGGAGGAGAAGAAGAAGGAGATAACGCAGAGCGGTTGTGACGGGAGTGTTCGCTTTTAACACCTGTTCACATGGCGAGGATGGAGCGTTTGTTCACGGTTTTGAACAGTCTGCTCCGTGTTCAAGGATGAGGCAGAGCGATTTGTGACAGGTTTCCAGTGTCACCCACGCTGTGGTCACACCGAAGGATTAATTCAGCTTCGGTCCACCTCCAGAGGGAGAGACTACGTCAGCCAAGCGGCAAGCTAATGACTGGTGGGCCCTTTGCTGATGTGCTCTCCCGCTCCGAAGGTGGACCGAAGCTGGATTAATCCTTCAGTGTGACCGCAGCTCCAGTGTCATTCTCACGAAGGGAAAGGACTCCGGAGAACGGTTTACGCGACAACCCGCTAACCTCCCGTGTTTTAATTAAGACCACCTAGTAGGTTTTATACTTTGAGTTTATAACGCGCACTTCATCCTGAAGCTCTAGGGTGGGAAACAGAAAAAAATACGGTAAAACCGTTTTATCCTTTTGGGAGCCGTCCTGCTGCCGTCATCCTTCGCTACCGCCTACGACAGTTAGGGCGAACCGAAACAGTGCTGTAACAGGTGTCGTGTCACCTGCTATCGATTTGCATTTACAACCATAAAAGATCCGACAAGTTTAATTTTAAAGATTTCTCGTCCCACGGTGCGTGGTGTTCAGATGGATCGCATCTGATCTGTATTGCCTGCTGCAGTTCAACTCCTCAATATACATGGAAATCCAAAGCGTGGAAAGCAAAGGGAGGTTGAGGGCTTCCCATCCCTGAACACGCGTGTGCGGGACAACGCAGAGGCTCGAAACGGAGCATAGATCTTACTCATCCTACAAGCGCAGGGTTCGGTCCTGCAGAGATGCTCTAATGGGAGATCAGCCAGCTATTGATTTCCTGAAGTGTGGGCAGCCTTTGGCCGTCATGGCCATTTTGAACTCCAACTCCCGCGATCCCCAGCAATTTTGGCCAATGGCGAGGCATGATGGGAATCGTGGTCTATTTGTATCTGCCGAGCTATAAGTTGTTAAGACACAAAAACCTGCTATTTTCGGACTTTCTCGGATAGCTGAATTCTTATCAGAGCTGTGCGGTCCGAAAGGATTTCATTCCAAGGCAACATGGGGACGCTAAGGTGGCCTAGAGCTCGCCGAGCACCACCCCGCCTTGTTTCTTCTACACCAATCGAAGGGCTTCCGCCTCTTGGTTCTTCTTGGAGGGACGGAGGACACGTGATCTCTCCGCTCTTCGGAGAAGTTGTCGTGGGAGTCGGTCGGGAGGGTCTCTAGCGCTCATTGTTACAGTTACAGGGGGCTCGGATCGCGTGTCCTGTGCCAGGTATCCAGTGCCTGTGGGACCCCAGAGGGGCCCCGCTTAACCACTTTGGGGCCCTGATTTGGAAAACCTTCAGTGTCAGGTGAGCGGCTCCAGGGGACGTGATCTGTATGTTGTGAAGCATTTCTAGTGCTGCTTTTCTCAGAATGGGTCTAGATTAGAAGCTGAAGTAAAGTGCCAGAGAGATGCTCAGCCTCCTCACTTCGCCTTGTTTTTTAATTCAGAGCGGTAACGGAGTGGGGGGGAGCAGTTTAAGCGTTATAAACCATAATTTAATTAATTAAAACAATTAAACTATAAATTAAAACCATAATAAGCATATTTTTAAAAAGATGCGTTCTGCACAACGTTTGTGTTTAAAAGCGTTTGCAGTTCAAAGCTTTGATATTTTTACCCGGAAGTAACATCACTAAATTCTGTAGGCAGCCCAGTTTCCCAGGCGAGCCATTGGATCCAGGGACAAGGGTGAAACCGTATCCTTTCTTATTTTGTAGACGTCGGTGAATGAGACTGGACTCTGAAAGAGATCTTCCTAGCTGTGTGCAAGTCTCTTGCTTTTTGTTCTGTTTTGCTCCATCTATACATCCCAAACTGCTGATCCGTTTTCGGTCCATTTATACTTTTAGAAAGGCCATATATTTTACTGGGATAATCAGAATATTATGAAACTGAATTTCAGGCAACTCCACCCCCATACTCTTGTGTTTGATAGAATTGTATAATTGGAACAGGGCAGAATGCGTATACCATTTTGTTACTTCAGAAATTATTAGGAAGTGATTATTAACGTTAATGGGGTTTCTTCCAATACAGTCTACTGATCATCAGCTTAAATGCAAACAAATGTGAGTTCTGCATCATACATTATTACTGTAATATTATGTTCTATTTACTGGTGGCTTTTCTTTTAAAAATTCAGTTCATGAGGTATTTCAAATATGAATACTGTCAAGTGAATCCCTATTTCTGGGTTGCACCTTTAACCGTGTGGGAAATGTATCCACATTTAAGTGCCTGCACTAACTGAAGGTGAAAGAAAGAACAATGTGACCTGCCTGCCTTTCTCTTGGGAGTGAGAGACTATTGCATCCAGACCTACAATCTGGGTCTTCTTGTTCAGATTTAAAAGATCTTGTTTTATTCAGTTTGATTACTTTGGGCAAATGAATTACAGATTGTGTTGGGTAAAATGAAGATGGATTTGTAAGAAACATTCTTGAATCGTAGTGTCCATACCTGAGTGGTGCTAACATTTTGTTTACTGAAGAGCTGTGATTAGAAATGTAAGAGCCTTATTGAATGAGGGCACAGCATAGCCAACAAGAAAGCCTCCTGTTGTTTCCAGCAAATTAAAAGGCACTGAAAGAGTTGAGTGCTGCGTGTGGGCTTTTTCGCACTTAACTTCCCGGAGACAGTGACCCAGGAAAGTTAAAATCGGGGCCAACCGTGTTCCAAACCTACCTTGATCTTACCCTTCAGCAGTGTAAATGTGAATGCTGCTGTCTGGCAGCATCCACTTCACTGCAGAAACAGCCATGTGCAGATGACCACTGCTATGGTGATTGGGTGATGCGATGCACAACTATGCAGCCATAGCTGATCTGCCCTGCCCCCAAGTAGCAAGATTGCATCTGGGGCTGAACTAGTAAAAATGCCTCTGTGGTGTGCGCATGCTCTAAGCAGGAGCGCCTCCAGGCTGTACCAATCATCGTAGTGCAAAAAGGTCCTATGTCTTTCAGTTCAGCATCGTCCAAATGGTAGTTAGAGGACAAATTGTTAGATATATGTCCTGGAAAAGGACTCTTAGATTAGAGATGCGCCAGAGCATGGACAAAGCACCATGTACAAGGCCAGTGATGGTTGAATAGGGTCATCCTCGCTCCAGATGTAGCCAGCCCCCACCCTAATCACCAGAAGAGTTACTTCCTATGGACACAAAAACAATGTGGAAGAAACTGGATGTGGTAGAGTTAGCAAGGAGCTGCTGCATGCTTAGCTGCTCCCAGACAGGCTTAATATGCCAGGGGTTTCTCCACAAAACAGCTGGACCACCAGGGAGTTTAGACAACACATCAAGGCTATTGTGGTCCATCAGTTGTTTAATTTGCAATAAGAACAGTGCTGGATATTCACCACTATTTTTACTTTGATACCATGGTTTCACTTAATAATGGCATATGATAAGATCCTTTGGCATTACTTTGCTGGAAAATTCTGGGAAATCATCAGAAGTGCATAAGAAAACAAAGGGATGAATGAGGTGAGATCTTGGAAGTTACTAGTGAAGGAGTGCCACAGGTCCTTGCTAGATGCTGAGGAAGCCTTTTATGAGTCTGGCAAGCCTCAGGAGAAGGCAATGTCTCTTTCTGCACTGGCCCTTATTCTGGATTATATTTTGGAGTAGGGACCTGCCATCCCCACGCTGATACAGACTATGGTAGGACCTGAGTATCAGCAAGTGAGTGCCAAGTCCCAGACCGGAGAGCTCCAGTTCATCTGCACCACATGGAACTGTTTCTTAACTAGAAATGGCTCCACACATGGAAGCGTCTGCCAAGCAATACAGAAGCAGAACAATTAAATCTGCTCTGCACTTGCAGTAGCCAGTGGGTGTTTTTCCACAGTCACTTAGTACCCATTTTAGCACCCATTAAAGACCCATTTGGGTGAGAGCTGGCTGACCCCATTTCCACCATGGCACCCATTAGGGACACATTTGTTTCCACCGCGCCTTGGGAAATCTGGATCATATGGGTACTTTTTGGCCTTTAATCCGGATGGGGTCTTCAGACAGAAGATCTGGATTAAAGGGAGATTGTTTCCATGTTAGTTTGGCAATGGGGTCTAGAGAAGGCTAGGGAAAGGGGGCACCCTTTGGGGGCAAAGCCCCCAAACCTAAGCTTCAAAGTCATTTCAAAGTCACTTTGAAGTCTGTGCAAAATAGCTCTGGAGCATCTTTGAAGTCTGTGCTGATCTTTGGAGTGAACTTCAAAGTGACTCCAAAGTCACTCTGAAGTCACTTCGAAGTTTACTCCAAAGATCAGCACAGATTTCAAAGACGCTCCAGAGCTATTTTGCACAGACTTCGAAGTGACTTCGGAGCTGCTTTGGAGATTGCACCCCCTGTCCCCCCAAACACTTGGGGTGACAGGCAGAAGCCTTGTGGGTAGATCCAGATTTCCAAATGGGTGCTCTGGTGTTTCCACGGCAGGGAGGCTAGCACCCATTGCTATTGGGTGCTAGACCACCCATGGAAACACATTGGGTACTTCCCTTAATCCAGATCTTCTAGATCCTGATTAAGGGGAGTACCCATTCCCTAGATCTGGATCTTCTTAGATCCGGATTAAAGGAGCGCGGTGGAAAAACACCTCTGGACTCCCACATGGTTGCTCCGGTGTTTCCATTGTCAGCAAGCTAGTACCCGTTGCTGTTGGGTGCTAGACCACCCCTAGAAACACATTGGGTACTTTCCTTAATCCAGATCTACTAGATCCGGATTAGTTGAAGGACCCATTCCTTAGATCCGGATCATCTTAGATCCAGATTAAGGGAGGTCAGTGGGAAAATCCCCTATTTCTTGTCCAGTCTCTGCAGGCCATGTCTGCATTCACATCAAACTTTTAATCCATCTTCAGTCTGCTTTCTTAGGGAGAGAACACATCAGTGAAGAAACAAGCTGATTTCCTTCAGCATGTTCTAACTCAGAAAACCCACCTCTGGGTGAAATAATGTGGAAAGAAATTACTGTCGACTTTGCTGATGTATTGTTCTGCTCTGAAAGTGGACTGAAGCTGGATTAAAACTTAAGTGTGAACACAGCCCATGTTCCACCCCTAGAGATCTTCTGCTGGCCCGGGAGAACCACATGGGTACCTCAGCCATTTGGTCTTTATTCTTCTGCTCTAATGCTGACAGCAGCTGCTGCAGCAATTTATGTGAATATAGCCTAAGGTTGCAATCCTACCCTCATTTAGCTGGGAGTAAGGACCACGGAGCACAGTGGAATTTGTTTTTGCACAGAAGAGAGGAAGCTTAAAAATAGTATTTCTTTGAGAGCAAGCTCCATTCTTAGTAGCGTTTTTGCTTCATAGACCAATATGGCTGGGCATAAGCTTCCAATTCAGACTGGGAAATCAACCCAAGAAGCGATCTGTTCCTATAGTCGCGTGTAGCCTGGAAGTAAGATATTCCTGAGGGTCAGGGTTTCTCTCAATTTTGACCATCGATGTAATCGGGTCGTAGGCCCTGCCCTGTTAGCGATTGTATCTGCCTTCGTGGCACGCACGGCCATTTCGCGCTGCGAAGCTTTGTATCCACACGCACGCTAGACTGGGAAAAGGGCAAACTGTGGGCGGAAGTGAGTGCGCTGAGGCGCCTTGAAATGTTTCTCACGCTCCGTCGTTTTCCTCTCCCATCCTCAGCAGGAAGTGGTTACTGGTGTGTAGTGTTGCGGCAGGAAGTGCGCTGGGGAGAAGAAGGTAAATAGAGTAGCCCCTCCCTGGGATGCTGGTGGTGGGAAATTAGTACAACAAGGAGGGGAAGAAGTTGGAAATCTGAGCTTATCCGTTTTGTACCCTTTTCGTGTTATGATAGAATTTTTAGCCTATGTGCTGAAGTTACTTGTGGTAGAGGTTAGAAAATTCAACATGGTAAAGGATACAGATTGTTCCTGAGCACGTACAGAGATTTTTTGTACAGGATATGGTGGTGGGGGGAAGGGAACGCTATACTGGAGAAACTGGAAGCAGCTTCTCTGCTATGCATTTCCTTTACCCTCATTAATCTAGTAGGAGCCCCTATTCCTATAGCGCGTGAATAGCCTTTTAATTACATCATTTAGCACTAGATCTAAAGATTGCACATAATAACTGCTTTAAGTTGGACTGGAACAGATATCTAAAGACTTTAAGGAGCCTGTTGGGGGGAGGAGGATGTATCCCCAGGCCAATTTGCTTCCCAATTCCAGGGAACCCCAGGCCAAGGGAAAGCATGCAAAAAAGCTAATGCTGCCTAGTAAATTATAGATCCCATCTGTGAAGTTGTGATAGGATGGCATGACAAGGATACACTGTCCATTCTCGTGAAGGGAATTTATATATGAAATAAATATATGTACACGCACACATATGTGATTATTCAGCATACACTTCTTGACTGCAGTTTTGCTGTTTCATAGTTCCATATCTGTATAAGCAGAAATAAAACATACTTCAGAATTTCCTGTTGGGAAGCAGGCTGAAATGAGAGCAAATATAGCAGGCTAGAGCAAACTGTTTAGTTATTGAAATTGCTAAACTCTACAGAATATCAAGAGATGAAAGATCTAGTTGAAGCACCAAATTCAACAACATACTAGACAACAGGAATGAGTACAAAAATGGTGTGAGCAATCAGATACATTTTTACTAGAATTCTCTGTTTAGAATAAAAAAAATGTATTTTTAGTATACAAGACAATTTATATCATATAGCCAGTATCAGAATGATACATATGAATATCAACAATATCTGAATTGAATAGCAAAAAATAATGTTCCCAATAAGGAGCTGGTATTCATAAGATATAATACAGTCACCAAAAGTTGATATCTTCCTGATAGCTTGATGTACAGTAATATTTTTTCTGGTGGGTCGCACTAGAGGTGTTTTGACCTGACAGTGGTATTCCTTTGTGGCTAGATGTCTACATTTTTATCCAAATCTTGCTACACCGTAACCTTATCTGATATACAATCCTAAAATGAACTCGATATATTCTATCATGGTAAACATTTTCCACAAAAACATCTAAATTTTAAAGTAAATATTCTGTGTACTTATATACATCCAAAATACTTAATCTGTTTAACATTAAATCTGAGTGGACTTGAAAATAAAATCTCCAATATTAACATTCCTTTATAGAATACAAATCATTCATAATAGCTTATTTAAAATTTAATGACAAAAGTTAGCAAAAAGTATGAAGGGTCACCATTTGGTGGAACTACTTGAAGAATCTCACCTGCTGCTGTTTTTAATGCAAAGCTAGGAAATAGCATTGATGACATTGTTGCTAATACTGGTTCTGAGCCCCAGGTGTTAAACACATTTTACTGATGGACAATCAGTGCTGGTCTTCAAGATTTGGTATTTTGGAGTTGTCAAATACTTAGCTGATTTTGTGTGAGATGGCCATCTTCTACCTGGCCATTGCACTTAGAATTCTAGTACTATGTTTCAAGGAGTGCTCTACTCCTCTTTACAACAAGGACTTGATTAAATCCTTACTCAGTACAGCAAATGCTGAAACAACCCTTCATTGGAAAACCCCAAAGCAACTTTCTATGGGTGTTTTTCCACTGTCACTAGAAGTACCCATTAATGGGTACAAAAATGCCATTACGTACCCATTAATGGGTACAAAAATGCCATTACGTACCCATTAATGGGTACTTAATGGGTACTTTTAGTGACAGTGGAAAAATACCCTATGTCTAACTGGATGGCACATTCATGGTCTTTAATGCTCAATGAACTCGTAACTGCTCAACAGTTTAAAAATACAGGCGTTGGAGCAGCAGGCATGATTAATGGAAAAATGTTTTTTCATTCTCAAAGCACAGGTTAACAGGTTTCTGCCCTACTGCTTCGCATTCTCTTAGTTTCATAAAAAGTAAGTTACTGTGTTTCCCCATTTGGAAATCTGATATGTCCTCTGAATGTGGTACTCTAGGTTCACAGTGCTATTGTTAGTATTTATTCGCACAGGCATTCAGTTGTTGTGTTATTGATACCTAGTTCATATGATTGTTTATTCACTGATTTA
This sequence comes from Aspidoscelis tigris stejnegeri, assembly GCA_023333525.1. NCBI lineage: Eukaryota > Metazoa > Chordata > Lepidosauria > Squamata > Teiidae > Aspidoscelis > Aspidoscelis tigris. Next base: position 36,009,028 of record JALMGA010000001.1, read on the forward strand.
TTTTAATTTTCCTTTTGTTTGTTTAATAAATTAAAAATAGAAAAAGAATTCTAGTACTATGTTGTGTCCTATCTGAAGGACATGTGCACATTTAGCATAAAATCTTGCAATAAGAGAAGATTTAAAAGAGATGGAAAAACACACCTACACCAAGTTAAAGGAAAATAACTGTTTCATTTGGGCAGACAAACCCTCAGACATTTTTGACATGCTGTTTTCATTTCCCACATGTGCTTGTTTTACTCACAGGCACAGAAATTTCCTCAAAATATTCCCAAGTAAGGTCTGTATTGCAGCTCACTGACATTGAATGTTTCCCTTCTGCAGCAGAAGATACACTTCCTATTATCCTGACTTGTATTTATAACCAGACCCTCCTTTTTTGTCATATCTATTCCATCTCCCCAGATTCTTTTGATTTATTTTTGTTCTTGGAGAAAGGCAGAGAGGCAAGGACGTGAAAGAAAATGTCTGTGCATGTACTGTACTACCTGAAGATTAGGACTGAGCCAGTTATCTCTTGTCTCAATAAGCTGCAATTAATGTATTGATAGAACATAATTTTTATTATGATTTTTTAAACCTGTCTTTGAAAAATATTTTGAAATCAAGTTAAATCAAAATATTCTTTTTTTGGATGTTTTTTTTTAATGCTGATATTTATAAACCCTGTGGTATGTCTTGCTCATAAAGCTGAAGTCAGCTGTTTTTTAAAAAAACTAGATTTGTAAATGTGCACAGCATGATAATAAGAATATTTTCATTCATTCCTTTATGTGTATATTACTAAGTTGCTATCTAATACTGACATTTCTGTAAGGTGAAGTATTTCATATAAGTTATTCAGTTTTTAATATGGTTTCTCAGAAGATTTTTGTAGAAATTGTTTCTATTGTTTCTAAGAGTGTATTCTTCCCCCCCCCATTATTTTTAAGGTAGTGAGTGCTTGACAGCTTTTAAAAAAAACTGATGTATTTATATTTAAGAGTGACATCCAGAAGTTGTCAGCCGCTATTAGAACAAGTTTCTGTAAATACCTTAGGGCTTCCTCTTCCTATTTTCCACTCTGCATCTCCTAACACACCCCAAATCTTTCTCTGAAACAGAGGGCACCTTATTTAGCAAATTCAGGGAGTGCAGGAGGAAAACAAAACAAAAGGGAGCACTGTTGTACAAATGGAAATCCTGAGTGAGGAAGGTTGTTAGTCCATTATCTGTAACTTCTTCCTTATGCTATTTTAGGATTGCTCTAATTCCGATCTTCAGAAGAAATGACTCACTGGTTTCATCGAAACCCTTTGAAGGCTACGGCTCCTGTCACGTTCAACTATTATGGCGTGGCCACCACTCCAGCAGCTAGCAAGATATGCAAGTAAGTGATTGTACAAAGTCAATGCTACTAGAATGAATGCCTAGGTGCATCTTTCAGGCTGGGGGGGGCAGGGGAAACCGGGGCGCTTCTAAGGCCATTTGCTGGGATTCTAGAGCAGGAATAGGTTTGTCCTTGTCTCTGCTTGAGATGCCCATGAGCATTTGGCGGGCCACTATGTGTGATGGGATGCTGGACTAGATGGTCTGTGGCCTGATCCAGCAGGGCTTCTCTTATGTTCTCTTACTTGTATTTATGTATTTGTATTACATGTGTTTATGAGTGCATAAAAGAAAATGGCAGTATTGGATGTCTTAGAATTTACTCTTTTTCAACTGTTTTTGTTGTATTTTTAATCTCAAAGTGATTTAAGATCATCAAGGACACGACTCTTGGAGCTGTTCACAGATTTGAGCTGCAATCCTGATATGATGAAAAATGCAACTGATTCGTACTTTTCACTCTTGAAAGGTAAGATTTTGCAGTTTGCGTAGTTTTGTCTGGCTTCTTGATGATTTGTTAAAAAAAATTATTAAAGTCTTTAAATAGTTGTGCAGCACACTGTGCAGCATACATTCTTTAATAACCTTCTGTCCTAGGGTCTTCCTCTATGTTCAAACATTGGTGATCCGGGATTAAGGAAAAATTAGGTCTTCAGTTCCCTTTGTTCCTGGCTATTGATCATACCAAGTGGGACTGATAGCAGTTGGACCTAAACATCTAGATGGCTATACCTTTAAACAAAACCTAGACAATGTACTTGAAGCATTTTAAACTCAGCAAGAGAACACTGCAGGTCTTGGTACTGCGTTTCTACATAATATTTAAACATTTTCCTAGAATTTACAGGTGTCAGTATAGTTCCCTAGGATTTTGCCAAACTGATGTTCTGCCGAAGTGTACCACATAAAGAGGCACAAGACTGTTAGAGGCTTCTGTTAGGAAGACTTGTATTTCAACAGCACTCAAGTACACGTGGGGAGAGGGGGAGCGCCACAGAAATTGTGCGGGGAATTCACCTACTCTCCACATTGTGAGAAAGTGGGGGGTTTGCGGGTAAGGCAGAGCCCTAGTCTTGCAAATATTTGGGGTTTTAAAAAGTATAAGGCTATTAAATGAATGTGAACAACAAATAAGTTGTAGTTGGTTTGACTAAATGAAGTTACAGGAAAACTTCAACTGGACATGCAGCAAATGTTGCAGTACACAATGCTTCTATTCAGTCTAGCTATGCCATCTTTCAGGATACTCAATTCTACCCAGTCCTCTCCTCTGATTATCTGCTTTGTTGTCCCAAGTGAAAGACTGCATTCAGTGGACAATGAATATCCATTGTCTTCACTGGACTGCTTATTATCACATTATTAGCATTTATTAAAGATTTTTATTATTACTAAGCAACTTCTCTAAATAGTGAAAAGCAAAAGTATAGGATACATAAATAAAAATAAGCTAAAACATGCACTGTTCTCTCCTTGCTTCTTCTTCTTTTTTTTTTTTTTGAAAACTCCAAATTGTTATGAAAACAAGTTGCTGCTCTATCAGCAAATACTATCCATATTAGTTTCTTAATAAGCAGAAAGGTTGGAGAGGAAAGATTTCCTTTAATTTTTATGCTGCAGCATAGGAAACCTGCTTTCCAGAAACCCCATCAAGACAAGCTTTGAACTTCTCACATTCCAGCCTGACCTTTATACCTAACCCGGCCAGAAGTTACAATATTTCTGGTAATGCCTTCCAAGTAAGGAAGAAAAGTGCATATCAGATTTCGTTCATTCATTAGTAATGTTCATTGTTTTCTCCCTTTGAAACCTGTAGTACTTCTGCAAAACTGGGAGTTTTTCTAGGCCTTCTAATAAAACTGTATTTCTCCTTTTTGGCTGATTTGTTTTCTATGTAAAACACTAATTTGGAAAACAGTTTATCACAGCCATATAGAATATGGGCACATTTCTATAAAGCAGATACTTACTTAATAGAGCAGGGCTTTACCTTTCTTTATCATTAAACTATATTTCAAATAAAATATTGTGGGGTCGTTGGGGGCCTCGTGAATCATCCGGGAAGGTGCACAGCGGTTCTGGATGCATAGTATGTACAAGAACACTTCTACTGTCCAGTCTTATTTTTGACATTTATTCTGCTGACTGTATGTTCTGTGGTTCTCTTCAGTGTTGCCCTAGCCTGGTACTAGTGTCAGAATTCCTTGTCTTGTGTCTTTGATTCTTAGGAAGTGGACTGTTCAAAAAAGAAAATGAAACAAGCTTAAACTGTGAATTTCAGCAGCAGCAGCATCTTATAAAAAATTCTTCTTAGCTGAACAGAATGGCCTTCAGAGGCTTTTATAAAGCAGTGTACAAGGCAAAAAAGATTTGGAAGAATAGTAGAAATAAGAATAAATATTGGCAGTGATCATCTTGAAATTGCATTTGATGGATAGAAGACTTATTATTATTTTAACAGGCTTTATTGCTTCTTTGGATGAATCTTCACAGGACAGCAAGCTGAGATACATCCAGAATTTTAAGTGGACAGATACCTTGCAAGGACAAGTACCATGGTATACATGTCGCATGTAATTGTTACCAGAACCAAGTTCCTAGGCAACAGTATGCGCATTAAATAATTTAATAGTATGGAGTTCTTTTGATTTTTCTTTTTTTAAAAAAAAATTAGATGCTCTTATCTAGTTTGTTTTACTTGTTGAAAACCTGAACCCTGATCAATGAATTTAAAGGAGCTTATTTATAAATCAGAACACTTTGTAGTGAGAAAACAAGAACACGCGGTGGAAGCTTACAGATTGGGCTTGCGGTATTTCTGGGTAATGCTCCTTTTGGAACTCTAACTTTGATTTCCTGAACCGGGCTTTGATCAACAGCTGAGTAGGCATGGGTAGGATTATACTGCAGAACTTCGAGAAAACCCGTACTTGTTTAGGATTTGTAGGAATAATTTTTTAAGTAATATTTTAACGTTTTTAATGATTTTGTTTTCTGTATTTTTGTTTTTCTTGTATGCCACCTTGATTGTTTCTAAGAAAGGCAATTCATGTATAAATCAACAGTAAACAATAACAAGGCCCCATGACATGAAATTTGCCCATATTTAGCTATTGCTTTGGTAACACTGTGATTTGGTTCCCACAAACCACCGTGTACTGCAGAATTATGTTATGGAGGTAACTGCCTTTTATGGAAACTGAGGGCTAGGGAAACCATGGAGACCCAATGGCTCTGTGGAGGGGAGGCACAGTGATCTTGTTTATCAATCTAAGCCAGTGGAAGCATACAATGGCTTGTTGTTTATTTTTCATTTTGGAGGGGAGGGGGTAAATGATTTTATGCAAACATTTTGCTTAACTGTGTTCACTGTAGGTTAAAATATGCTACAGGTTGTTTCTGTCAAATCAACTGTCCTTTTTATATTCTGAGATAATCCATATGAAAAACATGCATGTTTTGAACATTGCTCATATGATTTGGAATTGGAGCATGATAAACAACTCCTCAACATAGCATTTCTAATCTTGTACACAGAAATAATTGTAGTGAATTGTGTTTCAGAATCAGATGAGTTATAAATAGCTATTTCTCTTTATCCTTTCCCCATTCCTTTAGTGCCCAGCAAGATGCTGTGTTTGAACTTGTGTCCATGGGATTTAATGTGGCTTTATGGTACACCAAATATGCATCGAGGTTGGCTGGGAAAGAAGAGTAAGTACCTTCATTTCTTAGCATCAAAGTGTGTAGGCTCCAGTCCTAGGCATATTTTCTTATATAAACTTAGTATGTTTGAAAGATTATATTGTTGCTCCCTTGTTTTCAGTCCTACATTATGTTCATATACTTGCACTACATATTCTATTGAAGCTGCTAACATGGGGCATATTACAAGGAGGCATGAGTATGTATATATAAAACATTACTGATAAAGCATTCTGTCTCATTTCTTGCTTGGCAGATAAGACAGAAAGCATCAGAGCAGGCAAGATTTACCTTATATAAAGTAGCTTAACTTGCTTTTATTCTCCCCATTTTCATGGCTGTGCAATAATTTATTTAGATATTTAACTGCCTGAAATAAAGTGTAATATTAGAAGGCATTGAAAGGGAGCTTATGTCAAATTATTTTTATCATTTCATTGTTATAAATGACCCTGGAATGTATAATATATATGTATATTATTAATAAATACATCTAATTTGTGTACAGTATAATATCTCTGAAAAGTTGCAGTACTAATACATGGCTATACCTTCAGTATAACAGAAGATGAAGCAAAAGATGTACACCGAAGTATGAAAATAGCTGCTGGGATTTTCAAACACTTGAAGGTAGATCTTTTTTAAAAAAATCCAGAATTCATTTACATAATACCCTGTTGCAGCGACTTTGTTTTCACACTTGTTTTGGTTTCATTTGACATATCTATTCCTGTATTGATGTGATTCAGGGAGTGAGTATATAGCGAGAATTCCACCTCAGAATGTTCATGACAAAATCATTTCATTCCTTTGGATGGAAGCCTAGTTAACAATCTCTTTTAAATGCAAGAGTTCTCTTTTTAGGGAGATTTTCATGAGGCGCTGAGATTAGATTTGATGGTACCACTCACTAATGTATGGAAGTCATAAAATTGGGCAATTTTTTCCTATGTCTGGAGGCGAAGGGCCAAAAGAAAATGACTTCTTGGATAATTCAGTTACACTTAAAAATATATTTCCACTGAAAGCATTTATTTGCTACTACATTTTTAAATGTTGCATTGTATTCTTCCTTAGGAAAGTCATATCCCTAAGCTGATCACTCCAGTAGAAAAGGGGAGAGATTTAGAAGCTCGACTAATAGATTCCTATGTTATCCAGTGCCAAGCTGAAGCACAAGAAGGTATAAATGCAATATTTAATGAAGCTGTGGATTTTTTTTAGATATTCTCCATTGGAACGCTAGAATAAAAGTGTGGCTACTAGTACATATTATTATGTATAGTTTTGCACTCCAGGTGTTTGTCTGAAGTGAAAATCCAGTACTAAGTGCGACGGTCATCCTCTTCCAAGATTTGAGCATTCATTCCTTAGTCGAATTTGCTTACTCTGAGTGGTAACTAGAGGTGAAAATGGCCCCTGGGGAAGAAAACATGTTGAGCCATCTGCACCTAGGTTTTAACTCAGCTTCAGTCTAACTTCAGATCAGAAGAACACATCAGCAAAATGTACAGTCATTTTCTTTGCACATTATCTAACCCAAAGGTAGATTTTTTAAGTTAGATAATGCTGAAAAAAATCAGTTTGCCACTTTGCTGATGCACTTTCACTCTGAAAGTGACCTGAAGCTGGATTATAATCTAGGGGTGAATGCCGCCAGAATGACGTAAGCAGAAACCAAAAATGAGCACTAAAATCAGTAGCCAGCTTAAGTTGACACACCCAAAGCAGCCATAGTGATTTATGGGGCTCCTCTGGCATCTGGTTAGCGGTCGTAACCAATCTTGCTCAGTGGTAGCTAGGTCCCAGCTGGTAACAGCTAATTCACAGGTGCAGACATGGTTCTTTCCTATTATTTGCCTCCTGATTGTTTTCCTTGAAATCGTTCTGTTTCTGATGCTAAGTGTGAGCTTCACTGCTAAACTAAAACACTTTCACAGATTTGGAAAACTGCTTATTTCTTTAACTAGAATCTTATCATTAGTCTGAAATATTGTTTTCATGCTACTTTGATTATCTGTTTAAAAAAAGAGGAAAAAGCAATAGCAATTTGACTAATTTGTTGCATATTTCAAAGCTCAGCGGTTGATGATGTTGTTTTATATTCTAGTGACAATTGCTCGAGCTATTGAACTGAAACACAACCCAGGTCTAATAGCTGCTTTGGCCTACGAAACAGCAAATTTCTATCAAAGAGTGGGTATGTTAAAAGCATTCTTACTTTCCTTTTAAGAAATAGTGCAGAATCTTAAGTGTAGTCAAGAGACTGAGCAAATGGCATGTGCCATGAATAGATTCTCTGGTCTCTAGTTTGCCTTTTTAAATAACAACTTAGTACAACTGCTTTTCATGAAGTGCCTGCACTTAGAACTTGTTTCTTTCCCGGCCACTTTAGTTTTTAATGGCTTTTAATTGTTTTTACTTCATTTTTACCTTCGTTTTTAACGTTTTGTAAACCACTTTGAAACTTTAATAAATGGAAAATGGTATAGAAACATCTTCAATAAATAAATAAATTTGCTGTACAGTCATTTCTTATTGAACAAAGTTTTGCACAACAGGATTTTTTCAGAGACAGTCAGCAAAAAGCAGCTTCCTTATATTAACATAATCCTTAAACTTCATTGTACCTGGTCAGTAACCTAGACTCTTAAGTGTCGTGATGCCCAGGGTACAACCCAGGACAGTTTATGGAAGCAGGCTGCCAAGGGATACACAAGTGAAAAAAGGTTGGGAACCATTGCTTTAGCTGCTGAGTGGAGTTTAACCATTCATTAACTAGCAATGATGGTTTAGCCACCCCCACCCCCATTGTCCTTCGTAGTTTTGAACCTTCCTGGCAACAGGAAAGGGTAGTCCTGTCACACAGGACCTTAGCACTTGTGCGGAGTTTGTTCATCAGTCGACTTGCTTCAAGTCCCCTGGTAGCCATGGTTTGCATTTCATAGGTAGCAGTGCATGGTTTTGAATAGCATGATGATGTGCTGGAACCAAACCACAACATTATGTAAGGGATGACTATACATTAGGGATGTGCCAAATATTTTCATCACTTACACAATTTGTACAAATTGCAAAGGTCTTTGAAGACAAATGAGTCTGCTTTCTAAGGCCACCCTTCGCGTGCAGAATGAAGCTATTGGCCCTTTGCTAAAGATTCATTATATTTGGGCACCAGTACTGCTGGGGAAAGTGTCCAGCCACTTTTCAGAGGCAGTCAGAGGAGCTGGCTGCCTCTGGAGTAGAGGGGAACAGCTGGCGGTGGAAAGCAGTTGCGTCAAGGGGAGCCAGCCACTGTCTTTTCAGAAGACAGGCCCTTTCTGGCGAAGTGGCTGGCTCCCCTTGACGCAAGTGCTTTGACAAAGGTTCAAAACGAAAAAAAATCACCCACACATTCATGGTGCACTCTTTCACACAAATGCAAAGTGTCACTCCCATTTGCTTTGATGCAAAGCAAATGCGGGGGAAAGTGCACATCCCTATTATTCATCTTTCTTTTGTAAACTGAAATCTCTCAGAGAAATAATGGTCTTTAGCCAGACATGTATGTAAGATTAAACACTGTAGTGTGATGAGTGCACATATCAGTTGTTGATATAAATACCGGATGTTACCCTCTCATTTTTAGATCAAATGTTATCTAGTCTGGACCCAGTGTATGTACTGAAGTGGCGAAAGTACCTTCAGCTGAAGTCGTGTTTTTATATGGCCTATGTGAGTATGCAGTTCAAGTTTATGAGTGGGTCAGGAAGATTTTTAAAAATTTGAAAGAACTGTCAAAGAACCATATAGACTGGGCATGAGTGTTGTAGATTCTAATGATTACATTTGATGACTGAAGCATAGCCATTTCTGGGCAGTTGATTCTACTGTGGAACAGCTTTGCTCACATTCAGCTGTGTTAGCATTTTAGAGCAGTTACGGCTGTAAAAAAGATTTACTTCGTAGCCTTTATTGTGTCTTCCAAATAGCCATTCAGCAGAGCTTTTCAGAGTAGTAAAGGGGCTGCTCTCATTTGCCCCCAAAATCTTGCATTGGTTGGCATGGAAATGCACCTTACAAATTATAATAGGGTTCAGATGGCGGTGGCGCCTACAATCTGCAATACTTTCCCTTTGGATATTTTTGGGGCACCTGCTATCATATCTTTTAGTCGCCTGCTCATGCATTCCCAGTGTGAATCTGTGCCTCATGGTGCTTTAACTCTGAATGTTTTCCATCTGCTTTAGATTTAGATTTACATTAAAAACTGCTTTGGGGTTTCCAGATGATGTGTTGGAATATAATTGTTTTACAGGAAACAAACTGGAATCTGTCTAATTGTAACTGAAATCATTATCCTCATGCCATTCTTTCTGAGGATGATGGTGGTTGTCCTTGTGACATTGTTCAGTTATTTGAATAATGCTGTCATATTTCCTTTAGTGTTCTCTTCTCAAAGTTAAATACACACAGCGTCTCATAATAATCTGTGCTGACAGTGGTTCTTCAGGACTTTGATATCCTCTTTCATCTCAGGTCACAGTGCTTATTGTTATTCCTCTTCTCTGAACCTCAGTGCCTTCATGTTCCTCTACAGTGTGTCTGAATTGTATAACAGATACTTTCTTCCCATAGGCCTACTGCTACCATGGTCAAACTCTCTTGGCCAGTGATAAATGTGGAGAAGCTATTCGATCCCTGCAAGAAGCAGAAAAATGTAAGTCATTGAAAGGTTTGTTCTTATATTTTGTTTAACAGCTGTCTCAGATTATTGCTAAGCTGTGATGGGTCCAGATTTTCAGAATAAATCAGATGGAGGTTAGACAATAAAAATGGATTTTTAAAAACTATGAAACAAGTTGAGTGAATGGACAACTTCTATAAAATGTACTAATGGCTTTGGAAAGATATTGGATTAGGAAAATAACTGGAGGATATATCTATAGTATGAACCACCTTGTTTTCTATATATGCATATAAAAATGTAGGAGGAGAAATTTTATGCTCCACTCTTGTACCAGCATGGGTGTAACCATGTAGATTTCCTCTCTAAAGCACAGAAATGGTTTGTCATTTCCTTCTTCCAGAAGGATTTTGACTTTCTAGCCTAGATCATAGCCCTGGTATTTTCTGTTAACTGCCCATCTAAATACCTAAAGAAAAGTGTTCTTTAACCATTACAGATTTCACTTATTTATAGTTCACTAAATATGTACAGTTTCAGTTTTTTACATTTTGGATATTTCCACATTGAAATAACTTGGGGTGCGTTTACATGTGCCTCTATTGAAGCTGGGTGGAGGGGGGATCCACTGCTATTGTGCCTGTGTGGAGGGGGGGATCCACTGCTATTGTGCACTGCTTCCCAGGTTGTCTTCAGGGTTGCCATCAGGGCTATTCTGTGGTTCTTTTGAGGGCCATTGGTGATTGCCAGCTCCCTACTGGTTTCTGCATGAGAAGCTAAATGGCTGCCACAAACCAAATCAACAGAATATGGTACTCTTGAGTGCTAAAATTCCCACACTCATGCCAGGAACACACTGTTTCCTGAGATCAGAGCAGGAGGATATATAAACCCTCCATCTTGGATGTGACCCTTTATTGCCCCAGGAGCAGTTTCCATCCTTGTGTGTACAAGGCCAGGGTCTGATCATGTGGGAGAACAGAGGGAGCCAAAAGATAACTTTATAGGCTTTTTTTGGACTCTGCAAGGCTTTCACTGTTGTTGCATACACCCTTCCCCAGCTGCATCGCAGGATCACTGCCACTGCTTGAGAGAGGTCTTCACACAAAAGAGTAGGTGGGAGATGGGAGAGACAAATGCAGGGGTGTTGAAGTCAAACTGCCATGAAGCAGAGGGATATCCTGAAGGAGCAGCTACCACGTCCGACTGCTCTTTAGGCATAAGGCATAGCAGGTTGGAGTGGAAAGCGTTTGACTGCCGGTGCAAGGATCATAATGGAACCTGGCCACAAAAGCTGAGTTCATATCATTGTGAAGCACAGAGATGCATCAGAGAAGTATACAGCAAGTGAAAGAAGAGTTGGCTTTTATACCCCACCTTTCTCACCCATTTAAGGGGGCTTACAAAGATTTCTGTTCTTCCCACCTATGAGGTAGGTGACTAGCCCAAGATCACCCAGCTGGCTTTGTGGAGGAGTGCGTAATCAAACCCAGTGACTATGAGATAAGAGTGCAGCACTCTAACCGCAAGACCAAACTGGCTGCTTCTGATGTTTGTGAGCTTCCTTGGAGTCCTACTGCAAACCCAAGCTTTCCATTAATCTCCACATACACTGTTGTTCTGAGGCATTTCATTGCTTTGCAGCAGTTTGGGCTCACCATTGCTTTATCATGCTTGATGTCACTGTGATTGTCTCTCCCATGTACCACCTCCTCTTCTTGAAAATTTACCTATTCTTTTGCTTTGATGCAACAGTAGCAAATTCCTGCAAGAGCAACTGGAACCTCATTGGAACCCCAGAATTGGCCAAGTTACACAGACAGCTCATAAAGTTTTGTTTTCATATATTGTGTGTCTAAAAGGGAAAGGGAGAATTTTGGGTAAATACATCCTGTATTCCTCTAACTCAGTTTCCCACAATCTAGTGGGGATGTCTCTAAAGGCCATTTGCATGGAGTCAAGAGCAGTAAAGGCTTTGCTTTTGTCTTCTGCTTGAGAATGCTCAGAATCAATTGGTGGGCCACTGTGAGAGACAGGATCCTGGAGTAGATGGGCTGTAGCCTGTTCCAGCAGGGCATATTTATGAATTTGACATTCTTGACTGAGAGTTCTTGAGGAGGTTTTACTCTTGAATATTCAGGGACAATGTGTAGCTTTATTTAAATTCTACAAAGGGAGCTAATAAAACAGTGCTATGCTACTCACTATTTTATGTAGTTTATGCCAAGGCCGAAGCATTGTGCAAGGAATATGGTGAAACCAAGGGACCTGGAACTACAGCTAAGCCTTCTAGCCACCTCTTCTTTAGGAAACTTGGAACGCTAGTGAAAAATACATTGGAAAAATGCCAACGAGAAAATGGGTTCATGTAAGTGTATTTTCAATTTAGTCTCGTTTGCTACAGTGATGTACAATAACAGCAGACTCTAAATTTATTAACTGAGAAATAGTTGCTGGATTTGTGAGCAAGGATATGATGTCTAGCGGCCATTTTGTACAAGTGACCTTTTAAACAAACATTTCTGGGTCAGTTGTAGATCATTCTGTTTTCTTCCCAGATTAGTGTGGAAGGAAGTGAACACAGCAGAGCAAACACATGTGTCTCTGCATTGGAACATCAACAGTAAGATAAACTCCTTGACAGCTGTGAAGTCTTCATTCCAGGTCATTTTCAGGTTCTTCCGTGAGGAACCTGAGTTGAGAAAAAGAGTCTCCAGTTCTGGCATGACAGTGAAAAGAATCTTCTAATTCAGTGTGGTGGCCCAGTGATCATTAGTTAATTCCAAAAGTTTCTTCTTTGTTGTCTCTATCTCTGGTAATAAGAGGGAATACTGACAAATTGTTGAGCATGAAGAGGAATTTGAAACATTAGATTACTTGATTTCCTACCTTTGCCAATTTTATATGTCTTAGAAGGCCAAAGGAAATCTCGGGGGGGTGGGGTGGGGGAGATCACAAGTCTGGTATTTGAATGCAAAAAATCAACTATACAGCCAGTGATATTCTTGTAGCAGCAAATGAATATAAGAGTATAATCCATATTTGAGAAAGGGTAGCTACCACAATTTTTCATTGTGGTTACCACTTCGGACAGTCTGTTGGAATTCCTGTACTTTTAACAATAGTGACCAACATACCAAGAGCTGGGTTGCCTGGGTAAAAGCCAAGCTTTTGGATCATGGCTTTGCCCTGCCTTGCCTCCACAGTCCCAGTCGGTGGACCTCCACAGTATTTTAGCACAGCAATTACTATGGCATTGAGTATTCCCAGCCTAAATCTGAATTCTCTGTGAGAATAGCTAAGAGATTCCTAACATTCAATAAATTTTGTTTTAGTTACTTCCAGAAGATTCCTCCAGAAGCTCCTCAACTGGAGTTGAAGGCAAACTATGGTCTGGTTGAGCCTATTGCTTTTGAGTTTCCTCCCTTGCACGCACTGTGGACCCCAGAAACACTTGCTGCATTTGATCTTACAAAAAGACCAAAGGAAGACACTGTAAGCCTTCCAACTATTTATTCCATCAATGCTCTTTTCTGCTTATGTCAATTTTCTTTTGCTGTAGGTATTAGTTTTGTGAAAGCTTTGAAACGTAGTAATATCTTTGCCTTTTCCTGAAAGGCTTTCTGTACGAGCAGCTCATCTTCAATCTAATGAGTCTAATCTTGTATCACTGTAGCTGCAATGTTGATAGTTGAGGGACTAGCCCAAATTTGTATAGAATATTATTTCTACTTTATTTTCAGTCAAGAACTTATATAAAGATTACATTTAAAAAAGGTGCAACGTACCCAGTAATATTTTTATTTTATTTTCATTGTAGGCTAAACTGAAGCCAGAGGAAGATGTAAAACCTGTCAAAGAGCCAGATATAAAGCCTCAGAAGGACACAGGGTGCCAGATATCTTAAAACGTCATAAGTGCTTTGAAATGCCCCTACAAGCTGCTTTTTGTGACTTGTGGGGTTTTGTCTACGCTTTGCATTGATTCTTCTGGAATTCTTCATCCTAAAAGTGAATTCACTGCTTTTTAACTGTTGCAGATAAACTGACTGAGTTTTGAGACTACATTTCAGATATTTATTAGGACTGAAGAGTCAAAACTGGAGTGGAAATGCACTTACACTTTAAGTATAGAAAGGCAGCGTTTAGATTAGGATAACCACCAGTACACTCCAGAGCGTTGTTATCTTGCAACTCCTTTATCCCTGGCCATGAGAAGTAATACTGGGAATAAAATTAAAAAGTAGAATTATTGTGAAGGCTTTAAATGGTGCTTTGTAAGGCAGCATTTGAAAGTAAAGGCAAAGCACACAAAGGAGAAACCATTCCAATGATGTCCAAGTTAAGAGGCTGTAGAATGAAGTTAATAAACTAAAAAAGGTTAAGCATAATTCAGCAAATGCACAGCACCAATTACTCTGCTTTTAATGGTGGTGAAACAGTTCACTGATGCCACTTTTGCAAAATACTGCAAGGCAAATCACAGATAGGACTTGCAAAATTAAGCTGTTTTGCAGAAAAAGGTTTCATTTTGATCATCCCTGTTCATTTATGTTAAGAACAATTATAGGTTAAGGATTTATAGGAGGACTGTGCAACATCTGACTGACGTCTAAGCAGTGGTCAATATTGTGAACATTAACTGCCTCACTATGTAAAGAAATAGGCTTGTTCCACTCTGTCTTATAGTGAATATAAAAAGGAACTGAAGGGGGATTTGAATAGGTTTCTAGGTTTTAGAAGCAGATTGGACAAAAATGTTGTTGAGAAGCTAAAATTACAGATGTAAGTTGGATGTAGGAGAAATGAATGGATTTAGTTGCTGAATATAAACTTCTGTGGAATCATTCTAAATAGATTTGTGGTTCAGTTAGAAATGGTAGTTGATTGCAATGAAAAGGCCCTTTAAATGGGTAGATGTTAACAAGGAGAATAAAGAAATGGGTCTATGAGGATCACAAAGAAGCAACGTGCCAGTAGTACATTAGATAAGGATAGTAGCAAAATTTAGAACTGAAGAAGTAATACTGAAGTCCTTCTGGGTTACAGATAATCCTGCACACTTCATGACGTCAAAAGAATGCATGTAGAAAATAGGAAATGTTGAGAACAGGCAGGAACAAAATGTAGTTCCTAACATGAGAAACTTAATTTTTGAATAACATAGAAAACTCTGTAACAAGAACCACAGTGAATACACAGTTGGAATACCCGTCACTAGTCTGTGAATCTCTCTTAATTAATGAGAACAGTCTCCAGATCATTGTAGTTTGCTTCCTGGACCTGTATTTGGTGAAAATGTAAGTTTATTTAATGTGTTCAAATTATCTTTTCTAAAAATGTCAAAATAAAATTTATGTATCTGCAGTGCCAGTACAACTACATTTTTTAAATACCTTCAAAACTTAAAATCTTGTGGACATGTTTTGACCATATTGCACCAAATTGGATCAAAGTATATTGACAAATATTTGAATCTGTGTAAACCTTTATCAAAATGCTGCACTTAATGAAGCCTTATTGAGTAAACAAATCTGAAGAATGTTTATCCAGGGATAAGCAGGCATTGGTTAAGCCTGGAAAACTTTGCAAGCCTTCAGAATATATTGTAAAGTGTTTATGTTCTTATGTAAGGTTTGATAAGCAACCTCTAAGTTATTAACTATTTAATCCAGTATCAGTAATCGGTTAATACAATTTAGTAAGTACAATCCAGAAGGTAGTAAACAATGACCAGCCAATCTGCAAGCTCAGTAAAATCATGCTGCCCAATTCTGTTCTTATATATTCAGCAGGAGGCTCCTGTGGGGCTTATAGGTTTTTTTCCACTTACCTCCCTTAATCTGGATCTAAGATGATCCAGATCTAAGAAATGGGTCCTTCAACTAATCCAGATTTAGAAGATCCAGATCTAAGGAAGTACGCAATGCGTCTCCATGGGCATTGTAGCACCCAATAGCAATGGGTGCTAGGCAAGCTTGCGGTGGGAATGCCACAGCACCCATGTGGAGCATCCATCTGTACCCTGTGGGAGACGTCCATCACACCACTTTTTTTTTTGGGGGGGAGGCATCTAATCTGGATTTGATGTCTGAAGTCTGGATTGTAGACCCCTTTAATGGGGTCCACAGGAAATCTAGATTATAGGTCCTGAAGG
The DNA here is from genome assembly GCA_023333525.1 of Aspidoscelis tigris stejnegeri. Lineage (NCBI taxonomy): Eukaryota > Metazoa > Chordata > Lepidosauria > Squamata > Teiidae > Aspidoscelis > Aspidoscelis tigris. The sequence goes on from JALMGA010000001.1 coordinate 36,024,926, forward strand.
ACCCATTTAATCTGAATTTCCCTAGTATAGGTGGGAACAAATCGAGTTCTAATGAGGTCTACAGTGAAAACAGGATCTTCCTGAGAGCCTAATGGATCCCTCATGGGTACTTAATGGGTACTCAGGGCTAGTGGACCCCCCCCCAATAAATAAAAATGCTTTGGTATGGTTTTTGTTTACAGTTACTACATACCTTCAGTAACTCATAATCTACTCTTCATTACACCAGACATGTTCCCTGCAGTCGTTCACTCATGACTTTCCTGAGTCAGAACGTACCTTTCCCCTCTTAAAATAGAATCTTTATCCTGAATGCATAGTCTTTTACTTGTTTCTTTTATCACATTCCAGGCGGGTAAGAATTTCCTAAGGACAGGTGTGCAAAACACTGTTACAGATATTTTATGAAAGAATTACAGAGCAACATAATGCCCTTTGCCCCCCACAGTCTCTGAGGAGGCCAGGAGAGTCAATTTAGGAGCTAAGGTAAGTACTTACCTAACTCCTAGGGGAAGATTACTAGCAGTTCTAAAAAAATTTACCCCTTACTTTGAAGAATTGGAACACTGTTTTGCACACTAGTTCTACGTCATAGAAAAGTAGCGGTGGCATTACAGGTTAAACAGCTACATTTTTTCTTTCTTAGTGCCTAACTGAGATAGCCACCATGGTGAACAGGCTGATTAAGGATAGTTAGGTTTGACTTGCTTAAACCTATGTGAGACTTTAATTAAAACAAGATTTATTAGAGGAAGTATTTCTTTTCTTCCACAGTTAATTAACCCACTTGCAATACTGAAGACTTTTACAATAAACGTTCCCCGCTCCACAATAAAATGATAAAAATAAGCTTGCTAGGAGAACTGTCTCATTTTATATTCTTCTTTTGAGAAGATCTTCTCGCAGGAAAGCTTTGAAATTGCTAGGAACTTATAGGCTTATTTAATCTAATCAATAAACTAATCACGACCTGATCAAGAATTTAGCACTGCTGACAGACTCCCAATATTTTTGGCTTTAAGGAAATTTTGCTACAGTATTTAAGCTTTATCTTTATTATAATATAAATCACAATGTCTGGCTAATGTTTAATCCTAGAAAGGAAATTGTACAAGAATCCCGGATCCCTCTCTCAAACTTGGATGGCTTTAAGCCTTAAGCAAAATCACAGTGTAGTATAAAGTGAAATGAACCAATGCTTGGCTTTAGCTTTTTGGCTTCTAAAGATTAGTATTTTTACTGTTATTTTAATTCCTGTGAAATGTCTTATTTATAGAGAGAACAAGGAACCAACTTTTACAGTCCAGTTATTTATGTATATATTGGTTTTACTTTTGTATATGCATTTCTCTTAATGAAAAATGTTATTACATTCAGAAGCAATACACCTAATGAATTAAATACTTATGGTGTGCATTTTCATTAAGCTTGCCGTACACATATTTGGAAGAGCTAGCTGGGATTTTATGGATGAACAATGTGCTAGCATGGAACTCTGAATATTTTATCTTCTTTTTAATGTTGGGCTGCTTTTCCTTAAATATTTGTAGTTCAAACATATCTGAATTAAAATGTAATAATTTGAATGGCTCTATAAAGTGCCGTGTATATATTGATGCTGCTACATATATAATAAAATGGCTAGCATGTTCACCGCTATAGACTAGAAGTGTTAATAGTTTATGAAATGATGTTAGGTGTCCATTTGGACAGATGCTTGCCATTTATCCTGCCTTCAATAAGGCCTCATATCTCTCCCAAAGATATTTCAATAGTCCCCTTTGCCTGCCTGCCTCATCTACTTCTGATCCATTAACCTTGCCAAACAATCCTTTTAGGCCTTTATTTCTATGATCTCTAAAGAAGATTGGATAAATGACTGACTACTAGGCATAGCTGTGTACTCTCCCAGGACTGGAACTATTAGGATTGTAAATGAGGAGGGTGTTATTCTGGTCATATCTGCTTGTGAACTTCCCTTATACATCTGGTTAACCTGCTTGGGCATGATCCAGACCAGCAGAAGACTTGTGGTCTTATCTCTCTACAGTGGTCTTATCTCAGTGGAAGGTCACACCTGGCAGCCTTGCACCTTTAATAGCGTCTTACCTACCACTTGTTCAGCAGCCACCCCTAATAAAAATAAATACATTAGAATACAGTGTTCTATAAACAACCTTGGTTTAACATTATATAAGTAGTCTTTTAATACTCCTTGGGCTTTGCAGTACAGAGATGTGCGGTTTGTCACTGTTATATCAATTACTGTACTGTATATTCCAGCGTATAAGACGACTCCCAACTTTTCCAGTTAAAATATAGAGTTTGGGATATACTTGCCGTATAAGAAGACGACACCCAGCATATAAGACGGCACCCGACTTTTGAGAAGATTTTCCTGGGTTAAAAAGTAGTCTTACACACCAGAATATACTGTCATTATATGTGGCTTTTCATTTAAACGGCTGTGATACTCAGATGAAACATTCGCTGCATGTAGATCTCACCTTTCTTACAAATGCCTGCAGCAGTGTTGTGTGAACTTGCATGCTCTGTGTGAGTCTCCAGTCTGCTCCGAAAAGGACCTCAGTCTTCCAGAGCAACTGAACATGAATACTGCTGGGGTATTGCCTTTGAGGCACAACCAAGCAGTAGGAAGTGAATGGTTATTTAGAGCAAGGTTGTAGGGTGATGATATAGTTTGTCTGCAGCTGGGCTGCTCCAAAGAAAAGTACCATCTAGCTAATTTTTGCATCTCCTTCTAATATTGCTACTTGTGATCCCCTGCAGTTTATTCAAATCTCGTTTTATTTCATACGGAATAACCCATTAATGCTTTTCAGCAGGCTGTTCAGATTCAAAGGGATTGTGCAGAAAGGAGAAATAAGCTCAGCGATTCTAGTCCTTGCATGTGAAGTTGCAGCTACTAAACTTCCCGAGCTGCACAGCTGTTGATTAGTAGCTCGATAATGTGCTATTCCAGCTCTTAGCTCTAATTCTAATATGCAAAGAAGAAAAAAATGCTTGTATAAAGCTGAGAATGAGTATGAGATGTTCTAAACTGAAGTGAACTATGTATGCCTCACTTTAATATTTGACCGCTGATCATGGTGTGTGGTGCTGATGGGATTTGTTATCAAATAGCATACAGAGGACTCAGCTCCACACCACTCTACCCTGCTGTTGTATTGAACTGATTAAGAAGATAAGAAGCATATTCAGCCTTTGGATACAGTCCATAGATCTGGTAATACTTAGTCCAATTTCATGCCTTTTTCTAGCTTCTGTATACACTATGCAAGCTTCTCTTTGTGGTCAAAATGGCTATAAAAGAATTTGTATGGCTTTTAGACAAGCCAGTTCTAAAAACAATAGCATGCCTAGGGAAGTCTTCAGAAACAGCTTAAAGGCTATCCAACCAGTATATACCACGTGAGGGAGTCTTGTCTTCTGTGGGAGACTTGCTCTCTGAAAGACGACACAGACATGCCAGGGCAGCAGCATGTAACAAGGCCAGGGTAAAGTTCCTTCAGCCTTGAATAATTACCAGAACCATGCTCTAAAAAAAATAAATAACATTTCCATCTTCTGAGATAGCCACATACATGGTTTACTTATGCTGATTCTCAACTACAGCCACAACAAAAACTTATGATCCCACCACAGAATCAGTTCAGTTAGAAGCTGTAGGAATTGTTAAAAGATAGCAAGACAATTGTTAGAACATAGAAGGATTTGCTGGTTATTAGTTAATCATCCTCATGATTTGTAAGAACATAAGAAATCCTGCTGTGTGAGACCGCAGCCCATATAGTCTAGCATTCTGTCTCATACATTGGCCCATCAATTGCTTTAGGACATCTCAAGCAAAAAGTAAAGGCAAAAACCTTCACTTCCTCTTGATTCCAAGCAAATGCCCTTTAGAGGCATTCTGCCAGTCTCCAGCCCAGATGCAGTACTTAGGTGTCCATTCTAGTAGCGACTAATACACTGCTCTCCATGAATGTGTCTAACCCTTTCTTAAAGCTGTCCAGGCTGGTTCCTGTCACCAATACTTCCCCTTGTCCTTCCTAAGGAGGGGTGTACACAAATGCAGTTTTTGGGATTCAGTTAGATTCAAATATCCAAAAATTCAATTAGATTTGAATCTTTAAAATTTGAATTTATCCACATTCAATTTCAATGGAGTAAGTTTGAATCTATTTGTTCGAATTTTCAATTTGAATTTGCACATACGTCAACAACATTCATATGGGCCCATACAAATCCATACGCATCCCACCTTTATCCCTTATGCATCCCATTTTTGTCCTGTACAGATCCATACAAATGCGTATGGATGTGGGAAAGATGCATATGGGCAAGTACGTATCGTGTACGTATCCGTACACATACAGATGTCTGAATAATTTGAATGAATAGATTCAAAAATTCAAAATTCACTTGAATGTTTAAATTCTAATTTATAGACATTCAATTTGAATTCGAATGTCCAAATTTGAATGAATTTGATCAAATTTTGAATGTTTTGAATATTTGTGCACATCCCTAGTCCTAATTCTCTAGCCCAGTGTTTCCCAAAGTGTGGTACGCGTACCCCCAGGGGTACGGGAAGAGTTTGGTGGGGGTACGCGTTGCACCGGAGTTTGGTGGGGATCACGTGGGAATATCCACTGCACCGTGCTTAGCTGCGCTCACAGAACAAGGAAATAAATAGCTGCGTATCGCAGTTTTTACACGGGAACTGGGACCATCGTACATCGTATCGTAACTCATTATGGCGGGAACTTCTCATCCTTTGTGCAGCTTGGGTTCAGCCATTTTTAAACTGCGGGAACATTAACAGTTGACGTTGAGCCGCGGAGCTGTTTAAACGCCGGAGAATTGCAGTGTTATCTAACGGTCTTGTGAGGCATGGCACGGTGTGAATATACTGCACTTCGTTACAGAGACAACTTACTTCTTTAATAGTTAGTTCCGGGCGCCTGTTATCGTGCCACTGATTTTGATTATTTTTATAAAATACATTTTTTATCCCTAATGTTTTTCATGAGGGGTACTCAGCGTTACGAAAATTATAGAAGGGGTACACATATGTCAAAAGTTTGGGAAACACTGTTCCAAACCATCAGCTTTATAGAGTGTCTCCTGATTGTAGTGTTTTTTCTCTATTCATGCTTTTCACACGGTGCATGATTTTATGTATTTCAATCAGTTCCCTCTCCTCTTCAAGGTTGTCTCTCAAGGCTGAAGCAGCTAAACATTGCAGCTTGATCTCACATCATGTGGCGATTTCACAAAACAGCCAGCAGGTGGCAAAGCAGCTCATATTTCACATGCAATTTCTCTGTTTCCCAAAGGTGTGGTGCTGGCCAGGTCTGCAAAAAAAAGAAGAAAGAGTAAACATTGTGCCTGTGGTTTTTAATCTTGTAACACAAGGAAACCATTGCTGGGGGAGGGCGTAACACCAAATGAGGGAGAAAAAAATCCCTGTTCCCCCATTCCTCTCCAAAACCTGAAGTATTGGGGACTTAAAAAGAAATTGCAGGTTTTGCATAATCTAAAGCACCACTGTTATAGGTTTCCATTTCAATCTGTTTTCCAGCTGCTGTAATCGCTTAGATCTGATGCATAACCAAAAAACAGAAAGCCCAGCCCTCTGTTCAAATATCACCAAGCCAGCCCTTTCCAGCAAGCAAGCAACATCCTGAAGCAGTATAGTTCTGGTTTCTTCCCTACCTTCCTGACTGGTCTGTACATTCAAGCTGCCAACGTTCCCGGAAACCACAAATGTGGGTCCCTGGTTATGGTTTCTTGTTCCTTTTTTTCCTGACTCTTTCTGCAGCATTCTAATCAGGTTTTAATTTCTGTGATGGAAGATAGACAAGTGATTCTCAAGGTGAGTGACCTAACCCTAACCTTGGTGTGTGTTTATAGCAGTATAACAGAAATCCCTGAAGGAACAGACTTAACTGCGGCTGAAGAAAAAAAAATGCATATGGTTTTGGGGAAAAAGAGGTCATTTACCATTACGGTGCTGCTTCCAGGAAAGTGTATGGTGAATGGGCAATTTGAAGGAGGGAGCATGTGAAAGCAGTAAAGGTTTTGAGAGGTCAGTGTACAGTCATATACAAATGCAATGTAAATATTATAATGTGTGAACACTATCTTGAATGTGTGATGAAATATTCAAAACAGCCATGTTCCTAAAAGCAAAATGGTTAGAATGCCAAAACATTCTTCAGGGCTTGAATCAACATTCCCTTTCTCCTCCATGTTCCTGTTCAGGGTGTTTGGTCTACTCTGTTCAGTGAGGTCAATTTTTATGTGGATTTACACATGTCTTACCCACTGTTAGCAGCTCTACCTTTCCTGATCTCTAGAAACACTTGTTTTTAGTTGTCTTGCCCTCCATCCCACCAGCCACAGTGAACCCTAGGCATGGGTGCCCCATTCTGAGAGGCATCGGGCACCAACATTATATAAGGCACACCTTTTCATTCAGCTCTTTGGCCACTAAGGTGCCCTTCCCTCATCCTGCTGTGCGTTGTTTCCATTGTCGGTATTTTAATGTTTTAAACAGTTGCTTTACTACAATAAATTATTAATTTTTTATTCTCTATTTTATTACATGGGACCATCAAATGAGAAATTCAATGAATAGATTGACAAGGAAGAACTTTTACGTGGGCATGGGCCAAAAACAGATAGCCCTGGCCATCTCTGCTCAAAAGAACCTCCCCCTACCCAAAAGAGCCAGATGCTAACTGAAAAGTATTGGACTAGGACTTGGGGCCTGTTCACATTTTGCTTTATTCTGGAATATATCTTGGAACAAAGGCCTGGTGTCCACATGCTACTGCAGGCTACAGCAGGCCCCAGGTGAGGTCCACCAGAGGCTGCATTAGAATGTGGACGATAGGTCCCTATCCTGAAATATATTCTAGAATATGTTCAAGTGCAATCAGGCCCCTGGACCACAAGGGCTTTGATCCTCATTCTGCCATTCCTCTCCTGGGTGGCCTTGGGCCACGTTCCTGCCTTTTAGCTTAGCCAACTTCACAGAGTTGTTGGGAGGATCATATTGAGGGAGGGGAATAATATTCACTGTTGAAAAGTCATTGGAAGAAAAGTGGCATACAAATCAGCAGAGGCTCAGTGGACCCTTCAGTGTGGAGGTGGGGACAGAGTTAAAAAATAATAATGAGAAGCTTCACTTCACTCCAGTCACCCAGGGGGTCCTGATCTACGGATTAACACTTATTTACATATAAATAGACTAAGACTAAGCAATACTCAGTAGTGCTTGTTCCCAGCCAGCCCAGGAAAATGAGTTCAGGTACCTAAGGATCAGCTGCACCAACAGGGACCATTTAAAAAAAAGCACTTTCCCATGACTGACTGAGCTACATCACAAGTCTGAAAAAGTCAAAACTATAGCCATACTAGTTTGGTTTTTTGTTTGCTCCCCTAATTCCCCAGTCAGAACCTTCAGGTTTTTAATGCAAACCCTTGGATTTCTGCATATTTAGAAAGTTCAGCTTATGTGGTGGCCTACATACCACAGCCAATAGCCAATGGAGTGGGCACACCTGATGCTGGTAGGAGGAACTGAATGTGAGTGGCAGGAGGACCAGGGCTGAGCCTGAGGAGGCAGTGGAGCCTGGTAGTCATAGGAGAGAGCAGGGATGAAGACAACTTCACAGATATGCACACACTGCAGGCAGCAGAGGAGAAGCGAGGAAAGGCTCTACCACACCAAAAGAGGACACTCTCCCAGTTTGGCACCCTAGGCAATTGTCTAGTATGATCTTACAACCAGTACACCATGATCGGAGGTACTACATTGGTTACCTGGACAACCCCTTCTGTCCTAAGCCCAATCCATTTTTTTTGTTTTTAGAAATATTACAATATGACATTTCCAGAATTCCAAATAAGTTTGATCTCAGGGGAACATTTCCTTTATAAAACACTATGACACAAGCTGGCCCTTGCATGCGTCCCAACAAATGGTTATTAATGAACAGGGAGAAGATGATGCTGAGGAACAGCTTGGAGAGGGAAGTTCAAAGAAGGCTAAAACGCCAAGAAGAGTTATTTATTTTGCAAGTGGTGAATCCATGGAGGACTACAGTACAGAAGAAGAAGACGTAGAGGAGAACAACAATGAGACACTGCTTGACACCGTGAGATTCATGTTTTGTCCTAAAGCATAAGAATGGAAGCTAACAACGTAAAATGATGCATATGAGTTTTTGCTGAGCTCACTTCGTCTGCTCTTTCACTGAAATCTTGATGCTTTTGCTGTCAAAGTTTAGGAAAGAGCAACTGGATACCTCTGTTCTCTTATTAGCCACTGGACAGGAACCTGTGTATTCCACCATGCTTTAAATAAAGGCTAATATCAGGGATAGAACAACACATATACACAGTGATTTGGTTTGGGTCTTTTCTGTTCTCACCATCCTAGTAATCCAGATCAGTGGATGAAGGCCCACTGATTCCAATTACTTGGAGGTGTGGGCCAGCTCAGCACTATCTGCACTGACAGCGCTGATTTGGCCTATGCTTCTCCACAGTTGCAAAGCTTGCATAAGCTTCATGGCTGTCCTCCACACTTCTGAAGTCTAGGAAAGACAGTCTGTAGCCTGGATCATGTAGCCTGTAGTTTCTGGATCATGGAGCATACCATCTGCATACCTCCCATGATATGGAACAAGGCCTTTGCTCTGGTTGTAGACCTGATTAAATGGGTGTCCAACAGATCTGAATTAAGGGCCTCCTTACTCTGGATTTGGTTCCATAGATGGAGCTAGACCAGGGGAGCTGAGCCTCCTTGATCCACCTTGGTGTCTGGCCAAACTGACCTGTCTTGAGCCAGTTCAGCTGAAGATGAAGCATGCAAGGGCATATGCTTAGATAGCATTCCACTTTGCTAAGTCTTTGACATGATCCTTTGTGGCCACATCCAGACTGGAACTGCCACAATGAAGGTTCAGATCAGAACCTTGGTCCTCCCCTGTTTCCATGCTGGTTCACTGACATGCCACCACTGAAGCTGCTATCAGCCAGTAGCTTGACTTGTTGTCACTACCCATCACCCATCTCAGTCAACTCCAGATATTTTTGCCTAGATGAACAGTAGTGGTAGCCACTTGTTACCAGCCCTGATTCTTTCAAACCCAAGCCAAGAAGTGCATTCTGCTGTATGAATGACTCCACCTCTTCCATGCCAGAAAACAAATAACTTCCTCCAACTTCTTCTTATTCTTGCTCCCAGCACTTTTACAAAAGATTAACTCCACCTTTGGATTAATGGCACCATTCAGCATCATACCTCCTCCGCTGCAGAAGGCAACAGATTTGTGCCAGTACCTCCTCTTCAGGCTGGTTGGCCTCCAGACGGTGCCCCTAGTTCCATTGCCTTCGTGCACTTTTCCATAGAGTGCGTGGTTTTGTACGAACCTAATCCTTGCACCGTGGGATATTCTACTGTATTTTCAGCAAGACAGAATAGTACATATCTGTACATTTGTTAGCATGCCTGGGAAGATCACTCATTGATCAGAAGATAGAAGCGAAAACCACATTCTTTTTAAGATTGACATGCAGTCAGTGAATGTCTCCTGACTCTTACCCACAAAAGCTTCTTAGAAGCCTTCTTTGCAGGATCCAAACTCTTCTTGTTGCCTTTATTTATTTATTTATTTATTTATTTATTTATTTATTTATTTATTTATTTATTTATTTATTTATTTATTTATTTATTTATATTTCTATCCCACCCTATACCCGAACGTCTCTGGGTGGATTACAATAAAATTATATTAATCTTAGACAGGTCCCTGCACTCAGGCTTACAATCTCATCATGCGGATGAGCCTTGTATTGCCACTGACATACTTTTATTATTTACTAAATCTCTTTCCCTTCTTACTTTTGTTTTTACTATCACACCTTTCCTGAGATTTCTAATAAAAGTAAAAAGGGAAAGAGATTTAGTAAATAATAAAAGTATGTCAGTGGCAATACAAGGCTCATCCGCATGATGAGATTGTAAGCCTGAGGGCAGGGACCTCTAGGATATCAAAATCATAAAAGAACATTCAAAGGCATAATAACAGCATTTAAGATTGCTGTCTTTGTTTCATAGGCCAACCTGCCCTGGACCAGTTTCCTGCAACTTTGGGTATTCCGAATTGCAACTGCAACCTTTTTTAGTATGTATATTTACTATTACAATTAGTACGTTGGTTTGTAATTACAGCAGAATGTTATTGATGCTCTGGGGTGAAGAAATTGTCTTTTGAATGGTAAGCTCAGTCTTTGGGACCCTTCAGTGGTTAGGGAGCCGGACTCTTATCTGGGAATATGGGGTTTGATTCCACCCTCCCCCATGAAGCCAGCTGGGTGACCTTGGGATAGTCACAGCTCTCTTCTGAGCTCTCACAACCCCACCTATCTCACAGGGTGTTCTGTTGTGGGAAGAAGAATAGAAAGCTTTGTCAGCCACTTTGAGTCCCCTTAAATTGGTGAGAAAAGCGGGGTAGAAAAGCCAACTCTTCTATTCCGTTCCAATGTTTTATTTGCAAGGTAACACATGAAGTAGGGAACTTATATGCTTGTTCCTCACTTCATAGATGACATTGTCGGACTCTTTGTGGATAGGCCTGCAGCATGCGATGGGTCACATTCACATGATGTCACTGTGTATGCATAGAGAGCCTCAGTGCATATTTTGTACATGCTTGCTAGTGGCATATGCATCTGTGCTGATACCACATGCAGGTGTGCCATTGTACATCCAGAGATAACTTACTGGGAATTAAAATAAGTAGTATAGTTTGGCTGTAACACCATCCATGCTCCTTCTGCATCTGTCTCTGTTTTTCTACTTACCTTTTAGGGCACAGGTTAATTGGCTTCCCCCTTTTGCTTGCTTTCTTGTTCTGTCCTTAAAAATAGTTCTAATCCTTCCTTTCCTTTCTTTACAGCTTGTGAGTTTCTTGGTGGCAAATTAGCCACATTGTTTGGACTCACTGAGTCTAAATATCAGTATGCCATAGATGAATACCAGAGGACCCAAGAAAAGGTAAAAGCAGTACTATATGACCTAAAGCAAATTAATACCATCAAATACATAGCGTTTTTGACCTGGATTGTTATTGTATATTTAGTTAGACTTAGGACTTGTATGCACTTGGCCATATTCTGGAATCTTATCTCAGGATAAGGGTCTAATGTATCATTTGATGGGTCATGTGGGCCTTCTGTAGCCTGCACTAGCATGTGAACAGCAGGCCCCTTTGTCCAGGATATATTCCAAAATAAAGTCAAGTGCAAACAGGCCCATAAATTTAAGAATCAGTTCTGTGTTTTCTTTAACATAAGGTAGAAAGAATTCAGGGAATAAAACAAAAGGGATACATGGAAGAAAATGCTTCAGAAAAAAAGAAATTTGGAGACTGAGGGGATGCCAACACTTTTTAGTACATAACAACAGCAGCGACGACAACTCCTCAACTTTTGGTTAGGATTCAGAGCAGTTTTTCCCTCTGAAATTAGAAGGGCATTTTAATAACTTCTTTTTACCTGTTTTGGGATTTCACCAACTGTTGTTCAAATTTTTTCTTACAGTAGCACATAGTAACCATAACTAGTAGCCACTAATAATGTTTACCTTCCATTAATCTTTAACTAAGAACATATGCAAGATCATTTACTACTTGCCTCTTTGGTGGATGATCCACAGAATAGAAAAAAAGAATAAATTTATACTCACAGCATTGTCTATTTATTTTATTAAAAATAATGATAGTTATGTGAACAGCAGAGAATGAGCAAAGGACGTCATACCAAAATATTTGGAAACCACTGCTGTAATCCTGTCTTGTTTTATCACACTTATCAGGCTAGTGCTACTCATAGTTCAGCTGAAGTCTTTTGCATAATTAAGCTTCATGACCCTGAATACTGATCCAATCAGATTCTCTGGTGGAGACATTAGTAACTCTTCAGAAAATTCAGAGCATAGTGACCAGAAGCTAAGAAACCTGTTTGTCACTAACAGCTATGTTGGATGGCTGGGATTTCTTCATTGGAGGCTGGGGGAAGCTGTTCTAGTCCAAGTCCTGTTGCTTTACTGTGAGACAGTGGAGCAGCTAGCAGTCTAAGAATGGAAGACGAGTCTCCTGGAACCTGTGAGGAGCCAAGATAAACTGTCCTAGCTGTGGAGTTTGGTAGGATTACTGGAACTTGGTTATAAGGGCACATCAAGGAAATTTGGATACTCATTTAAAGCCAAGTACTGTATATTCTGGCGTATAAGACTACTTTTTAACCCAGGAAAATCTTCTCAAAAGTTGGGTGTCGTCTTATACGCCGGGTGTCATCTTCTTATACGGCGAATATATCCCAAACTCTATATTTTAACTGGAAAGTTGGGGGCTGTCTTATGCGCTCAATCATATTATATGCCGGAATATACGGTACCTTTTTTTTTCTTTTTTCTTTTTTGAAGAGCCAACATGATGCAGCAGTTAGACCATTTGACTAGGACACCTGAGAAAGGCTGTGTCTCAGCATAACATAACACACAGCATTTTTGTGGAGATAAAGTGAAGAGGATAATAATGTTGACAGTCATGAACAATTTGGAAGAAAGTTGGGCTGCAAATGTTTTTAAAAAACAAAAGGTATCTATACCTTTTATAGTATCTATACCAGGTGGCAGTTCACAAAACAATGTCCTCTTAGTTATCACTTTGTTTTCTGAGTTTGGGGTATTTTGTGGAGAAAGGGAAGCATTTCTTCAGGTATGGCTGGCAAGAAGGCTGCTGGGGGAGGCATGAAGGTCCAGTCAAAGCTCTGCTTTCTCTCTCTGGACTATATTTTGGTCTGCTGTGAATCTGACTGTAGTTCATCAAAATTTTACCTTTCCCCTGCCTTCTTGTTGTCCAGATCTGTATGCTGATGCAGATGCAAGAGATAGTAATCTATAGCTCTAGCTCCCATCAACTCCAGCAAATATGGCCAGCAGTATAGGCTAGTGGTAACTGGAAACAATCAATATTAGGAGGTGCACACCTTTATTACTTTTACAGCTCCTATCTCAAGTGGCTCTCTTCTTTGCCTATTGCTTTGAGAGGACTAAGACTGGGCTGTTGATATATTGGCAACACAGCTTTAAGTGCCTCTCTTAAATACAAACAGAGACAGAGGCTGTTTCTGCACTTGCATGTAGTGAGCAGAGCAGTTCAGCTGACACCAGCTGGAGCAATTCTAAGCTACAGTAACTCACTGGCCCAGAAAAAGACTGTTTACACTTGGACATCCTATTCTGGGGTAGGTCCCACACTATGCTGAAGCTTTCATGAGCTTTGGAGTCTGACAGAAGGGGGACCCATTTCAGCAGCAACTCTGGAAAAGGAAACTGTGAGCCTTTCACATGCCCCCCTGTTCTGATCCAGAGGCCCCTGGGCTGGTGGTACCCTGTAAAAATAGGTCCACCAGTATCCTGGCCTTGGTGCACATACAGGAAGACACTCAAACCTACATATATGCCTATATCTATACATATATTCACATCCACAGAAATAGAGACATCCACAGGTGAAAAAATATATGTCCCCCTGCCCACAAGTTATAGACAAGTCCACTTCTTGCTTTTAAGTTAATTCTGGATAAAATTGCACAAGTTTCAGGTTAAGGAAAGGACAGACCTGAACACTTCCCTAAATTCTAGCCAACTTGTATCCAGCAGAATACCATTGGGGGAAAAATGTGTGTGGGGGGGGTGCCTTCTAAAAACTAGATACTCTGAATAGGTTGCCATGTGTCAAAAAGGAAGATGAACACAACCTAACAGCTTTTACCCAATTTTCAGCAATTCCCTCTTTTTCTTCTCATACTACAGTGCACATATGCAGGAAGGAGAATATGGGAAAGTAGCTTTCATGTCACCCCCTCCCTAGATGCTTCTCACCAATTTTTGCTCATTAGTGTAAAGAAAGCCACAGTACACAGTTATAAGCAAATACAAAAGAAAAAGTCCCATAAAATGTCAAAACTCTAGTAGATTGTGTTTGGGTAAATCCCATGAAACCTGCAAGTGCTTTTGTTTTTTGACATTTAAAAGCATATACTGAAATTTATGACACTTGATACCTGCTATTTTAAAGGTAGTGCATAGCCTTTCCAGGATGATTATTAAGCCAATATGTATATGAATCACAAGCTTTTAATGGTATTTAATTGCTCTGATGGCTTCACTCTTTTCCCAGAATGAATATTGATTTCCCTTTGAGTGCTTTTATTCTTGATTTTTATCCTCTGCTTTTGGATATTTTGATACTTTGGCAATATGGTAGCAAATAAATTTTAGGGGAAAATAATTACATGGTTGAGTTCTAAGGTGATTTATGCATGGCTGGGTGGAGTGCGGTTAATTTGTAACTCTGGTAGTTCCCTTCCTGAAAAGCTTGTATCAGTACTAAGAGATTCCAGCTCATATATGACATGAAATGGAGTAAAATCACAGTGTAATTCTGTCACATAGAATTATGCTGTCGTTCTTAATGAACCACTTATCTTCAGAGCAACCGGAATTTCTCAGGAACACCTGCCAAAACAAGGCATTTCTAAATAGTGGTGTAGGTGTGACCCAGAATTTGAATAGGAACATTTCATCCTTAACCTACTATTGGCGTGATAGCATATCCTAATTTCTTTTTCTCAGCCAGACTAAAAGGAGGTAGAAAAAAGTAAAAACTTGCTTATCTATCTAGAATGTTTATATACTGTTACATCATTCAAAATCCCAAAAGCTCCCTGTGTAATTCATCTAAGACGTTCTCCAATTTCCAATAGAACCAGACTGAATGTCTGCAGTACGTCATATTCGGTGGAAACTCTGGATATTCACATGTGAATATCCTTCAGCACCACAGAAGTATAGAAATTTGCAGAAGGAATGGAAATAAGCAATTGTTGCTTTCAATCCTTGTCTGACTGTCTGGTTTGCAGACATTTCCTAAATAAGATGAAGTTCTGTTTAAAATCGTAGCATTTAAAAAACACTGGGGCCATGTCCAGACAGTGGCCAGATATCCTTCTAGGAGGCGATAATGTGGAAAATCCTCCCCACACTCCTAGTTAGATGGTCCTGTGGCTGGCACTGTGTTCATGCATTTTAACTGATGCGCACTTCTGGGCATTTATGTTTTGCCCTCCATGCTTATGCTCTGGACAGAACAAACATGGTGATTATGCAGGTAAGTAAAGAAGTTATTGTTAGAAAACCTGCAACCAGCACTGGGTTTCCCAGCAATAGTTTTTAGCACACTATTTTTTGGGTAGGGAGAGTGGACCTACAGTAGGGTAGCCTCAGATACGTGGTTGAGTTCTAAGGTGATTTATGCATGGCTACCATAGCAGCACCATAATGGCTCTATATTCCCCCCATCTGGACAGGGCTCAAGGATTAAATAAATATTGAGGGTGGATACTGCAACATTATGCAACTTTTTAAGGGAGCTATTCATGAACAGCTGAAGAATGTAAATGAACAATACATTTTGTATATTGACTGGATATATGTTTAGCTGTAAGTTTATGTACAATTTTTTTTTGTATGTAAGTTCTTCAATCAGTTCAACATTCTTAGTTGGATATAATTTTAAAAGAAGCATTATCTCAGAAGGTAATAAGTTGCTTCGTTGCTGCCCCACATTTCCTTGATGCTACACCAAAGTAGGTTTTGCTTTGTGTGACACATTTTTTATTGACCGAGCTGTATTTCAGGGAAGTGAAAGTGATGAAGATAGTGAAGAAATGCCAGAAGCAAGTGATGCACCAAATGAAGAGAAGCACTTGCAGATGCAAAGCCTCAACTATGGGTCCATCATTTCTCCTGAACATACTGTTGTCAATGTTAATGAAGCTGGAGAAAGAGCTTGCATTAGCCAAGAGAACCCTTAGCCACTATCACTATCAGGAATCACTATCAGTCTCTTGACTGAGCCTACTCAAAATGTCTATTCTCGTTTTCTTTTCTTTTTTTTTAAAGGGAGACTAGTAATCAGCATGGGGAACTCAACTATAGTCCTCCAGATGTTCCTGAACTACATCTTCATGGGGGCTGGCATAGTCGGAGGATTATAGTTGAGCATGCCTGAATCAGAAAGACAAGATGCTAGGAGGATTATATAGTAGTCTACTGTGAGCCATGGATTTCTGGATGAAAAGGTTAAGGTCTAGAGCCACCCAAGGACCCCATAACTGTCTGTGGGGACCAAAATGCCTTCCTACCAGAGAGTGGTTATTGTGCTCATAGAGAAAAAACTTCAAAGGGAAGCCAGTTTTCTCTTGACACATCTGTTTCGAAAAGGTTATAAACTTCCTCTAGCTAACCTCATATTTTAAAGTGGGGTGGATGGAAGGTTTCTGGAGGTGGGAAAGGGGATGCAGAGGGGGAAGGCTGCTTGATGAAGATCATAATCTGCTGGCAGCAGGGATTCTAAGCAAAATGAAACCAGCAGGGAAAGGGGGAAGGGAAAGGTTGTGTGGCAATTGGAGAGGTGGATTTCATCATCGTCACCCAGGCTTTTATCCCTAATCCCATGCAATGACATGGGACTAATATCCAATGAGGAGGGAGAAAAAGAAACAGGGCCAGTTCCCATTAGGACTTTTTTGAGTGTTAAAAAATGTTTCAAAACACTCTGTCCGCATTGAAAAGTGGCTTTTCGCATTAAAAACAGGAGTAAAACTGATAAAACAAATTAAATAAAACACTCCTTTAAAAAACTCTCACTCCCTTTTTTTACTGAAATGGTTTATGGGGCGTTCGCACTTGGTTCAAAATGTTTTGAAACCATTTTACTGCCCGCCCGCCTGCCCACCCGCTCACCCACCTGCCTGTCTGCCGCTGCCTGCTTGCCAGTCCACCTGCTCGCCTGATACTTCGGCAGTTGCTTTGTGCCCACCATTGTGGCTGCCACTGGGCATTGCCGCCACCCTGCTCGCCCGCTCTGCTTCCCGCCAAGCAGCCCTGGTGCTGCTGAGGCGTAGGGAGGAGGAATGGAACGCGGCCGGCGAGTGAGTGAGTGAGCTCCCCCTCCCTTTTGGGTGCTGCTGCTGCTGCTGTGCCACCGCCACCACCATGCTCCGCTTTAAAGCGGAATTAAGAAAAGCAAATGGGAATGCAAATAATGTACGTTCGCATGTGTTTTTTTTAATTCCGCTTTAATGGAGCTACGTGGGAATTCACCCTTAGTTTGCTTACAATGTGTCCTTCTTCTTCTTGTTATTATTACTGAGTTTGAGTCTCGTAAGTATGTAGATGAGGGTGTTTGGGATAGACCTGGTAAAGTGTTTTGGGTAGACCTAAGCTGCACAGGGTCAGATACAAACCACACTAAGCAGGCACTGATTGAATGCAATCTAATCCCTCTAGGCTGTGATCAGACCACATGCTTTGGGGGCACAGGACTGCCCCAATAGCAGATGCAATTTTTGAAATAAGTGCCCCAAAGCCCCTTACCTGGCTTGCTTTTCCTCCTCCCCTGTTACCTCCCCTGCTCATGTCCCATTGGCTGACACAAGCCCATTTTCCCATTGTACAACAGCTTTAGCGGGATGGGATTGCCTTGGGAGCCTCCCACCCTATCCAATTCAAACTACTGTGTCCCACCTCAAGAGTGATTCTTTTGAGTCTGTGGATGTCATATCAGAGTCTTGGGAATGAGGTAAAGCATTTTTAAATATTCTATATTTGTTCCTACCATCTCAGGAGCATCTAAACATCTGAACATATTTTTAATTCTGATCCCACTTAATTCTCAAGAGAGAAATTGGGATGGGCATTGCTCCATCATCCACACCTTTTCCAGTAAGCCAGTTTGCTCTAGTGGTTAGGGAGCCAGACTCTTGTCTGGTAATACCAGGTCTGAATTTGCACTCCTCCATGAAGCCAGCTGGGTGACCTTGGGCTAGTCACAGCTCTCTTCTGAGCTTTCACAGCCCCACCTACCTCATAAGATGTTCTGTTGAGGGGAGAAGAACAGAAAGCTTTTGTCAGCTGCTTTGAGTCCCCTTAAATGAGTGAGAAAAGCAGGGTAGAAAAGCCAGCTCCTACTCCTACTCCTTCCTCTGCCAGACGGAGAGGACTTGGTAGGCTCCAACAATTAAAAGGTGGTGGCAAGAGCACAGTGAGAGCACTACAAAGAGGAACTTCCTCAGACAGCAGTGGTAAGAGCACCACAAAATAGGGTGATTGATTCAGTGCTGAACAATGGACGTACTGTTTGGAAATGGTTCCACTGAACTGGCCTGGCAGCCTTTGCTTAAAATAGCTACATTGAGTGTCCATCAATTTAGAGTCAAACCAAATGGGGGGGGGGGGGAAGCAGCTAACTTGTACCCCCAGTATAGGTACAGCCAAAGTTCTGATTAATCAGGTGTTGGGAGACTGCAAGCAGAGCAAGCTGTGTGCTCAGCTCCATCTGGTGGGCTTCCCTGTGCAGCTACTTGGCCACTTTGAGAACAGATTGCTGGACTAAAAGGGACATGGGCCCAATTCAATTGGGCACTTATACATTCTGAATTCCACTTAACTTCCACTTCTCAGGTGATCTAAAAGCATGACATTCTATCAGATCCCTTTGATCTTCCCAAACTGCATTTTGAGGTGCAGCTTATTTTAAAAAAAGTTTATGGAGCTTTCTTTCTCTATCTGGGGTTTTGCCCCGCCCTGTAAGCCACTGCTGCTATACATTAACTGTATTTGATTTTATTTGTGTACATATTTTACAGTACATGAACTACCTAAAGGTTTTGTAATACTGTATGTGGTGTGTACATTTTATAAATAAACAAGAATTGGGTACAGAAATTGGATCCAAAAGTCCAATTTGACTGCTAAATCTTTTTGCTCAACTTTCGGGACTTTAGTAGGCCCCATTCCTTCACCAAAGTTCTTCCTTCTTGATGTGGTTTTGTGTGAGAGAAGGTCCTTGAATTGTAAATATACTTGTATTCAGACATAACAAAAGATGCACCTCAGAGAGACCTTGTATCCCCAAGCCATCTCTAATCCATCTTTTCTAGCATGGAATGTCCATGGGAAGAGGGAGGGGCAGACTGGTGTGTGGAACAATCCTCGAAGCCTTCTCTAAGTGCACCTCAGAGATGTTCCTGTTTCTGGTTGGCCAAGCTGGAGAATGGAGAAGCAAGCATACCTGACTTCTACTTGACAAGAATGCAGTCTCTACTGTAGGAAAAAACATATCAATCTTTGTTGCCCCTGGATACATGCAGCACTTACATGCAGGACCTAGAAGGTCTTCCCCAAAGTAACATGGTCTTTGGGTTAAAAAGAAAAAGAAACAAATATTCTGTAATTGCTAGTGTGGTGTGATGTCTAAAACCTAAGTTACTCAATAGTGAACTTAGCCTAATCTATCTCAGGAAAGTCCAAAGGGAGGGTGGAAAGTCCACAAATAAAATGAAAAGGAATGAAAAGGTGTGAGCAGTCAGACCTGAAGATAGACTGAAAAAGGTTTAAACTGAAGGTGTGACCACAGCCACACTGTAATCATGAGAATAAAATTGAGTAGAGAGAAAAATGTTCTAGTTTAAAACAGAAAATACAGCGTTCACTACATGAAGATAAACATACCCTGGGAGTAGATAGGAAATCCTCCTCACTTTTGAAGTATTAAAAGCTATAATGATAAATCCTTAAAAGAAAACATGCTGATGCATTCCCTGTCAGGCTCTTTGTACTGACATTTTTTGTATGGGGAATACAATACAAGATACAGAGAAGGGCTATGAATTTTACTTGAGGTACTCTTGTTACAGTTCAACACAAGAGGGCACTGCTTAACAAGCTCTGACTCCAACAACCTTTTTCAAGTCAGTTCCAAAGACACACTGGTTCTACAGACAAGAAAATCAAAGGAGCAAAACGCCCATTCAGTTTTCCTGAATGGTGCTTGATTCCCTCCTTCTGTATGTTAATTTGGTAAGTGAGAGGTATAGCTACTTCTGGGGAAAGGAAGGCTGAGTTCACACATAGCAATAAAAAGTGGCTCAAAAGCACTTTAGAGACAGTTAATGTGTTCTCATCCTATCTCTCATCCACTTTTCTAGCCTAGAATGCTGATGGGAATCCTGTTGCAATAGACCAAACAACAACCTGAAATAAGATATGGATATGCACTCGATGGCAGCTCTCCTTACAGGTGTACTTCCTCCACTACTAGAGGCATCATGCTGCTACAAGGGCATCAGGGATCTGACTGCATGCATAATTACATGCAGAATGAGCCTTCAGAGCAGATTATGATTAGAATAAGCCAGAGATCAGTATAGCGGCAATCATTTAGTTAAGCCTGATTAGCTTCAGAGATTGTCAGAATTCTTGCTGTTCACCCATTACTATGCTAATTGTTCTCTTCCACTCATTTCAGTTCCCCTCAGTGCAATCACCATGCAGCCTCCAGGGCTGTGGTCACACTTAAGAAGAAGAAGGAAGAAGAAGAAGAGTTAGCTTTTCTACCCCACTTTTCTCACCCATTTAAGGGGACTCAAAGCAGCTGACAAAGGTTTTCTATTCTTCTCCCCACAACAGAAAACCCTGTGAGGTAGGTGGGGCTGTGAGAGCTCAGAAGAAAGCTGTGACTAGTCCAAGGGCACCCAGCTGACCTTATGGGGGAGGGCGGAATTGAACCCGGTATTCCCAGATAAGAGTCCGACTCCCTAACCACTAGACCAAACTGGCTCACTATCCACCTCCAGTCCACCTTCAGAATGAGAGAATACATCAGCAAAGTGACAAGCTATTTTATTTCAGTGTTAATTCAGAAAACTCACCTTTGGGATAGATAATGTGGAAAGAAAATTACTGTTCATTATGCTCCTGTGTTCTCTCACTTTGAAGGTGGACTGAAGCTGGATTACACCTTAGGTGTGACCACACAGCAGGTAGGCTTTTTTGGTATATATAGAAATGTCTTCATTTCACTAAACTGTCATTTTCTCAGCTAATAAATAAATAAATACCTACCAGCCTCTCTTTACAACTGCAAAAGTGGAAGTTTCATGTGTAGTTAGATAATCTTTCTATTACATTTTGGACCTCTATCATAAGAACATCAGAACATAAGAGAAGCCCTGCTGGGTTCTGGGTGAAGAAATATGTCCCCTTGTTGAATCCGACTCTCCTACCCATCAGCTTCATAGAGTGCACCCTGGTCCTAGTGTTGTGTGATACAGAAATTTTCTCTGTCCACCTTTTCTATACCATGCATGGTTTTATATACTTCAATCAGGTTCCCTCTTAAACGCCGTCTCTCCAGACTGAAGAAGCCTAGGTGTTTGCAGTCCGATGTCATAAGGGAGGTGTTCCACCCCTTAATCATTCTGTTTGCTCTTTTCTGCATCTTTCCAGTTCCAGAATATCCTTTTTGAGATGTGGTGACCAGAATTGTACACAATATTCCAAATGTGGCCTCACCATAGATTTATAAAGAGCCAAAATGACATTTGCTGGCTTGTTTTCTATTCCGTTTCTAATTATTCCCAGCATTGAATTAGCTTTTTTCATTGCTTCTGCACACTGGGTTGACACCATCAGTTTATAGATATAATTTGGATTTTGGCCCTGATGTTCAGATTAAAGCACATTTGCCACTTGGTTGCCTTCTCACCCAATGCTAAGAGATCCCTCTGGAGATCTTGGCAATCTCTTAAACAATTTAGTAGCATCAGCAAACTTTGCTATTTTACTATGTACCCCTTCTTCTAGATCATTGATGAATAAATTAAAAAGCATTGGCCCCAACACTGAACATTGGGGGACCCCACTTTTTACCTCTTTCCACCCTGAGAATTGGCCATCTATTACTACTCTCTGCTCCTGTCCTTAAGCCAGTCACAAATCCAGTACAGAACCTGTCCTTTTATTCCATGGCTGATGAGTTTACTCAATAGCCTTTGATGTGGGACTTTGTCAAAAGCCTTCTGAAAGTCCAGATAGACAATGTACTGGTTCACTTGAATTCCAACAAGTTTGTAAGGCATGATTTACCTTTGCAGAAGCCAGGCTGGTTTAACTCCATGCTTCAGAAGGAATAGGTCTCTTTGAAATTCTATTGGACTGAATGGTTTGTTCAACTTTAATGATATCTGAATAGGTAGCCAATGCAGCCATCATGACTAGTAGATAGTGAGTTGCCTGGCCTCCAAGTATTTGTCTAACCCTTGTTCGAAGTCACTGCAACTGGCTGTGCCATTTGGTGAACTCTATAGTTTTTAACTATGTGCTGTGTAAACAAGACATTTTTTAAAAATCAGTCTTGAATCTTCCACCATTCAGTATTGCTGGAGGGATCCCAGATTTACCTATAAATCAGTACAACCCAAAAAATCCAGTTCAGAGGAGTATTCAGGAGGTGTAAACGAAGGGAAACTAGGAAAAACTGTGAACATTAACCTTTAAAGAGAGAAAAAAAGAAATACTAAGCCAGATCACTACTGTTTCTATGCCTTTTTCCCATCTGGCATCAAAATTAATAGATCAGTTGAAGGCCCAAGCAACTGAGAAGCAGCAAATGCAAAGACAGTGAGACATGTGTTGTAAGACTAAACAAAACTTAGAGCTTGCTTTATGGTCTCTTATTGGTACCCTTTTAAAAAATACATTAAAAATTATACTAATTACAAAACATTAATTACAAGCTATTCTAGAAATGAACATGGAAGCAGGTTTCAGAATGGGTAACAAAGCAAAACCAATTAAAATAGACACACGTTCAATTATAACCACTTTGAAGAATTAAAACCAAATGAACTGCAATGATAGATCTCTTCAGTGGAGATGTTTATGCCTATTGGTTTGGGACTTCTATGATGCTTTTAGAAATAGCATATTATTTTTATCCCACCCCATACCCAAAGGTCTCTGGGCTGGTAACAAAACAACAGAGTAAAAAAGAATATACATTAAAAGCACTTTAAAAAAAAATCAACAAATTTAAAACAATACACAGCATCTTTAAAATGATGGTATCTGTGCTGAGATGGGAAATATAATCATCTCAGACAAAGCCAAGGTAAAGAATTGCGTCTTCACCACCTTCCTAAATATACGTAAGGAAGGGGCATGACACACCTTGAGGGGGAGACTATTCCATAGTCTGGGGACCATCACTGAAAAGGCTCACTCCTGGGTGCCCACCAGCCTCACTACTGAAGGTGGTGGGATGACCAGGAGGGCCTCACCACTTAATCTTAAGGCACAGGCTGGTCGGTATGGGAGAAGGCATTCCTTTAGATACTTGGGGCCCAAGTCATTCAGGGCCTTAGAGTCAGTACCTTGAATTGGGCTCAGCAGACTGAAGCAGATGTCATACAACAGTGATACTGCAATCTATCTAAATGTTTATGGTGATGTGAACTGCCTTGAACAAATATTTTGGAAATGTGGTGTATAAATTTCATTAAAGCCCAGTGCATGAGAAATCACTTTGAGGTCATGCACTCTTGAGGTCCAGTCCTGTTTGTGATGCAGAGGCAACTGTGGATGTGCATAAAGGCTAATGATGGCCTCCATGAGCAGGCATAGAGGACTCCCAATGTGACCTGGCCTTGGAAAAATGGAGCCAAGGAGGTACATAGTCAACTCCAGCTGAGTCCCAGGAGAGGTACTTTGGAAAATGTGTTTGCCCTGGGCACTTGGTACCACATGAGTGGAGGCATGCTCTGTATTTCTCTCTTTGCACACACATGCATGTTCACACATGTTCACATGCTCAGGCACACAATGGGTTCTTCTACCCTAATCTCATGCAAAGAAAAAGATGGCAATCCGAATTGCAAATACTGTATAGCACAAGCAATTCAGAAGAAGAAGGAAAAAATGGGGCTCAGAAAGGGATTGCTGACTCATTGAATATACATCTCTTCAGTTAAACATGGGGATGCAAATGTATGAGTCTGGCATCTGACCTGAAATTGAATTCCTGATGGGATTACATTTGTTATACTAGACAAGAACAAGGGACTGAAACAGTACTTTTTTGAGCAGTGTCAAGACTTGAATCAGAAATGTTCTTATAATCCCTTTCAACCTTCTTCCTTTCTCTGCAAAGGCATCAGAAACAATCTAGCAACCAGTAGGATAATATTTTATCTGGACCATGATAAGAGCAATGTGACAGAAATGTTGTTTCAGATTTCAAGGAAGAGAATAAGATGGGGGGAAAAGCAAAGAACCTAGTGGAATACAGTACTTCCAAGATTAAATGATACAAAAATGATATAAAAGGTTTGATACAAAAGAAAGCAAGAAAAGCACTGTTGCAATTACTTTGTTACTGGTTTATCTCTTAGGTTTACAGCACTCACCCAGATGTAGCCATGGTCATTTTGTTTGTTGAAAATGTGTAGCATGTAAAGTTGTTTGATACAGTACATTCAAAGGCCCTGACTACATGAGGAATAAAACATTATCTTGGGTCAGGGGACAGTGCAAACAGTTCACATGACATGTAGCATAGTATGCACTAAAGCTATGCCAAACTGCATCTCTTCCAAATGCCTTTTTTTTTTTTCTGTGTATCAATTTGAATTCCACTCGATCCCTTCCTGGACAGCATACTAATATGCAGGGACCTCACTTTGCCAAAAAAGGGTCTGTATAGTCAAAGCTATGGCTGTAACAGTTCAACCATAAGGAAAGCTGAGCATTGAAGAAATGATGCTTTTGAACTGTGGTGCCGGAGATTTTTGAGAGCCCCTTGGATTGCAAGATCCAGTCAATCAATACTAAAGGAAATCAACCCTAACTGGTAGGAACACCTCCGTTACAAAACCCGGCTGCAGCGTCTAGGCCTCTTCAATCTGGAGAGACGGCGTTTAGGAGGGGACCTGACTGAAGTACATACAATTATGCATGGTATAGAAAAGGTGGCTAGAGAAAATTTCTTTTCTCTATCGCACAACACTAGAACCAGGGGGCACTCTTTGAAGCTGATGGGTAGGAGAGTCGGATCCGACAAGGGAAAGTATTTCTTCACCCAGAGGGTCATCAGATTATGGAATTTGCTGCTGGAAGAGGTGGTGACAGCTACCAGTCTAGATGGCTTTAAGGTAGGGTTAGACAAATTTATGGACGACAGATGTATCAATGGCTACTAGAATGAATGCCTAGGTACAGCTTTCAGGCTGTGTGGGGAAGAAAGCAGGATCCTTCTAAGTCCGTTTGCTGGGATTTGAGAGCAGGAAAATATTTTTTCCTTGTCTCTGCTTGAGATGCCCATGAGCATTTGGTGGGTCACCATGTGCGATAGGACACTGGACTAGATGGGCTGTGGCCTGATCACAGACTGAAACAACACAGTCAATATTACAATCGCTATTCCAGTCCAGTTAATGTGCCATCTCCAAAGTTCACACAAACTTTGGAACCACAAGCTATGATGGCCAGGAAGGAGGTCATTTTGGCTGTGCAATAAAGCGTGCCACTTTGTGATAAACTGAAACACAGAGGCATGTGCCTTTTGCATGTCTCTGAGGTCCAGATTAACCTCTAATCCAATTTTTGCAATGTTTTGGAAAGCAAATTAAGTTATTGTTAAGAAGTGACTTTCCACTTTAGCATATTTTAATGTGAGGACCAACATTTATTTATTTGTATTTTTATCCCACCCTATACTCAAGGGTCTCAGGGTGGGTTACAACATATAAAATGAACACATTAAAACCAATAACATATTAAACATGTAGCAGTCTGCCTAATATCTTAACATGTTAGATGGTCACATAGACAACCAAACCCTTTTGGCAGTTGTCTCAATCAATGTGGGGGATCTTCCGGCACAGTGCATCTGCACTTCATGGAGTTGTTTTTTCCCTAGAAATAGGCAAATAGCTCTATGCATATAGGCATGGAGCCACTAAAACAGTTCCATGCTTATACTAGCAGCCGGGCTAGTACAGCCTTGCATGCTGATTCTTGCAGTTCTCAGGCAATCTACATGGAAGATGGGCAGGAAAAGCACGTGACCAGCTACACTGGCACAATTTAAAGTCTTTTAATGTATACTTTGTTTAATCTGTTTTAAGATTGTTACCCGCCCAGAGACCTTCGGGTATGGGGCGGGATAGAAATGTAAATAATAAATAAATAAATAAAATTGCATGTTGTATCACCAGGTTGTCCTGACAACAGTGGCACAGGCACACTGTCACTGTGACTCTCATTCACATTTGGCCCAAGTAAAGCGCTGGCCATGTTACAAATCCTTTAGCATTTGCAGACACCCTGTAACTGAAGGCAATGTGTGAATTCGCCCTCAGCCTCTTTCAGGCTTCAGACATACGCAATGGCAAACCACTCATGTATCTCTGCCAAGAAAACTGCATGGAGATGGCCTAGCAGTCAACCAGGAGTTTTGGTCAGAATTCAGTGGTACGCAGTAAGAACAACAACATCAATGGCTACTAGAATGGGTGCCTGAGTGCATCTTTCAGGCTGGGAGAACAAGCAGGATGCCTCTAGGGCCATTTGCTGGGAGAAGGTTTGCCCTTGTCCCATGGGCAATTGGTGAGCCACTGTGTGAGTCAGGATGCTGGACTAGATGGGCTGTGGCCTGATCCAGCAGGGCTCCTCTGAGGTTCTTATGGACTAGATGGGCTGTGGCCTGATCCAGCAGGGCTCCTCTTATGCCCTTAAGTGAGCCTTCAGATCTGAGGCCACCATTTCGCCATAACAGAACATACACGCACACTCATTTCAAGCGCATCTAAGGGGAAAAAACAATTTTAAATAAACAGCTGCGTAAGAGGGAAAAAAAGAGAAATATGGAGCAGAAAAGAAAAGAGAAATTCGTCCTCGTTTTATATTTTCATCTTTTCCCGACCGTCCGTTCGAAGACCACCTGAATTAGGAGTGCGGGGACGCAGCGGCAACGGTTAACAACGACGCCGAGCGAGAGGGGCAACGCTCCAAGTCGGCTTGTTGTGCCGCGCTCAAGATGGCGGGGCACTTCTCGCCGCGCTCAAGATGGGGGCTGCCGAACAGCCTCCCCTTCCCCCTCCATTCTTCCTCCCTCTCCCATGCCCAGTCGCTCTTCCCGGCTGTGACTTCCGGAGTGCGAAGGAGGCGAGCGGTGCGCGTCCCATGGTAACTGTGCCACAGAGAGCGGGTGGAGGGAGGGACGGAGGAGAGGACGCCTGAAGGGCCGCTCATTTCCTGCCCCGAAGACATCCAGCCGGAGTGAAGAAAAGGGAAAGGCGAGCAGCTCCGATACGCGCCCCCCTCAGGAGCAGCGGGCAGGTAACGACTCCTCGGACGGACGGACGGACGGACGCCTGCCTGCCTGCCTGCCTGCAGGGCCCCAGGTAAGAAGAGGCTCCCCTGGCAGCTTGTAAAAACGGCGGGCGGGCGAGAAGAAAGCGACGTGGTCAGGGCGGGCGGGCGCTCAGGTAGGCAGGAAGGTCCCAGGGGGCCCCGAGCTTTGACTTCGCAGGCCAAGGGGAACAGAGGGAAGGCTTTGACTGCCGCGGAGGGAGCCGCGAGAGAAGGACCCGGCGCGCTGGCTGGGGGAGGCGAGGCGAGGCGACCCTCCTGCGCATCCACACCTTATGACCCCGCTGCAAGCTCTGAAGAGGAAGGGCTGCGTATCATTCTGTGCCCCAAGAAGAAAGACACGGAGCGGGGAGGACGAGGAGGAGGAGAGCGACTTGTCTAGAACAAATCCGGAGCCTTGCTAAATGTAATGAGTGGCTGCCGTAGGGGGAGATGAACGTTCAGCCCCACCGCCACCACCATCACTCAGGCACTTCCACTCCTTCAGCCGTTGTTGGTAACATGTATCGGGATTTTCCTGCCCGCGACTTCCTTGTGCCTTCCAAAGTGACATTAAAAACATGTGTCCAGTCCCCCGAAAGTTACCTTGCATGTGTAGCGTGATCTCTGCATCTAATGATCCAGATCTAATGCGGGGCAATGAGGGTGCTCAAGTCACAAATTTTAGATTTGAATGGTTGCACTCACTTTGTTTAGCTGCGTTCTTTTGCATGCATGCATTTCCCTTGTGTCTGGTGGGTATTTAAGGGAGAAAACTGACAATCATGTATGTGTTGACTCAGAAGTAACAGCAGTTAAGTTTAACGGAGTTGGAGAATCTAAGAAGTACTTCACTGGAATAGACCCATGGCCCATCCAGTCCAAGGGTCTGCTCTTGCAGTGGCCAGATAGCCCAGCAGCAGGAGATGAGCACACAGCTTACCCTGCTTGCAGAGCCTCAGCGGACGGCCTCCGGAGGCAAACCGCTTCTTATTGGTAATAGCCATTGATAGCCCAGACTTGTATGAATTGGTCCAAACTTCTTTGAAACTGGCTGTGCTGTTAGTCAGTATTGCACATAATGGAAGTGAATGCCAAAATTTAACAGTGTTGTGTAAAAAAAGAGTTTTTTTAAAAAAATGTCTAGAACTAAGAGCTGTTTTTGAGCATGCCCAGTTCACCATCACATGCTCTTGTCTAAGTAATAGGCAAGTACAGGAAAGGATAGGAATTATATCTTGGGGATCAGGGGCTGTCTTGGTGGGAAATGCAAGCTTGGTGGGTCCTGACCCATTACAACTGTAGAAGTGACTAGGGTTTAGGGAAGTGACTCAGTGTGATGTAAACTGTTTTGTATCCAAATTGTCCTCTTTTAACACCCTTGGATCTCTTGGAAGATCTGAAAGAACTTTAAAGGGAAGCTGTCAATCAGTATAGAACAAGATGAACTAGAGAAATGACTCAGTGTGAGAAGCCGTTTCTTTAGTCATCAAAGGACTCAAAACAACATTTTCTGGTCTCTAAAATTAGAGTTCTCTAATTTGTTATTAGAAGACTTGTCTGACAATATTGTATTTATTAATAAATGAAAAAGTGCCATTGATGGCTCATTTTTTGTTTCAAGGAAGGCAGTCTTATATAGTTCTTTAGTTAATGTCTGTAATCAGTGATTTCAAGCCCACATATTCAAACTAGGTTTTAAAATAGATTTTTATGCTTTATGTTGTTGACTGGCTGGCAAGTAAGAAAAAGTAGAAGTTCTTCATAATTTGGGCTGCATAACTGCTTAATATCTCATGGGTGTTTCTCCCTTAGACTCCAGGGTTAGAATAGAATCTGACAGTACCTTTAAAAGATTCAACTAAAATGACATCTGAATGGAAATGATAAAGTAAAATTGCATTATATTTAGATTATTGATCATTTTAGCTAGATGGGTTTATGGAGAATGATGTCTCTGTCTTGCTTGCTGAGAGTCTTCAAGATATCTGAGAACTCACTGAATCATTCTTAATAATCCTTTGGTTAATTGTCTAATGCGCAGAACAGAACCCTGCTACACCGAGTATTTACATTCCTGTGCTAAACACATGTTCAAAACAAAAATAATCCACTTAACTTCTAGCCATAATATTTATGTCGCCAGATTGCTTTTTGCCCTTGATTGTTGAGAATTTAACAAGAGCCTCTACTTGTTTTGCTAGTGCACAGTAGTAGATGCTGCAGTTTCCCACTTTTTTATTACAAAGATGGAAAGAATATTTCAGGTGTACTGAATAAATGCTGTATGAACCCCAACTACTGCACAAATATTATTCCTTTGACAAAGCTATGGAGGATCTCCTAGGGACTCCTCTTATGGATAGCCAAGATGTTGCTGATAAGAGGGCAGATTTTCTTTGTCCTTTCCTTGATCCAAACAGTCCAGGTTGAAAACTCTTAAATAAAGTTTCAAGTTTCATAGCAGATAATTTGGCAAATTTCATCTAACTCCTTACTCTTGAGATTATTCAGCAGCTGCTCATTGCACAGTTTGCTTGTGGTTTGCTGCCTTAAATTTGAAAGAACAGCCTTTTCATCATTGCTTTTGTTCTACATCCAGCCAGTTTTTCCATTGATTTCATTTCAGGGACTATGGAAAGAAATTTTCCGGGTCCTTAGCTTGTAAGAACTCCAGGAGATCCAACCAGTTTCCCTTGAAGCACCACTCTGCCTGTTGTTAGGCTTCCTGCCTGACCAAACCACAAGCATGACTCTCAAACCAGTCCAGTAGGAGCCCACTTGTTGGATCTCAGAATCACCCAGGAATCTGATATATGATCTGTAGGCCACTGATTATTTCCCAAGGCATTAAGATAGAGTTCTGGTAACCTTCTTCTCACTTTCTTCCCTCTGCAGTTTCCTTGGGACTGCCTCCTTTTGTTTTCAAGCTCTTCAGGTGTTATTCGATGTGGCTGTGATAGAACCAATTCTACCAGATCAATAAGGACTGCAAATCTATTCTGTGTTCTCTGTAGTTCCTCCAAAGGATGCCAGGTGGTATATCATTCTGAATCTCAAGTACCTGAATCAATTTGTTGGGTACAGGAGGTTCAGGATTGCGTTCCTATTATCTATCATAGCAACCTTAGCCTGGTTTTGATGAACTTTGGAAATGCTCATGTTCCAGTAAGGCCCCCTATCAAATCTTTTTTTTTCTTTATTCATCAAACTTTTCCTGTCATGTGCTCCAGTGGTATTTAGCAAGATTTTTGCAGTGTCTAGAATCTCTCAGACTACAGAAGGCAGTCATCTTTAGTTATCTTGACAACCTGTTGATTGGGATCCGTCAGAGTCTTCATTGCTGTTCAACTCAAGCCATCCCTTGGTTTTCTCATTTATCACTCAAGAGGACCCTGGAACCAGCTCAGTACGTTGGACATTCAATCAGTCCAACTCCAGAAAGGACTTTCAAGATATGTCACAAGGCATCTGGGTTCTTATGGATTTGAACAGTCTCCTTGTCTTGATGGCATCCTTAATTGATCTCATGTGATGGGCAAGACACCATCTAAGGGAGCTTTAGCAGTTACTTCTGGTCCTTCAAGATCAAATTGTGTCCGTATTCAGTGGTTTGCAGCTTGAATGGTGGGCCAAGGAAGACAGTCTGACTAAGGTCACTACTTTGTGGAAATTCCATGTATAGTGCTGACACCAGATATTTCTCTAGTGGGATATCTAGGACTCTCAATGGCTGGAGTTTGATTGCCACAGGAAGTAGAACTTTGGGCAGTCTTTTTGGCTCTGCAGGAGTTTCTCCCCGGGACAAAATAAGGTATATCTTAATCATGGCAGACAATGTCCTGGCCCAAGGCACACAACAACAAATAAAGGAGGGCCAGTTCATAGCTTACAGCATCTTGTCTAAACAAATCTTTGATGTGCCCAGGCTCAATTCTCTCAATCTCAAATTTTTTACATAAAGGATAACTGATGAGATAAGCAAGAGACTGCACCCTTGTGAGCAGAGTCATTCTATGCAGACACTGCAACAAATTTAAAGCTTAATATATACTGTTTAAATATATGTCTGATTTTAAGTGTTGTTACCTGCCCTGAGACCTTTGGCTATATTGTGGGATAGAAATATAAACAAACAAACAAATATGGGGATAGCGCCAATGGATCTCTGTAATACCATACTGTGCTTTCTGTATCCAAACTGTTTTATTTCTTTCCACCCACAGTGATCTTCAGATTAGCTCCGAGGATTCACAGACCAAAGACAAAAGCCATCTGGATAGTTCTTTTTTGGCCTAGGGCACCCTAGTTTCTCCTACTTTGGTTGATGTGTCACTTTTCACCTTGGCATTTTCTCTGGTAGCCAATCTTATTTCTGAAGGGGTTGCAGAGCATCTGGAATTTGGAGCCCCCAGAAGTCTAGGACTACTCCTCTGTGCTAGTTCACCCTTATATGGAAGGCCTTGTGTCTGGTGATGTAGGCAACATGGTCACTAGCTGTCAGTTCTTCGGTTTCAATGGTCCTCACATTTTCTTCAGGAAAGTCTGACTTCTGGGTTAAAGTTAAATACATTTAGGAAGCAGATTGCTGCTCTTTTTCTATCATTAATGTGAGTAATCACTCATTATTACTTTCTAACCCTTTAGTTAAGCATTATTTGAAAGGTGATCAAGCTATTTCTTCTCTGGTTAAGCACAGATTTCCTTTCCCAAGGCTTAACCTGATGCTGCAAGCTCTGATATCGTGTATCCAGCTTACGCGATTGATCTGAGGGCTCCCGGAAGTGGGAAGCAACAGCTGATGGCTGCTGCCCCTAAACTCTGGCTGTTACGATAGATATTTCCAATTATTTGACCGGCCCAGGTAATCACGGATCAAGCACATGTAATGGCCGACTCTGAGCAAGCTAGAAAATGGGGTAGGGGTAAAAGAAGAGACATGGAGACAGGAGGTGTAGAAAAGCAGAATGATCCAATTTATTTCCTCCCAGAATTTAAAATATAAAAAAATGAGGTGTGGAGGAAGTGACATCAGTGCAACATCAGGGGAGGTGATTGTAGGAAAAGTTGCTGTTTTCCAGGTCAGAGGTCCTTCTGGTATCACATCCTATGACCGGAGGCAGGGAAAATCCTCAAAAGCCATGTGCTTTGCAGACGCCATAATGCCCAAAGGCCATTGCATGGAATGGAAAGAATTCCACACCCTGGTGGTGCTGAGTGTGTACTACAAGCTTATGGGACAGGTAAATAGTTGCTCCTTTTACTCTGAGGCTTGAGAAATGGAAGGCTGAAGAAAAGGAAGCCAGGGGAAAAGCTGTGCAGCTTTTGTTGTTACTACACTCTGACTCACTCTTCCTTATATCACTCAAAATCTTGACTTATAAATACTTTTCTAGTGGTGACTCAGCCCAGTGGGTCTTGGAGCTATCAGTTTCTCTATCACATATTTGTTCTGGATTGGGTAGTTATTATATTCTATCCAAAAGAACATCCCATCATCCAGAGCCTTCTGTGTTTTTGTCTCAAGACTTTGGGAAAAGCAATGTCACACTCCAAATGACATACACCTTGTGATTGCACATTCAGTGGAGTGGCACTTGCTTTGATGGTTCACATCCAGTGAAACTTGGGGGAACAACTTATATTGGATCAAAACTTGACTTGTAAGTCTCCAAGGCATTCTCTCCTTCAGAATATAACTGTTCATTCCACCAGGACGGAAGCTACCTTTGCAACATTTACATTAAATGCTGCCATCCTTAAGATTTGTCATGTTGCTACAATAGTCTTGAGCTTTTTATGTCAGCAGATGATGTCTTCAGGGGGATGGTGTCATTGTTAATCCATCAAGAAGGAGCAGTTGGGTTCTTGCCATGAGTTTTCTTTCTTGGCAGATTAGGTGACAAAGGTCTCTCAAAAATCTATATGTTTTTTTCTTCATGACTAAACAAGGGCTGGTCCATCCTTCCTCCCTTATTAATTCAGCTGGGTTCCTGAGTCAAGTTCCTGTGTCTCTCTCACCTCGGTTATATGTCACCATCTGAAACTTTGGAATCAAGGTGTCAACTCAGCACTTTAAAGTCTTGGTCCTTGCTTCTCTGCCGAGAAAACCCCATGTAAAGTTTTGTCCATTAATGGATAACTGATCCACCAAGAAAGCCATCTAATCCATATGAAAAGAATGTTCTGATGAAATCAGGATTTATAGGGCCCAGAAAGAGCACAACTCTGTAGCAAGGCAAAAATGGTTTTAAAGTTCCAAAGTCCTGGTTTCAGTGGAGCTACCACAGCCAGGGTAGCAATCAGTTAATCGATCAGGCAGAAGCAGCCAAAAGCACAGAGCGGTGGTGTGGAAATTTCAAAGTGCTGTTGTTATCCAGTTGGCAAGATGATAGCAGGCAGCGTGGAGGGTGGATCCAGTGATGGGAGCATTTAGTTTTACATATCAGGACATCGTGAAAAATAGCTGGTCCTTAGAAGATCTTAAAATTAGGTAAACACAACTGCAGATGAACAACAACATATGACAAATTATATGTCATTATTTATTTAACCAAAACTAGGCCAAAATGCAGAAGCAGCTTGTGAAAAATTAAATACTTCCTTACTGCTTCCATAGGAATTAAGAGGCTAAGTAGCAGCCAGGCGCTGCTAATCAAATGCTCCTGATTAACTGATTTGTCAGCAAGTGTGACCATCTATGTGAAAGCAGATGTTCTGGCAGTTTGCTGGTCTGGAGCATTCCAGTGTGTGATAACACAATGCAAAGGAGGAAAGGCATCAGTAATGATCTTAGAGAAGCAACTGTTGTTGCCCATCAATCTGGGAAGGGTTATAAGGCCATTTCCAAACCATTTGAAGTCTGTCATAAAACAGAGAATGATTATTTGCAAGTGGAAAATATTCAAGACTGCCGACAGTTTTACAAGGAGTGGACATCCCAGCAAATTCACCCCAAGATCAGACCATGCAATGCTTAGAGAAATTGCAAAAACCCAAAAGCTACAGCTAAGACTCTGCAGGTCTCAGTTATCATGTTAAATGTTTATGAAAGTAGAACTAGAAAAAGACTGAACAAGCATGTCAAGTTTGGAATAGTTGCCAGGAGAAAGCTTCTCCTAAAAAGAATGTGGGAGCATGGCTTAAGTTTGCAACATTGTATATGAACAAGCAACAAGACTTCTGGAACAATGTCCCTCGGATAGATACCAAAGTGGAGATGCTTGCACTGTGTTTGGCAAAAACCAAACACAGTATATCAGCACAAACACCTCATTAACTGTCAAACACAGTGGTGGAGGGTTGCTGATTTGAGCTTGTTTTGCAAGTTAACCATTGACTTCTATAAAAAAGTATTGTGAGGCCATCTAATCAACAGCTAAAGTTTGGCTGATAGTAGGTCCTGCAACAGGACAATGATACCAAGCACACCAGCAAATCTGCAATAGAATAGCTGAAAAAGAGGAGTATCAATGGCCCACTCAAAGTCCAGACTTCAACTCAATTGAAATTCTGTGGGTAGGACTTTAAGAGAGCGGTACATAAATGTATGTCCACAAACTTCAGTGTTGTAAAAAAGAATGGGCCAAAATTCCTCCAGAAAGCCTGATACAGTCATACAGAAAAGTATTACTTCATGTTATTGCTGCTAAAGATGCAATTGATTCATGGGGTGCTATTGATTCATGGGGTCAACTTTTTAACTTATATACTGAAACAAAAAAACCTAGAATTCAAAGAGGGTGTACTTAGTTTTTCTGAATGTAATTGGGGCTAACATTTTGCATCTTTTATCCTGGCTTTGGGCTCTGGAGGACTGATTCCAGACCCAAGAGACATCCCAGGGGCAGAGCCAAATGTGTTAGCCTGTGGGAGGATGGAAATGGATACAGATATCTGAAGAAGTGTCCAGTCATTAAGATCGGAAGGAGTGGCCTACCAACAGAGCCACGAGGACTCCTCTGTGGTGGCCCTGAGGCTTTGGAATAGTGTTTGTCTGATGATATGCCAAGTGCCAACATGATACAGCTTTTGGCACTTGGTTAAAACATAGCTCTTCACCTGAACCTTGATGCTTAGCTTCTGCTGAATGTAGTCCAGCCAGAATGGGAGGGTTTTATTTTAACTGAATTTTATTCAGTTCTAATGAAATCTGCAGTGATCTTTGAGCCTTTCACTCCTTCCAATTCTTCTGTCTCTATTTGCCATGGTATGGTGTGACTGGATGTCATGATCTTATTTTATGGGGGTTGGGCTTCAAGCTAGTTTTTGCACTCCCTTTTTTCACCCTCACTATTCATTTTCTGGCATTAGAGTGGTATTGTTTGTGTATCTGATGTCATTGATCTTTCTTTTGGCAATCTTAATTCCAGGTTTAGATATAGTCTTGCTATTCACAACGTTTTCTAGGCATCTAATCCTAATAAAAATGGGAACCTCTGTTAATATTTAAATTGACTTAGTTTTTAATTTAAATTTATTTAAAATTTAAAACTTCCTGTGTACCACTGCCTAAAACCTTGCATACTACACTTTAAGAAACTCTGACTAAAGAGTGGCTGTCTGAAACTTTGCTCCAAATATATCTGTAAATGTTTGTGCTTGTATTCTGACATAGTAGACTTTAATATTCTGCTGATGGTTTTATGTGAATATTTACAGACCTGAAATACTTAGAAACAAGCTCTGCTGAATTCACTGGAGCTTCTTAGCAAATACTCTTAAAATTGCTGCTTTATAGCTTTTGGAACCAACCTCCCATGAGGTAGATTACTCTGTCTGCAAAACCTGTTTCTGCTTGCTTTCTAGTACATTCATTGGCTTCAGATATGCCTATACATCATATATACTTCTTTGCCCAAAAGTATTTTTAAAATATAGCTTTTCATTTTGGCCTAGGTTCATACCTGAATATTGTTTTGCCTGCTTTTATGGCTTGAAAGTCTGCCATACATCTCCTCCCACAA
This sequence comes from Aspidoscelis tigris stejnegeri, assembly GCA_023333525.1. Taxonomy (NCBI): domain Eukaryota; kingdom Metazoa; phylum Chordata; class Lepidosauria; order Squamata; family Teiidae; genus Aspidoscelis; species Aspidoscelis tigris. The sequence goes on from JALMGA010000001.1 coordinate 36,061,250, forward strand.
CGAAAAACCCTGTTTCAAGCGTTGCTTTAAAAAGGGTGGGGTTTAGTTGCAGCCTTCTAAATTTTAGAATCTTCTAGTGCAGTGATGGCCAGCCTATGACACACGTGTCACAGGTGACACGCCAAGCCCTTTTGGGTGACACACGTGGTCACCTGGTTGTGTAGTGCTTGCTTGTTCTTGAAGTATACGAAATACCAACTTTCAACTGAAGATTTAGCAAACGAAATTCAGCAACAAACGTCACTAACGTAAAGAACTATTTGTTTTTGCTTTTAATAAAATACATATATAAAAATATAACTTTTTTTACTAGAGCTACAAATATCACAGAATTATGGATATTTCTAGATGTGACACAGCACCCAAGTTAAGCTAGGTTTTCTTGCGAATTTTGACACACCGAGCTCAAAAGGTTCGCCATCACTGTTCTAGTGACTCTCAAGATGTCAAAAAACTATGTTGCTTAACTGTTGAAAATAAAACCAAGGATTACTTTTTGAGCAGTATTTATTGACACTCTAGCTTTCTTTCATTTCTTGTTTTGTCTAGTTTAGATGCTAGTGCTTCTTATTTCAAGGTAGAAAGTATCCCAAAGTACAGCCATAACATCATTGATCTAGTTAACAATTAGAATACTTTGACGTACCATTTTTCCATGCTGCTTACTTCTATATTTCCTGTGATGATTTAGGGAGTTTCTTTTTTGTGAGATGTGGAACCTTGTTACTTCAAAAGGCAGAAACACCAACGAGCTCACAGACTTGTGGAAATCAGCAGTGCCTTGATTTTTCACCTGCTGGAGCTCCTCTTCTTTAGGTGAAAGAGTCTAGAAGTTACAACATACTCATGCATTTACCAAATAATTTAACTGGTTTTTCTTTTCTACTGTGATAAGGACGATCTATTTTTTACCGTCGAGTGATATATTTGTTGTGATGTAGGCTAGTTGGGCTGGAGTCCTGTGCCATATATACTGGAGTTTGACAGTAATGTATTTTCTGAAAAAAATGTAGATATGTGTGTCAGTGACAGATCGACCACATTGTATTCCATTCAGTTTCTGAGAAAGATGTTCCCTGACATGCCTGTAAATGGGCAAGCTATTCCATTTTCATATCAATTAAATAGCATACATTTGAGGAGTTGCATCTTTATCAGTAGTTCAAAAATAGTCAAACATCTGTCTAATTGCTCTTTAGGGTCAGGTATAAACCTCTCTTTGTTAGAGATGTGCATTATTATACGTGTACTTAAGGATCTTTGATTTTATATAATTCAAATATACTGCTTCCTTAAGTTTTATATTTTATCCCTAGGGTGGTTATTGATTATGATGAGAGGAGATGTGAGAGGTATCAACAGTTGTATTTTTACCAACTTGTTTTTGTGCTTTGTTCCTTGTTTCTGTATTTGAGATCTACAAGATCAAAACGTTCCTGCAAGATACATACACCAATCTTCTGTAAAAGTATCTCCTTCTAATTTAGCATGAATTCTGATAGGCCACTAAGTTTGAGATTCCTCGTCCACCTTCCTTTTGACCTTTCTATTGCAGCTTTAGTGTCAATCTAAATCTTTTATCTTAAAAAAAAATGAAATTAACAGCTTTTTGCCAGTCTCTGATTATCTTCATTTATATGCTATATGGAATAGCTTGAATTACCTGTAAATAAAAAATCTTAGGAATAATCTTCATTTTGATAGCAATGCTCCTTCTTAAAAAAGGGATAAATTTTTGGATTTCCAGATCTATTATCTGTAATCTTTTGTGGCATAGCAGAGGCCACACATCCCGTTAGAGGGCTCCATCCACATTAGCAGTGGAGTGCCACATCTCACTCCTCTGGTAGACCTCGACAAAGTAATCCAGATGTGAACTACTATTGGTAGACTAGACTATGAAGACTGTGTGAATGGTACGCCCCTGCGGGCCAGTGTATTGGGCTCAGCTCCTTTTCAGCTGGGCAGTTGGAAACAGTACTACAAATGTACCACTCCTGGGCATGCCCCTGGAAAGACCGTGGCTGGGAACTGCAAAGGGAGGAAACTTTTGTTCCCATCCTTTGATCCCATTGCCCATGGTGTGCTGTCTGAAATGGAGTTCTTGGAGTGGACTATACCTTTCACTGCATGGAAACAGCCTTTGATGCAGAGGGATTGCAGCCATCTAATAACTGTCGATTCATTAATAAAGTACAGGATTATTGTTGGCAGTCAACAAATTAGGATAAAAAATGGTGCAGTTGTGAAAGCTTTTTTTTTTTACCTATAGTGCAAATAACATCTTGCACCCTCTCCTGGCATGATGGCCAGTAAATTTCAAGGATGCATTGTATGTCTACACTTTGTGGTGCCTAATGCATTAAAAACTTAACTGGTGCTTTCCCAAGCACTGGGTAAGTGAGATTGCTACAGTGCAATTGCCACTGTGGCAATGGGCAATCTCCCTGTTCCACACTTGTTTGCCCAGAAGCAGTGCAAACAGTGTGCAGGACTGCGCTACCTGCATGGTTGGCGTGGCTATGGAGCACATTTAAGTGCCTAGGAGATACTCTGATAGAAGTGTCTCCACGCAGTGCATATGCTCCATGTGGAAGTATATTTGGATTCTAGCACCGGCTCAGGTGCAGAAAGACCTGAAGTCTTAGTTGGGCAAAGCCTTCAGTTTGTCTGTGCCGCTAAACCTCTTTCCCTATGGTGTCAAGTCAATGGGCAGGAGCTGATAAATATCTAGAAGTTTTGCTCAATCCTTTCCTGTCCTAGAACCCTTCATATGTTTGAAACTTTAGGAGCAGGCCCTGAATTGATAGCTCTGAATAGCAAGTTGTAAGCAATAGGTAAAACATCCTAAACTTTTCTGATTAGAATATTCAATAGTAAGATGCACATGATCTAGTCCCAGACAAAATGAGGATGATTGTGAAACATGGTACAGGCTGTTAGATCATATTTTTGGATCTGCATACATAGGCTATTTTTGCACGCACTTCCATTTATCCGGATTTAGTAGATTTGAATCTTTGAGATGTGGTGCTGGTTGAATCTGGTCCTTGAAGTTCCACATCAAGGTGAGGGCCTCATGTGTCCACATAGGCCATCTAGCACCCAGTGTCAATGACTGCTAAACCATGTGGCTGCCGTAGCACCCATCCTGAGGCTCCAATTAGCCCTGAGCAGGAAGGTCTGCCAGTGGCGCAGTACAGCTGGATGGCATAGCAGTCCATCGGGTCACTTTCTGTTACAGTGGGTGTGGCGGAGAGACACCGCTTCATAGCTGCCTATGTACCCACTATGAAGCTTGTGCTCAGCTTTGTGGACCTGCGGGCCTGCATATCTGTGAGTGGTCGAGCGGAGCTGGAGCAGTCCTGCTGCAAATGGTGGCCTCTAAGCCTGCCCCGGACCCCATTGGCCTGGTAGACGCGCAGACGCGCAACCTCTGATCCAATCTTCATGGTGGAAGACTGGATTGAATACACCATTAAAGGGGTCTACCTTTAATCTGGATTTGAGGGCTTAAATCCAGATTTCGTCAGCACTGATGGGTACTGCACATTAGCAAGGGGTACCTAATGGTGTCCTTAAGGGGTCTTGGGTGAAGGTAGTACATAATAGATCCGTACCAATCGAGTACCTATTGGGTTCCTCCTGGGGTTCATTCCTAGTGCAAAAACAGCCATAGTTGTAACTCTTTCTTTGCAGCTGTTATCGGGCGCGCAAAAGATACTTAAAATACAAAAACTGTGTGTTAGTATTGATTAAAACCCATGACCTGTTTCTTTATAATCTTAGATCACATGCCAAAATACACTGCTTTTTATCTTCTTCAGCTGCTTGAAATATTGTGCCAGTCCTAAGATGTTGTGGAAGACAGGACCTTACTAAAAGCCTCAGAAGCTTCTGGAGGTCCCAGAAATCTTTTACAGGACACTTAATTGTATTATTATTATTATTATTATTATTATTATTATTATTATTATTATTATTATTATTATTATTATTATTATTATTATTATTATTATTATTATTATTATTATTATTATTATTATTATTATTATTATTATTATTATTATTATTATTATTATTATTATAGTTTATTTCAATGACACATCATAAGGTTGGTACTTTGAAGCAGATTCTTTGCCTCTATAATGTTTTTAAAAACATTTTGTGTTATGCTACTGACCTTTGCTAAGGTGATCACTGTCATCTAAAATACCTGCCCTTAATCAGTTAGTTTCAAGAAATAGTTCATAAATCTGAGAGCTGTGAATTTTAAAAGAAAGGTATTTTTGTGCCTCAGGGCTTTACACATTTGAGGGACTTCAGGATTTATAATTTCCATAAGCTTAGTTTTCACAGTATGGAATAGTAGCCTTTGTTGGGGCTGCTTAGAGTTGCCATTTTGTGAAATATCTTTCTGGATCAAATAAAAGGCAGCTTATTTAAGGCAGGACTCCTATGTGTAGATCTTTAAAAGTAAGACTGATTGAACTCAGTGGTTTTTACTTAGTAAATGGGTGCAAGACTTTTCTGCCAGGTATCAAGGCAAAATTATTCTACTAACAAAAGTGATATGGTAGGATTCACTTTAGTAGATACTGGATATGGTTTTCATATAACAATTTCTTTTAGATTTAATGAAACTTTCTTAATTTTAAGGCAGTTGTATTGTCCCTTCCCCTGTATTTGAATTTCTGAATAGCTGTCTAAGACTGGTCAGCTGAAACATTGGTAATGCTTAGTAGAAACAGGTGGAACACGTTCTGAACATCTTTACGTACAGGGCAGAATTGATAAACTTTATAGCAAGTCATGGAAACCTTGATATTTCTGTAAGCCTAGAATGGTTTCTGGTGATTTTTATCTTTCATACTAGGATGTTAATAAATTGGATTCCCTATACTCATGTAACCTAGAAGCAAATCTTAGTAAGATTTATAGGATTTGTTCTGAGTAGAAACATAAGATTGTACCTTAGATCTGTTTTTGCAAGGAATAACTTGACATTTTGAACTGCATATGGAATTCAGTAGGCTATAAAAAAATAGTGCTGAAAATAATGTTGCTAATTAATTCGATATTTTCATAGTGTGGCCGAAGCAATTTCTGCTATGAGTTTTAAGTGTTTTTCCCTTATTAAGTTTTGATTATAATTAATCATATCTTCTCATAGCATTAGCTTGGTTATGGGTTCATCTGAGTAAATGGAAGTTTATTCAACCCCTTTTCTTTTAAGCGAAATCCCTAGTGCCTTACATGAGCTAACACAAATTCAGACATTTGGTTTTCATTAGCTTTGTAACTGAAACAAAAACATATTTAATCCCAGAGCATTTGAAGTTAATGCACAACTTTTCTGAGAAGGTATTTAAACCCTGATATCAGTTGCAAGTCGGCCACATGCCAATGTCTCAAAACTGTCACTGAGTGAGATGGTAAATTGCTTTTAATGTGCACCATATTACATTGTGGAATGGAAGGATACGAAGGGCTTTAGGTGAGGTGCAAAGAAATTTGGGATGAGAAGTTATCTGAAAAAGGAATGCTTGCGTAATGATAATTTTATCACAGTCAGTATAGAATTGATCTTCACTATTCTACTTGGAGGCAGTATGGGATGCACAGAAAATGTAGTCCCTCTTTGAATTAAAGTGCACTGTATTGAATTAAAATGGCTGCAGTGTACTGATAGAACAAACTGCCTAGAAAGCAAAGGGTTGCTGGTTTATTCCCCATCCTCTCTCCAGAAGTACGGTACCTAATGGCAACCACTTCTATATCTTGCCAAAGTGCCCCTGGAGGTACATACCAGTACATCAAAGTACATACCAGTCTTTTTTTACATTCGTGGTCACCTGACTCATAAACATCAACCCATCTAATCCCTGTTCTGTCTGGTGTTGCTGCTATTACTGAAAAATAAACTAGCGTTTGTTAAATAATAAAAAATTAAATCTGGTTTTTTAGATTAAGTCGAATTCCTAGCCATTTTCTTGATGTCCTAATTGTCTTAACTCAGGGGTAGGCAAACCACGGCTCGAGAGCCACATGTGGCTCTTTGACCCCTTGAGTGTGGTTCTTCCAGTTTAGGAGTACCCTAATTAAGTTAATAACAATGTAGCTGAAGTTAAGTTAATAACAATATAGCTTAAGTTTTAAAAGTTTGGCTCTCAAAAGAAATTTCAATTGTTGTATTGTTGATATTTGGCTCTTTTGGCTAATGAGTTTGCCGACCACTGTTATGACAGCAAGCACTGTTTGTAGGCTCAGACAAATGTGCTAAATGAAAATAAGTTTTATTAATAATACTTGTAATTAAAAAATCTAAGAGAAATGATTAGCAGTATTCTAAGGTCATCCCTGCATTTTCAGAAATGAACAAGCTTAGTTCCATCTTGGAAGGAGACTATGGGTGTTTGTCCACCGCGCTCCTTTAATCCGGATCGAAGAAGATCCGGATCTAAAGAATGAGTACACTCCTTAATCCAGATCTAGTAGATCCAGATTAAGGGAAGTACCTAGTGTGTTTCCATGGGTGGTCTAGCACCCAATAGCAATGGGCGCTAGCCTCCCTGCCGTGGAAACACCGGAGCACCCATTTGGAAATCTGGATCTACCCATGAGGGGTCTGCTTGTCCCCCCAAGTGTTTGGGGGGACAGGGGGTGCAATCACCGAAGTGGCTTCAAAGTCATTTCGAAGTCACTTTGAAGTCTGTGCAAAATAGCTCCTTTGACGTCTGTGCTGATCTTTGGAGTGAACTTCAAAGTGACTTCAAAGTGACTCTGGAGTCACTTTGGAGTCACTTCGGAGGGACTTTGAAGTTCACTCTGAAGATCAGCACAGTCTTCAAAGACGCTCCAGAGCTATTTTGCACAGACTTTGAAGCTTAGGTTTGGGGGCTTCCCCCCATGGCTTCCCCCTCCCCCTAGCCTCCTCTAGACCCCATTGCCACACAAGCGTGGAAACAGGCTCCCTTTAATCTGGATTTTCTGCCTGAAGACCCCATTGTAGACCCCATTAATGATAATGGGGTCTACAGAAAATCCAGATTAAAGGCCAGAAAGTACCCATTTGATCCAGATTTCCCCAGCAGCAGTCGAAACAATCAGGTCCCAAATGGGTGCCGTGGTAGAAATGGGATCATCCGGCTCACACCCAAATGGGTCTTTAATGGGTGCAGAAATGGGTACTTTCTGACAGTGGAAAAACACCCAAAAACAAGGTGTTGAGTGCTCACACACAAAGAAGCCTCATTTATATTTAAATACCTTGACTCCTGATCTAGGAAAGTCTACTTGTTACACACACTGCTAGCTATTTCTAATACCCTACAGCTTGCAAAACCTATTTGGAATTGCTAATTTCAACAGAATCTGCATAAATAGCGTTGTACTCTTTTGTGATTTTGATTCCTGCAAGCCATATAGTTTAACCTATATTTTGTCATAAATTGTTCCCTATGGAAAAAGAGCGGTTGGGGAGCCACAAATGCCCAGTTTACTGATTTAAATCATTATGATTAGGCGTCTCCAGAACTACTGTGCCACCTGAAACAAGAAAATAACATTTTATTGCAACAATAAAACCATGATGTACAAAACTGGGTCGTATGTGGGATAAAACAATAGAAACAGTAGTTTGAAGGAAAATCCATATGGTTGCTTTATGCTGAAGACAGATAGGACACCATGGGTGTTTTATGGGTACTTAATGGGTACTTCTAGTGACAGTGGAAAAACACCCCTTCTTAGAGGCATACAATTATCTGGATGATTGTGGAGGTCTGAAAGTAAACATTCAGTTTTGATGTCAATGGAAAATATGATTTTACATTGGAAGTTTATATAGAAGAGTACATTTGCAATTTCCAAGCAGAAATGTTCATCTGTTCTTTGCCTTTTCATTTTTTCATGCGTGCTTGAACCATTTTTTTTTATTTCCGCTTGCTTATTTTGTTTCCTTTGAACTGTAATATGCTTAATAACTTTTTGGAATGTGAAAGTTAAGAATTTAAGGGAGTATGTTTTTTACCCTTTAAAATAGCAAATCAAAATTGACAGACTCAAGAAGATTGTAATATTACCTTGAAGTTATTGAAAATGTCAAGTGAAAGATGCCTAGGGATTGAAATAGTGTAGCTTTCTATGTTTCCCTGTTAAAATCAGAACATTTGCAAATATGCTTCCGCATTTCAAAGAGGACACAGATTACCTGTTTTCACTGTCAGGGACTTTAGGCTCACCTGCCCATTCCTGTTAGTGTTCATTAATTAAACTACTTAAAATAGCAAAACTGACTCTTTTACCTTCAGTACTATGCTATTAAATCTTTGCCTTATAACTAGAAGTTGCTGGTAACCTTGTGACATTTTCCAGTTGGTGCTATTAACAATCTGACTAACCCAAGAGTGTGAGGGGGTAAGGGCTTTCCATACAACACCAACTTTGAGCTGCCATTTAGTAGAAACAGTTGTTGAAGTTCAATTTTAAAGCCTCCAGGAAGTGTCCTTTAGTTGGTTTTAAGTAGATAGGAAAAAAAGACAACCTCTTCATTGTATTCTGATTCACTCAGTCCCTCTTTCTGGAAATCTGCTTGGTATGCAGTAATTAAGTTTTTCATTCGTCTAAAGTGCATCATACATAGCACACATAGGCGAACTCCCAGTAGAGAATTAATTATGTGCACTGTGAATTACTTCTCATGACTCAGCTTGTAGCTGCTGTTAAATAATGCCTTTGTAGTGGTAGTGGGTCAGGAAGGAGACAGCTGAAATTTTTTTGATATAGATTAAGTTGGTCAGCCATGAATGTTCAGAATTTGAATATGCATTTATCCTCCTTTATCCTCCTTTATAGCTTTTGATCTTTGTTAATGTTTTGTATCTTTTTGTACACTTTTGAGATATCTTTTTGCTGTGTTTTGTTATATCGTGGAAGGCATATATATCTGACATTCTTTGCAGAAGTCTTCTGTAAATTATTGTTGGTTGTTCTTTTTTCCCAGAAGCTACTTCAGCAGAATGAAGTTTCCACTTTTTCATAATAGACTTGAGTAAAGATCAAAGAGTTTTCCCAAGTGCAAGTTTTTTAGCGGGAGAGAGGTGAGCCTGCAAGAGTGAAAATTGGGGTGGTTTCCTATAGAAAATTGTCTAGCTGCAGAGAAAGGGAAGGGAGCTCTATTTTATGCCCTCCATTTGATGAACCAAAGTGAGGTTGTTTCCATTACTCTGCAGCAATGTAGGGGGCCAGGGAAGGAGACTTGTACCACATCCTAGTCAGCTCCTAGCAAGAGAAAGGACTTCCTTTTCACCATCCTGGGAAATGTATGGAACAAGCAACAATGTCTCAGTAGTAGCTCTGCTCATAGGGACCAGTATTGGCTTTTATTGCTTCTGAAGCCTTAGTGGAGCCCCTGGGAATGCAGATGAAGTACTGCAAGGTCAAGAAGGTGTAGGTGAGTACACCTTACATATAAAATCTAAACAACAACACCAGATGGCGGTCAGGGTTGATTCTGTTGGATTAAAAAATATATATAATCTTGTCTCACCAGCAGTTTGCTGACTTCTTTAAGCTGAAAGATGGGCTGGTTCAATGGTGGATGAGCTGTCTGGAAAGGAAAGGATTGCAGATTCATTTCCTGGCATCTCTTTAGAATAAGGTGGTGTCAAATTACTTTTTATCCAAGAAGAAAAATTGCCAAGAAAACAAGAAATGCAAAAGAGTTGGCCCTGACTCAAAGCAGCAACAACAGATTAAAAATCCTGAAACTTATCCTTTATTTATGAGGACAACTTCTTTAAAATATAAATATTAACTAATTTTAACCATGAAGTGGGTCATTACTACTTTAAACCTGGATTTCTGCCTGCTTTGACTAAAAAGTAAGCATGTGGTGTCGAACAGATATACCTGTATTGGAAATACTAAATTATGGCTCTAGGTTAGTCGTAACCCTGTATCAGTCATGTTTGCCACTTAAAAATAGATCTATGGCTATAAAGTATAATTTACATCACACCTTTTAAACATTCTGGAATGTGCATCATGGAAACATGAATGAATCAAGGTTGTATGTTCAAGAATACACACTTGAGTGTTAAAAAAACTTGTAAACATTCTGCTGCTTGTTGCTATATTGAGCATTTCAATGCTTGAGAAAGCTTCAGAAGGCAAATATGAATTGCTAGGATTCAAATTTGGCTGACTGGCAGACGTATGGGTAATTAACAATTGATTCTTATCTGTGTCAGAAGTATGCCTTCATGAATATACAGATGAAGCTGAAACACATTTGCACACTCCTAAACCTGTTTATGTAAGTCTTTAGGGCTTAGGTTAGTGCTTTGCTAAAGGCTGATATATGCAATGTCAATATTCTGATGTTATGTTTCATTCAGTGGATGACAGGCATGTTTGCAAATTGCAAGTGAAATGATCCCAGGTCTTTTGCTCAAATGAAATGATCCCAGGTCTTTTGCTCAAATCATGGTAGTACCATGATTATTATATTGCTACTTTTCTTAAAGAACAAAAATATACCTATAAAACTACTTCTGCCTAAACATACAGATACTGCTGAAATGTATGTAATCAATAACTCTCACAAATTATTCCAGTTAATTCATACTTTTATTCTATTTTCATTTGTTTAAGATGATAGGGATTTTTGCCAATTAATAAATGTATATTCAGCTGTTTAGGTCTTCTGACAGTTATTAAGTCTTGTCTGAATCTGGTTAAGCTTTGCAAAAGGATTATGGCATACCTTGTCATTTTCTTTAAATATGTTAAAAGTAGTTTCACATTGCTGAAACATCTGGTAAATGGAATTTTACTACATGTTTAATCTTTGTTTGTACTGCCTAATCAGTGATTTTGGCGTGCTAAATCTCAAAAGAACATCTCTCTCTTGAAACTGTTTCTTCTGCACATCAATATGAATTATTTTTGTTGATGATTAAACTATTGGTAAATTGTGATTTATAAATCAATGATCCACAGCAAGTTTCTGATTTTCAGACTCATTTCTTACCTTGTCCTTCATTGTTAATGCCTGGTAGAAATTGGTATTTTTTATATAAAGTTTTCCTCCAAACATTATCCCCTTGTCTTGGGTTGCTGATCTTGTTGGGATAATTAATTGTATGAATGTGGTTATATTATTGAGACAGGTTCTGGTGCAGGAGGATGAGAACCCAAAGCTAGATGGTACCTATTGGGGAACAATGCTGAATGTCTTCTCCACAAGTACTGTGGCCTTCTTGCACTTACCAGTCCATGGTCAGAATTAGTGAGACTGAAACAGGCCGGCCTGCTGGTTCCGACTCATGAAAAGGTGTGGCCAGGAACAGTGCCATTTATATGATGGGCCTGATCCAGGCTAGCCCTCTCCATGGACTCAAAGTGCACACAACCTTCAATAAGAGTCAGAGGTCTTTGGGCGCTAGGATTGGGGGCCGCATTTTGGGGGCACACTTTGGCACTCTGCCAAAATTTGCCCCTGCCAGAAAAATCAGAGTCTAAAGGATTCTGGGATAATTAAATAGCTCTTAGTTTGATTTGTCTCGAATAATAATCATGCTTTAAGATTTTGTGTTCTCAAGACATTTTTGCGATCTGAATCATTGACACGTCTAGACTGCTGATGCTGCTGGAAAATTCTTCAATAGGAAACAAAACACAACTTGCATGTTATTTGGCATGTTTTTTGGACCTCAAAAGAAGAACTATTGGATATGTAACAAGGCTAGGGTTTGAGCTGCCTATCTGGCATTTGTTTACTGAATGTTATTTAAGGGTACATGTACTGCATTTTGTGTCAGGGAAGAGAGGTCTGCGTGTTGTCAGGCTCTCTTCGTTTATTGCAATAAATACTTGGTCCTGATTTCTATTCTGGACTCACCTGTGTTGGTGGCTATTTGATATTTCCTTGACACCCCCTGATAATCCCAAACACAGGGCCTGCTTTAGTTCTCATGTGGACTGTTTTACTTGAGTCTCCTGGTATCCTTGATTAGGGCGTTGCTGATCAGGGTTACACTCCATCTAATACAGACATAGCATACCTGCAGGGGAGGGACAGGACCTCACAGATCTGCACTAATGGGCACCTTGCTGAGGCCCAGAACCTTACTATGCAGGGCCTTATTCTGGAATGAAGGTAAGTGCAGAAAGGGCCCAAATCCCTGTAAACCTGTCTCTCCCTGGAACTTCCTGCCTGTTTTTATCTGTCTTTAGGTAGATGTAAAACCAAGAAGCATTATGTTTCTTCTTTTGCCTTCTTGCTATCTGATAGCAGAACACGGTGTAGCAAATTTGTTGAATTAAGCAGCAGCCTGTGGGTGTTGGTTACTGAGACCATGGAGCTGATTGTTTGTGTTACATGACTAATTTGCTTAAGAGAAATTTGAGAGTAGTTTTCAAAAGATACTCTGGATTTTTCTTTGCAATATGATAATTGATTTGGGGTGCTGAGGTTACTTCAACCATCTGGTTAAAATGGGTGCTAGTTAAAATTATTTTTAAAGTTTTGCGTGTCTGCATTAGCACTGAGTAAACCATGTACTTCATTATTCTCCAAATAAGTCAAGTGCAGCTGTATTTCCTGTACAGAGTGCGTAGTTCACATTTAAGAAATTAGACAAATTTATACAAACATTTGTCATCTTTGAGATCATGTAGAGAATCATTAAAGAATTTTGATCTACGATCTGTCTTGTAGCTGTGAAAAACTTAACAAGGAATTCATTAATATAGTTAAGGTTGTTATCTTGGTAAACATTTTAAGATATTTAATATAGTTTTGCTTTAAATGGTCTTTCATTTTATTTCAGGAATGAAACAATAGAGGAATAATATTCCCATTTTTTCCTTCAGGGAAGTTATTTACAAAGTTCCCTTTGGCTTCATTTGTGTTTACATGTGGAGCAAAGCATTTCCTAAATCCAGTTAGTCCCTTCAAGGCGTGAGAATTTCTCTGCTGCTTGAGGTCTTTGCAAATCATCTGCACTACAAAGGATTCACATCTCAGTCCATTTTCGTAATCTGGGAAGGGCAAATATTTAGAAAAGCTGTGCAACAATAGCAAAAAAAGAAGTAATTTAAAGTTTGCCAGGATCTTGTCTTAAAACGTATTTGGTCTGAAGTTCAAGAAGGAGAAGCACATCCTCTTTAGTTACAAAACTGGGAAACTATGGTAATCAGAAGAAAACAAAAGCGTTTACTTTGAAAATGGTGATTTAAATCTTCTTTATTTAATCTAAAATCGTGTTACCTTGGTGTACCCCTGGGTCTGGCCTTGTTATGCAAGTCAGGTGAAAAAAGCTTTATTTTTTAGTAGCTGCACCTGTATTTAAAATATTTATACTTTGCATTTCCTCAGTAGGGTTTTAGAAATTTCTAATCTGTGATGATTATGCAAAATTTTGAAGTAACACACACATAGTTTTGGCATACCGCAGTTCAGTGTTGTGGAGAATTTACCAGTATTTTGCCCGTGATCAGAAATTTGCCAGGGTCTTAATGTGCACTGACTGAAGAACCACCAAAAGTAAAATTGAAAAGACTTGAAGCTTCTTTAAAAAAAATCTGTCTCTTGAATTGTTGGGTTTGGTATTTCCAAAGTGCAAACAAGACCAGCCTAGTCATATAGAAAATAATTATTTTTTCAAGGTCAAAACTGGATCTTTTTAGTTGAAATCTTTGAAAAGACAGGGTTTTTTTTACTTGTCTTGCTTTGTTTTTTGAGCTGGGGACTCACAGTCTCTGTTACCAAAAATTATCAGGACCTCCTACCTGGAGTTTTCTGGATTCATGTTGAGGACCTGAAATAATCCTGTTTCCTAGTAGCTTTCCAGTTGTGAGTGTTTCCCTCAGTGTTTACAAAAACATTGTTTCTGAGACATCATTATTTAACTGTCTAGACTCTTATCTTCTTCTAACTATTTGGAAAACCACAGGGACAGTAAAAACATAATTATATCAAAATTACATATTTACCTTTTCAATGATTTTAAGATGTTTAGAAGCTTTGGGTTAGGTGATATGTACATTTCATGAAATAACTAATCATACAACACTTCAGTTGTGAAAAAAAACACCATTTGTAACTAAATTCTGCAAGTTTCATCTCACTTTTTAGTAAACCTTCTGCTAATGTAGAATTCAACTTATTTTTTATTGGAACATTTTGGGAACCTACCTGGTTTACCAAACATTCTGCTGTCATTGGAGGACAACATGCAACTTCTTTTTGCCCTCTTCACTGGTTGTTGTTCTGGGTTATATTGTGGAATACGGATTTGCCATCCCCATGCTAATGCAGACTATGGAAGGCTCTGTGTGGGGCCTGCTGTAATCTGCACCAGCATGCGAATGGCAGATCATGATTCTAGAATATCATCCAGAATAACTTTCAGTGCAGAAAAGACCTTTGTCTGTTGTATTGTACCTTTTAGGTACAAATTGTACCGTGTCTACTGGCATAAATATATTTTACATTAAAAAACTCCAAATGTCCCAGGAAACCATAGAAGTATGGTCACTTGAAATACTGTATTCACTGACTTCCAGGATAGTGGACTGCTTGTCAGAAACTGTTAAAATTTAGAGAGTGATGTCATGATCCGGCAGATGTTATTTTTTACTGGGGTGCAAATATACAAAAAAAGCCTTGTATGGTTCAGTCATGATTGGACCCAGCAACACTTTAATAAGTATATCTTGAGGGAAGGGGAAGGGTCTGTTTAAAGGAAAATTTGAAACGTGTTCATACTATTATACACAGTACAGTTAGTTGCTATAGCATGGTTACTGCAAATTCTATTCAGTTTATTTGAGATAATTTTAAGTAAGGCTACACAGCTCAATCATTTATGTCTTTCAATATTAAGAGTATTTCACTATAAAATGTGCTTCTTGACCCTATCATTGTGCACATGTCATAAAATGTAGTTTAAAATAAGAATTGTTTTCCTATCTAGTTGAAGTCTTTTAGGTTTTGTAAACAAATCCATTCTATTTAGCTCTCAGAGCCCTTTTTAGCAAGCCAATCTTATTTTTATCTTTCTGTGCTATCCATTTCTAGGTCACTGTTATTATTAAGTACAATTGAGTCATGGATGACTTCTGACACATGGACACATTCATGCAGCCACAGAAGTAGTTTGTTATTACCTTCCTCTCTTTACTGTCTAGGTGGTTTTTCTGCTACTAATTATGCCCCCTTCTAGGTCATAACTGGTGCTTAAATAAATGCTTAGCTTCTGAAAGTGCGTGGTATTTGAGAACACCTCCTTTATTTTGGTCTGAAGGATTTGTGTGCTGCCAGTCATGAAAGGAATACTTTTTGTGTTATCAGTTGAAAAATGGCTGCATATTTCTAGAAGGTAACTTATTAGACTGACTTAAATAGAAATAAAATGAAGTTAAATATTTCAGTTGAGAAGATTTGCTCTGAGGTCAGATTAGTTGGTGATTAGTTTGGCATCAGGAGTGGCTCCGCAGTCCTGGGATAGATCTTCTGCATTCAGAGGACTGTCCCGGGACAGCACTCTACCCTGACTCGAGAGATTGCCACTTGTGGGTATTCCTGAGGTCTAGGAACACAAGGAGGCATGTGCCCTTATCCATATCTCCCCATTTTGTCCTACAAGCCCCTGTAATGCTGGTAGACTTACAAACAACTATAATGGGCCTCACACTATCTCAATGTGAATGCAGCATCATGGGGATGGGATAGGCCTCTCTCTGCTGCTCCAGCGTGTGGAAGATAGATCCCAAAGATGAATAGGCCTCGCGCTATCCTGTTTCAATAGGATGTGAGAAAAACCCTTTTGATTGCTGTTCCTTGTTTTTGAAACTTGAATTGGCTCAACTGGCATTGTTGAAAGTCTGACTTTTTTAAAGCCAAAAATAACCATAAAGGTCCAAAGCCCCCGAGTCTTCTCTGGAGCAATTCACTGCTGGTACTTTTGACAGTGTACATGAGAACATGGATGAAAGGAAGACCACTTTGGAGAATGACAGGGAGTAAGGTGGAAAGGATTTGTACCTTTATTCTTTCTTTCTCCCACTTTGGCTTAAAGCATTGATCCTCACTCATTTTGGACACTTATGAAAAAAGCGTAAGTAGCTGCATAAAGTCATGTTTGAAGAGGAGAAGAGGAATAGCTGCTGCTCCCATACTTATGAAAAATTCAAAATATCCTTTAGTAAACAAACTAAAATGTTACAAGTACTATTAAAAATATAGTGTACAATCTGTTCTTGAAAAATCTTTATTAGGCTAGATGATAAAATTACACACTGCACAGTTATGGGCCTGTTGTGCGAAAGCCTTGCTTTAATGGCTGTCACTTTATCTGTCTCTGTCATTGCTATCGATAGGAACCTGTTATTCCGTATCCAGCAGGCTGCTTAGAAAACTTCTTATCCTATTTGCATCAGCGTCTAGCAGCTTACACAATCATTTGTCATTAGTTTAATTTACAGTGGCAGTTTGAGATTTTGAGGAAGCTCTACTGACCTCTAAACATAACTCAGTGAACCTGTCACTAATAATTCCATTCTTTAGCTAATAGGTACATGGTTTAATCCAGAAATTAAGACTTAGGCCTCTTTTCCCCCAGGAAAGACATTTCCTTTACTGTGTTGGAAGCTATTTATTGCTGTAGAGCATTTTAAAAGGAATTGGTCAGGTTTGTATTTTGAAGAAGACTTAAAATTTTCTTCTTAGACTTTTGAGTTTCCTGCCCAGATGATGTCACGGTTTGAAGGGTGGACTGATCTAGTGGCTTGGTTAGTGGCTAGGGAGGCGGACTCTTATCTGGGAATACCGTGTTTGATTCTGCCATCCTCTATGAAACCAGCTGGGTGACTTTGGGCTAGTCAAACCTCTCTTCTGAGCTCTCACAGCCCCACCTACCCCACAGGGTGTCTATTGTGGGGAGAATAGGAAGCTTTGTCAGGTGCTTGAGTCCCCTTAAATGGGCGAGAAAAGCAGGGTAGAAAAGCCAACTTTCTTCTTCTTCTTAACTCCTTTGTATTCTTACAAAACTACACACACACTCATGTAAATCCTACAGGGTGCCAATCTGCTTTCAAAGTTTTGCTTCTGTAACTATTATACCATGTATCTTGACATTCTGTCTTATGCTTTCATTTTTTTCTTGCATAATATACCAACTTTTCTGGTTTGCCACTTTGAAAATAATATTGGGTTTTTGGGACACAAGCCTGGTGTTGTTATGGACATAACCTAAAATTTCTATATAGCTAATGTATAAATGGGTGCTGCAAAGGTTTATGGGACCATTGCTAAAACCTTGGGCTTTTGATCTTAGGCCCCAGACATAAACTAATCAGCCTAACTAGTAAACAAGTAAACTTGACTCTTGGGCTGCATCCCCACGGAATGCCTTATATCGATTTCCCAAAACCGAAATAATTGAACTGGGTTAGCGAAGACTTCTGTGCTGCTAGGTGGTTTCTGGACAGGTCATATGAATCTTGGGGGATTTATCTTGCTGTTGTGGGTTTTTCTTTCTGGGAAGTAAGTTACTTTGCCTAGGATTTAGGAAATCAGAGTTTCTATTCTGTGTAAATTCTACTTTGCCCTAATAATTGGTTGGAACTTGTGCTGATTCCTATGTCATTTAAAGCTGTTTTAAACTAGGGGTGTGCATGAATGCAGTTTTTGGAATTCTATTCTATTCAAATCGAATCCCGAAAATTTTATTTAAGTGTTTAAAGTTTGAATTTAACCAAATTCAATTCCAATTAAATAAATTTGAATATATTTGTTCAAATTTTTCATTCGAATTTGCACTTATGAATGTTGACAACATTTGTAGATGCCTGTATGCATCTTCCCTGGATCCAGAGACATCCATACGCATCCATACACATCTGTATGTATCCCGAATAGAACCCGTTTTCATCACGTATGGATCCGTACAAATGCGTAAGGATGCAGGAAAGATGTGGATCTTCAAGTATGCATTGTGTACAAACCCATACACATACGAATGTCTGAATAATTCAAATGAATAGATCCAAAATTTGAATCGAATATTTAAATTCTAATGTAAGGATATTCGATTCAAATTACAGTGTTGAAATTTGGTCGATTTGATTGAATTTCAAATGCGTTCGAATATTCATGCACATCCCTATTTTAAACCTGTTTTGTTTTTTAATTGTTCTAATGCCATTCATAATAAATGAAACATCATTTAAGAACCCAAATAGTTCCCCCCCTCCCTTATGGATCAACTGCCAGTTGCTTGTCTGTTAAACCAAGTGCATCGTCTTAAAAAGATCCTAAAACCTCTGCGCAAGTGCAAAGTGCCAGAGCACAACTGCTAACAGTGTTGCGTTGCATGTGAGAATTCTGTAATTTAACATGAAAGTCTAATATGAGGTTTGAGTTTGTCCTCATCATTGATATTTGTGGAAAACAGGTTATTCTGTACTGCAAGTACAGAAATGCCTTTAAAACATAGCTTTCAGAGAGTATTGAAGCATTGTGCTGCCTGTGAAGTAAAAATTGGCAATAAAATAAAAAATATACAATTCAAGAAATAGCATTCAATATATACATTATTCTGAAGTAATAAATTCTGCTGTGAAATATATATTTAGTAGTTGCCATCTAATAATACTTGATACATTTATAATTTTACTTCCACATAGGCTGTACAAAATTGGAGCATCTAGGAGGAATTTAACATGTCGTTCAGAAAGCATTGGAGGTTAGAATTCTCAAAGAATGCCCACTGATTTATCTGTGTGCAGGAGAATTCCCAGGCTTGTGTTTCTTTGCCAAGAGACAACCAGAAAAGATTGTATCCACACTGGAAGAGCTGTGTTTGGGTAGCACTCTCAAAACTAAACAATCTAGTGAATAAACATTTAAATTTGTACTTAAATAGCATTTTCTCTTGCCTTGTCTGCTTCAGTCCCCATCAGTTTGTTAGCAAACCTCAGATGAGATAAAAACTTCTGTATGAACTGCTGCAAAGTCCATTTATTCAAACCGCTTAGACCTCTATTGTAAAAGACAAAAACTCTGATGCTTTACTTTCCGTGAGTAATGAACACTATACCCTTTTGATGATATTGTTCACAGGGCTGTACAGCAACTTGTTAGTTTTTGCAAGGAATTTTCTCATCGATCTATCTCCACATGATTTTCAGATTTTGACACCGGAGACTTAAATAAAAATGGTTAATCTAGTTTTACTCACATTGACAAATATAATATTTGTATTCTGTCCTTCACCCAAAAGTCTTATGGATGAGCCGTATGATAAAACACAAAACACTAAAACAAATTTAAAATATAATTTACCTTCCCTCCGTCCCTCCCTCCCAGCTAAAGCATTAATTTCCAAGTCCATTTCATGTTAGTTCAGCTCAGCAAAAGTAGAGGATCTTTTCAAACAACATAACATTCTGCAATCTTTTCGTTATAATTGGAAACCGGGTTTCTCGCCTGTTTCCTCATGTTCTGGACAGCCTTTTCTGGATTAGTCTCAACTGCCAGCTTCAGTGGCTGTGGTCAGCCAGGGCCTTTCTCTGGTACCATTTCCTGATATCCTGTTGCAAAGAGTTTGGCACACGGGGCTACAGGGACACACCATCTGCACGCCCTTCATGATCTGGTATACTGAGACTAGTCTTGATTATGGACTTCTTTTTAAACATTTATTGGAGAACTAGGATATAGAGCATTTTGATGCTGTATCCTGGTCTATAACCTAGTCCACTGAAGACTCACTTAACTACAAGTAGAGCTGATCCAATGTACTGCTTTTCTACGTCTCCATCTAAGTCGCTGCTCCAGAATATCTGATTTTATCAGTGGGAGAGAACCCATAGAGCAGCAGTCTCTTTCTGTCTGAGGGCCTTTTCACATCTTTATTAGGTATGATGGTCAGTGAACTTCTCAGATGCATCACACATGATCATGGTAATTGCCTCGCCATGGCAGCTGGGCAGTACAGCGCACAACTGAGGCTGTGCCGCTTCGTCCCACGTTCTGTTTGCCTAGAAGAGGCATGAACAAAGCTGTGCCAGCATGTGCCAGCTGGCAGTTAGTATACCTATGTGTGAGGAGATTCTTCTGGGATAGATGTGGCTCTGCATGGTGCAGATGGTCCATGTGGGAGTGTCCCCAGCTGTCGCACTGGAGCAAGTATGAAAAGCTCCTTAGTTGCTTTGCTGGAAATAGTAGCGATATTTAGACATTATCTAAATACAGTATGTACAGAATTCAATACATTTGTGCTGCTTATGCAGCCATTAAGTAAGGTTGGCATAAGGCCAGCTATTGTACATCATAAGAAAACCACCAGTGCTTTCAAGTTGTCATTGAGGTGGGATTTGTATGTCTCACTAAGGTTACGGAACTAATTACGGAACGAATTAAACTCGTATGTCAAGGTACCGCTGTATCACCTTTGTTATCTTAGTTGGTTTTTCAAAAGAGATCAACTTTATCTTCAACTGTAGCCTGCTGCAGTAGTGCTCTTCTTAGGATCTTATAGCATAAAGCACAGTTTGAGATTTGGGAACAAATGGCATAATTGATGCATATTTGGTTTTTCCTCAGTTCGTCAAAGTACTGTGAGAATATTTTTACCTGTTTTTAATAAGGCCGTTGGTGATAAATAGGCAAGCAGTGACTTTATGTATCTGACTAGCAACGTGATCAATTAATAACATCAGTATGGTGGGATTTTAAAAGTATCAACATCCAATTTATGATGTGCAGCATGTAGCTGTTTGCATCATTTATTATGTTTATGGGTGATGGACTCTTATATCATCCCTCACCTTGACTGCTTGTAAAAATAGCCCAGACTGAGGTTTTGCATTTGCTTGTTCAAGTAAGTTTCTTATTAGTTGTAACTTCTAGTGGAAAGCTAACACCTGTGATAATGGAATGCATATGACTGTAACTTTGTATAAATGTTAGTACAGCTGCACTCCAGCATTAGTCATCTATTATTGTGCATGTTTGTAAGATGGTGCAACACACTTGAAATTATGAACAGGCACTTTAAGCTGTACTTAAGGATGTTAAACTTCTATGACTATTTAAACAACTTAATTTCCTTATCCAATCTCTGTCAAATATCAAGAGAGACATTTGAAAATGTTGTAAATATGCATATTTTAACACTTTGTCACATTCTAAGCCATGCATAATGCTATCTGATTCTCTTAAAATGCTTTTTTGGGGGATCATAGTGATAGTTGGTTCAGCAAAACCTTGCAGTATGTAATGTGGAGAACTAAACTTGTTTTCTTTAATTATCCTTTGACTTTTTAAAAACGTAAGTCCCAAGGAAAATGTAAATTTTAATTTACATTTGTATACCAACCCTGTGCTTGGAATCAAAGGGTTACAATCATTCTATAGTAATTATAAAAAGCTAAGCCTATATGAAATATGCTACGAAAAAGCTTTCTCAAAATCATACATGGAGGCATAATTTCATTTCCATGTGTGAACTGCTTTACACTTGACAAATATTAGCATAAGCAAAGTTTGAATCTCTGGAGGACTACATGAAGCTACCTAACAAAAAGAAATGCGTGCATTGGGTGACTGGGCAACCAAGTGGCAAATGTGCTTTACTCTTAATAAGTGCAAAGTAAAGCACATCGGCCCAAAGAATTCTAATTGTGTCACCAGGAAAGGGATCTTGAGGTTCTGGTAGACAAGATCAATGAAGGTGTCAGTCCAGTGGGCAGTGCCCGTTTGATCCAGATTTCCCTAGATGGGTCCTTAATGGGTGCAAAAATGGGTACTTTCTGACAGTGGAAAAAACCCCATTGTTAGATTTTGAATTTGCCAGAAGTGAATGGCAAGTAAAAACATGCATAGTTTAATTTCCTTGTGATAGTTCCTATGTACAGTGGTACCTTGACATACAAGTGCCCTGACATACAAGTGTTTTGAGATACAAGCCGCCAAGCGAGTGATATTTTGCTTTGAGATGAGAGCAAGATTTGAGATACGAGTATGTAAATACAGTGGTACCTTGACATACGAGTTTAATTCGTTCCGTAACCTTGCTCTTATGTCAAATCGCTCGTATCTCAAGGCAATTTTCCCATTAATCCATTCCAGCTCCCAAAACACCACCTCAGTTGTTTTTGTTATGTACTGTACTGTATTTACATACTCGCATCTCAAATCTTGCTCTCATCTCAAAGCAAAATATCACTCGCTCGGCGGCTTGTATCTCAAAACACTTGTATGTCAGGGCACTTGTATGTCGAGGTACCACTGTACAGTACAGTACATAACAAAAACAACTGAGGTGGTGTTTTGGGAGCTGGAATGGATTAATGGCATAATTGCTTTGAGATACGAGCGATTTGACATAAGAGCAAGGTTACGGAACGAATTAAACTCGTATGTCAAGGTACCACTGTATGTACAGAATTTAATACATTTGTGCTGCTTATGCAGCCATTAAGTAAGGTTGGCATAAGGCCAGCTATTGTACATCATAAGAAAACCACCAGTGCTTTCAAGTTGTCATTGAGGTGGGATTTGTATGTCTCACTAAGGCCACGTATTTCTTGGCTTACACGTATGTAGTGGAGAGCAACCTGTTTAATGGATTTTGTGGTCTGTTTGAAGTTCCACAGGTGTGTGTTAGGGCTGCTTTAGAACTCAAGCACTTATATTATCACTTAGCTTAACCATTACGAATTAATGCTAAACCATGCCTGCTGAAGAGATTAGCCTTTTCCTATTATGTGAAACCTTTTTGTTTTGGGTTTTTTTTTTTTTTTTGGTACCTCCTTTCACTGTGCCTTTCTCTCTCACAATCTCACTGGTTTATTAAAGGAGAATGAGCTTGTGTTGGAAAAGCACTGTTTAGCAGGGTATCTGGCAATAGTTACAGTATGTGGAAATGATAACAAGCCATAGGGACTTGCTAGTCAGATTTCTCATGGTGGATGATGAATTGCATCTTCAGTACGCAGGCTGTATGTTTTGCCATGCCTTTTTCATGTGTGCTTTCAAAGAAGTGGCAGCCATAGCGATCATGTGCATTTTGAGGTAGCTTCTCTGTAATTTTCCATTGACCTCCTTGTGATGGCCTTGAAGTTTACAAAAATGTCTCTCTTCCAGGAGTTTGACACATAGTGGTTGTTTTTCCACTGTCACTAGAAGTACCCATTAAGTACCCATTAATGGGTACAAAAATGCCATTATGTACCCATTAATGGGTACTTAATGGGTACTTTTAGTGACAGTGGAAAAACACCCAGTGTATCTGTTATATAGGTGTCTGGGTTTAGGTGGCTTGACTGTAATTTATCTCCAGGATGGTATTAGCAAAGGTTAGTCTTGAGGCTCATGGACTAGGAAAGATTTTGCTGTACAGACCAATTATCTTGCAAAGCCTTGTGGGCTGAAATCTTTAAAGACTTAATAACCTTAGTACAGTGGTACCTTGACATACAAGTTTAATTTGTTCATAACCTTGCTCTTATGTCAAATCGCTCGTATCTCAAAGCAATTTTCCCATTAATCCATTCCAGCTCCCAAAACACCACCTCAGTTGTTTTTGTTATGTACTGTACTATATTTACATACTCGTATCTCAAATCTTGCTCTCATCTCAAAGCAAAATATCACTCGCTCGGCGGCTTGTATCTCAAAACACTTGTATGTCAGGGCACTTGTATGTCGAGGTACCACTGTATCTCTTTACATACAATAGTCTTTGCTTGTATGCTAGCATCAATATCTATGTGATTAGACTTGACTGTGCAAGTGAGTAGTCTCTCAGCTCAGCCAGATCCAACTGAGGCAGATCATGGTTCCATTGTGTGACTGTTGGAGACTCAGCTCCAGCTATGTTGTGGGGAAATCTTACTAGTCAGGCAGGGGAGAAGGATATCATCCTACAGGTTGTTGCACTTGCCCTGTCTCTTGCCACTCTAGCCACCTTCAGGTGGTATACCATCCTCCAGGCAGGTGGGAAGGAGGCCCACTGTTGCCCAGCTGCAGTGCCCCCTCCATTACCTGTGTTCAGCCTGGAGTATACCTCTTTCCTTCTCAGAATGAATGGAAGCATGCCCTTCTATTGTAAAATTATGACCGTAATCTATCGTGGCAGTAGTCCACAGTTCCTGGAGGCTACCTACATTTTTCCTTTACTCATTTGGCAGTCCTGTGTGTAGACAGCAGCATGGATGTTTGCACAGAAGACCAGAGCTTGGCTGTGTTACTCTCTCTCCCCTTTGCTAGTGCATTGGTTGGGGGCTAGAGCATACAGACAGTATAATGCCAGTAGGCAGGTAGTACTGGTTGTAGTAAAACTCTGAAAAGTGTGGCAGAAAACAATATGAGAATGGCTTGCAGCTTTTAATTATAACTGAAGAGCATTGCCTATATTAAAGACTATTGGGGGATGTTATTTGTGCAATGATAAGGCTTCAAAAGATAGCTGTGAAGCCTAGAAGTTTCCTGGATTCAGTGTTATTTTGGTGCTTGTTTAGTATGAATACCAAGGAACTAGAGTGTGTCTGAAAAGGATGGATATTTCCATTGTCTTTTGCTCTGGTTACTCTAGTGTTCTATAATTATTTTAAATCAGATCAGCACAGAAACAAAATTGGGTTTAATCAAATTTCCTTCTGATGTTCCTCATTACACAAATGTTGGTGCTTCATCACCCAGATCTTTCTCCATTATAATATAATTAAGATATCTCTGTATTATCATGTTGTCCTGCACCATTATGTCTGTACAGTTGCTTTGCACATTAAATTATGAGATTTTTATTCAGTTAATTAAATCTAGGCACATTCAAATTCAACAAATAAATGAGGGGGACAGGTAGTAAAATGCCTGGCTTTGTGTGGATTAGAGGAATCAAAATTATGTAAAAATTGTTTTATGTTTTAATATATTAATGCATTCTTAATAAAAGTATTTTCTAAGTATGAGTAATTTTTTGTAGAAACAAATGGGATTCTACTTAATAGACCTGGAAAAGTTGAAATCTCAAAGAGTATGCAGGGTTAAAACCAACCCTCAGTATTAAAATGCCTTTGTATTTTTGACATTGTTCATTTGTATGGGCACCCTGGAAGTAATTAATGATTTGGCCATGATTCAGGACTTGTGAAAGACCTGTCTTGACCAATGTGTGGTTTATTTCCTGAACCACCTACAATATGTCAAACTTGTAGATGAAGTTGTTAATGCTGTTCCCATTGTACAGAAAGATGGTCTTTCAGATTTTGTGGGCTTTTAAAAAACCAAATCTATACACACTGAGAATCTTATAACTAATGGTAAATTTTTTAACCTCTTTGCTATATACTGTATATGGTTATGTGTCTGTGATCTGGTTATTGCTTGATTGCTTAAAATGTAAGCTTTTGTATATTGCCTTTCTGCTGGGATATTGCCTCTCTACTGCGTAATTAGATTTCTCTCCTGCTTGATGGCTGTAATTATGATTTGCATACAGCACTGTAATTTATCTAGACACTGGAGTTCACTTATAAAAAGGCCATATTAACTCATCTTAATTTAGAAATTAGTGTATATCTTTGTTTTTGGCATTTTTAATTATCAGAAACTCAGGAAATGTTAACTGTAGAAATTGTTAACTGACCTGTCCCTATCATATCCTGTCTTTCTAACCATGCATGGAAATCTAATCTTCACCCCTGCCAGCTGTTGCCATTGAGCCTTTGCCCCTGGGGGTTAACCAGAAGAGAAACTCAGCTGTCCTATAGGAGAAAGAGCGCTGGAAATTCCAATCCCCCAAAAGCCTGATTCGAGGCAATTTGCATATGCGTGTCATATAGGCTCATGCAGTATTGCAGAGTAACCTCAAGCAGCTTTTTCGCTTCTGTTGTTTTGAGCGTCTGAACAACGGTATTTGCCTTGGAACATTTTATGAAGCTTACATGCATAGAAGCAACTTTTCCTCCGTTTATTTCAAGATCGTCTTTTTCGTTCAACCTTTTATTTAAATGTTGAAAGGGAAAAGGTTTTTCCCTCCCTCCTGCAAGCAAACATTCTCAACATTAACCTCTAGTTTCTGCACTATGTTTCTGATGCAGCACAGAAGCTAGGATTTTCAAAATAAGTTGGTGAGTTAATGCAAGTATTAATAGCTTTGCTTTTTTAAATGGACAAATATATGTTTGATTTGTTAGTGTGAGTGAAACAAGTTGGCTTAGAAGATAAGAGCTGGCTTAAAACGGATATTTAATATGCCTGGGAACACTTGATTAGGTTTTATGAGGAGAGAATGTATCTAAGGTAAAATACAACTCTGTTTAGTTTTTTTAAAAATAAGTAAGAACTTACTGATGTAATGAGACAAAGTATACCTCTTTACAGTGATTGCAGAGAAGAAAGACCATAATACTTGTTTTAGAGGGAAGCAGAGTATGCCTGTAAAATAGTAATAACCATTTAAATATATGGTGTTTTTATTTAAAGATACATGCACACAGGAAACAATTTTCAGCAGATAAACAGAGATTAAGGAACATCAATTTGATATCATTCAAAGCATACTTGACACTTTTATGTTTTAACAGATTAAAATACTTTGTAGTGTTATAGCATTACAGTATTGTACTTATCAACATCATGTGAAAGATGGAATAACACATTCTAATTGTAGTATGTTGAAAAAGTTTGCACATATTTAGATATAAAAATGCTGTATTTTCAAAAGTTCTCTGCCCTTATTGATTAATATTTGTCAGAGGCAGTTTAATTTCCTTTGGCTCTGCAGCGTTAGCACAGAATCTCACAGCACACCCTAATGGTAAATCAATAATATACATCATCATGCTTAAAAATCTCCTGCATTGTATAGCCTTAAAGTGCATGTAGTAGTGTTTTTTCTGCAGCTGTGGCAAGACTTCCACTGCATTGTTAGTTTAATGCTGATCTTCCTTGTTTGCATTATATCTTGCATGTCCTTCCTAAATTTTCACCACCACTATTATGCTTTCTTTTTCAGCTAGAAAACAGCATGCTGCACTTTATTTCATTTTTTTAAAAGCCTTTTAGGAAAACGGCTTTTTCTATACCACCGAAAAGTTATTTAGCCCTATGATTTAAATAACACTGTGCTAAAATGGTAGAATGTAGGATTTAAAATCTGTAGTAGAAATCTGTCCTGAAAATTTACCAGGCTTTTGACAGTCACTAGCTAATTTTTTTTTCTATTTGGTCATGTGAAGAAGATATCATATTTGTCAATTCCTCAAGTTACATGGTGTGATTAATTATTATGTAGCCCCCTTCACTGAACTATATAAGATTTTGGGCTAAACAAAAAACACAATTGTTCGTATAAAATCCTTTTTGTACATGTTTACTTTCTCTTGTTATTGAGAAAGCTAGCACTGTATAGGAAAGGGCCTCCTTCTGTACACTGGTGCGTAATGAAGGAGGCCTGCCCCTTCCTACTCTGTTCCATCTGCATACTGTGATGGAGTGTTGAACAAGCTAGGGTGCCCAAAATGATGTCCTAGTCTGATTTACCGGTAGACCCAGATGCTGAAGTCTACATACATATTAGGGCACTGTATCAAGGGGGAACAATTTCAGAGACACACCAGACTATATAATGGAAATTGCCAGGCTAGATGAATTGAGTCAGAAGTAAGACTGCCAGGAGGAATATCAACAACCTCAGTTAAGTAGATAATACCACTGTAATGGTGGAAACTGAAGAAGAATTAAGGAGCGTCTTGATGACGGAGAAGGAGGAGAGTGAAAAAGTTGGCTTAAAGCTCAACATTGAAAAAAACCCAAATCCTGACATCTGGTTCCATCACTTCGTAGCAAATAAAGGTGCTGGGGGAGGGGGTCAGAATGGAAGCAGTAACATATTTTATTTTCTCGGATTCAAAGTTCACTGCAGATGGTGAGTGCCACTGTGAAGTTAAAAGATGTTTGCTCCTTGGGAGGAAAGCTATGGCAAACCTGGACAGGATACTAAAAAGCAGAAACATCACATATCATTAAAGCTGTGTTTTTTTAATAGCAATGTATGTGAGAGTTGTACTATAAGGAAGGTTGAGTGTTGAAGAATCAACACCTTTGAACTGTAGTGCTGGAGAAGACTGTTGAAAGTCCCTTGGACTGCAAGGAGATCAAATCAGTCAATACATTCAGACTCCACCTTTCCAGTGCTGGCTTTGAAGCTGACATGAGCTGATATGGGGGCTGGTATAGCTTCGGATGGATTGCATACCCTGCTTTGGGGCAGCTGGCCCCATACCAGGATAAGCCAGGTGAGCACAGAAACAAGGTCAGCTTTATCTCACCATCTCTGGCCTGATCCAACCTAGTCACTTAGTATCAGTGGCTTCTAGACTTGATGCCTAGATACTGCCTCCAGTCTGGACTGGAGAGACAGTTAGAATGCCTTTAATGGCCATTTGCAGGCAGTCCAAAAGCAAGTGAAGGTTTTCTACTTTGTCCTTTTGCTTCAGAATGCTCAGAAGCAATTGGTAGACTACTGTATCAAGCTTCTTTTAAAAAGTGGAGAGAGAGAGACCTAAAAAGGATGTAGGCGTAGATTACATTTGGAAGGAGAGGGGGAGGTTATGAGCTACTTACACATTTCAGGAACAGATGAGATATTAGAATACTTGATTTTTATCAAACTGAACTTTTGCAAGTTTTAAATACCAATGGATTTAAACAGTGGTTGGATTAAACCCAAATTTCTTTTCTTGGTGTATGTGAAAATATTTTAAAACCGCTTAGCCGAGTCAACTTTATTCTGCAGACACAATGCTTCCTTGATGAGCAAATAATCATAATTAAAACAGACAAATGTTTAAGGGAATAGCTAGCAGCTAATAAACAACATGAAATGCAAGTGCCAGGAATCGGTGAGGCTCTCCCACGTATTGTGAATAGCAAGTATTCTAGGGAATTCAAAAAATGTGTAGCTAAGAGCCAGGAGCTAAGATCAGTGACATGAATTGCTTTTAAAACTCTGTAACTGCCTGAGGAGTATTCACTTGAGAAGTAGATGGTTCTTGCTCATAAAAAATATTGAATACCACCTGTTGCTTCTGTTTAACTTTCTGAGAACCTAAAAATATTTGATAGAGTGAAAATACTAGAGACTCTATTCATCAAGTTGGGTGGTAAAAGTAAATTTCTTGCTGATGTTCTTTCCTTTTCAAGAACCTTGTATTATAAACTGGATCTGAATATATCTTGATTGAAACTGTAGATAGCCATAATGCATTTTTATGTATTTATTTATTAAAATGTTCATTTAAATTCTTCCATAGTGCCCAGCTTAATCTTTTTTGCAATTCTGAATAATTTGGCGTGAGGCTGCCTTTCTCAATGTGCTAATGAAATATTTCTTGTGTAACTGCTACACAAGATTGATATAGGTGAAATGCTAATAGTTCTGTTGGTTTTGGAAATGTTTATTTGCATTTAAGGGAGATGGAGGATTAAACATATTTAAAATGTCTCAGTAGCTAATAACCTTATTCCTTAGGTTTGTAAAGATTTATAAATGTTCTGTACTCCATGGTAGCTTAAAATGTTTTTCCAATACATCATTCTTAGTCAGTTTTTTACTTGTCAGTTTGTACCCTACATGGTTAGTCTAGATGGCTGTTCTTGAACCAATGTTATTTTAGCCTGTTTCCCTCTCCCCTCTTTTTAAAACTAAGAAAAACAAGAGCAGTGAAAAACGTCATCTGTGTCTGACGGAATGGAAGAAGTATGCCTGCATCTGAAATTAATACTCACCTGAGTGATCACAAAACTCTACGTGGATGCATGAATGTCGAACAGCATTACTGTTCTTTCTTATAGAGTTACTCTCCAAAGAGCAGTATTCAACACAGGTAACGGTGTTTAGTTGAGTGGCAGAGACCTTGCACTGCCTGGATAGCTGCCAGTGCCCCATTGGAATAGCTAACAAACTAGGTTTTTAGCTTTCAGTTAAACAAAGGCAAGATCTGCATGGCACATGTTATCTGGTGCAGTGCAGGTCCAATCATGGACTCAAGTTTTTATTGAATTTTATTTATAGAATTTTTATACTGCCTTTCACTGTTATTCCAGGATGGTATATAGGGTAAAACAACAAAAATAGTAAAAACAGTAAAACTCTATAAGTTGACATAAGACAATAAAACAGTAAACTAAGAAAGCAAAATTAAGTTAAGCTGTTTAACACCTAGCTAAAAATAAAATTAGACACTAGATAACTTATGATTGGAGGGGTAACCAATGGCCTACAACAAGGGCCATCCACATTGCAAATGGCCCAACCCAACGTTGGGGGACGCCTGCCAGGACTTTATTTTAGCAAGATACCCTGAAGTGATGCACTTCAGGCACTGCTTATGGGAGCTCAGAAAAATAGGACTGGACTCCTGACCCCCTGGCAGAGCAGTCCAGGGACTCATTGCTATCTGCACACGAGTGTCTGCTTGATCTACCAACAGGAATGCTTTACAGAACAATGGGGTTGGAGTGGGCTATGGCACCATTTTTCTGGCAAAGCACAGACTAGTATCACTCCCATGCAGATGTGGCATTCTACCGTGGGGTTGGGCTTCTCAGATTGATCCGCAGCAAAATCACTTGGATAGCTGTGAAATTTTAGTATTGAATCTCAGTCACAGGTGAATGATATTCTTGGATCTAGAAAAAACTGTGAGCAAAATCTATTCAGATAATTATGTCTAGGCACAAGAATGTATTTTTTAACACGGGGTTAAAAAAATCATATTTGTCTAAATCCAGTTTAAAGATATTCATCTTGGACTTTTGGCTTCAGTATTAAATATGTAGATCAGCAGTTCAGGAATTTAGGACATTTCCATGTGAACATAAGAACATAAGAGAGGCCCTGCTGGATCAGGCCACAGCCCATCTAGTCCAGCATCCTGTCGCACACAGTGGCCCGCCAAATGCTCATGGGCATCTCAAACAGAGACAAGGACAAACCTTTTCCTGCTCTTGAATCCCAGCAAATGGCATTAGAAGTGTCTTGCTTCCCCCCCCCCCCAGCCTGAAAGGTATACCTAGTCGTTCATTCTAGTAGCCATTGATACATCTGTCATCCATAAATTTGTCTAACCCTACCTTGACGTGATCTAGACTGGTAGCCGTCACCACCTCTTCTGGCAGCACATTCCGTAAACCGATGACCCTTTGGGTGAAGAAATACTTCCCCTTGTCGGATCCGACTCTCCTACCCATCAGCTTCATAGAGTGCCCCCTGGTTCTAGTGTTGTGCGATAGAGAAAAGAAGTTATCTCTATCCGCCTTTTCTATACCGTGCATAATTTTATATGCTTCAATCAGGTCCCCTCTTAAATGCTGTCTCTCCAGACTGAAGAGGCCTAGACATCGCAGCCTGATTTCATAAGGGAGGTGTTCCAGCCCCCTAATCATTTTGGTTGCCCTTTTCTGCACCTTCTCTAGTTCCACAGTATCCTTTTTGAGGTGTGGTGACCAGAATTGTACACAATATTCCAAATGTGGCCTCACCATAGATTTATAAAGAGGCAAAATGACACTTGCTGACTTATTTTCTATTCCCTTCCTAATTATTCCCAGCATTGAATTTGCTTTTTTTGTATTGGAAACTGTTATGGCTGTCAGTGCATTCTGAAGCATCATTAGGAACATTCTCAGAGTTCATTAACTTCTGAAAGGAGTTCTTTGTATGTCCAAGCTACATCCAATACTGTACATTAACATTATTGTGAACTTAATCTGTAGAAGGAATGTTGTTTACGAATGCATTTCTCTGATTTAAAAAAAAAATTGAATTTATTTAGTTTTTTTATTTTTATTAATATTTTGGCTTTCTTTAGAAGAGATCAAGGGAGGACTCGCATTCTTCTTCTCCCCCAGTTTTGTTCTCACACTCGCTCTGTGAGATGAGTTAGACTGAGAGGCAATGATTGGCTCAGAGTTGGTCGTCAAGATTTTGTGGCCAAATGAGTATTCAAACCTAGGACCTCTACATACTTGCTGTTAGAATGGGATAGTGCAAGGCCTGGATCCTCTCTGGTCCTCTCCTTCTATGCTCTGGTGGAAGGACACATCCCCAACATTGGATGAAGCATAGCCCAGGTTAGACAACCAAAATGCCTACTGGTGGTTCAGCAGCCACTAGATCAACCTTCTGCAGGCCTCTGTTGAGTTGGTTTAGCAGGGGAACATGTTTTGGCAGTGCGCCAAATTGCACCACCTAAATGGGTCCCACTGGGGCTCTGAGGCCAGAAACCTTTGTTCCTGGCTATCAAAGCCCTCAGAGCAGATTCTGAAGCTTGCGCAGTGTAAGTGTGGAACTGACCCTAGAGATTGATATATACCCTATCCTGACATTAGACTGGGACATTTGCATGTATATTGAAACTGCCAAGCAATTCACGGGAAAGCCATATTACTTAAACCTTGCACTATTACAGAAATTAATTTTTTTTTTGAAAGAGCAATAAATTTAATGTGTAGTAGCTCAGTTTTAATGGGATCTGCTGATTTAGTAGTGGAAAGATTTGGAAGAAAATATTAAGTGAGAATGTGAAGAACTGATTTCTCAAACAAACATTTTTGCCTGGAAAATCCTGTCAAGTTTTGACTAGTTGCTATTTGATATTAACTTTGCTGAGTGTCTGAGTATAACAGAACCAATAGTGTTAAGTTACATTATTCAGGGCTCATTTTCCCCTTTAGCTCTAGGCAGTCAGGATTCCAAACCTAAATGACTCTGAGAAGCAGCACCCTGGGTTGCTATGGGGAGCATTCCATTGTGCTAAGCACCTTCTGCTGGAGGTTTGTGATGAGCTTCTTTAATAGCTTGCCTGAGTATACATTTCGAGTACTGGAAAAGGAAAATTGTTCTTACCAAGTCATATTGAATGTCATTATGCCATTATAAAAATAAAAATAATAAAAATAATATTGCTTATATTGTGTATTGTAGTAGAATAGGGTGTATCACATTTGACATCCTAGGCCCAGACTTAGGAATGAGGCAGAAAGTGACTTCAGCGTGTTACTCAGACTTTACTGATTACAAAGATGTTAGGTGTGCATTAGGGAGCATCGTAGTCTCACTATATTCCCATGCTTCCAATGAGCTCAGCTGAATCTAATCTTAAGTTCCCAAAACAGTTAGTGCCAGCCCAGGCACCTTATCTATATACCAGAGTTAACCACAGAGGGCAAATAAAGGCTGTATGAGGAAGAACCAGCAAGCATGGCTGAGAGTGAGAAACAGACAAAGATGGAAGCGCTGTGGACATGGGGCCGATGGGGGCAGGGATAGTTTTTTTGTCTTGATGAACCCAGAATTCCTCATCTATAGCAAGTCTCTGTCTTCCCCCCGTGAAAGGCAGGACTGCTTGTATTCCAGAGATTAACTGAGTGATTACGGTCTTTGCTTCTGCTCCTTGAAGATAATTCTGTATACTCTCTCTGTGTGTGTGTGTGTCTGATCACAGCATTCCATCAGATTCTTGAATCAAAATGTGTCAGGGTTTCTTAGAGTGGCTGATTGCCTTTTTATTTTTAAGTTAGGATTCCAAAGAATGCCATGTTGTGTGAAGCAATATTATTCTGGGACTTCCACTGCAAAAATAAAAATGTCAGTTACTGTAGGAGCATCAATAAGTAGTGCTTCTGTTGTATCATGCTGACGTATTTCAACTTCTCTGAACAAAGAACTGTGTTTTAAGTGCTGCATTGCATTGGGAGCAATGTTGCCAGAGTTATTTAGGAAACAAAACAAAACAAAAAAACATGTAGATTCAGAGTAGCTCTCTGTTAAAAACAATGGAAATTATAGATTTTTGAAGATACATTGCTGATCCTTATTAATGTCTCTTTCTCTTTTCCGTATGTTGTGCTGATGTCATTTTGTAAAAGGTTATTTTATACCTATATGCTACTTCTAGATATTTGATGCCATCTGTGAGCCTCCCAAAAAACTTTGGCAAGTTTGGGAATGTTTCCCCCTCTTACTTCAGCCACTTATGACCCAATACACACATTGTTTAGTTTATCTAACCAGATTTGTTCAGAGGGGCTTGAGAGTAGGATTAGGATGGATAAGGTGTTAAGAAAGATTTTGTTCTGTGAATTTAACTTTATTTATCTTAAAGTTATAATAATCTTTCCAAAACTTTTTAAAATTTAAATTGCCTTAAGATTGCAGCTGTATAGTGTGCAAGATTTGACAGTTGTCAGTCTTGCATACTTTAGTTCCAGGTTAAAATAAAAATGGCCAGAGGGGAATGTTCTCCTCTCAGGAGATGTCCAAAGATTGACAATTCATACTTATTTCAATGCATCATCACCTCTTTTATATTTTTATGCTGAATTTATTTACCATCAGTGGTCAAGTCACCAGTTCCAGTCCTCCAGATTTTGGCACTTCCTATCAGCTTCCAACTCTTGCCTCTTCCCATGTGAAGTGCTCATTCTAGATGACACTGATTGCTCTCAAATTTTTCACATGCCTCTTTCTTCCCCTGTCAATGTACATTGTAGCCCATGTTCCCACCACTGTAGGTAACAGCTGCAACATCCCTTCTTTTTGCTGTGGTTTCATGAAAGTAAAAGGTTAATGTTCTTTGTTATCAATTTTGCTAATTTAAAATGGGTGTGTTTTTGTCCAGATCCTTCGACAACCGTATGTGCTTTGTTTCAATGCAAAAGGAATTGGATTTCTGCAAAGACATCCTGCTGGAGGAATGAGACAAAATAGTCATCACTGCTCTACCTATAGCCACCAGAATATCTTGTTATTCTGGAGTAGTAAAAAGGCCTTGGCAAAAACTGCCAGCCCTCCCTTTCCTGTAGCACACAGAGGACTCATATGCAGCTGTCTATATGCAACAGTACAAAAACTGGCCCTCTTGGCTGGGACATAGGGGGTGTGCGGTTCAGCTGAGTCTACAGGACTGCCTACTAATCACCTCTGTCTACTAATTACCTCTCTAAAGAGAGCTTTGTAGACACAAATCTGGATTCAGTGGGAGATAAATGCATGGAAATCAGTGACTACTAGATTTGATGCCAAGGCACTACTTCCATGTTGAAGAGATAGATAAGATGCTTCTAAAGACCATTTGTAGGGAATCAGAAGTAGGTAAAGATTTTGCCTTTATCTTCTGCTTAAGAATGACCAGAAGCAATTGGTAGGCCAGCAGAGCTCTTTTTATGTTCTAGAGTGTCAAATGGCAGTACAGTAAAGATCAGCCTCCCGGGGCCAGCAGGACCCCCACCCAGCACCCCCCAACCTACCCCAGGGGCATGCACGCGCGAACAGGCCTTACCTGTTCTACTCTGAGCAGCAAGTGGGGTGAGGAGGACGGCTGTGCTTTGTGCCTGCTCGCTGTGTGGTCCCTGATTGGCCAGGCACCTGCCTGGCTTCAACTGGCTATCTGTGCAGGGGCGGGTAGCTGGCCAATCAGGGACTGCGTGGCACACATGTGCATAGCGTGGCCGGCCTCCTCACCCTAGTTGCTGCCTGGCGCTGAACAGGTAAGCCTTGCTCATGCGCACCCCCGGGGTGGGGTGGGGGTCCCACCACCTGCAGGGGCCTAATCCGGGCCTATGCAGCTTGTGGGACCCAGGGAAGGAACCGGACAGGCCTCCCCGCCCCTGGCTCCAAGGGAGCCAATGGGGGAAGGCCGGGGGCGGGACTTGTGAGTTCCAGAATGGTCGTTTGGCCCGAACGCATCTAAGACATTTTACCATCCGCACGAAGGCAGGTAAATGACATGTTTGCAACACGTCCTTTTCCTGCCAGAGAAGATGGGAAAGTGTCTTAGATGCGTTCGGGCCAAAGCGCTCTACAGCATTTTAGCTGTAGTGCGAAGAGGCCTAATATCTATGGATTCCAAGTGATAATATGTGGTATAGTGCAGTATTCCGCAACCTTGGGACTTTAGGTTTTGAATTACAATTCCCATTTCCCCAGAACTGTGATCATGCAGACTGAGAAGGAAAAAAAAGGAATTGTAATACAGTGGTGTCAGAAGACCCACAGCTGAAAAAGATTGATGGGGAGTTTTGACTAAGAGATGGATTTCACCTACCCAGGCTTCTCTCGTGAAGTAGTCTGTGTCAAATTCAGACACAATATTATTGAAACATTATGTCTTCCTATACCATGACCTTCTTCCTTTTCCTTCATCTCCTAGAAACATTGCAGACCAGCAGACCTTTGGAGTATGGCTACAAGTAATGGAAGCAATGACTTTACAGTTCTAAGCAATGGTAATATTCCATCCAGTGCAGTTAGTCCTGATCTCCTGGCAACCCATGATGGCAGCATTGCAGTCCAAAACATTCTACCTAATGAAACCACAAGAAGAAAAGTGAGTGCAAACGGGTGCCTTCAACTTAATGGTATGCTAAAAACATCCTTTCTGCCTGTAGATGACCAAAGAATTCCACAGGTGTTATCTCAGTGTTGCCATCCTTGTCCATATCATCATCAACCAGTAAACAACCATAGCAGTCCACCAGAATGTCTTTCACTTGCTGGCAACATAGCACCACCTCCATTGACTTCCTGCAGCCCAAACCTTCATAATGAATATTCAGCATCTGCTTGCCAAAAACATGCACCCTTATATCAGACTACCTGCTGCCTTCAATCCTCGCCCTCATTCTGTCTGCACCATCAATGGCCTGAGCATTTTCAGCATCAACCTGTGCAACATATAGCAAATATACGGTAAGTAGATTACATTTTCCGTAATGTCGGACTTGAAGTCTGTTTTATGTGTTTTCCATTTTTCACTTTATGGATACGGGCAGACATAGAGCCTAACATTTATTTATTTGAATTTTTGTCCTGCCCCATACCAAAAGGTCTGGGGTTACATTGTTAAAAGCCAGTGAACATATAAAATGAACATATTAAAACCATGAGAGTCCCTGAATGCATGGAGGAAAAGTCATTCCATCGTTTAGCCAAAGACCTGGGCAAAGAGGTGCGTCTTCAGAGCTCTCCTGAATGCATAGTGGAGGTGTCTGATGTACCTCAGGGGGGAGATTCTACAATCTGGGAGCCATCACTGAAAAGGCCCTATCCCAGGTGCCCACAAATTTTGCTACTGAGGGTGGTGGTACAACCAGGAGGGCCTCCCCTGCAGATTTTAGGGCACATGCTGGTCAATATGGAAGAAGGCAAGTCTCTTCTCACCATAGTATTCATAACACAAATGTACTTCTGAAATATAAATGTGTAATTCAGTTAATCATTGACAAAATAATTGTAGGTACAGAGTGGTATTCCACCATACCTTTGTTGTATAGCTGTTTTGGAAGAACATTTCCTAATAGAATTTTCAGCCCTGTCCACCACAGCCTGTGCCCATTGTGAGAGCTCATAAAGGCCCTTTAATGTATATAACTGAAACTTATACAATTTAACAGATGTTACTGTTAGAAAACAGCCAGTGTGAGTATTAAATCTAATGGACTATAAAACTGTGTGTTTATGTGCAAGAAAAGGAAGTTCCTTTAATTTATGAAGTCTTGTCTCTCTATTGATGTTGCAAGTGCAATAATTGTGGACACTTGCAAATTGAATTCATTTGGAAATTGAATTCATTTTACTTCTCAATTATGTAGATAACTTCTGAAGTTATTGGGTGGTTTAGTAATAAAATCAAAGTGGTGGATTCTCTCCCAAAATGGAAACAAATTTTATCTTATTAATCATGTCTTATTAATACTTGCTCTTTGGGCTTTAAAACGACTTCTGTTTAAATATCCCTTTGCATTAAGAAATATAGTTCCATGCTTCTAATTATTAATATCTGGGATTTATAGTTAAACTAGAAGCACTTAGTGAACATTTATAACAGAACGTTCAAATTACACAGTATTCTATAGAAAAACAGTATTATTGTAAGCCTGTTACAAACACTTTGTAAACCAGTTACAAGTACTAGTGAGCTCAGTTGAATTTACTGGTTCAGAGTAATACACATAGAATTTCATTATTCATTTTATGGGTAATATTGCATCCTGGAGCTGAATAAAAAAATGCAATAGCAATTCAGATGCAGCCATTATTCTGTTGCCTAGTTTTTATTGTCCAAACATATTTTGACCAAACCATGTCTGAAGCTCTGGTTTACCTTCTAGTAAGCAGTGGTCCATATGCTGCTGCCACTGCTGCTGTTCCAGAGCTTGCTAACCCATCCCTGGAGTTAACTAGGTTTGGACTGCTAAACAGCAGTCCACAGCTTGACCAGGAGAGGCTAGGTGCCTCCCAGACAGCAGTATCTGCACCTTCCTCCAAGTGCAGTGCTCTGAGTGGGTGTAGCAGTGTGTCGCATCCAGATTGCCATGTACTGAATGTTACTGCAGCTATTGCCATGGTAGTGCAGCCTGGTGTGGCTTGGCCTGGCCATCCACACTTCAAATGCTGCTGGCCTGGTATGGGGCTTTACTATCATTTGATGTGAAAAAGGCTGTTGCTGTCTTTATCTGGCTGCTATTGTTGTACTGTACCAGTCAGGTAAATGTGAACAGGCCCTTTGTTTTCATTTAATATCTTAGTTCACCATGCTGTTTTGGAATATAGTTTGTGCTGAATCTACTCTTTGGTGAAACTTTTGGTGTATGTTATAGTCTAACTTTGGGGAGTGGCTGTAGCTTACCTAATGAATTGTCAGAATTAA
The DNA here is from genome assembly GCA_023333525.1 of Aspidoscelis tigris stejnegeri. Classification (NCBI taxonomy): domain Eukaryota; kingdom Metazoa; phylum Chordata; class Lepidosauria; order Squamata; family Teiidae; genus Aspidoscelis; species Aspidoscelis tigris. The sequence goes on from JALMGA010000001.1 coordinate 36,099,983, forward strand.
GTGCTGGCATATTAATCAGTTTTTGCATGAGATTGGTTTTCCTTCATTAATCAGTGACTATTTCACATGTGTTATGCTAGCACAAAAATAATCTGTGTTAAAAACAGATAAAATGTGAACACACATGCTTCTATTTTGTCTTAGTGTGATCAAAGAACATTAAGTATAAAATAGGCCTATTTTGAAATCATTCAGTGCATGTTCTGACAGTGGAAAATTAAATACCAGGTGCCTTCCACTTTTGTATTATTCATTAATTAAATTAGTGTATAATGAATCCAGCTTTCATTGTTGTCTGCACCTACAATTTTAATTTTAATTGAGAGCTGAAAGATGGAGAGAATCCCAGTACAAGTCTAGCGGAAGAAACTCAAAAATTTAGACTTGGCTGATAACCATTTCAACTCAGCATGTTATAGCTTGTCAAAAAAAAAACAAGCAAAAACTTTAGAGCCCTAGAATTCTTTAGTGACAGAACACTAAATAAATGAAGACATTATTGTTAATGTTACAAATTGGTTTTCTAAAAAGGAAAACAAAATTCTTGCTCTGTGTGTGTGTATTTAAAGAGTCTAGTATGTTCTCTAAATTCGTCCTGGATTTCAAGGTGATATTAATTATTACACTTATATGAATTTCTCAGAATGCTCTTGCAACTGCTCTATAAAGAATGCTAAGGACTTTTTTCTTTTTTTGGTGGACTATGGGAATTCCAAGAAGCCTCTACCAAAAAGGTATAGTACCTGCATTGCCCTAACAGTCTGTCATGGTAGTGTTCATCACTATCAGTGCCAGTGGCAATTTAGTAGTTTTAAAAAAGCACACTGATTCATTACGTAATTATATTTCAACATTAGGTTCTCCTTGTACTTAAATAGATAAAAAATGTATTTTTATTTAATGCCATTGTGGCTAAATAACTGATTAACCTTTAAGGGCAGTTATTCTAAAGTCTCTTACATGGATACTAGTAATGCTCATTATGATGGTTATATAGCCATAATGAGAAATGATGATTATTGGCATGCACACCTTAGTGAGGACCGACCATGCTTTGTGGTCACAGAATGCTCCGTATCTGAAGTTTTTGTGGGTTATTGGAGGATGTAGTAGGTGGGAATAGAATGTAGTATCATATCAAAGTCATGCCTGTCTGGTTAGAAGCATGGATGGGAGCACTGCAGTCCTGCAAATACCTATGTGTAGTTATGAGCCAGTTTGGTCTAGTGGTTAGGGAGCTGGACTTTTATCTGGGAATACTGAGTTTGGTTCCTCCCTCCTCTATGAAGCCAGCTGGGTGACTTTGGGCTAGTCACAGCTCTTTTCTGAGCTCTCACAGCCCCACCTATTTCCCAGGGTGTCTGTTGTGGGCTGTTTGTCAGCCGCTTTGAGTCTCTGCACATGAAGAAAGCAGCTATAGGCTGATGGAAAAGGAAACTATTAGGATCCTCACGGATTACAAGCAAACTTTATATAATTTTTTAGAAACTCTATTGGGAAAGAGAAATTAGTCTGGTACTGATTATGCCCATTATTCATATAACACTGAGCAGAGGTAGTCCATCAGAGGGAACCCAGGGCAGTCAGAAGAGAGATGTGCACTGTTTGGTTCATTGTTCGAAAATGCAATTAAATAGTTCACATTCAAGGCTGTTTGCATCAAACTGAACATAAGGTTATACAAATATCACAAAACTTGGTTGAATTGAACCAGTCTCTCACTCACATACATGAATTATTTGATTCAACAGCTTGGGTTTGCTGGGTATTTTGCTCTTACAAAATTTTCCATTGAGAAAGGCCCTTTTTATGTTTTCGTTTCCAAACAAATTCTGAATCAAACACAATCAGCTGTTTATGTGCTTAATGGTTTGTGGTGAAGCTGAACAAATGGGCATTTAGATAGACAGTGAACCGAAAGTGCACATTTCATTTGTGTTTGTCACTAGTGTAGAGAGTGATGCTGTGATGGGAACCTCTGCATTGAACTTCTTGAGCCACAGTTTGTTCTACTGTCCAATGGGAACTTTTGAATCTGAGGCCTCCTCTCTTCCCCCCCCCCCACTATCTTCCAATTCCTTTTTTAAAAAGTGGGGAAAAGAATCAGCTTAATTGACAGCTGAGGGGAAAATATTGTCCCGATAGTCTCTATAAGCCACAGGTGACTCTGGAAATCAGTTTCTAAACATGCCTTGGGAAGGACAGTTAACTTGATAGTCTCATAAGGCACCTTATATACTGTAGTTTTTACTGATTGTCTGGCAACCAGAGCTCGTTCGAAGACTGCTTATGGAGAGAGCTGTTTCATCATCTTGGAATTGGTTACCCTTTTTTATCTGGGTGTAGTTTAAATTGCAGCCACTAGTGTTTTAAAATCTGAATTTTTTGGAAACAGATTATTTGGTTGCCCCACCACATCTCTATAAGTATGCAGATATCCAGAAATCCTTCTTCCAGGCCTACCACTAAGTCTGATCACAGTAATAGGAACAGGGTTTAGAAAATTGCAGTGCTTGGCTTTACTGGTGTAGAAGATAAAAACTGGCTATAAAAATCTATGGAAAAATCTAATATCTTAACATAGCTGGGATTGGGGCACTGGTGTGTCCATTATATCCCCTCCCTCCCCCCCAAAAGGTAGAATCAATTTTTTTCCTTGCTTATTAAGATAAAACTATGAACATGGCCATTTTAATGCAAATTGAAGAGCAAATGTATTTCACTGGGTTAGACATGACACAAGTCATGTAGTTGGTGAGTGTTTTATAAAGGTCCTGCAGATAGCTTGCACAGAATATGGCAGGTAATGTTCTGTGTGTTTTACCACAATGCTGCAAACTTATATGAACTCCTTATGATTGGTTTTGCTGTGATGATATTATCTGTGGGTGTAGCTCCTGCCCAGGAGCCAACCATCCAGTAATTTTAGAGTGTGTTGCTGCTGCCATAACTAGGTAAATAATCCTTTATGAAGAACATGTGGTTCTTCAAATAACCAAAAATTCTATTGAACTGAATCAGTTGAAATGTGAAATATTGAACTGAATCAGTTGGAATTAACTTTGCCCTTGATGGAAAAAAATGGCATTTCTTGTTTTTAAACCAGTCAAAATCGAATGTGAACAAATGTTTGTTTGATTAAACAGTTGGCCATCGACTTGAACAAATGGATATCCTGGGCATGCCTCCCTTAGACTGCACCAGTGTGCAGAAGGGAAGTTTCAGATATGCTTGCAGGTCTGTACAGGCTGCTATGGATTACACACTCTTGTCCTTGATGCTACTACTTACTTTGGCACATGTCACTTTTGCTATTGCCATGCTGTCCTTTATAGGGCAGCAGAAAGTGCTGTATTTGTTTTATTCCCACACTCCTGAGTAGAGCAGGAGATGAACAATCTCTCTTACTCCATTAACTAGTGACAAGTAAAAGAGCTGCAAGCTGTGATTCTCTGAACTTTGTAATTTTGGGAGTTGGCCAAAACATCAGAGATCCTGCTATAGAAATTGTCCACCTACAGGTTTTCTGAGGTGTTAGCACATCACCCCACACTTATTAAACATTGGCCACTTAGTTCTCTGTTTAGATAAATTAGTCTCAGTCAAATCCCACTTTACCTGTTCATATTTATGTGAAACCTATATGCTATAGTTTTATTAAAATTTCATCCACACTGAGATACAATGTTAACATACCAAACATTATTGAATGCTAGTGTGAAGTCTGAATTGCTTGGCAATTTAATACCCTTAAGGTACATAAGTTAGCATATTAAGGACTCAAAGCTACACCATTGTAATCATTGCAAGTCAGAATAATAGCTAAAAGAAAGTTCTCTTTGCCGTTTCCAAAAGGGATTCATAAATTCTTGCTTTGGCCTCTGCTCCAAAATCCTGGATTGCTGATGTCTTTTGACCTTCAGAATCTGGTATTTGCAAATAGTAGCACAAAAGTGTGTGAAAACTCATTTCACCTGCCCTGCATAACTCAACTTTAAAGCAAGTAATCTAGGAGTCCTTTGAACTGTGGTTTCTAAAATAAACTAATTGATAAAAGAATAGCAAAAAAAAACACCAAAACAATTCTTGTTTAAAATTGCTGCAAATTTGTTCTTAGGTTTTGGATGTGATGCTGATTTTTGTAGTAAACTATACAAGTTGTATAGTCGTGTCAGACAATTCTAAAATGTACACTGAACCATGAAAGGACAAAAAAGACCCTTGGGTATGGGGCGGGAAATAAATAAATAAAAAAGCTATGAGTTTTTCTGAAAGATAAATGCTTCTGTTTCCAAACACTTAAGCAACAAGAGTGATTTTCAACAAGACACTAGGTGGTATTAAAGCAAATAAACCACATGCAACTGTCTCCTTGTTTGGGGGCATTTTTGAATTTGAGCAAGTGCTGTGCATTTATTAGTGTTTCAGTGTTTTTAAAAGGCAGCTTCAAATCTTTTGTTTCCCATCAGAAGCAGAAATTTAAAAGCTTGTTTATGGGACTGAAACTAAAAATCAAGCCTATTTTTCAGACAAATTTAATAAAAATATAGATTTTCTTTGTTAGCAAAGCAACAAACACACACCATTATTTTGTGTACTGTGTAGATTCTGTTCCAAAGGTAGAATATTTCTTCTGCATTTGCAAGAATGCCAGCATTCTTAAAGCATCATTTGTATTGATCCATAAGCATTTAAAATTCATAGATGTTCGAGGGACTGAGTAAATATCTTGTAAAGATTTAAAATACTATGCATCTATAGAAATACTAATTCTTGTATCTGTAGATAAGAATTTATTGTATTGGAAAACATTGTCCCAGAGGGTTGTTTATAACACCTTCCATATGACAGCTCAGCTCTTTTTAATTACACTACAATATTTGTATGGCATTTTCCAGCCATCATGACCTGAAGTCTGCTAAAAAATCATTCATATAATTTAAAAACACGCTAAGGAAGGGAGAGTTCTTATGCACCTTGAACATTTACCCTTGCTAGATGACAATGTGCATTTTTAAATAATATAAAACAGTCATTGCAGTTACAAATTATTTTTAAAGGCATAAAAAGTCCAAGCAAATTTATATCGAACCTCAACCCTGTGGCATGGAAACTGCCTTGGTCACCCTGGTTGATGACCTCCTCCGGGAGAGAGACAGGGGGAATGCTACCCTGCTGGTTTTCCTGGACCTCTGAGTGGCTTTTGATACCATTGACCACAGTATCCTTTTGGAGAGACTACAGAGTTTAGGAGTGGGAGGCAGTGCTTGGCACTGGTTCTGCTCCAGAGTAGAACCCAGATAGTGGCTGTAGAGGACACTGATTCGACACTGATTTATATGAAGCCAGTGGGAGAGGTCATCAGGAAAATAGGAGTGAGGCGTCATCAGTATGCAGATGATACCCAGCTCTATCTCTCTGTACCATCTGAATCAGGAGAGGGGTTGAAGTGCTTGACAGGTGTCAGGAGGCAGTAACGGGCTAGATGAGGACCAATAAATTGAAGCTGAATCCAGACAAGACAGAGGTGCTATGTGTCACAGGGTCTCAGGTCCAGGAAGATGGGAGATATCCTGTCCTTGATGGGGTTTCAGTGCTCTGGAAGGGACAGATGTGTAACTTGGGGATACTCCTGCTCTCCACGCTGACACTTGAAGCTCAGGTGGAGGCTGTGGCCAGGAGTGCCTACTCCCAACTATGGCTGGTATGTCAACTGAAGCCTTTTCTGGATAGAGACAACTTGGCCACAGTCATCCATGCTCTGGTAACCTCTAGATTGGACTTCTGTAATGCATTCTACATGAGGCTTCCCTTGAAGATGGTCCAGAAGTTGCAGCTAGAGCAAAATGCAGCCACTTGAGTGCTGACCAGAACAGCTAGCTGGATGCACATCACACTAGTTTTAAAAGGGCTGCATTGGCTGCCAATTTACTACCGAGCCCAATTCAAGGTATTGACGCAGACTTATAAAGCCCTAAATGACTTGGGCCCCAATTATCTAAAGGAACACCTTCTCCCATACCAACCTGCCCATGCCTTAAGATTAAGTGGTGAGACCCTTCTGGTCATCCCACCACCTTCAGTAGTGAGGTTGGTGGGCACCCGGGAGAGAGCCTTTCTGGTGATGGCCCCCAGACTATGGAATATTCTGTTTTTAATCTGTTGTTTTAACCGTTGTTACCCACCCAGAGACCTTTGGGTATGGGGTGGGATAGAAATGTAAATAATAAATAAAATAAATGAAACCTAGTGACAAAGAAATGGTAAATGCAAATCACAATTCATATTTTCAGAGTGTATTTGTACAATATCAGTATTGTATGGCACAGAAACATTTTCACTGGGAAAACACAACAAAACCCTTACACAAAATAATATAAATTATTATATGGTAAAATGCTATGTCATTGCAGCCCTATCCTTATGCTTTTTTGATTATTATGCCTTGGTCTTCAAGATCAGTTGTTTAACAATTTTTAGCGTAGGCCAAACAACTCAAGTTTCATCCAGACTACATTTAGCTATTCTGCATTATTTGGATAATCAAGAATAAAGCATGGATAATCTGGAATAAAATGTGGATGTACTTAATACCGGATTATCCAGATGATGTGGAATAAGTAAGTGCTGTACAGATGAAACTTGAGTTGTTTGGTCTGTGCTAAAAATTCTACATGTTCAGGCAATTCCCCCATTATAAAAAGTGTAGTTTTTCTTAGACTACCCTCCGTAGGTGACTGAAGTAGCTCTACTGGAACAGACATATCAAAGTTGAATTTTTTGGTTAATTTAGTTGATCTGTAAAATAGAACCAGAGAACTGAATTCTGTTGCTCAGTACATTAAGTGACTGTGGCCCTTTCCACACCTAACTCTTATCCTGGAAGAAGCTGCTCTCTAGGGTGCTTTGTCCATGTGGAACTAGTGTCAACCTGTTCCACAACATCCTAAAGCCTGCCTGTCGTGGAGTGGTTGTAGACCTCTGCCTATTTTGATCCAGGCATCACTGCTTCCACACCTAGTCTGGAACAGGGCAAATAGACCATTCCAGGCTTGGTGAAACATCACAGAATCTATGCATCACCTCTGCCATTGCCCCGTCTTTGCAGCCTGTGTTCCTCCTCTAAAGATCACTTTCAGAACATTGGCAGAGAGATTGACATGCTGTCTTCAAAGGCAGCATGCAGATGATGGCAGGACTGCAAAGACAGACCTTTTCAGCTCCTCACGTGTGTTTCAGATATGGCGAGTGAATGATGGGACTGACTGGAGTGGGTGGACCTTGAGGGCGGAGTCAGTTGCCTGGAATGGAACAGCCTTGGTGCCATTGCATTGCTGACAACTTTGGTCCAGGACAGATGGTCCCCTGCCCCTCCACATGCCTAAAGATCTTCTCTTGTCTCCATACAGCATAGACCTAGATAGTTAGATTGGTCCAAGGGAGCTGAGTGCAGAAATGACCTAAGATGAATTTTTACAGCTGTATTAATTATATGTAGTATTTAAATATTATTAATGCAAGATCTTTGTGGAAAAGAAGGAACATTATCCAGATTCACTTTTGTTTTCAAAAGGTAATTTTGCTTTACATGCATACCCCCATATCCGCAGAGAATGTGTACCACTTCCTACCATGGTTATGTGATTTCTGACTGCCCCAGGTCTATGGGAAACCTCTCGGAGGCCTAATGGCACTGGCTGGATGGGGTGGGGGAAAGGCTGGTCCAGTTGACAGCAGATAAGTGAAACCGCGTTACCAGACTAGCAGATGCAGTGGCACATCTGTATACTTAAGCAGTGCTTTGAAACAAGCTATTTCTGAAAGTCAGGCAAGATTCAGAAGCTTTTCTTGAGTTGTGGCATATTCAGAAAAATTTGGCTACCTAAAAAGTTGATTGATTAAAGTCTATAGTTATCTCAGAACTGTTCCCACTCCATGTCTGTATTCACTCTTCTACTTTGTCAGTGAATTTGAGGCATATTTGTGCTCAATGAAACAATTGCAAAGCCTTTCAAGTTTGAAATGTTAAAGGTCACACCTGCTATCAAACTGTTTTGTTTCCAAAAGTATGTATTTAAAAAACTGTGCAGCAAAATGAATTCCTGCACTGTAACCAATACATTGCAGCTGTTTGTGACAACTTTATTACATTGTTTTGTTAGAAATGTTATCCCATGAAAATTTGACCAAGAAATTATAGCTATGCTTCGAAATGCATGGCAAAATAGAACTTTCCAGCTCAGTTAATAGATGCTGACATGCAATTTTTCAGTTTTTATGAAGCTATTTTGGGGGTAGAGGGGATGGGATGGTGATCTGCCAGTCCCATTTACTTTGCTGAAGATGTAAGATATTTGTCCAACTGTAACTATCGCTGTGATACAGTATTTAAGAATGATGTATGTTAAGATTTGGGTTAATCTATTTAAGTATGAACTCTCCTTTCCACTTCAGGGTGAACATTGGCTTTGTTTTGATGTAAAGTGACAGTTTATCACTATGGGAATCAGCTGCAGAGACTCTTAGCTTCATCTGTGCCTCTGTTCTCTGGTGTACACTTTAGAAGGAATTCTGGAGCATTAACTAATTTTATTTTTGAATCTGTCTCATATCAACTAATCACATCAACTAATATTATCCACAATTTATATTTTCGGTTAAACCATGGGTGGTTGAAATGCAAAGCAGAATCTTCCAGTGGCCCCCAAGGTGGTGCAAAGATGGAGTGTAGAAGTCTGAGGCTTATGTAACAACAAACCGTGTGTTCAAATTGGGCATCTGTGCTTTTTGTGGATCTGTATATATAAGCTGCAGTCACTGTCCTCAGTTTGAAGAGAATCATTGTATGCTGTGTCTTTAATCACTACAGTGTCTAAAGACTAAAACATTAGTATCTTCAAACAAGCTTCTCTTGAGAAATTTATCCAGAAACTCAGTGTCTTTGGATAGACTAAAGCACCTTTTAGACCTGACCTTCACTGTGAATTTTCTTCTTTACCTGAAGCCGTGTCTTATGTTACTAGTTCTGAACATCTGTTTGCTATGTTTGTCATGTCCATATATCTGGAATTTTTCAAAGGATTTGCAGCTTTCCCAAGAGGCCTTTGTTTCAGGCCTTTGATTAGAGTTTGAAAAGAAATTCTTGAATTGCCTTTTCTAAATAAGAGCGTGAACAGTTTTTTGCTCTTTTTTTTTGGTATATTTGTATGTTGTGTGTTTGGGGATTTTTTTTTTTTGAAAAATAAATTGCCCAAGGCTCTCAGTTATGTTTTTGAAAAAAGATTTGTTAAAAAACCAAGTAAAGAACTTTTGTATTCTGTTTTGAGGCTGATGTGTGTCCTCATATACGCGTATGTATGGAAGAAGAGAAAATATAATTTAGTGTACTGTATAATGTATTTAATAAAATAGGAATTTTGTTATCTGTTTCTCTCTTGTGTTATAAGACTGTCTCAGTCTTGTAAAGACATGAATGCTGAACTTACATTTGAGATTTTTTCTAAGTGCAACCAGTGTTCATCTGAGAAAAGGCAAGGCTGTACAGTAAACTTTTTTCACTTGCAAAATCTTCATGATATTTTGCTATTTGTGGCAAAGTATGTACTGTTTGGTGCGTATTACAGATTCTTGCTGGAGAGGGAAATAATATTTTGAGTGTTATGTTATACTTCAAAAATTATTTTATGTTTGATTTTCAGGCCAACCAGAACACTGACACTGCCAAAAAGGTAGGATGTAAGATAAACATTACTTATTTGCATATTTTGTGTATTTATGGAGTGAAGCAAAAGTGAGAAGGAAAAGCAAAGATTTATTTTAAAAGTCAAAGCTACCTAAAAACTCAGCAATAGTAAAAAAAAAAGGTCGGTATACGTGATTTTGTGTGTGTGTATGGCAAGAGTCCTGAAAGGTTAGGACAGAAGGCATCCTATAAAACTATATATAATCAAAAACCATACCAGCAAAATGCCAAAATCAAGGGTTCAGGTAGTTAATATAGGCAAAACCCAAACAGAATCATTTAACCTTTCTGCATTCACCATGAATCAGGATTATGATCCCTTGTTGTCCTCTTCAGGGTCTCTTCTGTCTGCACACTGGTGAGGACTAAAGAGGCCTCACTCACCACATGACAGAGTGTGATCCAGGTAGGAGGCTTCTGGTCTGGATCCCTGGTAGACCTTGATATCTTGATCTACTAGCAGGGTCTAATCCGCAACACAGAGGTATTCAGAAGGTACATGTTCTGATGTATGGGTGGGCATTTCTCACAATGAAGAGTCCAAGATTGTATGATAAAGTAGTGATGAAATTCACATCACTGTGTTCTTAAATGTTATACAAGACCACTTTATATACATAGTGAAAACAGAATATCGGTACATTAGCACTGTAGTTTGAAAATAGGCGTTTGAAAGTAGTTTAGTTTGTTTATATGGTCACAGACCAGATATATCAAGTGTTAAAAGATACAGATATTTACAGTTTGAAAGTACATTATCTTCTCCTTCTTTTCTGCCACCTGCTTTCTCTCTACCTTTGGCGTGGACACTTTTACCTGGTTTGCTGAAACTTTGACTTCAGCTGGGTAAGGCTGGGATAGACAATGGCCCTTTTCTGCACAGTCTTCATCCCTATTAAGGGTCTGTGTGGAACACATTCTGGGCCATGCTAATGCAGATTAAGGATTCCTCTCTCCCTGCTGGTCTATTCTTGTATGCATTAAGCAGAGCCTGATTTGGATTAAGGAAGCCATTGATCTGGATGTCTGGTAGTACCATTTAATGGGTACTGCCAAAGGGACCAGAGTCCTGATCTGGAACTCGGGGGGTATGCAGAAGGCTGCCTCCTGTGTTCTAGATTACCAGTGAGTGCTTTTCTGTGGTGCACCATAGCATGCTGCTGAAAAACATTCCCCATGTGCCCCGAGGTGTGGGTTAATCTGGGTCAGAGCTGCCAGTGCAGATGGCACTAATCCTGCCCACGCCATCCCTTGATCTGAATCAGTGGGCTGGGCTATTCTAGACCCACTGATCCAGGATTAACAGGAGGTAAGTGCAGAAAAGGCAGTATTTATTTATTTATTTATTTATTTATTTATTTATTTATTTATTTATTTATTTATTTATTTATTTATTTATTTATTTATTTATTTATTTATTTATTTATTTATTTATTTATATTTCTATCCCGCCCTATACCCAAAGGTCTCTGGGCGGGTTACAATATTTTATTAATCTTAGACGGGTTCCTGCCCTCAGGCTTAAAGTCTAAAGAGACAAGAAACAAAAGGAAAATGGTGTGGGAGGGAACAGGGAACAGCAAAAAGAAAGCATTTGAGGTCTTCAGATCCAATTCTTCAGTTCATTTCTTATTGCTGGAATTTTCTTATTCTCTTTACTTTGAATTTATGCCTTCAGAATAGCCAGTATTTGATAGAATTTGATGTTCTGTTTGTTTTGGAAATGAATATTCTCTATGGGAACCAAAGCTTTAAATGTACACTGTTCATAAATGACCTAGAGTCAGGAGCAACAGTAAAATAGTCAAAAGTTATTGAGACAACAACAAATTCAACAGAGTAGTTTAAAACAAAGAAAGGATTATAAAGAATCCAGTGGATTTGAATTTTTTTCTTTTCTTTTTGTTTATTTATGAATTCATACCCCTCCCTTCAGTAAAAGGTCCCAGAGCAGACCAAATTATAAAAAGATTATATAAAGTATTAAAATATTTAAAATAAAATATATTTAAAATATGGAATTAGTGCTTTTGATAATCTTTGCAAGTAACAATTTGTGCAATACAATTATTAATAATACGGAAATGGAAATATATAGATAAATTCAATTTGAAAGAATGATATAAAATACTGTGGGGATTTTTCCTAGGTGAATTTATCTCAGGATGGGTATATTTTTGGAAATGATTTTGTATTTTCATGAAAGAAAGTTTGCTGTATTTTTATTTGTTTTGAGTTCAAGGAAAATATATACAGTATTAAAAAATTGATTCAAAAACAGAAAGTGATTGTGAAGAATTCAGGGAAATCTTTGCAAATTGGGAGCCTGAAAATAATTAAAGCAGATGTTGTTCAACATGAGCAAGCATAAAGAGATACACATTGCACCAAAAGACCCTAATTACACATAAATGTAGCAAGATCTAAGTTGGCTGTGATTGACTGGGAAAGAAATCTTGGCACAGTTGTAGGTAGTTTGTGAGGCAACTATAAAAGGGTCAATAGAATGTTAGGGATAAAAGGAAATGGTGTAAGAAGTAAAACTAGGGTACATGGTTTTTTGTGCCTAAACAAATCACTAGTATGACTATATCTTGAGTACCTGTGTACAGTTTTAGTCATCACATGTCAACAAGGACATAATGGAGGATAAAATGCGCAAAAAGAGAAACTAAAATAGATAAGGGGCCATGAGCCTCCCATAAGTGATGGTTTTAGCATGGGATTTTTTAGTTTAGAAAGGACTAAGTGAGAGGAGGCATGGTGTGGACAAAGAGACTGAAGAAAAGTGTGCCCTTTCTACTATCTGTCTTATTTTTCATTACATCATAAGAACATAAGAGAAGCCTTGCTGGATCAGGCCACAGCCCATCTAGTCCAGCATCCTGTCGCACACAGTGGCCCACCAAATGCTCATGGGCATCTCAAGCAGAGACAAGGACAAACCTTCTCCTGCTCTCGAGTCCCAGCAGATGGCCCTAGAAGCGCCCCATTTCCTCCCCACCCCTCAGCCTGAAAGATGCACCTAGGCATTCGTTCTAGTAGCCATTGATACATCTGTCATCCATAAATTTGTCTAACCCTACCTTAAAGCCATCCAGACTGGTAGCTGTCACCACCTCTTCTGGCAGCACATTCCATAGGCCGATGACCCTCTGTGTGAAGAAATACTTCCCCCTGTCAGACCTTACGCTCCTACCCATCAGCTTCATAGAGTGCCCCCTGGTTCTAGTGTTGTGCGATAGAGAAAAGAAATTCAGAATAGGTTCCTCCCATTTGCATGCTAATGTAGACTACAGCAGGCCTTGGATAGAGTCAGCATGTGGATGACAGGTTCCTATTCCAGTTAGAATAATTGCTCAGAATTTCAATGGAGATCTGTACATATAAGAAAAATGTAAAAAGTAACAAGTTTTGTTAGTATGGCATGCAAAACCTGGTCCTATGTTATTTGGAATAGCCACTCACAGCTCACATGGGGACAACTGTTTGAGCGTGCTAGTGTCTGAGCACGGTGAAGCCCTTTCCTGTTCCTGAGGGAGCAGGATCAAATATACTCTGCCAGGCTTTCTTTGGTAGAGTCTGAATCATTTGCAACATGCTGTGCACATAGACCCAGTTGTCAAGTCTAGGGGGAATGGGTGCATTTCTACCAGTCATCCAAATGTATGTAATAAAGATTCCTGATGCACTTCAGAGGCCAGACTGTTTCATAGTCTTAAGGGTTACCACCAAGAATGCCTTATTCTGAGTACCCACTCTTTTAGCTATTGAACGCAATAGTGCAAATAGAAGTGTCTCATTGCAGATCTTATGAAATGGGCTGGTCTATATGGGGAAGATGTTCTGTTACATATTTGGGTACCAAATTGTTTACAGTCTTATAGGTCAAAGTTAAGATTTTTGATGATGAGAGCTAATTGGTGGCTAATGGAGCTCATTTTTAAGCAACATCATGTGCGTACAGCAGGCAGTACCTGTTACTGCTGTCACTGCTGTACTCTGTACCGGCTGCAGCTTTTAAAATGGTGGCTGCAGCCACCATTAGTCCTGTCTTGGTGGGTGGAGCAACATCCCATGTACCATTTTTTACAATAGTCCAACCTAGAAGTTATCAGACACTTCCAATCTCCTAATGACCTTTCTCAGCAGCTTTATATAGATATTAAGTTACATGTGAGATAAGATCAACCCCTGAAGAACCTTCCTGGATGTCAAGAATGAATCTTCCAAAACCACTCTCTGGCACCAGTCTTGGAGATAGCAGCAGAACCAGTGCCTTCAACTTCCAAATTCTGTAGTCTTTTCTGGACACCATGGTCAATGGCATTGAAAGCTGCCAGGAAAGCTAGATGCTGGGCTGTGTACAAGAGCTGCCTTTGGCCTAGCTGCTAGCAGAATGCATTCTGGGCAAGTTTAAAACTTAAGATCTTCTGGGCTGAAAGCTTAGATGGCATCTGTCACCTCTGGGGTCTGCTTTAATGCAGAGGCCATATTTGTTCACCGCACACTTGGTTGCCCTGATGGCCCTTCTTCCTTGGTGGCAGCCTTAGTAACAATAAGGTTATAGAAGGTTTAGAATAAGAATTCCACCCATTCTAAACTATGCACATGCTGAAGTTACTTAGACTGATTTGGGAATGTTAGGTGCCTCATCCAACAAGCCTGGGCCTTCTACAGCACCCACAGCCTTGGAAGCTGGTGAACATGGTGTAAAAGGTGCAGAGAACTCATCTCTCTGCAGAGTGCAGCCACCATTAGTCCTGTCTTGGTTGGTAGAGCAACATCATCACGCAGATGTGATGAGGCTTTCTGTGCCTGTGCAAGATCTGCACTGTGTGCAAGTGTGACAGCGTTACCCATAAATACAGAATAATGGCAGTGTCCATGCTCTGTGGTGAGGTGAGTTCCCTACACCGTCTACACTGTGGGCACCTCCAAAGTAGGCTATAAATGCTATAAATGGCTCGGGTTTGTTGAGTAAGTCCTGGGATTCTCTAAGTGGTTTCATTTTTACAAACTGTGGTTAAGCCTATTCCAAACACTCTTTGGGACAGGAATACCAAGTTGGGCCCCTGAAATCTTTAAGCCTCCATAAGAGCAAACAGTTTACTGCCCAGGGGCCGTGGCAGGACCAAGTGAAACAGTGTTTTTTTCAGGTTGTGCTTATGCAGTAGGTGAGTGTCAGGGTAAGATTCTGTTCCTAAAATCCAAGTATAATTCATATACCTTATATTCTCCAAACCATCAGGATTATTTCCAGTAACAAGCCGAATTTTACTTGTTTCAGAAAGAAATATCCAAGTTGTGATCTTAGAACAGAGCACCTGATCATGCAAGATTGTTCCTTTGCAAATTAGTATTTTCAGCTTTACAGTTGAATACTGTGCTGTAAGATACAGTTCGGGCTTCATTTATTTCAGTGCTCACATTGTGGACTATGATATGAGCAATTTTGACAGGTAGCCTAGAACCTCCGTTGTCTGGCAAGGCTTCTTATGCAGACCTTACCTGAGATGATTTTCATGAAAGAAATCAGCTTTTTTGGATAATTATTTCTTTTGGAAAATACACACTGAAACCCAGGCTAAGGCATTGACACAATTTTTCTTCATATTTGTGATATCAAGTTTAACACTATGACAGATAATACTTAATTGTCTGGACAAAAACAAAAATTCTTAACAAAGTGTGCTTTTCCTTGGATAAAACCTCTCAAATTTATTGGCATTAGTCATATGTTTTGGTGACTATATCTGGCCCTGACCCTCTGAGGCTTAGCCAGGCAAAGCGATGGAGTATTATTTCCTTTTCTGTCTGATCCATAGTGTTTCAGTTAGCTGACTCCCAAATGACATTTTCATGTTTTACTATAAACTATAATTACATTAAATCCTTGAAACCTGTCACAGAGGAACTGGAGACTAAACCTGCTCAATTTTAAATACTGTGTGGAATTTATATTTAGTGCTTCATTTGGAAACATCCTGACCAGACCTAAAACAGGAACTTAAGAAAAAAGTTTAAAAGTCAATAGAGTGTGCTTAGTTTATTTTCACAAGGTCTTGAGTTTTCATTTTGTCTTTTCCAAAATGGCAATGCTTTTCTAAACTAAAAGTACCAGAATGGTTTGAATTACATATATAGTATTATCATAAACCATATGTGAGTCAAAGCAGTCTGTTTTTGACCACTTCAGAAATATTAAACACTTACGCTGGCCCAAACATTAACTTTACTGAATCCTTTTTTATTAGACATTTGAGATAAATATCCACCAATATGTTTAAGTGTGGTAAGGAACTGATTGAAAACTAATTGTACTGCTTCTACATAAGTGTAGAATAAAGTTAACATTAACAACAATATTTTCTAAACCTGTTCAAATAAAATGGAGGGAAAAAAACAGGATCTTAAAATATCAACATGCATTTTAAATAATAGTGTTATAATTTTTTAAAATCCATTTTTTTATGATGCTGTGAGTTTGGTTATGTTGAGTTACTACCTGGTTAGCTTAATACTAGATGTATTTTTAAATATTGTTTATTTGTTTTTGAAGTCAGCAGAATATAATAATATAATAATAAATTTGAACCATTCACTGAGATCCTGTGTCTGTCTAATGTTTTTTCTTTCTAGCTATGCTGCTCTGATTGCAGACTGGCCTGTGGTGGTTTTAGGCATGTGCACTGTGTTAATTGTGGTGTGTGCTTTGGTTGGAATACTAGTTCCAGATCTTCCGGATTTCTCTGATCCATTATTAGTAAGTAAACATTACTATCTTGTATTGTCAAAGTGTTGTGTTGGCACATTCTTTTCCCAGCAGTGATGGTGGGCAGAAAGCTGTAAGGAATTCCATGATAGTTTTTTTAATGCTTTCAAATACAGATGTGCACAAATGAGATTCCTGGATCTGAATATTTATGAAGTTCAGTAGTTGAATCCAGATGTGTTCATATATGTCTATGCAGCTGCTGAATCTTTTAATCAGTAACACAAACTGAAAAGATCTCTTCCAGTGACACCTCTGAAATCATTTGAATTCTGAATATGCTGTAAAAAGCAAATTGAATAATCAAAAGATTATGGATTAATTATAGTGCCAGCTGCAGCATCCTATAATACTAGCAGTGTTCTGAAATAGTAATCTAGACAGTGGAAGGCTGGGCTTGTTAAATTTAATGTTGAAGCAGTGTTTATTTGAAAAAAAACTTGTAGAGATTTATAAAAGGAAAGCATCTTTATAATCTATTCTTGCCAGATTTTTGACAGAATATTGTCTTTATTATAGTCACTTCATTGAAAGTCCATAGTTAATGAAGAGGAAAGTGGTGATGCTGAATAGTCTTTTCTGTAGTTGTTGGGGTGGCTGTATGGATTCTACAAAATTTGAGACAGCAGTGGTACATGCCCTGGTTATTTTCCAAAATCATATGGATCATGCCTGTGAATGCTGGACTAGCTGGACTCACTTGAATCTTGAAGGACTTGTCTTGTGTGCTTGAAGCCATTCTCTTATTCTGGCAACAGTTGTGCACATAGATCTGCACTGAGCTTCACTTAGTGATTTACGTTTTCTAATCATTCTGTTGTAGTTCTCAGATTTATGAAAAAGTAGTGTGCTTGTAATGATCCTTGTTGATTGCAGATTCATAGCCCATGATGTGAGTTTGCATTAAAAGAGGACTGGACAAATTCATGGAGGATAAATTGATATACTGTCTTAAGGATGAATGCAAGTTGCTGGTTGTGGGGAAAGCCTATTATGTGGACTTTCCAGAGGCATCTAGCTAACCATTGGGATATTCAGATCATTGCCTTGATTTGACCAAGCAGGGCTTTATTATGCTGTTAGAGGTTCTTGTGCCAAGTAATGTATGCTACAGCTTGCTTTGTGTTCAGATATAGTTTAGCACTTTTGAACCTCATGCCATGTTATTAGCAGTTAGAGGTAGGAAAAATGTAAAGAGCAGTAACTTAAGGATGCTGTATAAATAGTAAAATGAAGCAATTTAGATCCAATCTGCAGAAAGAGTGCTGCCTATTAAAGAACTGCTATGGACTAAAAAAATCTCTGTTGTTTTGCCTTAGGGTTTTGAGCCAAGAGGAACTGCCATTGGGCAGAGGCTGGTCACCTGGAATAATATGGTGAAAAACACAGGCTACAAAGCAACCTTAGCAAATTACCCTTTTAAATATGCAGATGAACAGGCTAAGAGGTAAGAACCATTGCCGTCATCTTACATTGATTGTTTATATACAATGTAGCCATGCACTATATATGGAATGAAATGGGGAAGCCCACTTTAAACCTTCTTTACTACTATTCAACTAAAATAGCACTGCTCCTTTGAACATATTTGGGGGTTTCTGCACTTATCTGGGCAGGAATGGATTGCCCGGAAATGGAACAAAGTTATCTACACTTTAATGGCTCATTCCAGCTTACTCTCCATGCCAGCCCAATGGCTAGGAATTAAGTTCCTGGCCTTGGAGACCTTGGGGTACCCATTCAGTGGTGTAATAAGGTGGACTGGTGAAATCCCCTCCTAGTAAATTGGAACATTGAGGTGTGGGCCTTCTGCACATCTCTATATTGAAATCTACTGGCAATCCAGGTCTAGGCCCTCCAGATCCAGAACTAAGTTCTACCTGGTGCAAATGGAGCATACAAGTGGTAGGTGGGGACTACCGTATTCTGCATGAATATGCAGAAGGGAGGGCCCTGGATCCTTTTGTGATGCGTATTTAAGTTAAGTGCAGAAAGATCTTGTGTATCCTAACCAAACACCACTGATAATAGCAAGATTGTATTCTACAAAGATTTAACATGGTATAAAAACCTTATTAAATATTTGAATTCTTAGTCATGTGGGTCTCGATTTATTAATTAAGGAAATGATTACGTTCTCTAGTTGTAATGTCTGAAAATGTGTAATTAGGATTTATGATAACATAATTGAGAATATTATTTATATTGGTTTTGTTTTTAAAGTACCAGTTTAGGTTTAGGATGTTCCTTACTGTAAAGTTGGACCCTCATATCTGCAGGGGATAGGTTCCAGGTCCTACTGCAGTTACTGAAAACTGTGGATATTTGAAACACTGGGAAATTTCACTCAATTTCCCATGATTCCTGTGAAATTTCACCAGATTTCACATGCTTCATGAGAAATCTCACATGATTTTGTGTTTTTTCTGACTGCCCAGGCCTCCAGGAAGCCACAGGTAGGCCTAAAAGCACCAGTGTGGAATACGGGAAGGCTGGTCCGGTCACCAGGGATAAGTGAAACCACAGATATAGGGGCCCAAATTGTATTCCTCAGCAATAAGTATTTACTGTATATTCTGGCGTATAAGACAACTGGGCATACAAGACGACCCCCAACTTTCCAGTTAAAATATAGAGTTTGGGATATACTCACCTTATAAGAAGACGAGACCTGGCATATAAGACGATCCCCGACTTTTGAGAAGATTTTCCTGGGTTAAAAAGTAGTCTTATACGCCAGAATATACAGTATTAACTGTTATATTGAGGGAGATGGCTTTTACGTTTCTAGTAGTGCTGTCCAAACCTTTGGGTCCAATAGATATGAGTGTAGAGTCTGGAAACAGTAGTTCAGGCAGTGCTGATACTACTATTGTAGAGACAATTTGTTAGCAGTAGCACAAATGGCAACTTTTTTCCTGGGAAGGGACCCAAGAAAATTAACCTGTTTCATTTGAGGCTCTTGAAAACAGATTTATACCTTTTTAATAGTACACTCAAGTATTGGAGTTTTCAGTGGTGATGCATTAGTCTGAAAGTGATATACATCAGGAGTGCACTGCTAAAACTGCCAAAAAGAATACCTAGGAGTCCTTATGTTACCGGTTACTCAAGTGACCTCTAGGACAGGAAGTACTTGTCATCAGCTTCAGCTAATCTACCAGCTTAGCCCCTGTGTGATCAGGAATAGCCTGGCTGCTCATTATTCAAGAAGAGACCACTGTCTTCCCAAATAATGACTGCCAGGATGAGGAGCAATGTTACTATTGGCTGACTGCTGCTGCTGCTTGTCTGCTTGCCCTCTACCCCCATTCTGTCTTCCATGGAACAAACATCTTCTTGGTGGTGACTCTGAATTTTGCATTTGGGTATTTTATTCATCCAAGGATTTATATTCCATCCTCCACCCAATGGTCCCTGGGTGTGCTGTTGTTGTAAACCACTCTGACCATTCTTTATTTGGAAAGATGGTATACAAATGAATCAGTGTAACTTCGTAGTTGGATTAGTCTAATTTCATTCTGTGCGGGACTACTCTTGTATTTCTTCCCCAAACTGCAACTGGTGCAAAGCTTGTGCCCGGATATTGAGTGATGCACCAGCTCATGTATTCAGTTCCTATTTATGCCCATGCCTCTCTATACTTCCCAAGTAGTACCTGTTTTGTGTACTTGGGTCATTTTTTAAACCTTAAAATACATGGCCCTCATTTGGTATCTGGAAACAGGGCCAGGAAGTGAGCCTTTTTGTTTGCAGCCCTTGCTCCCTGCCAACAGAGATATGAGTGACTCTATCAATGATGTCTTTTGAAAGCATTGTTAAGACATTGTTCCTCACTGTGCATTTGATATTGTTCCACAGAATGATCATTATTTGCAGTGCTTATTTTTTGTGTTTGATTTAATTATTTTCTTGTAAACCACCTTGAAGGTTTGGAAATCTGCAGTATATAAATTAAACAAATGAACAAATGATACATCTTAAGCAGCTGCACTGGTTACTGTATAGCTCCCCTGTTACATACCTGCAACCATCTAGGGAGGTTCTGCTGCATGCTCTAACGACTACTGAGTGTCTTCTTGGGATGTCCCAGAGCTGGGATGTCTTTATGGTGGTGACTACACTCATAAAATGCTCTCTCCTTGGATGTTCAGGAATCACTTACTACTGTATCTTTTAAACACCCTTTGAACAACTCATTTATTCACCCAGGCATTCCTACTGTGAATGGGTGTCTGCATCCTTAACCCCATCCAGTTTTAATCACTGTTTTTACTACCGTTTAATATTCTGCTTTAATTGGATTTTATTATGCTTTTAAGTAGAGTGCTCTAGGATTTTTAAAATGATGTATAGAAGTATTTTAAATAAATAAATAATGCAGTTGTTCTATTGGTGTCTTAATGGCACTTTTTTCTCTTCATATATTTATTATTGAAACAAAATCTGTGTAATTGGGTTGAAGTCCATTTTTATTATTATTTATAGTCATCAAGATGAGAGATGGTCTGATGATCATTATGAAAGAGAAAGAAGGGAAGCAGACTGGAATTTCCACAAGGACAGCTTTTTCTGTGATGTTCCAAGTGAGCCAAACTAATATTGTTTTTATAGTTTCTGCTTTTCCATTTTGTAGAAATCATTCTTTCTAGCATTAGAAAAGTAAGGTACAATGAGGATTTTTAAAAAGTTTATCAAGTTATTGTATTAGAGAATCATTCTTGGGACTAACAATTCACATGCATTTGGTTTGTATCACAGTAGTTTCTTGTTGATCCCCAATACCTGAATTCTTTGGCCCCAATATAACTGTAACAGTGATAAACATTAATGTTCTAAAATATGAAAAGCATGATGCTAAACGTGTCCACAATACTTCAAAACATGTCGGTAATTTGCTATAACAAAAGATTATTTAAAGTTTATGAAAATAACTGATTTCATATAAATAACACAGTGAACTGAACAGCAATTCTGTGTAACTGATTTGCTCTTTATTTTTATATGTCCATTACTTGGCAGTGAATTTCTGAATGTTCATGTAGCACAAAAGATATTTTAGACATACTATTCTAGCTATGATATGTTAGTGTCTTTGGAGTTGTTGTTTTTTTAAAGAAAATAATTACTATATTCATTTTTCCCTTTTATTGATCTGGAGATACACATATGAATTTTCTTCTCTTCCTTTTTGTTTTTTGGCAACATTGCGGGATAAATATGATTATGGGAGAAACAGAGTTTTTTGGGCTATCCGACCAGTATGACCAAAAGTTAGATCAGTGGGTACATTTAGAAAATTGAAATACTGAAGGTAGTGCAGTGTTGATAGATAATTAGGCTAAAATGGATGTTTCAGCCTGAAAGGGGCTCATAATTCTCATGAATTCTTGCCAGGTTGGTAACTAGCTGTGTTATTGCACTATTTCAGTGAAGATTCTGTGTGTTTATTCTTGTCCTATGAAATCAGAAGATTTTATGATAAGTTCATCTTATTTTCAGGTGACCGCTACTCTCGAGTGGTATTTGCATCAGCAGATGGGGGAAACTTGTGGAATTTACCTGCAATAAAGTCAATGTGTAGTGTGGATAATCTGAGGGTAAGAAGCTTTTATGTTTTAATGTGTTAAAGTACATATCTGAAGCCTTTTGCAAGCCAGCCATTAATAATTATTAGAAGGAATCCATTAAGACAAAATAATTTTGCTGTTTTCAGTGCTCTGCACTGTTTTTATGAATCCTTCCCATCTGCCTCTGCCACTATTTTGAAGAATTTGAGGAGGAAGCTAGATTTAACACAGTTTACTTTTGTCTTTTATTTTTATTCTTATCCCACCTTCTAAAACTGGACCAGGAAACACATTTATGCATTTTTGTTTAGAGCTATTAGTAAATGTTACTTCTCTGTGTGATCCTGAGACCTTCACTTGGGTCTATACCCACTGAAGCTTCTAAGCTGGCAATAAGTAACTGGGGCATCCCTGTATAGTAACACATGAACCTCTCCTTTTCTCTCCTTTTCTCTCACTTTCTCGCACGCAGACACAGACATGTGCACACATGCTAACTCTCTCTCTGTCTCGCATACATGCACCCACACAATCACTAACTCAACCCAGATTGTGGCACTCTGAGAAAGCAAACTTTGCTTCCTCTTCAGAGTGCAAAGGGATGAAAGAAGAAACTTTGGTCTTGACTGCTCTGATCGCAAGAGAATGTTTTCCATCATCAGAATAGTTAGGGGCTTTTTTGATTCCCCCAAGGAACTAAATGTAAAAAGTAACAGGCAGTCCCAGGGATGTGTGCAGTTCTCCTTGCATGTGTTATAAGTTAACATTGCATAGAGCTGAGACTGAAGTCTGGTTTTAACTAATGGGATTTTAACTGACAGCTGGTTTTATGCTCAAGTGAAGAGCATATGTTCATGCTGTATATCTATAGTAAAATGTAAATGTAAAGCACAGTGTATTTGTGGGATGTTAAGAGTTCTGTGATTTGGACATTGTAAAGCCAAACTGCATATGAAGTTAAATCATATGGTATGCATTAGAAGTGGTATAGCTGAGGTTGGGATCATGAAATGGGGATCGGAGAGCTTTAGCGAGTTTGAGGGTTCTCATGTCTGCAGTTTGCAGGGAGATCACACTCTCATTTCAGTGGGAACCCCCCCCCCCCCAGGCATATTCTAGGTACAGGAGATCTTTTTACAGCAAGGCAAAAGCTCTGAAAGATCAATGGATTGAAAAGCAAATTATTTGATTTATATTTGATAAGATTTAGTCTCCGTATTGAACTGTTTCGAAGAGATAGTGGGAGATATGGGAAAGCATATTTTGATTGATACCCCAAGAGTGCAAATAGACATTAAACTTACGAAAAGTGAGGGGAAGAATTTTTGGTACAGTGGAATGCAGAATTTGATTGGTTGGTACTGCAGACTTGAGAATCTTCCTTAATTAAGGAAAGGTTTTACTACATCTCTCAGTTTAGATATTGGTGATTTATAAATTCAAATTTTTAGCCCTTTGCTGGTATAGATACCTGCTTTTGATTCCAGTTCTTTGTTACTGGTAGGTGCTGTAAAAGTCTTGTGGTTTGTTTTATTTCATTAATTGCGCTGTAAAAGAATGTTTCGCTATATATAATTTATCTGCAAAGGATGCTCTTAAATTGGATCAAGTATGAGCATTCACTCTGAAGGCTCTTTAGAAGTAATAATAGACGTAGGTGATGTATATGATGATAATGAAGATCACAGTGATAATAGTAATTCTAATAAATAGTAGTAGCAAGGATGGATAGTAGCCAACATTCTCCTGACTACAGCTTTTTGAAACAGTGGAGTGAAGTAGTGTGCTAAAACTAGATTAGCTCTTTGCCTAGTTTTAACTATGCAGCCTTTTTTATTATATTCAAAGAACCAGCACTGTTACCCAGTTAGTGATATATGCTGTTTCTGCCTGAGGGCCTAGATCTGGATCAGAGGCCACTGATCCCAGCCACTGTGTTTGCACATTGCTGCGGATCGTGGAGGCCCCTGCCCCCTTGTACGCTGGATCCATTTGCACGGGACCAAGGTAGATCCAGATTAAGAGGCGCTCAGTCCAAAGCTACTGTAAACCCCAGTGATGGGGTCTACAATCCAATTTGAGGACCTTAATCTGGAGGCATACAGATGACAAATATCTGTGATCCAGATTTCCCGGAAGTGATTTCCAGTGCAGCGTGTCATAGTGCAGCACTGGAAATCACCCTCCCATACTGCCCCGCCCCCCCCCATTGCTAGGAACTGTCATTGCTAGATACTGGGGGGCTGGCTGAGAAACTCCAGCCATGTGAGCTTCGCAGCCACGGGGGAAGGGATAGGTCTGGATTGGCTTCAGCTGCAGATGGCATGGATCTGGCTCTCACCTACCCAGGATCCGTATCTGTAGCTCTGGGTGAATATGGATCTATGGATCAGGATTTTCTGACCTGCAGTGCAAAAATGGCCATAGAAGCCTCCCTGTTGGACAGGTTTGCAGACCTAGTTGAGATAACAGATTTGGTGGCATTTAGTTATTTTATCAGATTAATGTATAATTTTTTGGCTTTATTGTTGTAACTATAATAAACAAGTGGTATGTGTAAGTCCATTTTTTACTGTATTTAGCAGCTCTGTTCATTTGTAAACCTCTTGGGCCTTTTGATTGATGCAGTGTTTGTCCCGAAATGGGGAATTGCTGTTGTTTCTGGTCTTTCACCACGAAATGTCTCTCTTAGTGGCTGTTTGGCCATATCTCTTTCCAGTTCATTCTTCTTTTAATGGTCTGATCACTTTATTAGTTAATACAATCTACTTTAGTGGTAATCTAACTGGTTTGGTGTTCTGAAGATTAAGTTTAAAGAATAATATAAGGTTTGATGTATTTCCCATTTGCCTTATGTAGCCTCATGTGCCTTAATGGAAGCTTTGATTAAATTCCCAGCATGTCCATAACTGGAAAATTATAATAAATTATATTGCCAGATGTATACCATTCAAACGCAAATTGTCTTGGGCATGCTGTATTAACTTCAGCCATCTGGTTTACTTGCATTAAAAATTATATCCTGTAACAGCAACACACATGGCACCTTCATAATTTTAATGATAATTCCATGTGTGCAGTGGCTTTTATCTTTTTAAATCTGAACCTTTTCTAAATCAACCATTTGGGGGGGGGGGTTAACCAATCTGGAAAGCCTCTCTAGATTTCCTCCTACAAATGCAGACCAACAAATGAGAGTCCAGTTAGAAAAGCTGGGAGTAGACATGGCTATGCAGCACCAATATTTAAATTTTGCTCTTGGGAATGATGAGATTCGTTGAAAAACATTTCCTCAATCAGATTTTCCATAGCTGTAAGTCTCCCCCTAACATATATTTACTTGGAAGTAATTGTGTCATTTCAAAATCCATCCAGCTTCATAAGTTTACAGGGTAAACTTTTTAAATAGATTCCTCACCTTTGAAAAGGGATGGCATTTTAAGACCAAACTTTATGAAATGGTGGCATGAGCATGACCATACTCTCCTCCCAACCCACATAATCAGACAAGATGCCACACCCCACCCCCACCCCCACCCCCATGCACCCCTCTCTCTCACACTCACTCACTCACTCTTGGCCTATGAGTTGGATCAGGATTTAACAAGCCCATGCATCGTAAGTCCTCAAAACCCTTTTGACTAAACATACTGCCAACATTGACTGGTATGCCAGCTTTGCCCCTACCTGGATAGAGAGAGCTTGGCCACTGTTGTCCATGCTTTGGTAATTTTATGTTTGGATCATTATAATATGCTCTGTATATGGCTTCCCTCTCCTTGATCCAGACGCTACGTCTGATACAAAACACAGTAGCCAGGCAGTTGAGTGGGGTGCTTGCTTACACACATACAGCACTAGCTGAATTGGCTTCAAACTGGCAAACAGTCCAAATTCAAGATTTTATAAGGCTCTAGACAACTAGGGACAACTTGCTTGATTGTCTTTCCTTGTATAGACTGGTAAGATCGTTACAATCATCTGAGGAGATTCTGTTGTGAGTATAACCAATAATTGAATGTCATCTTGCAGTGATCCTGTGTTCTGGCCCCCTATCCAGTTTTGCATAGCATTTTAATATTATGCTGTTTTTCATCTTGTTTTTAAAATTTATTTATTCATTTGTGTTTCCATCGGTACCATATACTCTTAGGTCTCAGCGTAGGTTACAATAAAATTAATACAATAAACAAAATTTAAATTTAGTTAATTAAAAAGCATAGATAACTGTGCATGAAGAGGAGGGCACAATATTGTTTCATGAAAAAGCTAGGCCACAGGGGTGTGCCTTCCTTGTGTGTCTAAATGTATGCAGTAAGGCATCTAAGGGGAGGCCAGAGAAGATCCTCTCACAGGCCCTTGAACCTTTAATTCATGTCAGAAGTGAGAGAGTCAAGAGGGCCTCTCTTGAAGATCTTAACTGACAGGCAGGTCTGCATGGGAGGAGGTGCTCCTTTGGGTGTTTTTTAACCTGCATTATTTAGGACTACTATTATTTATTTATTTGTTTGTTTGTATTTCTATCCCGCCCTATACTCGAAGGTCTCAGGGCGGGTTACAATATTATATTAATCTTAGACAGGTCGCTGCCCTCAGGCTTACAGTCTAAAGAGAACCTTGAATTTAGCATTCTAGCAAATAACAACTAGTGCAGTTCCTTTAAGAGGAGTCTGATACGTATTCAGTCAGGAGTACCTGTCAGCAGCTTTGCTGCTATGATCTGGACTAGTTGCAGCTTCAAGAGCAGCCCAACATAGAGTGCATGGTAGTAGTCAGCTCTGGAGTTTACCAGAGCATGGAACTATCTTTGTCCAGGAAAGCCTGTAATTTATTTATTTAAATAATTTATATACTGCAGTCTCAGGGTTCAGTATAAACAATTTAAAAATGTTAAAAAATAAGGAAATAAAATATAATCTAAAATATCTTCACTGATTGAATGCCAAGTTAGTAGCTCACAAATGAGTCCAAGTTGGAAGTAGGCATTCCTGGCCCCGCTGCCACATAATACCTCTGTCTCTTTGAGATTTTGGTGTGAAGAAGTGTTATAGAAGTGTTTTAAATAAACAATTAATAAAATACCAGCAAGTCAACCATTGAGGAAGAACAAACACAGACAAAGAGAAAAGCTGTTTTCTTTCCATGTTATTTAACCCAAATGTGAATTTTCTAAGTTAAATAACTTGGAACAAAAACTGTTTTTGTGAAAGTGAATTAAACTCAGGTGTTCGATATGTGTTAGAAAATAATAAAAATATGTTAATGTACACCAGACTTTAGCAACCTTTTTTCTCCCAATGCAGCTTCAAAGTAGACCCTGAAACAGTATTTTTATGATACTATCCTGATAGGTCCCAGATAAAATATTCTCCTTCCAACTTACAATAGCTAACTCAGATTTATCTTTAGTGAAGTTTACTTTAACAGCACATACGATTTCCCTGTTGCACTGGATAAAGCATGGAGCAAGCTAGGGCACTCAAAATGGCATTTTTGCCTGGTATAGCATGAGGACCTCCCAGTGTCCTAAGATCTACTGGTGAGACCTTCTTGGTGGTCCCAGAACTGGGTTAAGTTGTAACTGAGGTGAAGTTGGTAATAGTTTTTTCTTCCCACTTTGCCTAGCTGACCTAAAGGGCTTGTGAATTTTGTCATCCTTGATAAATTTGGGCACGGGCCAAGAAAAATAGGGATGACATTCCTGTGTTTCTTTTATTTATTAGATTTCTAGTTTTCGTTTTCTTTACGTTGCATATGTAAATTTATCTGGAAACAATCAAATATGAATTTCTCCATTTATATGAAATGCCAGGTCATTGTTACTCTGGCTTCTTGGACAAAATTAAGGCCATGTTCTTTTATACTGAACAGGAGAATTTCTAAATCCAGTTTTTTATCTGTTCTATAAAAGAATGGCTTAGAATCAGCCTTCACAATTTCAGAAGGAGAATACTGAATTTGGGCATTTGAAATGTTCCCTCAGTTTACATGTAACTGACTTAGTAAAATTGATTAGATGATGGTGAGGAAGTATCTAAATGTGGACTAGTCTGTTGTAATGCATTCCAGTCAGGGAATTTGACTTCTTAATCCAGGTGTATCTCAGACATGGACCCTTTCTGCACTTACCTTTAATCCTGATCAGGAGCATCTATGGTCAGTTTTTTGGCCTCATTGTCACATACGTTAATGTAGGTCTGTGAGGCCCTGCCCCCAGCAGTACACTTAATCTGCATTAAGCCTCATCCAGATCAGGGAGGCTCTGATTGGGATCACCAGTAGACCTGAATCTACTTGTCTGATCAGCAGGTCCTGGTCCAGAACATTTGTGTCTTTTGCCGTCTCCCATGATCGCTACTGTCAGGGACACATTTCGGCAGTATGCCAGAGCATGCTGCTAAAGTGTTTCCCCCTGGCTCTGAGACTAGGAGCTTTTGTTCCTAACACTTGGAGCCTGATTTCAAACCCTACATGGACTTTGAGGCCAGGGCAGGGGCTGCTGCTGTTCTGGACATGGGTTCAGACCATGGGCCTTACAGTGGAGAAATATGGCTTTAGTGCTGTTCTAGTATTTGATATTTCAGTTTCTTTAAAAAATACTTTAAACATCATAAACCGCCTTTAGTGCTCGTGTAGGTAGAAAAACATAGAACAATATAGATCTCCATCCTAGCATATACAATGGGCCACCAAGTGGTGCTTTGCTGACACATTTACCAGGGTCACACGTGACAGAGTCTGTTATTCTGTGTCTGGAACTACAGAGATACCCGGAGTTAAGGGATTCTATCATACTGTATTTGTTGCATCTGCAATGCCCTTCTTTAGGCTGCTCTTTCTAGGGCAGGGAAAGAAGACCACCTGAACTAGTTGCTGTTTTGTCTGCAATGCTGCTTATTAATTTGTTTTTAAATTATTTTGTTTTCTTTATCTTGCATTGTGTATGCTATTTTATGTATTATTGAATATAATATAGCTTTCAGTTTATTGTACTTTTTAAAATGTGCGTTTTCTTGAGCATCATACTGTAGATTCTTGCTTTACTGTATTTTTGCTCTGTTGTAGACCACCTTGGGGATTATTTTCAAAAAGTGATATATAAATACAAAGTACAGCACCTATTTAGGAAATACAAAGGAGTCTGGGATGCAGGATTACCTGAGTCTTCCAGCAGTTCTCCAGATGTTGTTGGAGTATGGCTTCCATCGCCCCGGAAAAAAATCCTGTACAGCAAGAATGCTGATTAGGCTTGATGGGAATTGTAGTCCAAGAACATCTGAAGGGACGCTGTATGGTAAAGCCTGATCTGGAAGCACATGATATTACTATGTTGCTGGAACAAAGATGGCTTGGGTTTGATTAACGTTTGGATGAATGATTGCCTGAGAGCCACATGCGTGCCACCTTGATGCACATGATAAATGAAAGACACAGTACATTTAAGAAAATAAAGACAATATATGAGTTTCCTTCTGATGACACCTTCTATATTTGTTAAATGAGTCTTTCCCTGCAACTGTCCATATGACAAGTATTGCAAGGAGTTGCTATAAAAACTGATTCAGAAGACTTGGCTGAAAAATTCAGTATTAGATCATGACATAGGTTGTACAAACCAAACTTCTAAAGATAGGTTTTGGTAACTAAGGTTCAAATCCACACTTTGCTGTAAAGCCCAGCCTATCTCACAAAAGTGTTGTGGCAATGAAGCTGAGATGGAGTGTCAGAGAACTATGTATGCATCTTTCAGAAAATGATTTTTTAGGGTCATAAGTAGCTTCTGTTGTGTGTGATACAATATTCCTAGAGGCATTTTATTTTATGAATTGGTTCCCTACTGTATAGTCAGTAACAAAAAATTCAGGGATCTACAAAAATGTGAATCCATCTTTTTCCTGTTTGCTTCAATATTGCTTTCCCTGCTTTTTAAATTTATTAATACTGCAAACAAACCTCTGATGTCCCATAAAATATAGCCTCCTGAGTATTGTCTCTGTGAGAAAAAGACAGAATTGGGCAGAATCAATATATAGTAGCAATCAAACTAGGAGTTTGTGTCGTCAATTCTGAACTATTATTCTCTGCACAGAGAACAAGCATAGAGGGATACAAGGCAGACTGTATAATATATCTAGCTTTGTCATCCTAATACATTGCCAGTGCTTTCTGCTCTGTAATACATGCTGTCTGGGAAAGCAAGCTTCTTTGTCTGTGTGCAGACAGACCCTGAACAGAATTTAATTGTCGCACGTCCTCTTAAGGTAGTGTATTTATCAGAGTGATTTCCCCCCTCCAAGGTTAGGGTTAAGGAGTCAGGAAAGTCCAATGGAATGTGGAGAGTCCACAGATAAAGTGGATAGAAATGAAGAGGTGTGAGCAGTAGTCCTTAAGATGGACTGAAGAAGGTTTAAAATGAAGGTGATACCATGGCCCAAGATGTGATAAGAGCTAGCAAGAAGTAGAGTTAGGGCCAACAAGCAGAAATGTCTTTTCACCCAGTGGTTCATGAGTCTATGGAACTTATGAATCCATGGAGTACAACAGAAACAGTGGCTACCAGAGTTGATCCCAAGATGTTGCCTCCAGCTTGGAGAAAGAGATAGGATTCCTCTGAGGGCCATTTGCAAAATGTTGAGAGCAGGTGAAGGTTTTGACTAATACTTGTGTTTAAGAATGTCCAGAAGAAATTGGTGAAGCATCATGTGAGACAGGATGTTGGACTACATGGGCTGTGACTTGATCCAGCTGGGCTCCTGTTATGTTCTTATCCTTTGTTTATAAGAAAACATTGTTGCCTCTTATATCTTTGCCTAATTATAACAAATTAAATTGTCTTTAAAGTGTTTCTTTGAATCCTCATGCAGTAAAGTCAGTCTCTTAACTTGTCTTTAAAATGGTGCAAGTTCTTCATTTGCAGTAGTTGATGCAGTATTTGAGGGCTGTAAGTCACTGATTGCTTATTTTAAGTTATGATAAAGGCAGAATTCAAAGTGCGTGCGGTTATTGTTACCTATATTTTCCCAGTGGGAATTATTCTCCCATCATTTTTGACAATATTTTATGTACTGTACATTGATTGTTTTAATCTGGTTTTATTGTGAATGGATACACAGTTACACTATTCACAGTTGGAACTAGCTTTACGAATTGTAAGAAGTTTGCATTGTGAATGTTTTAACTCATGAAAGAAGTAAATGCAGTACTGCGAGTGTGCTTTCTGTTTTAATGCTTTCTGTCTTTCCTTACACAGATACGATCTCATTCTCGGTTTGGTGATCTTTGCCAGAGGACCACTGCTGCTTTGTGCTGTCCCAGCTGGACACTAGGCAATTATATTGCCATTTTAAACAACAGATCATCCTGTCAGAAAATTGTAGAGAGAGATGTTTCTCACACTCTTAAGCTGCTTCGCTCATGTGCCAAACACTACTATAATGGGACACTGGGGCCAGATTGCTGGGATATGGCAGCCAGGAGGAAGGACCAACTCAAGTGTACAAATGTGCCTCGTAAATGTACAAAGTACAATGCTGTTTATCAGATTCTCCACTACCTAGTAGACAAAGATTTTCTAAGCCCAAAGACCACGGAGTATGTCTTACCAGCTTTAAAGTACAGCATGCTCTTTTCACCTACTGAAAAGGGAGAGAGCATGATGAATATCTACTTGGATAACTTTGAGAACTGGAACTCTTCAGATGGAATAACCAGCATCACAGGGATTGAGTTTGGAATAAAGCATAGCTTATTTCAAGACTATCTTTTAATGGATACTGTGTATCCTGCTGTAGCCATTGTGATTGTCCTCTTAGTCATGTGCATATATACCAAGTCCATGTTTATCACACTGATGACTATGTTTGCAATAATTAGTTCCTTGATTGTTTCTTACTTCCTTTATCGGGTAGTATTTAATTTTGAATTTTTCCCTTTTATGAACCTCACTGCACTGATTATTCTTGTAGGTATTGGAGCAGATGATGCTTTTGTCCTGTGTGATGTGTGGAACTATACAAAGTTTGATAAGTCTCATGCTGCAACATCAGAGACAGTGAGCATCACCTTGCAACATGCTGCGCTTTCCATGTTTGTCACCAGTTTTACCACCGCTGCTGCCTTCTATGCCAATTACGTCAGCAATATTACAGCGATCAGATGTTTTGGTGTTTATGCTGGCACCGCCATTTTGGTGAATTATGTTTTAATGGTAACATGGTTACCTGCAGTTGTTGTGTTACATGAACGATATCTACTCAACACATTTAGTTGCTTCAGAAAGCCTCAGGCAAGTGTATACAATAGCAAAAGCTGCTGGACAGTGCTGTGCCAAATGATCCATAAGGTTGTTTTTGCAGTCTCAGAAGCCTCTAGGATATTTTTTGAAAAAGTATTGCCATGCATTGTTATTAAGTTTCGTTACATTTGGTTGGTTTGGTTCCTAGCCTTAACTTTTGGGGGAGCGTACATAGTATGTGTGAATCCAAAGATGAAGCTACCATCATTGGAACTCTCTGAGTTTCAGGTATTCAGGGCTTCTCATCCTTTTGAACGCTATGATGCAGAATTCAAAAAGTTGTTTATGTTTGAACGTGTCCACCATGGGGAAGAGCTTCACATGCCCATCACAATTATTTGGGGCGTCTCACCTGAGGATAACGGGGACCCCCTAAATCCTAAAAGTAAAGGAAAGCTGAAATTAGACAGCACTTTTAACATTGCAAAACCAGAGTCACAATTGTGGATTTTCAAGTTTTGCCAGAAGCTGAGGAATCAGACCTTTTACTATCAAACCGAAGAACAAGATTTCACAAGCTGTTTTATTGAGACATTTAAGCAGTGGATGGAAAATCAGGACTGTGATGAACCAGCTCTTTATCCATGCTGCAGCCACTGGAGTTTTCCATACAAACAGGACATTTTTGAGTTGTGCATCAAACGGGCCATCATGGAACTTGAAAGAAGTACAGGGTACCATTTATACAGTAAAACTCCAGGGCCTCGCTTTGACATTAATGATACCATCAGAGCAGTGGTACTAGAGTTCCAGAGCACCTACCTCTTCACCTTGGCTTATGAGAAAATGCATCAGTTTTATAGTGAAGTGGACATGTGGATTTCAGATGAGCTTAGCACTGCTCCTGAAGGACTAAGTAATGGTTGGTTTGTGAGTAACCTAGAGTTTTATGATCTCCAGGACAGTCTCTCTGATGGTACTTTGATTGCCATGGGACTTTCTGTTGCTGTGGCATTTAGTGTAATGCTGCTTACAACATGGAATATAATACTAAGCCTTTATGCAATCGTCTCAATAGCAGGGACTATCTTTGTCACTGTTGGATCTCTGGTTCTTTTGGGTTGGGAGCTAAATGTATTGGAGTCTGTCACCATTTCTGTTGCCGTTGGCTTATCTGTAGACTTTGCTGTCCATTACGGAGTTGCATATCGCTTAGCTCCTGATCCGGACAGAGAAGGCAAAGTAATATTTTCATTAAGCCGTATGGGTTCAGCCATTGCTATGGCTGCTTTGACCACGTTTGTAGCCGGAGCCATGATGATGCCTTCCACAGTTCTAGCTTATACTCAGCTTGGTACGTTCATGATGCTGATCATGTGCATTAGCTGGGCTTTTGCAACCTTTTTCTTCCAATGCATGTGCCGTTGCCTTGGGCCCCAGGGTACTTTTGGTCAGATTCCTCTTCCAAAAAGATTACAGTGTAGCACCCTTCCCCAGCCACTGTCAGGCAGCAGAAGAGATGGGGAACAAAACAAAAATCAACCCATTAGTAAATACCAGTTGGACTCTAGAGCACAAAATCCAGACACAGAACATGAGCATTATGAATTGGAGCCTTTAGCATGCCATACCAACAATTGCAATGCATCAGAGAAGGGAACATATGAGGAAACCCATATCTGTTCTGAGCTGTTTGAAGGTAGACTTGGAAATGTGCATGTTCTCCCACAGTTAACATATAACAACGAATTGAACACAAGCAGTAAAAATGAATGTGGAACAGACATGGCATCTCTTGAAGAGGAAGATACCTCTTACCAACTGCTGTGTCAGAACCAACAATGTAATTGCTCCAATGGGTATAAGCGTGTAGGCATGAAATGGAGCCCTCACTCCTGCCAGAAGTTAAATGAACCTTTATGCTATCGTTGCTCTTCTCAATCTGGAAACATGCATATCCAGAGCCCTCTAGTCCCCATAAATGCCTTGCACCATTCTTCCGATAGTTATGTGAATGCTATCCAGCATGTACTCCATCGCAGCTGTCTGCAAGGCAGGTTAAAAAGACCTTCAGTTCAAAATTCCCTACCCAGAAATATTTTTCTCCATTCAGTGCAACATTTTCAACCGCTTGCTGTTCCAAACACTGAGGAGAACTTGAAAATGCTTCCAAAAGAAGCTAGTTCTTCCCCTTTTGTCTGCAAAAGTACGGGTTCAGTAATGAAGCCTTGTGAAATGGAGAAAACCTTCTCTAATAACCAAAAGGGGCTTTGTAATAGCTGCAAAGACAAATGGGGCATAAAGGTCACCGAAGTAAATGGGAATGAAAGCAGATTTTCTCCATCAAAGCAAAATAAACTAGCTGAAACTGAGGGTGTCCAGAATGTACTGCAAGCCACCTCCTGTGAAAAGGCTAACAAAAATGAGTGGAAATGCACAGAACGCAGCACAGCAAGAGAGGCTGGTTATGAATCGTGTCCTGAGAATTCACAGTATTGTAATCGATCTGGAATCAAAAAGTGCAATTCTGTTGACTGTCGTATGCCAAGCACTGAAGCCCATGTGCCTGCTCTGTTAGCACACCCTGAACTTTCCAATGAAAGTTTGCTAATAAAAACTCTATAATCTAAGTCTTGGTCCCTTTGTCGTTTTTGAAGAGAGTTTAATATTGTAAAGATTCTAAAGTGCATTTTTAACCTTTTTAAAAAATCAAAGCCTGCTTAAAAACAAAAGTGAACTCTTGAACACTCTGTCAGATCCTCCTCTCAGGAATAAAAGGCCATGTTCCAGACACCATATATATATGCATGCGTGCATACATAATATCTCTTATACATACCTGATGTCTTTTACACAGACATATATGAACTGCTAAGCACTATTGTGCTAAGACCAGGCCCGCTTTGCTCCTTAATGAAGCTTAGATCACTCTCAGGCTGGTACTGTGAGAACAGAAACAACCTAAGTTTGGTCAATCAACCTTATGTACCCAGAATTCTCTATGTGCAAAAACTCCAGGACCAGTTTCTGTTCTAGGATTCGGAGCACACTTCTGAAAAGGTTGAGACCATGAAATGTTTTTTAAAGAGTGGGTAGGTGAGTGGGAAAAGGGGCTTCTAACGCACTCCACAACTAACTATAAAAGGCTTTAAATGCAACTGTCCGTACATTCTTAAGTCTCTGATCCAGATTAGCAACAAGTGGAGGTCATATGAAGCATAATCACACTGTGCTTATCAAAAGAAAAGTAACTTGCATTCTGAGTTACTGTAATTGCTATACCTGGACTACCATTAAGAGTATTCCAACCATCAGGTTATGATGGAAGCATCACATAGCTATTCTACTTTGCCACAGCTGTGCATAGATTTGTTTTCTAATGTTAGGCATGTGCAGCCAAAATATTTTGTGCAGAGATCACACAAACGTCTGGTAAAGATCCCTGATCTCCACACTTTACTGTTGCAAGCACTATGTATTATCTACAGTTTGCTCAATCTATTTTGGGGATTAGATTTCAGCAGCCATACTAGGAGGCTATATTGTGGCTACTTCAAACAATGTGACCTCAGCTTGCACGGTGCAACTTGCTGGCTGTACCCTCAGAGCTCTAGAAGAGAGGGAAGGAGAGTTCAGCATAGATCAGTGGTTCTCAACCTAGGGGTCGGGACCCCTTTGGGGGTCGAATTACTCTTTCAGAGGGGTCGCGACGAGTCTCCTGCCGCCCTTCCCTCCCACCTCCCAGCTGCTCTGCCCCAGTGTTTGGGGGTCTCCACAACATGAGGAACTCCATTAAGGGGTCACGGCATTAGGAAGGTTGAGAACCGCTGGCATAGATGAATGCTGGTAAAGTTGCATTCATCATTTGTCATAGCAACTTGGTAAATTGCACCAGTAAGCTTAAATACGAGGCCTGGTTTCAGTATGAGCGGCTGTTCCAAATGTTCTGAAATACCTATCTATATGTTTGTTGAAATGAACAGACCAGAATTGTAGGCCAGCAACATCTAGAGTGCCATGTTTTGTTTTTTTTAAAGGGACAGGCCCATATAACTTACCGAGGAATTCTAAAATAATATGTGCATTCAGGCCAAATTATATCCAGCATTTGCCAGGTCTTTAATCAAGTGTATGTAGCTTTTGGATAGAAGGCGGCCATACGGCTTCAGTTCAGATTTTCCTCCTGACATCTATTTTTTGTCCCTGAAGGTGCTGTATACTTGATGTCAAGCCCTTTTGATTACTTTTACATGTTTTAAGATGATGTATAAACATTATAAGATTAATAGTCTTTTCAAGTAATGTTCATAGTAGATGGGGAAATAGGAGAACGGCTGGATTTTGATAATGGATTGTGTGATATAATGTGTATTTACAAAATTAAATTAGCTATGTTCTTGGCAGGTGAACAAAACAAAGTAATATGTCTCCCCACCCCCACGGCTTTGGAAGCTTTGCTGTTTTTGTCAAAGTTGAGCTTTTCAGTGGTTCTGCCAAAATATTTCTTGGAGTCAGTTTTTGAAGTAAAAAAAACCATATATTAAGGCCTCTTGAAGAATACAAAAAATCAAAACACATTCACAGCCCTAAATCAACACAAAAGAACGTACACAATCAGATTAAGATCAAAAATAAATATTCAACACTATTCAAAATCAGTCATTCCAATCTTTACTTTTTTTCTGTTTCAAACTAGGAAAAGTAATAACATCTATATTTATTTTGAAATGGACAGAACTACAGAGAGCAGTCAATATCTTTATGTTTGGAGTTAATTGTCTTTCCACAGCTTTGGAAATGCATTTAAAAGTTAACATTTGTTTTCTTAGCATGCATCAATATGAGAAATAATTGTCAGTAATATTTTAAAAATCCAAATAATGTAGGACTATGGCAGAGGATTGGATGATTTTTGTGTGTTTTGCTGGGAAACTGTGCAAGAAGAATCTCACTGGCACTGATATATTTGATCCCAATACTATATTTTAGCTGGACTTCAGTTTCATGGGACCTCAAATCTGAAGACTCAACTGCTGCTGACTGGCTAGGACTGATTAAATAAATAAATGAAGCCCTTAGAGATAGATAGACAGATATATTCATTATTATTATTGCTAAATAATGAATGGAGTAAGAAATATAAAAGCAAAGCGGTGCATAAAATGCATTAATTAGTCATGCTTCCAATTTGAACTTATTCCTGCATTTTAGGGAAAATTCATGGACTTTTGGGGGATCTGGGTAATTATGGGGCACATATCTGTTCCAAATATACTAGAAATTATTGCAGATAAGAGAGCAATGTGCATGTTGTGCCCGTGGATTGGCAACTTGTCTTCCACAAGGACAATCCCTGTCTCTCCAAACCTTTGTTAATCATGTTTGAGAATAATACAGTAGGCATTGTCTACTCACCCTTTCAGAAGGTTTTTGATAATATCCTTTAGTCCACTTCTCACAGTTTTTGAATTTTCTGACATGCCCTTTAGTTCTGCTGTGAAGCTCAGCTTTTGGATACAACTGTGATATCCATCTCTAGTGGATATGACTGCTAGAAGAGACAAATGCAATCATATCCCCTACAGATGAATATCATAGCTATATCCAAAAGCCAAGGTTCAAAGCAGAACTGTGGATCATGGCAGAAGTTGAACAACCCAAAACTGTGACAAGTGGAATGAAAACCAACTATGGAAACCACCATCCTTCCAAATCTGTGATTGTTGTAAACTATTTTAACTTCTTCATGTTTCATGCTATCTCTTAGGATGAACAGGCATTAGGGCTTAACAGCTTCAATTAGACTCTTACAGGAGACTTGGTGACTTCAAGGACGGTTCATTTTGATTGCTGAAGTCTTGAGAAGTTGAGAAGGAAAGCAAGGCAGGAGGTGCTATGGCAAAAAGAAGAGCTTTGGACACCCTACTAGAAATTAGGAATGTGGGTATTAAGGTCCTGTGACTCTGCAATATGTATCATAGGTTAATGAATAAACAATTCCGGTAACAGCTGTGTGTATCTCCTTAGTGGTTGCTGGGAATGATCAGCATCGCATGCAGAATTCAGTTAAGCTTAATCAAAGTATAAAAGGTCCTCTTATGGGTAAGCAAGGGTGCATTTCAATTTAAGATTTAAAGAGCTTTGAAACCGTTTTGACTGCTCAAAGTTCCCACTGTTTTTAAAGAATCCATACCTTTTAAGGAGTAAAGGAGGTGGTGGGTTTCTTGGCAGGTGAATTTTCAAGCTCCAGCCTCAGCAGATCTCTCCTGTTCTCCTCTGTGTCATGTGTATACTTGTCTCAAGAGGAGAGAGGGGAAACGAGAGGAGAGAGAAAGCAGGACTGTGAGGGACTGCTTCAGTATATCTGCTGAAATAACTTTCTCTGCAGATTGTCCAGAATCTCTCTCTCTCTCACTCACTCACTCACATACATACATCCTCACACAAAAGCTGGCTAGGCATTTCCCCCCCTCCACGCCTCTGATTTAGTGCTCTTCTGATAAGGATGAGTGAGTCCCTCTTTCAGCTGCAGCTCTGTATGTAAGTCAGTGGGCTTGCTGCTGCTGGAAATCCAGGGTTGTCTTAAAACAATTACTTCCTCTTTGCTTGTGTGTGTATCTGTGTGTGAGGGGAGTGTTTCTGGATAATCGGAAGAGAGTAATTTCCCTCTTTGCTGCTTTCTCCCCCTGTCTCTTCTCCCATCCTCTTTCAGACATGCATGTGTGGGCTGTCTTCCTTTGTTTCTCCCCTGTATTCCCCAGGTGAGCTCTCCTTATGTGCTAAGGAGAGATTGGGCTGAAAGGGAGGTGAGGTGAAGAATGAAAAGCTTGTAGTACCACAATGTTACAAGAGATCATATGTAGCGGGGAGCTGAGATGTAGCGCGGATTGAGTCAAAGGACAAGATTCCACTGGAAAATTTAATCCGGATTTAAATCAGGGATTTTTTAAGGAGTGGGAACATGAAAAACCAGACCTCACTGATGATTTAAAAAACCCTGATTTAAATCCAGATTAAATTTTTCAGTGAGACCTTAGCTCAACCAATTAACAGAAAACAAAGATGAGAAATAAATAGACATTTTTCACAAGGGAGGGTTAACATATGTGGAATCCTCCAAGGTTCAGTACTGGGGCTGGAGCTTTGAAATGTATTCTGAAATGATCTGAAGCCAAGAGTGAGCAGAGAAATAGCAAAGTTTGTTGATAACAAAATAATGTAGCAAAAAGAGAGGATTGTGAAGAGTTCCAAATACGCTGCTTATCATGACCAAGTGGAAACTAGAAGAAACAAAATCTTTATTTATACATTAAAGAAACTTACAAAGATATTCCACAATTAAAACTATATGACAATAAAGAAAAAAACAATTTGGATACCTTCAGGTTCTTAGCTTCTGTTATAATGCAGCAATTAATATATATTTTTTCCCAGCCAGTCTTTCACAAATTGTTGTGATGGTAGAGGGTCCATCTTTTGCCTCATGAGAACGTGGAGGAGAGGTTTCCAGGTGTGGAAATTTTGAGATAAGGTCATTCTGAGCTGGAAATGGTGGATTAGAGAAGTCTTGAGAATATGAGGGCCACACACTACCTCCCTGAGGCACCTTTAAAGCATCTTAGAAAAGGCTTTGAGTGGGATTGTTCCCATACCAGTCTGCCCCTCCGTCATCTCCTTTACATTCTGTGCTAGAAGGTGAATCAGAGAAGGTCTGGAGACACAACAGCAATGTGCTGCCTCTCTCGGGCACCCCTTTTGTTGTGGATGAGCACAGCCTTAGTTAAAGTCAGCCAGCAGCTCTTTATATTATATTTATACTAAATATGTATGTTCTTTTCTCCAATTTAGAATTTATTTGTAGACAAAAATGCAACTGCTTCCATCACAATCACTCTGTCACGTCTTCAAAAGCTAATTGCAAATAGGGAATAGGCAATTTTCCCCGTCGCTGTTCATACTATTAATTATTTGTCAGAGCTCTATTTGTTCTTTCAGCCTTTACTGATAGAATCTGCCTTTGTTTATTGTATGCTTTCTTTAACTGCTTATTGTTACCATAAGCTTTCATTAAAATCTTATATATCAGACACAAAAGCATTTTCATAGTTCTTTGACTTTTCTACAAAATCTAATATCTACACCAAAGGCTTTTCTTGACTTTCATTTTTCAAGCCTATTATTTTCTTTCCAACTGCATCTATTTATACTTCCTTCCCTCTCTCTCCATTGTATATGTATAATTATCTTAAAATGTCTTTTTGTTTATATCTTTGTTTCACCCATTTGAAGTTTACCCTGCATATATCCTCAAAAGTAAAACAATACATTCTCTTTGATTATATAAATATAATCTTCCATACATATAAGTACAATTTTCTAAAAAGTCCAAATCTATATTTCTATTCACAATACTTAAACTATTATTTTCCTTTGTTTCCATTTTATTTAATATATAATACTATGAGCATATCATAATCCATAATCACAGTCTAATACTTCAATATTTATCTTTTTGATAGTATGAATAATACTAATACAATGATAAACTTAATCTTCTACTTATAAACATCCTATTTTTCTAACACCAAATATAATTACATCAGACTTCCAGGTTGATCCAAACAAAAAAGTACAACTACTCCTATAACATTTCTACTATACATTTACTACAGCTAGTTAGGTTTTAACATGTTCTAGTTGCTGTACTCTTGCTTTTATTATGTAAATTGTTTTGAATTTTTTAATGCAAAGCAGCATAGGAATGTTTTAAATAAAAATAAAATAAACATTTTATCTATTCTGTTCTCAATAAAGCACTACAAAGAAAATAGTCTAAATACAAGTATGCTCCATTCTATCCTACTCCACTCTTTCCTGATCTGCCAGTAGACTTTACTGTTGAGGTCTCCTATAGAATAGCAGGTTGTGTACACTCAACCCTCTGTTTCATTTTTATGCGGAACCCATTTCAGTGGTGCACAGGAAGCACTGCTGGAAACATGTACGCCTCCAAAAAGGACCTGGCCAGGAACTCTGAAGCTGGGAATAAAAGGTTTCCAGCCTTTGAATGACATGTGCCAGCTCTGAGGGCCCATCTCAGCCTTTGGAGCTGGGGTCCGGGTCTGGGTCTGGGTGACATATTCCTGAACAAGGAATTCTCTTGTGTTC
This sequence comes from Aspidoscelis tigris stejnegeri, assembly GCA_023333525.1. Taxonomy (NCBI): domain Eukaryota; kingdom Metazoa; phylum Chordata; class Lepidosauria; order Squamata; family Teiidae; genus Aspidoscelis; species Aspidoscelis tigris. The sequence continues at coordinate 36,141,472 of JALMGA010000001.1, forward strand.
TAGGATACAAAAGACAAATGTGGAAATGGCAATAGACTTGATGCTGCAACCCACAGCTGAAAGTTGAAAATTACCCTGAGAGAAGATAATAGGAAGACTTCTGAATTATTGCCAAGAAAACTGTATCTTAACTTGGTGACACCTTTTACCTTTATTAAATTTTGAACATATCTCACTTTTGTACTACAGTGCTTGGTTCAATTAGTTTATCCGAATCAAATAAGAGTGATAAACTGGTTGTGTGACTCACTTATTAAGCAGATCATTATTGTAGACTTCCCAAACAAAACATTTTAAATTTAGTCATGTTATTTTTTGCTGGAGAACTTAAAATAAAATGTAGTGGAACATAGCCAAATCTTTGTTTACTTTCTTCCCTTTCCAGAATTCTCCACCCCCAGAACAATTTGTAACTCATCACCGGACATCTGGCACAAACTCTTTTTTGCACTTGATTAAATTAAAATGAGGATGTTCCCCTGAAAATACACTCTGCAGCACATCTTATTCTGCCAGATGGAAATGGAGCAGCACTCAGCCCATCTGTGTGTGTGTGTTCATGTGAGCATGATGGAAGAGAACAGCTAGATCTGTATTAAGGTAGATCTAAATAGCACGATAATTAAGAGTCTTGATTTCAGAAAAACCTCTGCTCTACTTTTTGAAAGGAAGTATTTTATTAGAAACTCAGCCAAAAATTTTAAAGCATCCATATGTTATAACTGATGATGTACAATATCTGATTAAGTACTAGGCTCATGCATCTGCAATTTGAAGAGCCATGACAGTCTGTTTTCTCTGTGTTAAACCATTGATGTGAATGTTGTTATGGAGAGACAGAACGGTTTCCAATTATTAAGGGAGTAAAGCAAGGGTGTCTTCTCTTACCATAATTACTTAACTCATATTCAGAATATATAACACAAAAAGCTGGCCTAGAATAGGTGGAGGAGTTGGCTTTTATACCCTGCTTTTTTCACCCTTTAAGGGGACTCAAAGCAGCTGACAAAGCTTCCTGTTCTTCTCCCCACAACAGCCATCCTATGAAGTAGGTGGGGCTGTGAGAGCTCAGAAAGAGCTGTGACTAGCCCAAAGTCACCCAGCTGGCTTCGTGTAGAAAGGTAGACTCAAACCGGGAAACTATCAGATAAGAATCCAACACTCTTTAACTACAAGCACAACTTTGAGATAGGTGGGAGGTACATGAACAACCTCAGATATACAGACAATACCACTTTGCTAATAGAAAACGGACAAGATCTGAAGTATTCCTAGCTGTAGTCAAAGGAGAGAGGGAGAAAATGGGTTTAAACCTACGTCTGAAGGAGATAAAGATCATGTCAATAGGACCAATAAACAATTTCCAAGTAGAGGGTGAAGCTCTACAAACTGTATCTATGATTGATAGTAAAGGGTCTAAGCACTCAAGAAGTATGCCAGAGTGGTACTGGGAAAGGTTTAGTGTTGTGATCTCTCACTGAACACAAAAATCTGAATGGTCAACTTCATGCTTTTTAGTGCTATGTTGTACTGGTTTGAAAATCAGACAAAGACAAAGCAAACCTGGAAATGTGTAGCCAGTTTGGTCTTGTGGTTATAGTGTTGGATTCTTGCCTGGAGGTCTCCTGGTTTGAGCCTGTACTCCTACACAATCCCAGCTGAGTGACCTTGGGTTAGTCACAGTTTTCCTTCTGAGCTCTCACAGCCCCACATACCTCACAGGGTGTCTGTTGAAGAACAGAAAGCTTTGTCAACCACTTTTGAGTTCCCTTTAAGGGATGAGAAATGTAGGGTATAAAAGCCAACTCTTCTTCTTTTGAACTTTGGTGCTGGAGAAGGCTTCTCAGGGTACCATGGATAGCTAAAAAGGCCAATTGGTGGATTCTAGACCAAATGACATCTAAATATTCATTAAAAGCCCAAATGATTAATCTTTCATACTTTAGGCATATAATGAAAAGACAAAACTCCCTGGAAAATACAGTGATGCATGGGAAAGTAGAAGAAGAAGAGGACAGTCAATCTAGTAGGTGGGTAGACTCAGTTATGACAGCAATGAAAACCTTGCTGACAGACCTAAGAAAGATTGTAGAAGACCAGTCAGTCTTTTGTTTCTAGAGGCCGGTTCAGCAAAGGCATTGTACCGATCAGATTTCCTGAATTTTCATCATAAAGTGGGATCTACCTTCTGAAGAAGGTGATATATGTACTGGGGATTATTTATATATTAGTCCTGAATTGCTCTTTCAAGCTGACTTTGTTGTTTTTCTAGATTGTTTTCTACCTCAGGTTTATCTTCTGCTCTTATTTATCTGTCTATCTAGAGAGTGGGTGGAAATATAATTCAGATGTTTGCTGATCAGTAATGTTTGACTCTGCTTTTTCACAGCACAGGAGAGCTTCAGTATTTGTCCCCACTCAAGTGTAGCTGCCCACTATGGTACTTAATGTTGGCAGTCCCCCACCATACCCATTAGGTCAGAACTTGCTTCCTTTCTTCTTTCTGCTTCTCATATATTTCACTTCACAGCTGGCTAATGTGTTGCATAGTTTGTTATGAGCTGCCAAAACACCATGAAATGCAACTGGCCAGCTGGAAGTTTGTACTTCCTGTCTTGTCCAGGGGACAGGAATGGTGAGCTTGTCCTGGTGTGTATATACCATCCCTGCCCCCCATGTGTCCGTAGTCTTACCTTAGGTGTGGATGCATGGTCCAGGTGCCACCATGTTGGGTCCTGATGGTCGTGTCAGTGCACTTGCACTGGCACCATCACTGGGACAACAGTGACATGCTGCAAATGCACACTCGTGTTTTGGGTCATCTGACGTGCCAGGACACTTGTGAAGCATATCAGATGATGCACTCAGCACTATTGAGGTGTGAATGGGATCCACCAGAGATGGGAAAGGCCATCTCTGGTAAAGGTAAGTCTACACGTGGAGCACAAAATCATGTAGTTGACTAGCAGTGCTCTCCTACATGTAAGGAGATGTTTCTGTGTCCACATACCATGCTGGTGATACTGTCTGGGAATGCACTGCCGGTTGCCCACGGGACAAAGTGCAAGTTGGCTAAACCAAGTGCAGACATATATTAGGCGTTCTTTGCTTTTTAGGAAAAAATTCTGCCTCTCATGGAATACAAGTGACAGCTCAGTTATGTTCTGTCTTCAGTTTGCTTTGTCTTCAGCATTAAAAAAGAAATCAGAGAAAGAAACAGCAAAAAGAGGGACAAGAGAAAGGATTCCCCACCACCACCTTTTAGCTATAAAATTACTCATGTGTCTGAAAAGACTGAAGACAGCTGCTTTAAACAATAAGCATCTTATGTGTTCCGGCCATTTTGGACAGGACTTTGATTGCTCTACACATCTGCTTACTTTCAACTATCCTCTTTTTCAGCATTCTTTTTAATGTGTATCAAGTACAAAAGAGTTCTTCTATTGTTAGTTTTTGATGTCTTGCAAATTCTTTCTAAACCTATTTGATACTCATTCCTATATTAGCATTTTCCTTCCTTCCTTCCTTCCTTCCTTCCTTCCTTCCTTCCTTCCTTCCTTCCTTCCTTCCTTCCTTCCTTCCTTCCTTCCTTCCTTCCTTCCTTCCTTCCTTCCTTCTATAGCTCTACTTATAAATGCACATGATTCTGGCATTGAAGATAATGGAATAATTCTACAGTAATAAAGTGCTAGGCATTAACACACCAAATGAGTGGGAGACAGATGATGGTATGTCTTTTCGCTAGAAAATGACATCAGACATTAAATTTCATATGTCATCTGAGTTGTGGGGAGCAGCTGTATAATATGTTCTTCTTGCTATCACAGTGTCAAAGGCAATTTTCTTAATACATTGCGAACAATGACTTAGGGCCTGTTTGTGCAGTTCCAGATACTCTTGGGGAGTCCTGCCCAGTGTCTACATAGCATGCTGATGATACTGTCCAAGAGCATCACAGAGCTCCCTCCACCTGCCCTGGTCTGCATTAGCTGGGATGGGGAGCAGCTAGGGTGGAGTGGTGCCGTGCCGTGCCATGCAGTGCCATGCCGTGCAGTGCTGTGCTGTGCCATGCAGTTGTAGCTGTGCAGCCATGCACCTACTCCCAGGTGTCCACACATGGTCCTTGTTGACCTGGGTAACAACAGATATGGTAGAGTTTGTTTTCTTGGTTTTCACTATAATAAATTGATTGGGGGTGCCTCCAACACAGGGCTCTGCTTCATTGTAGCACCCAAGCCTGCCTCTCCTTAAAACAAGTTAGTGACAACTGGATCACAGTAGAGTTAAGCCAAGCATCTGGAAAAAGTCACAAGATACAAAGGCTGCATCCAGACAAATTTAATACTGTGCGTGGAATGTGCAGTCCCGATTGAGCCATCACACATGATGATTGATCTATCGTTGTGGCACTGCATTATACGATTCGGACTGTGCATTTTCCTTAGTGTGGGACAAATGAATTTTGCTGCGCAGTATGTGTTATGATCAAATTATTAATGCAGGCAGGATAGGATGGCGAGAAATCTGCCTAGGCAGGAAGGGCAGCTCAAAATTTGTTTGGCTGCCTCAACCAGTATGACACAGTGTGCCCCACCTCAATCCTCACAGCTCCAATAGAAGAAACTACAGAGCTGCTTTCCAGTCTGAACGACCGGTCTTCCCTGTGCAGTGAGTTAACTGCACGTTCTGATTAAACTTCAGATTTATACTGCAAGTCTGGAGGCAGCCCAGGAGCTTCAAAGTTAGATTAAATGCAGCACTACTCGGAACAGCATACGTCCTGTGCCAAAGAATGGAAGTAGTCAAATAATTCAATAGCCTAAAGTCAACACATCGACTTGATTTTAAAAACCAATGCCCTTTTGCATGTTCTAATGATTGAAATCTGGGGAGTTTATTTTGATATGTGCCATTGTGCTTCATCATTTCATGTTCCATTATGCTTTGACAAGCATACTCTGGAATTGGGAAGGATTAAATTGCTAATCACATGGCAGGATTCTCAAAAAATCTTGAGAGACCTTAGCAAGTGATGAAGGAAAACCTACTAGTGGGAATTTTTAAAAGCATTGGAAGTAGGGAGTGTGGTCACATCTTCACTTTAAGCCTTCCTCAGTCCATCTTCAGGGCCCTTTCTGCACTTCCCTTCCCATCCACAGGATGGGAATAGTACATGCCAAACAAACCCCCACACGCCTGGACACTCACTGGTGTCTAGGAGTGTATCTGGGCACCACCATCTTTTCATTGGAGGCTGGTGCAAAGGCACGTGCACCATCACTATCACCAGGACAATGGCAATGCACTGTGCAATCACATTTCCAGGTCACTTGAAGTGAGAATGTGCTTGTGTGGCACATCAGCTGACCCCTGGCACCAGAAGAGTTGCAAATGCTCTCTCCGGTGGCTGGAAAAGGTAAGTTTGCAGATGAGTGTAATACACTATTTGTGCACGACCGCTAGTAGTTGCTGGGGTCACTTCTGGTATAGCAGTAGATGTTTCAGTTGTGGAAACACCTCCTGCAAGTGCAGATGGTGCTTCCCAGAAGCTATCCTAGTGTGCACTAGCAAGCCAAGTGCAAACTAGCGTCAAGTCTGACTGTTCGCAGTTCTATCCATTTGTGGACTTTCCATTCAAAAAAGCCCAGTGGAGGGTGGAAAGTCCACAAACAAAATAGATAGAAATGAAAAGGTGTGAGCAGTTGGACTGAAGAAGGTTTAAAGTGAACATGTGACCACAACCAGGAAGTCATTCCTTTTCAGTCTTATATCTTCTATGTGGGAGAGAGATCCAGAGGAATCCTATAAGTAGCTAGCCAGCTAGTCATTTATTCTGTTAGAGATCTAAAATCTTCTCATATTAACATATGGTGAAGAACGGAATTTCTGTCTGCTTTTATAATTTCCACTTTGAAATCCAACATACTTGGTGCTTATAGCTCTACAACAATTAAAATAAGATTTGGAGCTATTCCTCTCGACTGCGGTTCAAGGCTTTGGGCTTGCTACAAGCTAATAGTATTTTTGGGCTGCGTTCCCATCTGAGCTTCTTAAAACGCTTTAAAAACTAAACAAGAAAAACACGATGCAAACATGCATTCTGGTTGATCCCACCTCAGTGACTTTAAATCACTGTCAACCCCGATTCATCAATGATTCTGCTGTCCCCACAGAAAGCGCTTCAGAATCACTTTGGGGAAAGCAAATCTTTTGTCCCGTCCCCCCCCCCCCCGCCTTTGCCAGCTGGGGCGCCCACCCTTGACTCCAGATTGGATCCTGCAATGAAGTGGCGGAGTGTGGGGAATCTCAGCTCCCCCCCTCTCCTCTCCTTTCCCACTTTTGCAAAAGACCATCTGTGACCAGGGGAAGGAGAGAGGCACCTCTCGCCCATGCCCTGCTGGTGACTGGGCATGCGCGCGTGTGGCCAGTCAGCGCTCTCTCTCTCATTCAACTGCCTTGGTGTATTTTTCATCAAATGCTGTTCACAGATCTGCTTGGCTGTGGCTGTCTGGGCAGCAGGGGCGGGGGTTGGAGAGGAGAGGAGGGTGGAGGAGGGGAGGGGATGCTTCAGGTCATCCCACAAGGACGCAAAGTGGCTGTTGGAATGCTGCTCGCAACCATCCTTCTTCTGAATCCAAGGTTTTCTCCAAGGTTTGGAGAAATGTTTACTCTTCTCGATGTCCTGAGGCTGAAGCATCCAAGCCCTGCAGTCGCTTCCCGCTGCCCCATCTAGAAAGGCTCCTTTCTGGCAGGCCGGCTGACAAGTGGGTGGGTTAATTGTTCCGCCTCTGAGTTTGATCACACCAAGTGATCCCCCCCACCTCACTTCCCCTTCCCCTTTCCCCTTCCCTGTCCCGCCAAGTCCTCTTTTGAAGGAGAACTATCACCCATCCATCCGCCAGCCCAGCAGAAAAAGGAGAAAGCAAGGGGACATGGAAAATGAAACTTTGTTATCAGTGTGGAGTGGGTGAATTGTTACTTCTTATCGGGCTGAATTGTTATTTCTCGGCTGAAAATGAGAGGGAAAAAGGCTTTCTGGCACTTCAGTAAATCTGGCAAGGGGCACCCATTTTATGACGTATCTGCCCCAATAGTGTTGTAGCGTTCCCAAAGGAGTAAAGAAGTGTTTTAAAAGCAAAAATGGGGGAAAAACACCTGAAAAAAACGTGTTTTTTTAATTGCCGTTTTTAGCGATATACGCCCCCAAAAACACCTGAACTGAACTGGTAATAGGGACAAAGAAATTTCAGATCATTTTGAGATCGCTTTTTAGCATGAGTGGAAATGCAGCCTTGTTGTGTTTTGTTTTATTTTTTTAAAAAAGAAAATAATCTTGCTTGTTAGATGTTGTTGCTTCATGTGATGGGGAGGCAAATGCCCCCTTCAGTCACAGATTTTCAGATGGCTGGACCTAAGACTCATGAGCATTTCAAGGAAAAGAGATTTATTTCTTCAAGGGAAATACAAAAGGACATTTTGCTTTTAGCACCTTCCCTACATAATTTGGCTGTGGAGGAGGGAATTATTTCTCTACCTCAAAGGCCTGGTTACAGGGAGGTAACAAATGGGAACACAGGCAGGACTGCGATACCTACCCTTGGAATATCACATGTGGTTTTGCCAACAACTCCTTTCTGTCTCTCCTCTGTGTAGCCCATCCATGCCATTACAGTCTCCTGCTTTTCATTAAATCAAATAATGATGGTAAAATGAATAAGTGGTTTTCCACGTTCCACCCACTTGGTTCTTATTTCTTTCTTTGGGTGAGGAGAAACCATCTATACAAAATAAACAGTTTCCTTATGTTCTTTGGGAAGGAACTGATTACTTATATTTTAAAATGCTTTACACTTGTAATAGCTATATTTCATAAAGATGTTTGAAAATTCATGAGGTTGAATGTTAACGTCTATAATGCTTGACAGAAAAGATATGGACAAATTTAATCATTTGAACAACATTAAAGTATGTATCTTGCCAAAGGGGAAAGTGTCTTGAATGAAAATGGCCTTTCAAGTGTTACTTCACTGTACTCACTATTTGCAGGACAAAATCAAGACATTATGCTTGAATGAAGATCTTTTAATGGCATAATATACAACTCCCTGAGCAAAAGTTCAAGGCAGCTCAGTGGGCGAGCTGGACACCTTGGAACTATAGCCTAATAAAAAGCCAAAAAAGCAATGTCCCAGAATTAGGCACTTGAGAAAGGTATTATTACATAGGATGTGATCAGATATGCTTAAAGAGTGCCTTTTAGATGAATTTGAAACTATAGACTTTCCTCCCTCAGTCTCAGAAAGGTCACCTCTTCATGATTTGGTATTTCATAGCTGGAAGTCATCTCTTTCTTTAAGTCAGGCTGGGCCGGAAACTAAACAAGCAAAGAGGTAGGGTGGCCATGTGGCCAATTAGTGGGTAACACCTGTAGTCAGGGTAGATGTTGCCAGACTTGGAGGAGAATGGAGGCCACAGTGTGTCAAAATTAGGTAGGTTTTTAGTCACACATTTGGATAACTGTTTGCAAGGTTTTTGTGATTGTGTGTGGGACACTTTTTTCCGGTCTGGATCACAGCCATAATCTGAAAACATTTAAGAGTAGTCCAGCCAAATAAACTAAAGCATTTTCTGCACTTATCTGTCTTTATTCCAGATTAGTGGGTCTGGAATAGTCCAACCCACTGGTCAAAACTATGGGAAGATGTGGGCTGGATCGGTGCCATCCGTACTAGATCAGTCCATGGCTGTAGTCCCATACCTTCTACACACATCCCATGTTCTGGATTAGGGCCACGCTGGTCTACTGGTAGACCCGTTTAGACAGGTACCCAGATTAAGGCTTCCCTTAATCTGAATTGAGCTCTGTCTACTGCAGACAGTGGACAAGCAAGGTGCACATTAATGTGCAGATCTATGAGGCCTAGAAGTGAACTACACAGACCCTTAATCCATAATAAGGGTCTGTGCAAAAAAGGCCCTGGCGCTAGTCATCTTAGCAGTAGCCAGCCCTCAGAAATATTTTATTGTTAAGTACTATTGGCATGGGTCCAGCTCCTGGTTTATTATTACCTTTCTCTGTGAATATGGTGTATATCAGATTGTGACCCTCTACTTTCCAGGCATTTGTCATGCAATAAAAAAATTACATAGTGGTTTGGAATTTATGGTAAGCTGTATTTTGGTGCCATTGAAATCAGTGGATAAATGGGGTCATGACTAAGTGATATCTCATCAGGAAAGAATTTAGCTTTTGTGGGGCGGTCCTGGTCTCAAGAACAATATGCAAAGCTTGTGTGTGTGTGTGTCTCCATGCTCTCATCCGTACCCAATGCTATCTCTGCATTTCAGGCAGAAATATTTGAGTGGTTGAAGAATAAATTGGCAGGCATATGTGTTTTGTATATGAGCGCTAATTGTTCTTCTTTGGATTCATTTTGTATGTAAAACGTTAAAATCTTTTTAAATGGGTTCAAAGCTTCCAAGCATGATGAGTTTTGAAATACAGCAGATCTTTACTTGACATGTCTATGAATTTTAAATTTGGTGTTATTCAAAACAGTATTTCTATAGCTGGTAAGTAAGGCAGCTGCATGTTCAGGTAAAATGAGACAACAAAAAGTGGCCTTCGCATTTTGTGCTGTACAGCTGTATGCAGGGCGAATGCTCCTGCACACGCAAAGTCACTTCAGACAGAAGTGGTTCCCGACAGTGGATATGAGAGTTCCCCTGTCAACACAGTGTGGAAAGGGTCACAATCTTCCTCTTGATTAATTTTTAAAAAATGATTCAAAATGAATAATTCTTTTTCTTCCACAGTTGATTAAATATTGTGAACTGTTCTGAAACAGCTCTGTTTTAACTTTCTGTTGTTGGGTTGTTTTTATTTAAATAGAACATGTAAGATAATAGCTTGTGTTTGCTTTGGCAGCACATATACTAAAATAGGAACAGTACAAATCTCTCGTGTGTGGTTTGCCCTTACAGGCAACATATAAGTATTTTAGACTTTTCAAATTCAAAGCTTAGATAAATAAATCCCATAACACTGATTTTAAACCACTAATTTTATTTATTTTTTTAAATGGAGTCATCATATCTTCTCTTAATCCAATTACACAGACATTTTGCATGAAATAATAAAATAAAAACAAAAGTTGAACACGAGGTTCACAGAATCATTAGTGGAAGATTAACAGAAAGATTAAAATGAATCTAATTAAAATGAATCTAAGTGCTTAGTGCTGAAAAGTCTATAACAAATGAACCCTTCTAGAAAGAGGAGTCTATAGTCTATGCCAGTGGTTCCCAAAGTTGTCTGGGCTACGACCCATTTAGTATAAGTTTACCAACTCGGGACCCACCTCTAGGAAATTTAACCGTTACCAATATGAATAAAGGACTTTTCAAATAACAAACAAAGTTTTAATACAATTTTTTTATTACTTAATTAAATAATTACATCAAAAAAGTTATTTCAAATACAGTTAAATTTCCTAGAGGTGGGTCCCGACCCACAGTTTGGGAAACCCTGGTCTATGCTATGGTATTACTCTGTCCCACCTCAGATTACAGGAATATTTACAGAGGGACGGACTTGGGTTATTCAGTTTGTATTTCCATTCAGTTCCAACTGGAATCAAGTTGAATTGATCCCAGTTTCTAGTTGTAGGCTAAGCTGGATTTAGACCAGGTTTAGACCAGGTGGAAGGGAGCTGTTCATTGAGTGCGGTGCCTCCGCATTTGTTCCACCAGGCTCTTCTGAATTCCAGTCCACCAGTGGATCCTTTCAGATCATAGATCAGACTATAGCATAGCAAATCCCCTTGCTGATGTCCCCACAGCCTGCCATTCCCCTGAACTGGCAGACCAATATTAATGAACCAGAAATGATTTATGTTGGCCACAAACTCTGGTTGATTCAGTTTGAGATCAAGTTCAAATCAAACCACAATTTGCAGTTCACATATACCCTTAATGGGAAACCATTCAGTGCAGATTTTAAAAACTTATTGCTGCATTTATATTAATTTTATAGCTGCTTTTCATTATAAAATCCCAGAGTGGGTATATTTATTACCAGTATTAACTCTGCTTTAGGAGACAGCAACTCCTAGCCAACCTGGGTTGTTACTGAGAGCCTCAATAGGGTTGGACCTGTTTTATACTTGGAGGAGAGACCACCATAAAATTTCACGATGGGATGCTCCACTTGGAAAACATCCTGGAAGATTAGTTCCCCACACCCCCCAAAAAGCTCTGCTGTTCAAATAATCAGAATCAAGAGTGACTCAAAGGCATCTTTAAGACTACATCTTCCTTGGACAACCAACACGTTTTCACTTTGCGACAGAATTCCAACAATGACACAGACTGTGTAGAGACAAAGTGTAAACCCCAGGACTATCCTGGAGCTATGTTGGGATTGCCACACTTATCTATGGCAATCCATAGCCTCGGGATATGGAGCTGAAGATATCTCACAATAATGCTATTGTGAGAAAATCAACTCCCAACTGTGATTTGCCTAAAAAGTGAAAACCCTTACCTTGTCTGGAGCACTTACCTTGTCTGGACTCTTGCTCATGCAATCTGCTGACTTGGGAAGGAAGGGCCAAACCCAGCTGAAAATGCTGGCTGCACATGGACACAGGGTGGCGATTGCACACTTTTGGGTATTTTTGCATTATCAAAATAACTGAGGCCAATTTGCACTTGGTCACTTAGTATACAATAGGGTAACCTCAGGTAAGGAGCATCTGCACTTGCAGGAGGCATTTTCAACCCAGAAACACCTGCCTTACCAGATGTTACTCTATCATCTACTAGTGGTGTTACGCATGCATCCCAACCCTTGCCTTTGGTGTCCAGTGCCGTGACCCTTCACACCATTTCTGGTGCAAGGGGGTCCTCTGAGGTGCAGCACAAGCATGCTGGCACCTCAGATGAACGCAAATGTGACTGCACATACATGGATTGTCACCATTGCACCATCTCACGTGCAGCTCCAAAAAGAAAGTAAGTTTCTAGGCAGGTGTGGCTTGGTGTGGCATGTAGTGGTGTTCCCAAGTGTGAACACTAGTAATGCACTTTCCCCATCCAGTAGATTTACACATGTGTCCACACCAGTAAGTAACTCTACTTGCCCCGCACTGTTGCCCTGACATCTGGGCAGTACCACACAAGAATTATGAAGCTGATTTACTCTGGAATACTGTGAAATAACAAAATAAATGAGGAATTTGTCTGGAAGCAGCCATCATTTCCCTGTCTCTGACGAGCAGGAGTTATCTAGCCACCACATGGTTCATCATACATCAGACTTTATTTAACAATGCAAAAGACTGACCAGCAATTAACAATATCTTATTGAACAATATTTGTATATTGCTTCTGGAATAAAAGTCTTGAAATGGTTTACATAAATTCTTAGTGCTCAGGTATGTCTTGATCCTTCAGGGTTCTTCAAAGATAACCTCTCTTGAGGCTAAAGACAATTAGACAGTTATAGAGGAATATTCATGTCAGCTGTCTAAATTAGCCTTCACACTTATTATATGTATAATTCTGAACAAAAAAGTTGCACTGACTGCAACACAAATTTGATTTTAAAATTTGAGACACATTCATTTTCTGTCATTTGGCATTATCAGCATTCATTATTGATTCATTAAGGTTATTCTTACTACGTAGTACTAAGTAATCCCTTGTGGATCAGCATCCCTTATCCAAAGAGCTGCTTTCTTCATTTACCAGTTGTGCACTGCGTAGGGCCAAAAATCCCACTAGTGTGCGATAATCCAGGGTATTGACCCTCTGGCATTATTACTTGTGGACTAGTGATAGAGGCCATCATTGTCTTTGTGCGGTTTCATGCTGTGCATATTCAGCAATTTGGCTAGTGCAAAATACCCAGAAGTGCGCACTGCCACTACTGCATATGCATGGCTTTACTCTTTGGTCCCTCATGCCTGTATGGTGGCCAGAGTAATGATGATGACTCCATCCACAATATAAGTAATAGTGTTATTTCAGGAAAACCAAAACCAGTGTCGTATTTCCCTGCCACAGGTTATCACACACTTTAGAGGCAATATAGCAGAGGTATGGAAGGGTTGCCACAGATAAGTGTTGCAATCCCATCACAGTGCAGCCACAATGGTGCTATATTTCCCCCATCTGGGCTGGAACTGGGAGGAGAAGGAAGGAAGGCTTGGCTTGGTCTGTCCTTTCTCTGTACTAACCTGCTGTCTCCCTGACCCAGCCAATTTGGTTGACAAACAGTGCCAAATGGGAGTCTGACTTAGTTTGGCACGAAAACTGGCTAGGTGGGCTGGGTAAACGACAGCTTGGTGAGCTGTGAGGACAGGTTGTATCAAGCCTTTCCTGCTATTCAGCCCAAAGCTGCCACACATGCCTACAGTTAAGCCATGCTTAGTGGGAAGGACAATACTAGTCCATTAAGATCTAAAATCCAGGACTGCTATTTCTAAGAGGTGGTACATGAAGAGATCAAAATAGCATAACTGTTGAAGCATAGAACACAGGATATCCTGAACCGCTGGTCACCTATGAATTGTTTTAATGTAAAGGGGTCATTTGAAGGCTAGTTTAAGGAAGTTTGCTCTGTTTTTCCTGCATATAAACTGACCCTAGATATTTTAAGACCTAGATATTTTTAAGACTTGTCAAACATCTGGGTGTGTGTGTTGTTGTTTGGTGAATCATCCCATGAGATCATGTAAAACCCGCTTTCTAATATATGCATTTGTAAATGTTTGGTACAAATTTAACTCCAAACTCTGAATTTCAAGACCACTTACTTGTTCATTTGGATCACATCATCTGCACGTCAGTTCTAATAAGGAGCTGCTAAGAACACACTGTCTGCCCAGTAAATCCAGATGAGCGCTGTACTAATCCAGATTAGTGGTAAACCAGATAAATGTGGTCTACCTCCATGCTAGCACTCTCTGATCTAGGTCAAGGAAGGAGCATCCACACATAGAATGGATCTAGGAAGAATGTGGGCACGGTCTGAGTGACATGCATAGTTACAAAATGACTGTGAAGTCACCTTCACAACTCCTCTGCAACAGTGGCCACACTGATGGCAATGGTGTCTTCACATTGTCTTCGAAGGCACCACATGTAACATTCAGTTGATGGAGCATGGCCAATTACATCAGGCGTTGGAGGTGCTGTGGGATGGCTCTCTATGTTGGGCCTAACAAGCATGCTCATTCGAAGAACGAGGTTTCCTTCAATTTCCCTGTTCCCTATTCTCTGCAATCCAATTGTAAATGAAATCAACGTTCCCCTTTGCTGATCTGCAAAGGATAAAATTGAGGCTGTGTCAGGTTTTTTAAAACAAGACAAGTTACCTAAAAAGGTTCTGCAAATTTTTAACTGACAACACAACTTGCCATGCAGTACATACCTTCTACTAGAGAAAGTGCAGGAAAAGTGCGGGTGGAGGGGGGAGCTTCTACCTCTTGCTGAATAAATCAAACCACTTACAGCAAAGCCACAATCCATTCTTCTGAAATCAATATTAAGATACCTCAATTTTATGGTTTCAGAATTTCCTGAGAACAGATCAGAGCTATAGAGAGGAAAGAGCACCAGCACCAGGATCTGATATAGATCTCTGCTCTCTTAATCCTAAATCATAACAGTATGAAACCGGAGCAAGTGTGAGAGCTGCAATACCCAGCTGGCATTAATATCAGCTCTCTTTGCTCAATGCTGAAGGAGAAAAAAAGTCTCGTCCACTGGCGGACATTGCATGTTTCCCTAATAAGAATAGCCTATGTGATGGCGCAGGTTCCATTAGCACTCTTACCAAATCCCTCTGAGATGGATCACACCTACTTAATGACATTACACCCTGAAATAAAGTGCAACATTCAGCTGGGCTGTCCTCAAAAGCGCAGCCCTTTTCAGCTCCCCTCCCCTTTGGCAAGCAGTCCAGGGCAATTGTGCGTGAGCGTTTTGGAATGCAAAGCAGGAAGGTGCCAGGATGGACCAGGGCAGCTGCCAGCTAACAAGAAGGTGAGTGCCAAAAAGCTTCATGCTGTGTAATGAGGTGTGGTGATGATAAACACACTCTTAAGGGGATTCAGAGAGCAAATAACACTTGGTGGAACAGACAAGCAACGAGACAGTGAGGAGAGGAAAAAGTCAAGGAAATAAACTGCTGCAAGATACATTAGCCTAGAGCCCTAGATGCCCCAAAAGGGAAGCTGAAGCAGCGTCACACCTTTGCAATTGGAGATGGGTTCCTTTCCATGGCAATACATTGTGTATTTCATGGTACATTCTCCCACCCGTTCCCCCATGCCAAGTAATAAAATAGACCCTTACGCAACTCTTTCAAAACCATGGACTTTTCACAGGGAACTGATATCACAACAGCCCTGGGAGGATTCCAATGAACATATGCAATCCTAGATGCTTAGGGAGGAGGTGGAAGGAAAGAAATATAGCCTTATTTGCAAAAAGCCAGATGTGGGACTTGTGAATCATTGTCACCCTTTTTACAAGGAATGTTACCCATAAGAAGCCAAGAGCCTTTCTACACCTATCTTAGCTTTGGAATACTGAGTCTCACACAGTCCTCCTCTTCAGAACCTTTTCTGTCCACACATCGGTGCAGATTAGAGAGGTCCCACCTGCTGGAGGTTCCTGAACTGGATTACTGATGGACCTGACTAATTGGATCCACCAGCATATCAGTGAAGGTGATCTGGAACACAGAGGTATGCAGGATATAATCAGATAAATAAAAAAGGAACAAAGAAGGGAGGAAGCAACCCATACACAATATTTTTAAAAAACAAAGTTAAATTCATTTCACTTAAAGGTCCCAGGGCTGGTCACAAGACAAGAATGGCTCAAAAGCAGCTTAGAGATGGTCGCATCCACATGCTAGTGCATTAAAAGCCAGAAAATGCGCTTCCAAAATGTAGTCTCTGGCTTTTAATGTGGATTAGAGGTGGGAATGGAACACATGTCCAAATGTCAAGAGCTTTTTTTAGTGTGTGAGGATGCAATGAAGATTGTTAATACTACTCTCACATGAACAACTTAGCAAAGTATCTCCTATTCCCACGCAAGCATATTTTTATATAAACAGCTCAATTCCAACATTTCAGTTCTGCCTTTCCTTCTGTAAGCTATCTAGAGGAAGTTAACTGTCATTGATTTGCCATTCTAACACACCTTCTTGATGCCAAATGGCCACACCTAACTAGTTACTTGGGTTTCTCTCGCAGTTCTGTTGCGAGTCTGGCTCTCACAACCTAATCCGAGGGCTCAGGGAAGCCAGGAGGGGAGCAGACTGGTAGCTGCTCCAGTGAGGGCAGTGGCTGAGTGACCCCTGCAATGAGGGCAGATACTTGGAAGCTGCTGCGATGAGGGCAGCCGCCGTGTATCGGCTGTGATGGTGGAAATAAAGATGCTGGAGGTAAAAAGACAACGAGTTTATTGTGCAGCGATTTAAATACCCCGCTCTTACAAGGGGCGTGGAGGAAATGACATTGATGCAACATCAGGGGAGTTGATTGGATGGAGGTAGGTAGGCAGGCAGGCAGGTCAGAGGTCCCTCTGATAAGAACATAAGGGAAGCCCTGCTGGATCAGGCCGCAGCCCATCTAGTCCAGCATCCCGTCGCACACGGTGGCCCACCGAATGCTCATGGGCATCTCAGTCAGACAAGGACAAACCAATTCCTGCTCTCACATCCCAGCAAATGGAATTAGAAGTGTCCTGCTCCCCCCCCCCGCCCCCAGCCTGAAAGATGTACCTAAGCATTCATTCTAGTAGCCATTATACATCTGCCATCCATAAATTTGTCTAGCCCTTCCTTAAATGTCACATCCTGTGGTAGCAGGAAGAGAAGCTGTACTCTTAAAGCCAAGTGCTTCTTAAAACCATGTGCTTTGCGGACTCCATGATTCCCCCAGGGCAGTTGGACAGAGTGGAAAGAATTCAGCACCCTGGTGGCTCAGGGCATGTACTGCAGGTCTGTAGAAAGGAAATTTCTTACTTCTTTTACTCTGGAGGCTTGAAGGGAAGCCAGGGAAAAACTGCAGATTTTGTGGTTACTACACAGTTCCATTTTCTTTGTAAGGTCAGCATGGCAATCTCAGGCCAGTGGCTTCATTAACAGGACTGCTGTCATGTACTCAATTAGGTGGAAAAGTTGATTCCGCATGCTGCAGGATATCCTGAGCCATGTTGGCTCATCTGCTTTGTGGATATCCATGTTTTACTCTGGAATATCCAAATAAATAATCAGCAACCGTGCAGTCTTGCTTGTCATCCTCCACTGAAAGGACTTGCGGAAACTCATCTGCCTCTAACAAAGCATAAGAGGATCAGCCACAGCCCATCTACTGCAGCATCCTGTCCCACACAGTGGCCTACCAATTGCTTAAGAGCATCTCAAAACTAGGACCTCCTCTTGAATCCCAGCAGATGCCTTTTAGAGGCTTTCTGCCTATCTCCCTAGCCTGGAGGCAGTACCTAGGCATCCATTCTAATAGCCACTGATACACTTGTCATCCATGAATTTGTCTAACCCTTTCTTAAAGCTATCTAGCCTGGATGCTATTGCCACCACTTTTGGTAGCAAATTCCATAGACTGCTGACTCTCTGGGGGGTTGTCCCCAAGCAATTTAAAGTCCTCTAAAAATCTTCTTTTGCTTCTGAGCGCCCCCATGCCCAGCTTTTGAATGAGCTTCCAGTGCTACAAAAGGAGGAAAATCCGTGACAAAATACATGCACTTTAAAGAAGAGTTTCATCGCTCTTTATGGAAGTCGCACATTTTCCTCGCAACATTTACCTTGGGGAGGCTCTGTGGCAAAAGGGGCAGGGATTGCTGCCTGCACACACAGCCATAAAGCATTCACACATCTTCCAGAAATGCTGCAGCTTCCCTTCCTTTCCTTTGTAAAGGTCAGAACTTTCAAAGAGCCAGAATTGATCAGAATTGCAACATTGTTATCAGGTGTGAAGTGGGTGATCTGTGAAAGTGTTAAGAGTAAATGAGTGAACGATCGCATGGCTGTTGGCTGCAGCCGCTGCCTTTGTCGGCAACGGGAAGCCATATCGGGATGGAGATCTGGCTATTTTTCCTTTGAACAAGAGAGGGGGCGGGGGGAAAAAGATGCGGGGAAAGAAAACACGCTTCCGTGGGGACAGAAGGTGTGTTTTAAACGTGCATTTTGCTGAGCCTCATGCGGACGCTTATTCCGGAAGTGCATGGCACTTTTAAAGTCCGCTTGAATAGAGTGACAGTAGAGGGAGACTAGAGAGGCAAATAAGTCTTTTGGGGATGCAGCCTGGGTGAAGAAATACTTCCCCTTGCCTGATCTGACTCTCCTACCCATCAGCTTCATAGAGTGACCCCTGGTTCGAGTGTGGTGTGATAGAGAAAAGAATTTTTCTCTATCCACCTTACAGCTTCTTTGCTCATCTGGGCCTCCGCCACGTATGCGTTTCAGTGCATTTTGGCTCTCATTTGTTTCCTTCTTGCCCAACTAACAGTTCCACCCCACCCCACCCTCCTCAAGCACAAAGTTGTGTCCCATGATGGACTTGCATCCAGCACTGTTACCTGCCCAGTTAGAATCAACATCAGCTATTACTGGCAACTTCAGTTTCCAGCTCATTGCTCTTTAAATAACACTGGGGATCAGCTTAAATCTTTTGTATTTTGACAATGCGGAAGCATCCAAAGACTTATCCTGTTCGGTGTAATGCCATATGCTTCCGCTTTTTATATTCAACTGTGTAATCTGGCTTTAAGTGCTTAGAGCTGCCTCTGTAAAGAAGAGAACAAGCCAACCAAGGAGCCATGATGCTGGATTTGTGCACTACAGTTCAGTGACTGTATGGCAGCAATTACAGGTTTACCTCTCATTCATAACTTGCCTCCTTTAGCTGGCAGCATCTCTGAAGACTTTTAAATGAACCTCTCAGATCCATATGTGGGTGTTGGATCATATAATTGCGCTGTAGGGTCACTGGAGCCTCCAGTCTGCAAAATATTGACATGACCTCAGGAAGTTATGTGTACTACTGCCAATCCAGAGATTTGCTCAATCAAAACACAGATCAAAAAACATCAGTTCAAGCAAGGTAGGAAGTCAGAGCCCTTCCTGCAAACTATTGTCATTTAGAAATTCCTTCTACATGCAGCCCAAATTCAGCGTATCTGGAAAAGCTGTTTAAGAAGCACAGTGAACTCTGTACAGGAATTTAGAAATGTCATAATATTCTTAGAGAGCAACTAAAATAAGTGACCCCAAATTTGGCCTTCCTTCTTCCTTTCTCTCTGGGAGCTTCCTGGCTGATCCTATAAATTGGTCCCATTTCCTTTCATTTCCCCAGTTGTCCAGACAACAAAGTGGTTCTCTAGTAAACATCACACTTGTTTCCCATCACAATTCTGTGCATTTCATAAATAGAAAAAAGATCTATTTTGTTTACCCTTTCCCACAATGGAATATGCCTGGATGTGTTACAGGAACTGCTAACAGTATTGACTTATACATGCCTTCATGATTTCACAACTTTACTGAATGACAAAAAAGTGAAAGCGAACTGAGGCAAGTATCAGGGGTCATCGGGCAACATGTGTAGCTTTAAAATTAAAATTGATCTAGTTTACTCTGAGGATATCAGCGCAGTTCAGCATTTGTAAATAAGCCAGTCAATAGTATACTCTTTGAAGAAAAACCTTGCCACTGTTAGCTGATGCGCATTGTGGCTGACGAGGCAGAAGGCAGCTTAGCTAAAACTACACAGCATCCAGGTTCAAAAAAGGCAGAGTTAACAGTACAATGAGGCTGGAATGCTGTGCAAATTCAGAGCCTATTGACATTTATCCCATGGACTGCGTCTGCGTTTTCAGGAGGCGTTTACAGATTAGAAACACCCCCTGTCTGCCCAGACTCGCTGTGAGGCATGAAGCTGTGCACCATAAGCAACACAATCCTTACCAAAGACGTACCTGTTCCAGTGCAACGGAGGTCATCTGGGGTGCTGGTGCATGCACAGTCGTACAGAGCATCTGACTGAAGATGGTGGCGCCCAGGAGTGGATTAGCTGTGTGATCAAAAACGGGCAAATGAAAGGGAACGGAAGTGTGGAAGCATCCCTTGATTACGAGCAGCTAGTGAGCTCCTGATCAGCAGCATTTGCACCCCTTCCAGGTGTGATGCTGCAAGTGGGTGTGGCAGCGCTGTGGCACAGGGACAGAGTTGCAGCTGCACAGTTGTGTGCTGTGTCCCAATTACCATGGTAATATATGGACTTTAACAGGGGAATCCATTTCATCAGTGCACAAAAATTGTGCGCTGCTAATGCACACTAGGGTAGCTTCTGGGAAACACCACCTGCACTTGCAGGAGGCATTTCTACATCAGGTGCATGTCCTGCCACTCCAGAATCCTGCACCACATGTGCCCCAGACCTTACTTGTTACAGCTAGAGGAAGAGCCAGACCATCCACACCTCTGCCAGTACTGGGAGTCGTCAGAGATACCACGCAAGTGCTCTAGCATCTCAGACGACCCCAAACGTGACTGTGCATGCACTACACATGACCGTCGTTGTGGTGACAGCACCTGTGCACTCACTTAATTCCAAAAATTTTCATGTTGAGCTTGGTGATGTTCTTGTATACTATTACCGGACTGCAATTGTGTGTATGGTGAAAGCAGGCAGTGATAGAAACATGTGTTCATTTAGGACCTTATATATTAGGCCCCATCCCCATGCAACTTTGGCACAGTTCCGAGTGCAGGATCGGCGCAGTCCATCCCCATGGGTTTTGGATTTGGTCTGCGAAAAGCATGCCAAACACCCCAAAACCATACCAGAAGGGTGCCAAATTTGGTACCTGTTTAAACAAGTACCGACATGGTTTGGGGGACTGGTACGCTTTGCTCAGTGAGCCGAGAACACACATGGGGACGCTCGAGGGCTAATGGGGAGGAGAGGTGTACTTGCTGTCAACCCTGTCCATTGAAGATCACAAGCTGTTGAATTTTAAAATGCCAATCACAAAGGCAGGCTGGAAAACAGCTTGGTTTTTTAATTTCCTGCCATTTCCACGGAGGTAATGCCAAGGCTACAAGCATGACACACACACCTTGCCTTATCTCCCGATTTGCAAGGCATGGGTGGGTAAGGAAGGGCTTGATTTAGCTGAGTGCACTCAGCTGAGCAAGATCTGTCAAGAGAGCTGTCTCCGGAGCAAATCTCCGGTAAAATAAGGGAAAAACACAGCCTCGGCTTCAGCCACTTTCAGGGGCTTCAGAGGCTGCAGTGTTCTCCCTTTTCCAGGGGGGCAATAAGGTTGCCCCCCTGGAAACGGAGAACACTGCAGCCTCAGAACCCTCTGAAGCCTCTGAAAGCATGCCCTAGCACATGCTTTCAGCACAGCACCTCTGTCTTGTCTGGATTCAGCTTCAATTTATTAGCCCCCATCCAGCCCATTACTGCTTCCAGACACCTGCAGAGGGGAGGCTGCACCTCAGATGCAGCAGTGTTGGGTGGCAGGCAGGGTGGGGGGAGGAGAGAAAAGGAAGGAAGGCTGCTGCTCACACACACACACACACACACACACACACGCGCGCGCGCGTGCTTGCTTGCTTGCTTGCTCACTCACGGGCTCTCCTCTTTCCTGGGTGGGACCTCCCCTCCATGCACCCCCTCACTCACTTACCCCAGCCGCAGCTGTCCTTTAATCCAAGTCAGCTGGAAAACCCCTGTCTAAAACCCGGGGAAAGAAAACTGGCATGGGAACAGGGCTGGAAAATCCAGAGTGGATTCGGAGTACTGGGGGATTTAATCAGAACTCCCAATGCCAAATCTGAATGACTCTAGATTTTAGCCTCTATGGGGACATGCCCTCAAAGAAAACAGCTTGTCACTTTGCTGATGTATTCCCTCACTCTGAAAGTGGACTGAAGCTGGATTAAACTTTAAGGGTTACCACAGCCAGGAGACTGCAATCAAACTCTGGAAGTCACTGGATTTAGGTAACTGATCATTTAATGTATGTTAGATATTTTGATGGCCTGGGTTTGATTTTATTATAGATTCTTTATTTTGTGTCTTTACCACTGTCTCTGTCTTTACTTCTATTTTATATTATTATTTTCAATTTGTTGTCATGGCTTTTGCTGCACCAATAAACCTTTTGTACAAATCATTGCCTCATTTTGCTTTTTTGTTCTGAAGCTATTCTATTTAACCTCTATTTGCATGTCCTCTGCTGAGCCTGGTGCTCCAGCTGCAACCCACAGTTCTGCTTTATGGACGCCTGTTATTTTTATTCTGTACACAAAGACCACCATCAACAAAGGCATTCTTTTTTGTCTTGTTTTGTTTTTCAAGTTTAGAATAGTCACACTATTTAATTGGCCTACCAATGACATTTCTCAGAAAACGTTTCTATCCTAAGGAAAGAAGCAATACCTTTGGAATGAAGCAGTTAGAAAAAGCATCAAATAATTATTTGGCCGACCTTCAAGGCAGAATACTGAACTAAACTGTCCTGACAAGAAGGCCTTGATGTGGTAAACAGCAGCTCAGTATGTGGACATTTTCTCAAAAATCCTTATGAAAAATCCTGCAAGTATGATAAGCAATGCAGTATTCTGAATGCATCTTTAAGCCATTAGGCTAATACTTTTTTTTGTTTTGTTTTGTTTTAAGACAATAGTTTTCAAAGAGAGTTCCAGAGACGCTTCATTTCCTGAGAAATATCTGTTTCTTGGTCTCACTATTGTCTAATGCCAAACATGAATGGCAAGTTGTTAAACCACTTAGCTTAAACATGACGGTTGGTTCAAGAGAGGTCTGTTTCCTTCTTTTTTCTTTCCAGATTCCTCTCAGTTTCTTGCACCAATTGAACCAATCTATGGGCTCCTTCTCCCCCATTTTTGCTCAGATTTTCAGAGTACCGAGAGCCCCAAGTTTGTAAACTTGGACGGCCAGGTTATGTATAAAGAAGGAAGTGGCTTCTAATGGGGCATGCTCAGCATTTGAATCTGGGTATTTTTCTGTGACTTTCTCCCACTATTATGATTCAGTCTGTACACATCACACGACATGGCATCGCATGAAAAGAGTCCACAGAATGTTCAGGGGCATACCGTTTGCAGACATTTTGGAGCCTTTGTAGCAGGTGCACAGTGATGGAGCTATACAGAGTACCTCTGGGGGCTGATCAATGGCATGCTTTGTTGGCAAAGTATTTGGAGAATTCATAGTTACTTAGAGTGACAACAGGTGCAGGAGCAGCCACTTGACCTGTCTGTGATCTACTAGTCTCCCCTTCTTCAGACTGGGTTGGCTTCAGTCCATCCAAGTGGGTTTTCAGTTGATGGCTACCTCTGGTCATCTGAAAGGACCCATTCAATGGGACTCATTAAATTGATTCAGATTTCATTTGCACCTGGGCCTTTAAATATCTTTAACAGAGGCAGGAGAAGAAAGAGGGAACAGAAGTGGCTCATTCATTTTCATCTGTAAGTCTTCAGAGAAGGGAGGGATTTCCATCTCAACCTTTTGAAAATGTGTGCAATTCCTAGAGCAGAATCACAAACAGGCACAAAGAGGCTAACCTGGCCGGCACCTTAAGTTCAAGGGGCGATTTGGTAATTCTAACTTAAAAAACCTTTTCCCTTGGCTAGCTGTGGCTAGATGCAGGAGGCACTTGTTTGATAGCTTTATTGCAAGCTTAGTCATTTTGGCAGGGAATTTGACACTGCAGTGCCTGGGGCCGAGCAACTACAGTGTCTTTTCTTTTTGCCAGCTGAGGAAATTTCAGGAAGTACATCCGACAGGAAGGAAAGATCCACCAGCTGGCTTTGGAAACACAAATTAATTAATTTCATGCAGCACTAGCAAACCGGACACATTCTGTTGCTTAATGCTTTCTTAGATTTGTTGTTTTAATTCCCACGCATAAACGTTTTATATATGTAAAACAGCACAAATCTTTCTTTCAAAATATATTTTTCCTCATTTATTAACGGAAATGGGCTAGTAAAACATTTGTTTAATGATTTTAATGATGATTTACTTTGTTGTTTGTGTGCTTTGATTGTCTTCATTATTTTTTACTCTAGTGAGCTGGAGCCAGAATGGTGCAAGTCAAGCGCACTTTCTCTCCCTTTCTGAACATTCCATAATAGCCTGATTTACTGATTTCTCTGGATACTAATGGACCTGAGGAAATCAACAGATGATTTGGTGGATTTTTTTAATTTTTTTTTTTTTTTGCAAATGGCTCTTTTAGAAAAAGAAAAGCATACAAGTGGATGAACTAACTACTTTCAGTCAACAGCACAGAACATGGAAGATTTTGGGACCTCACCATATTTTTTGTATCTTTGAGTCAACCATGAGTCAAGGTGGATATGCAGAGACTCTGGGCCTTTTCACACTTGACTTCATAGTCAAGGCAGGAGTTGTTCCCAGATGGTAAATTTATACCACATGGCACCATTTCTTAACTAGAAGGTGTGGAGCGGTTAAAATTATACTAACCGTGAGGCTTGGATAGCCTTGCAAGTTCCCACTCACACCCCAGTGACCGGTGGCACATGTGTGATTATGCACTGTGCCACCTTGTTGCCCCCAGCAATGGCACCATGCTGACATGCTGGCACCATTGCCAGGGCCCTGCAATGGCTGCTGTAATGGTTTGGAATGCTCCAGCCATCCACAAGTGCAGATGGCTAGAGAACTCTAGCACTTTGCCTTCCAATAAACAAAGGCAAAGTGTGAAAAGGCCCTCTGGTTGTCAACCTCCTGGGTAAGAGAAGGCCTACTAAAGAAGAAAAAGGAGTTGTGAAAAATAAATAAATGGCTTATCAACTTTTGTTTGGTCACAAATTCCCCAGCAACTGTACTATTTTGCACTGCTTTGGAACCAGCCTGATTAGAACCAAATTATTATTTTATCCTTTTTGTATGCTCTTCAGTTCAGGAAATGCTTGCTCTTGGCACCTTGGTCATGGCTTCCACCTAAGCTTCAAGCACCAGAACAGAGCCCAGGGTATTAAAACGTCATGGACTTGAGACACCATGGCACCCAACACCTCTATCTTGTCTGGATAGACTTCAATTTATTGGTTCTGCTTCAATTTATTGGTTCTGATCCAGCCTATTACCACCTCCAGGCATCTGTCAAGCACTTCAGCAACCTCTTCTGATTAAGATGGTACATAAAAATAGAGCTGGGTGTCATCTGCATATGATTTAAGAAACCATTGATAAATTTAGAAGAAGTCATACCTAACATAGGTTACAATCTGCTCAGCTTGGTCAGCTTTGGTGCTGTTTAAAGGTTTTCCCCTCATACATTCTCTTCTTCCACCTCATAAGAACATAAGAACATAGGAGAAGCCTTGCTGGATCAGGCCACAGCCCATCTAGTCCAGCATCCTGTTGCACACAGTGGCCTACCAAATGCTCATGGGCATCTCAAGCAGAGACAAGGACAAACCTTCTCCTGCTCTCGAGTCCCAGCAGATGGCCTTTGAAGCACCCCAGTTCCTCCCCCCCCCCCAGCCTGGAAGATGCATCTAGGCATTCGTTCTAGTAGCCATTGATACATCTGTCATCCATAAATTTGTCTAACCCTATCTTAAAGCCATCCAGACTGGTAGCTGTCACCACCTCTTCCGGCAGCACATTCCATAAGCCAATGACCCTCTGGGTGAAGAAATACTTCCCCCTGTCAGACCTTATTCTCCTACCCATCAGCTTCATAGAATGCCCCCTGGTTCTAGTGTTGTGCGATAGAGAAAAGAAATTTTCTCTATCCACCCTTTCTATACCGTGCATAATTTTATATACTTCAATCAGGTCCCCTCTCAAACGCCGTCTCTCCAGACTGAAGAGGCCTAGACGTTGCAGCCTGGTTTCGTAAGGGAGGTGTTCCAGACCCTTAATCATTCTGGTTGCCCTTCTCTGCAGCTTCTCTAGTTCCACAATATCCTTTTTGAGGTGTGGTGACCAGAATTGTACACAATACTCCAAATGTGGCCTCACAATAGATTTATAAAGGGGCAAAATGACACTTGCTGTCTTATTTTCTATTCCCTTCCTAATTATTTCCAGCATTGAATTTGCTTTTTTCGCTGCTGCCGCACACTGGGTTGACACCTTCATTGAACTGTCCACCAAAACCCCGAGATCCCTTTCCTGATGTGTTGCAGAAAGCTCAGACCCCATCAATTTATAGACGTAATTTGGATTCTTGGCCCCAATGTGCATTACTTTGCACTTGTTAAGATTAGAGCACATTTGCCACTTGGTTGCCCACTCACCCAATGCTAAGAGATCCCTCTGGAGCTCTTGGCAATCTCTTTCAGATTTTACTACCCTAAATAATTTAGTATTATCAGCAAACTTTGCTATTTTACTATGTACCCCTTCTTCTAGATCATTGATGAATAAATTGAAAAGCATTGGTCCCAGTACTGAGCCTTGGGGACCTCACTTTTTACTTCTTTCCACCCTGAGAATTTGCCGTTTATTACTACTCTCTGCTTTCTGCCCTTAAGCCAGTCACAAATCCAGGACAGAACTTGTCCTTTTATTCCATGGCTGGTGAGTTTACTCAGTAGCCTTTGATGTGGGACTTTGTCAAAAGCCTTCTGAAAGTCCAGATAGACAATGTCTACTGGTTCACCTTTATCCACGTGTTTATTGACACTCTCAAAGAATTCCAATAAATTTGTGAGGCATGATTTACCTTTGCAGAAGCCATGCTGGCTTTTGTTCAGCAATGCTTGCTCCTCCATGTGCACACTAATTTTGTCTTTAATAATGGTTTCCATCACCTTACATGGAACTGACGTTAAGCTAACTGGTCTGTAATTGCCTGGATCACCCCTGGATCCTTTTTTGAAGATTGGTGTTACATTTGCTACCCTCCAGTCCTCAGGTACAGAACCTGATGTTAGGGAAAGATTATATACTTTTGCTAGAAGTTCAGCAATTTCGCATTTGAGTTCCTTAAGGACTCTTGGATGAATACCATATGGTCCCGGTGACTTGTTCACATTTAGTTTATTAAGACATGCCAGGACCTCTTCCTTGGTTATTTCTGTAAAGTTTAACTCTTCAGAAAATACAGGCTCACCTACTGGCATGTGTCTTCTGTCTTCCTCCATGAATACGGAAGCAAAAAATTCATTTCGTCTCTCTGCAATCTCCGTGTCTTCTTTAATTACCCCTTTCTCTCCTTTACCATCTAGTGGTCCAACTGCTCTCCTGGTTGGATTCCTACTTCTGATATACTTATAGAAGTTCTTGTTATTTCTTTTGATGTTTTTAGCAATGTGCTCCTCAAAATCTTTCTTAGCTTTCCTAATGGCCGTCTTGCATTTGTGTTGCCAGTGTCTATGTTCCCTCCTGTTCTCCTCATTTGGAGAACCTCAATACTGGCCTTTCTGCACTGAGTCTTATTCTGAACTATCTCAGAATAGGGACCTGCCATTTGCATACTAGTGCAGATTATGTCAGGTCCCAGGGCAAAGCCTGCCATTATTTGCTCTAGCATGTGGACAGCAGGCCCTTGTTGCAGGATATATACCAAAATAAGGCCCAGTGCAGAAAAGGCCACTGTGTGTGGCTCATGGGTAAGTCTTCTATGTTTCTGAGGGTTAATGAAATGTCCTCTCTATGCTTAGACTTGCATTTATATTTTGCATGGGCATTCGAAAGGAGCACCATATGAAAGTTCTACAGCATGCCACAAGAAGGGTTAGGTCAACCACCCAAAATTTTATTGACCCTGCCTGCTGATAAAAACTGAATTTTGGCGGGGAACCACCAGACAAGAATGGAAAGCAAAAGCAGTTCTAGAAAAAATTGGCTATTGGCATTGAACAATCCTTTGTCCCACCAGCCTCTGACCTGATTAATTTTGCTACTCCAGTAGAAAATGTTCCACGAATCTCAGTATATTTCATCTTTGCAGACTCAGGTATGAGTGCCTGACTCACTGGAGCTATGTCGAAGCTTGTAAAAGAGGCTGACATTTCTAATTACCTTCTGATGAGTTGTTATTATCATTCCAGCAGTAAAGAGAGCTGCTCCAACAAGAGCCGCTGTTCTTGGCTTTTCAGAACACCCTGATGTAGAAGTGCTTTCCTAGGGCATAATGATAACAGTAATGAAAGATGTACTCACTGGGGTACTAGTTGAGACGGGACTAAAATGAAGCTATCAGTGTCTGCCAGAAGAGCACATGTGTTCAGTTCAAGGGCACATTTGCATTAACTTGCCTCTTGGCTTTTCAAACTGTAGTTGGGATTTCAGCCAGGGATCCACAGGGTTTTATGAACTTGTGCTCATGCTAGTGTTTTTTTATTTAACAACTGGTGCAGCAAACACCACCACTCACCTCTCAAATCATACTTTTTCTCAGTGTTCCACTCATCCAGTTTGGAAAAGAACTTGGTATAAGACGTTTGAGTGGGGGCAGGTGTCTCTGATGGAACATGAGTTGCAACTACTAGGAACAGGAAAGTCAGGAGAGGCAGCAACCTTATACTTTCTGCTCAAGTCTAGCCTGCTCTGTGCATTTATGATAGTTTGCTGCCTTCAGGTATGTGCTACAATTTCCCTCAAATATTGTCCATCAAATGGGGTAAGGGAATGCACCATCTTCCTCACCTCAGGTAGAAAAATACATTGTGAAAAGGTCTCTGCAATAATAAAAGCTGGCAGCTTTAATCTTAAATAGATTCAAAGCATCAGCAAAGCTTCTGGAGCTGTAGAGTTCTTGAGACCAGGAGTTGGTTTTAATTCTTCACCTGGGCAAGGCAGCCATTTTGCTGGGTTCCTAGAAGTGGTGCTAGAAGTGCATCAGTTCTGGGCACCTGAACTTTTCAGGGCCAAGGAACTTTTGTTTTGGCTTCTGAAACTGAAGGCTAGGATAGGCAGCTCATAAAACAGATGGTCCTTGGCACAGCCCAATGGCAGCTCAGAGGGGGTAGCCTAAACTGAGGAAAACCCCCTTAGATTCCAACTTGTCACTTTCCAGGTTGTAGAATCCCTTTCTGCACTTACCTGTAGATCCAGATTAAAGGGCCTCTGGTCCAGATCCTAGGCCTCCTCATCTGCATGTTAATACAGACCATGGACTCCCCACAAGAGAGAGCCAGATCCGGATTAAGTGGTCCCTTAATCCAGATCTATTGTGGACCCAATTTATCAGATCAACAACAGGACTAAGGCCTTAATCTGAATCACAGAGGCATGCAGATGTCACACAGTGATCTGGAATTATCAGGGGCTGCTATTTGGCTGTGAGCCATAGTGTGCCACAAACAAACAAACAAACAAACAAACAAACAAACAAACAAACAAACAAACCCCTCCCCACACACGGCTATAAGCAACAGTTTCTAGCCTTGGGGCTTGAGGGGATGTGTTTCTGTGGTATGCTATCAGCGCCATCTGCACTGATGGTGCTGATCTGGTCCATACCACCCCATGGTTGTCCATTCACACATCCAAAGACTAGGAATGAAAGTTCCTAGCTTCCAGGTCTGGTGTGTGTTAGCAGTCTGCACGCCTCCCACATTCTGGATCAAGAACCTTGATCCTCTGGTAGTACCTATTAAATGAACCTATTAAATGGTACAGCCCCCTTGATTCACATTAACATGTGGATGAGAAAGTCCAGAATCCAGACTGGAGATTCCTAGATCTGGATCAAAGGTAAGTGCAGAAAGGGCCAGGACCTGAGTTTGTTACATTCATGGAATAAACCTTTATTTTGCTAATTCCCCAGATGATGTAGGAGCAACTGTCAGAAGCCATTCTCTGGATTTTAATTCTCTCTCTCTCTTTTTAAATTTGTTTTAATGCTTGAATGTTTTTAACACTGTATACTGTATTTCAAAATTATTTTTATAGGTTTGCAATTTTGTAAGTCTCCTTGAGCTTTTTAACGAAAACCTTAAACTTAGCTACTGAAGCTGGTGTTTGCACAGCATTTCCTGCAATATTTCCATGTAGGATCTAGCAAGCTTGGAGAAGATCCAGGGCAAAAAGATGAGAGCTCCCAGTAGTAGACATGCATGGGTGCAGATATGTGCCATGCAAGCCGCCCCATGCTGGTGATAGCTTTTCCAGTGGTTCTCTACGGACATCTCTCACTGTCCTATTGACCCTCCATGGTGAATGAGAAAAGCTAAAGCTAACACAATTCTGAGTTCATTTACTTATGACCCCTGAACAGATAATGGTATAAAAACCAAAAGCTGTTTCATGTTCTAATTAATTCATTGGCAAAACTGGAACAGCAAATGTAGACAGGGCAAAGGTGAAGTCACAGCAGTTCATAACAATATTGAGTTAGTTGAAAGACGCACAAGGCAGGATGCCATGGGTAACTGCATGCAGGAATATTGAATTAGTATGATATTAATTGTTTTAAAATTAACCAGAAGACATTCCAGAAGAAAGACAATCTTGAGCTAAAGCAGATTAAGGCCATTTCCACACTTACAATTGCTATTTTGGTATAGGGCTGAGATGGATTGCTCTTGGCTTAGAACAAGGTCAGCTTTGGTGTGGGGGGTTCTGAATGATCTGGTTTTGGAGCTCCGACGAACTCCCAGGGGCCATGTCAGCAGTGTGCCATCTGCATGCCTTTGTGATCTGGTATACTATCCTCTAGTATGCCGGTGAACCTGAAAAAAGGGGACTACTGGACTAGGATGCCACTTTTGGGACACTAACCTTGTCTGCACTTGATGGAGCATATTAGCCAAGGGTGTGACCTCCCTTAAACCACACCAGCATGCAGAAAGGAGGCCAATAGGCCTCTTTTTGTTCTGCAGTTCTAAGGTTCAGTCTAAGGTTGCCTGCAGATAGCAAGAGGCAATGCTGTTCAACATCTCAATGCAGCCACTGGGATAGATCATCCGGAGTTTCTAAGTGAGATGTCATCAGTATGCTGATGACACCCAGCTCCAACTCTCTATTTGTTCTGAATCAGAAGTAATGGTTAAGGTTCTTGATTGCTGGATGTGGATCAATATATTAAAAGTGAATCCAGGTAAGATGAGTATTGGGTGTCATGGAGTCTTGAGTCCAGGAAGTTAGGGGGCACCAATTCTGGATGGGACAATCTTGTCCTAAAAAGAAAGGACATGTAATATAGGGGTACCTCTAGATCTTTCCCTGTTGTTTGAGACTCATAGAGCAACACTAGCCAGGAATGCTTACCTCCCTCTCCAAACTGGTTAGCTTCAGCCTTTCCTGGACAGGGACAACTAGGCTACAGTGACCCATACTCTGGTAACCAATAGATTAGACCACTGCAATGTTACATGTGGCCATCCTTGAAGAGACCCCAAAATTTGGAACTATTGCAGAGTGCACTATTTTCTGGTTGGATATACATCACACCTATCTTGAAAGTTCTCCATTAGTTATCTATTTGCTAATGAGTTCAGTTCAAGGTGTTCATCTTGACATATAAAGGTCTAAATAGCACAGGACCTGAAATGTCTGAAGGAGAACCTTCTCCCATACAGGCCTGCCTGGACATTAAGAGCAGAATGGAGGGGCCTTCTTGTAGTTCCACTACTCTCAGAGGTGCAAGAGGTCGCATGTGAGAAGACCCTTCTGTGGCAGTCCTTAGGCTCTGGAATGTGGAGGTTCGCTAGGGGCCAACCTCACATGGGTTTTTTTTCACCTAAGACGTTTTCGCACGGGGCTGAACGGAACGCGGAAAAGACAGCTGAGGACACGTCATCCGCATTGGCCGCGCGCGGCTTGCGTTCCGACGTGTCCGCAGCTGTCTTTTCCGCGTTCGAAATGTAGAGCACTTCGAAGTGCTCTACACGCGTTCCAACGCGGACGAGCCGCCCGCAGCCGTTCGGGAGAAGAAGCGTTCGCGCTTCTTCTGTCTCCCGAACGGCTGCCGGCGCGCCTCCGACGCCGCGCGGCTTTGACAATCAGCTGTTTGTCAAACAGCTGATTGTCGATCT
The DNA here is from genome assembly GCA_023333525.1 of Aspidoscelis tigris stejnegeri. Taxonomy (NCBI): domain Eukaryota; kingdom Metazoa; phylum Chordata; class Lepidosauria; order Squamata; family Teiidae; genus Aspidoscelis; species Aspidoscelis tigris. The sequence goes on from JALMGA010000001.1 coordinate 36,173,519, forward strand.
GCCTCCGCGGCTGTCATCGCGCCCCTTGCCGGCGTTTGCCGGCTAAGCCAGCTTCGGGCGCTTTGAGCATTCGCACCCAGACGCTCCGGAACGCGTTTACACGCGTTCTGGCGCGTCTGTGTGTGAACGGGGAAAGCGCCCGAAGCTGGCTTAAGCTTTCCGCCTGAACGCGTTCCGTTTCGAACGCGATTCAGTGCGGAAATGCCTCTAGTTAAAACTTACCTCTTCATCCAATCCTTTAATACTTAGCTTCCTCTGAGTGCCTCCAGACAATAAGAAGAAATTGCACGAACTTCTCTAGATCCTGCAAGCACCTCCTGCCCCAGATGGCAGGAGGCATTCTTGGGAGAATCTTGGGCTCTGCCAGCTGTTTGCATAATCCGTGCTCTTGCAAAATACTGGATGTTAGCAAGCACCTGATCCCTTCCCTTTAATTCTTGCCTGTGCTTGCTAATACCTGGATATCTTGTAAGAGCAACAATTATGCAAACAGCCAGCAGATGGGTAAGCAAGTGATATTATAATAACTCCAGTGTCATTGCTGAATTTCCAGTAATATCACTATTTCCAGGATATTACCTCTATATCCTTGCACTATATTGGGACTGCCATGGATATGTATAGCACTCCCAATATGGTACTGGGAGAATTGTTTTTACCCATGTGTGGAGGTAGCCTTAAGTGTTGCCCTGCCAGAGAGGGAAAAGGAAGATTGTATTTTAAACATGTTGTACATTGTTAATTGTTTTTATATTTTTATTGTTGTGACCCACCCTGGAATGTCAAGGTGAAGGCCAAGATATAAATCCATAGATAGATAGATAGATAGATAGATAGATAGATAGATAGATAGATAGATAGATAGATAGATAGATAGATAGATAGATAGATAGATAGATAGATAGATAGATAGATAGATAGATAGATAGATAGATCCCATGATTACCTCTTGCCACCCTCACCCACTAGAAGAAGCAATTACCATCTACATGTGTGTCTGCTGGCAGCCATTAAGATGTTCTACCAGAAGACACACAGGTAAGTGTCACTGTTACAGGAAACCTGGCATCATTGCTGGGTTTCCTGTAACCCAGATATTACATGTTATCACCTGATCAATCCAGGTGTACATTATGCTTGGCATTCCCAATACAGTGCTGGGAGAATCACAGGTTTAAGCCCACATCTGGAGGCACCCTGAGTGATGATTATGGTGGAGACATGTTATAGCAATTAATTAATAGCTGAAAACACTTTGTTAACCATGAATGAAACATGCTTGGGCTGCCTTAGGGAATGACAAGAAGCAACTAGCTCAAGCAGCAACACTGATTTATGTTCAGTATAAAAAAACACTTCCTAATATAAAAACACATTCGTAGTGGAACATATGCTCTGGAATTTGCTCCCCTGGAGGGCTTTAAGATGAACAGATGGGCCCATAGCGACACTTGTTTCACTGAAGACAATCCTCAGTGAACTTCCAGGCGACTGAGAAACATTATCCATCATCTGTCCTCTAGTTTTGGGATTTACTATCTCATATCTTCTCACAAGATTATATTACAGTCACAACTGTTGTAGTACCTCTGGTTTACCTATCTCCTCCTTATTTGGGTCAAACAGGGGCACTTGGCAACCTAGGACTATGCCTGTAAGCTGCATATTCATATTAACTGACATTGAGACTGCCATCAAAGGCTGCACTTACCAGACTTGTGTTGTCTTTATTCTTTTTAAGCCATCACTATAGTGAAAGATTTAAGCAGGCCCAGTGCATACTCTGAGCTTAGTTTCTAGTTAATTAAAGTGAAGCCATGTCTGGACAGCCATAGGGGTTTACCTGAAGGGGACACGGGGTCACATCTAGGGAGTGCCACCCCGAGTCTCCAATGTTGCATCAAGGGGGTGGACCAGATGCAATGAGTGCAGAGCAGGATTTTCCAATCCCAAGAGCATCCTATTCCATTCATTCAGCTCACAGTGATCATTGAACCTCTGTGGGTGCATCCCCATGTGGCCTTTTTAGTCCTGATTTAGTCCTGTTTGGACTATTTTAAATCTGAATAGAGTGCCTGTCAATCTGAATATAGCTGTGCCCACATAAACAGGACTTTTAAATCCTCCCCATGCAAACCCTGCCTGCAATCAAAGCAGCAAAACCTTCCCCTTCGCTCTCTAGTAGCCCGAGAGCTTAAATTAAAAGCTGGCAGGTTTTTTTCTTTTTTTAATTCTAACCGCATTTTCCTTCTCTTTTTACACCTCTCTCTTTTGATGTTACCGGGAACTGTGCACTCAAGCAGATAGGCGAAGCAAGCGAGCACAGCACGACTGTAGCTGTTTTGCAAAGCCTTGTTGCTAAAATGTATCTTTGCAAAGCCTTTTTGCTTCTAAAATATATCTTTCTGATAACAAGCATCAGAAAAGATAAAAATGTTTCCAGTAAAAATATTTTAAAGGAAAACTGCATCAAGAGGCTCAAGCACTGCGAGCATGGCAAGGGAGGGGGAGCTTTGCATCTCTGAAATCCCACCCACAGTTGCCTGCCATTGGCCAGAAGACTAGACTTGCACCTCAAATAGTCTTATACCGTCCCCATGTGCAGGAAAATAAGCTCCAAAAAGGGGACAGAGTCCTATTTTCATCAGTACCTTTTTTTCTCCAGATTTCGGCAGAATAAACCTCATAAAATCCGGGAAACCACAGAAAAATGGCCCATTTCCAAATCTACTTCTGGTGTCTACAAAAATGCAGCCAGGCAGAAATGTTGATGCCAGGGAAATCTGTGTGCATGCTTCCTACTGTGAGAGGTGACTAGGGGTGTGTACCAATGCAATTTTTGACATTAAATTAGATTCAAATTGAATATTTAAATGTCCGAATTCATATGAATGTATTAAAATTTGAACTGATGTGAATACTTTCATATATATTTGTATGAATATCTGATACAAATTTGATTATACGAATGTCAACATTAGTATGTATCCATACGCATCTGTACACATCCATACGCATCCCATTTAATCCCGTACACATCCTGTTTTCATCCCCTACATATCTGTAAACATCCAAATATCTGAATGATTCATATGCATGATTAGAAATATTTGTATTTGTTTGAATATTAAAAAAACAAATGTCTGGACATTTGAGTCGAATTCGAATGTCTGAATAGAGCCAAATTTGATCAAATAATGAATATTTTGAATATTCTTGCACTCCCTAGCAGTGACCGGAGAACTCCGGCCCTAAAAGCAGCAAGGTCCACCATTTTGCCTATCCTGTCTGAAGCCTTTTCTGCACTAGGTCCTATTCTGCCTGCCATAGTCTCCCCCAGCATGCAGATGGCAGGTTCCTATTCTGGGATATAATCTGGAATAAGACCCAGTGCAGAAAGCACCTGAGTGTGAACAAGCTCTACCACAGGAAGGCTCATGCAGCATTAATATTGCAACAAATCCTGCTTTGCCCACTAATTATCTAGGAGATACTGCAGCTGCATAGCACTGGACTTCAATAGACAAAGCATCAAACTGCTGATGCTTTCACATCTTAATGACATCACCTCCGTGACACGGGACATTTTTTCTATGCCAAATATAGTTCCTCAATAATGGAAGAGGTTTCATTGATTCAAACATCTGGTCTTCATTTTTCATCTTGACAGATCCATTTCATAGTCATCTTCTGCTGGCAGTCTTCGCCTAGCTACAAAAAGGAATTTCTTCCTGCTCTGCTCAGAATTATTGAAGTAATCCGTCAACTCTTGCAGATTAATATTGCATTTAATATTTACTGCAGTTAATATCTGCAGTTTCAAGTGCTGTTTTTTTATACAGAGATGCAGAGATGCTTCTTGGATTATTTAAAGCAATACCAAAAACCTGTCCACAAAACTGTGAACTATTTAGAAGCAAAGACAGTCCTGCGAAAGCTGAAGCTTATGCACCTCCAAATGTCATTCTGATCATTTTCTAAGCCAGAATTTTACTGGGAGGCAGGACTATTATTTTAAAAAACATGGGCACAAACATGCAACACAAAAGATGAAGCCATCTTAACTTCTTGGAGATAGGGGCCCTTTCTGCACTAGGCCTTATTTCAGAGTCTATCTCAGCACGGGGACCAACCATCTGCATGCCGGTGCAGACTATGGTAGGCCCTGGTATGGCCTACCATAGTTTGGACCAGCATGAAGATGGCTGGTCTCTGTCCTAAGATATAATCCTGAATAAGGCCCAGTGCAGAAAGGCCCCAGATGCCAACGTGCAACTCTGTTTTTTTCTGAGGACTTTTTTTTGGCAGGAATGGGACTATCTTGTAATCTGATAATCCCAGTGCTGAGTCAGTTTCAGCCAGAAATGAATCCAGGGTCAGGCAAAGGACAACTGTGCCACCACTACCACACCAGGACAACCTTCTTGCCTGATAAAATGTAAGCTTCAGCATGGTGGAGGGAAGCTCTTCCCACAGCCACCACCACTTCCCACTGTCGCCTTGTCCCCCTAACCCTACACAACATCCCCCATCATGGCGAGCTCCCCCTCATAGCTTGTCTTTTACCATGGAGGCCCAGCAGAGAGTGGCAGCAGCAGCAGCACAGTAGGTGTACCCAAGCAATTCCAGGCCAAAAATGGCCCGGCTTTCCTGTCTGTCCCTGAGATGCACTAACAGACTAGGGTATGACCATGTCCAGAATTGCCCAATGGTTTAGCAGTATGGGATCTGCTTTGCAGTTCAGTCTGCAGCATCTTCCTAGAAGAAGACATGGCAAAAACCACTCCTCTACTGCTCCCCAAAAAACTGCATAGTGAGTGTGCATAGTTATTAGCAGGGGGGCTTGATTTGAAAATGTCTTTACTTTTGGGCTGGCTACAAGTGAGTAGTACAGTATCTGCTTTATATGCAGAAGGTTTCAGATTCAGTGCACAGGAGAAACCAGAATAAGACCAAAGGAACTACTTCCGTGCTACTGTCAGAATGTCCCTATAAGGCAGTGGATGACCAGAGACATTCCAGCACTCCCTTTGTTTAGCATGTGGGCAGCTTGAAGATTCAATAAACCAGTTAAAATTAGGAGAAAAGAGCAGAAGTTCAGAAACCAATGTCTAATAAAGTTTACTTTACTTCCTTAACAATGTCGTATGGCTGCTTGCTAATCCTTATGTGTTCTCCTCTGGGTGGCTCAAAGAAAGAAAGAAATTAAAAAGACAGCCCATATAAAATACGATTTTACAAGAGAGTTCATAAAAACAAATTAAAAACCCCAGCACGTGCAGTTAAATCACCTGCTTCCACACATAGTAAAAAAAAAAAGTGGCTCAAAAGCAGCTTAGAGGTGATAGCATCCACATGCTAGTTCTTTGGTTCACATTGAAGTCCAGAAAAATCACTTTCAAAATGAATTATAAAGCCTTTAATCTGGATTAGAAGTTGAATGAGAAACCACTTTGAGCAGCTTGTAAGTCTGCACCAGTGCCTTAAAAACCATAATTAGATTGCCAAGTGAGCCTCTCTGAGGAGAAGCCACAGCTAGGGATGAGAGGAAATGCTGATTGGCAGGTTATGATGTTTGGTGGCATGTCATCAAATGGCAACATGGTGGGCATGTTATTCTCTACCAGCAACCATGCTTTCCTGAATATTTCAAAGCATCTCTTTTTGCATCAATTGCTACAACATGCTCCCCTCACACACAAATGTCACTGGTAAAGGAAATGTGTAGGGCCTAAATTAGGTTTTCTTCTGTGGTGGCCACAAGGACTTCACATGTCATCACAGCAAAGAAGGGAGCTGTGTTAGAGTGTTTCTCCCCATTAACTCTAGGGCTGCCAATACTGGAAACTTCCTGGTGCTGTATAGTCAGGGTTACCTATAGGGAGAATGTCTTTTCCATCCTTCTATACTTCACTGTTGGCAGTCAGTCAGAAGCTCCAATAGAATTCAGAGGGCAACTCCCAACTCCTAAATGCTGTGGAATTTTCCAGCTCATTATAGCATATTGGCGGGTGCTGCCAGTGGTGGAGAATTTCTCACTTCTGTTGCAGGGAAGGAGAAATCACATCTGCAGACATTTCTATCCCACCCTCACAAAAAACCTGTGTGAAGAGCCCAGATCTTCTTGGCCCAGGTGACCAAGATGACACCTGGAACATATCTAGATTTAAGACTTGGCTTTCCCAATCTCTTAACAGCTTTTCAATTACTAAAGTTACTCTTTTGTGCCAGGAGGAAAGCTCTCAAGCACCAGACATGTGAAGTGAGAAGAGAACAGCCATGCATCCTGAAATTCTTGCTTTTGTTTATGAAGGGTAGGTTAAAAAGGAAAAAGAAAGTCCTTCTTGCTATTTTTCAAGCAAAGCACAATGTTATTTCTATTTCTAACATTATGAGAGGGGAGATGCTTACAGATCACAGCCAAATCAAACAGTAAATCTGACCAACCTGAACTGAGAGTTGAGTGACAGTAATGACTACATGTCTGATCTACTGCATCCACAGGCGTGTTTTTATCTGCAAAACTCAAATACCAGATCATGAAAAAGCAAAGGCAACCGGGGATGGGGGAGAACTAAAAGGTAGAAAACAAGATAAATTATCTTAGTTAATTCAGAGAAAATGAAAGTTTGATGATCTTTTTCTTTTCATGCCAGACCTTGAAATGGTAACAAATCTTGACAAGATTCACAAAATGACTCCTATCTGGATCACTGTTGCAATAGCTTCAGGGCATAATACATTGCTGAATGGCTGTGGGGAGTCGCCTGGGTTGCTTTTGCAGTTCATCCAAGGGTTAGAATCATGTCACAGTAGAGAGTATTGTTTTTAAGGATATAAGGAATGTCCTAGGCCCAGAGGCTCATCTAATCCAGCAGCCTGTTTCTAAGGTCCAAGCAGGAGAACAGCATAAAATGCCTTGTGTAATCTCCCAGCAGCAAGCCCTTATAGACCTTCCACATCCTATACCAGAGGTAATCACATAGGTTGTGTGGCATTCAAAATGCCTTGGAGAGACACTGAAGTCTGCCCATCTCCACGGCATCCCAAGAGAAGGAATGTTAAAAGCAGCTCCTCATGGGGTTGCAGACCTTCTGAGGCCCTCCACGTGCAGGCATGTAGTCTTCAGAACAGCATTCTTGGGGACAGCAGTGGAACCATCAAATCCCTTTCTAAGGCTGCCTGAAGCTGGGGATCCCTGCAAGGAAGTCCAGGCCAGCACTGGGGCCACCACTATGGAGACTTACGCACAGCCAGGGCTGGCTCCAGCAGATCAGATGCCGAAGAAGAAGAAGAAGAAGAAGAAGAAGAAGAAGAAGAAGAAGAAGAAGAAGAAGAAGAAGAAGAAGAAGAAGAAGAAGAAGAAGAAGAAGAAGAAGAAGAAGAGTTGGTTTTTCTACCCCGCTTTTCTCACTCATTTAAAAACTCAAACCTTTCTATTCTTCTCCCCACAACAGAAAGGGGAGAAGGGGGGGGCACGAACTATTAAATGTTATAAAGTTGGTCTTAAGACAATGAGAAAATAGATATAACGGTACCATCTATCCAAGGGGGGAGGGAAGGGTAGGTGGATGCAATAATATGAAAATAAACACCAGGATACATTGATCATGAGAATGGTATATTAATGTAAATAGTATTAACCGGTTGGTATTCTTGGTTTGTATTTATGTGTTAATGTATGTGAAAAAGTGAATAAAATATATTAAAAAAAAAACAACCACCCTGTGAAGCAGGTGGGGCTGTGAGAGCTCAGAGCTCTGGCTTAGTGGAGGAGTGTGGAATCAAACCCAGAATTCCCAGATAAGTGTCCAGCTCCCTAACCACTAGACCAAACTGGCTCACAAAGTAAGGAGAGAGTACCTATTCCCCTGGGGTGGGAACTGGAGCACAGCAGTCTTGGGTGGCTGAGCCAGGCAAGTAGTTTGACCTCCAGGCTGTTTCACAGGATGCTGAGATGGCATTATTATTTATTATATGGCAGCAACACATGGGCTAAGTTAAAAGGACCCTACATAACAATATTGAGGCCACTCATCTATTGAAGGACTGTATATGTTGTTTCAAAAAAAGTTAGACACCAATCCTGTATAGTCTCTCAATTCACAGCTGGTCATGAAGTGGTCAATAGTCTGATGTGTGGCTCCACAATCACAAGAACTCCATTATACAATGGCTCCTGGCAGATGCCATGAGATATACAAGTCCTATTTAGTGTTTTCTAGAGCAGTTGTGGTAAGCTGAAACCAGCTGGTTTTTTATGGGATCATCCCCCATCCTGAGGTGGTATTGTATGGTTCAGAAGATCAGGTGGCATGAGTTGGGGTGTGGTTCAGGGTGGTGACACTAGGCAAGGCACACAACCCCTGGCTTCTTCTATGGGTGCTAGGGTGGTGCAGCATAGGGGACAGCACAGTGTGTCACAGCACAGCACAGAATTTGGCATGAAGACAGGGCAAGGCCGGGCTGCTCTGCACTTCCAGGTTCACCAACTTGTGCAGCTGTACCCCATGCGCCACCCTAAAGCTGCACAGAGTCATCAGGGGTAGCAGCCACTGAATTTGTCCATACCTTTCTTGAAGCCATCCAGAGACTGGTGGCCAACATGACAGCTCTTGGTAGCAATTTCTCGTTTAACGATGCACTCCATGAAGGAAGAAAATATTTTTCTCCAATTGTGGCAGGATCTGTATGGTACCATTATTGCACTTTGAATGGGCTTTGAAGACACAGTGCCTGTACTGCATGGCATGGCCCCTTCACATGCCAGCTGAGTGCTGCGTCTTCATGAATGCTGTACGCTTCCCCTACTGTTGCACTTCAAGTGCTATTGACTGCAGGGCTGCTTGAACAGAGTGAAGAAGAAGAAGAAGCCATTTGACAGCACTTGCTGGTCCACTTGGCAGTGCTCTGTGTTGCTGAACACAGGACATGGTTCACGGAGAGGTTTCTTGTCTTTGACTTTTTAAAAAGTCTAGTCAGATTCAAAACCAGGGACATGATGCTCAGTAAAGAGCTGTCTTCTATTTCCCCAAGTCAACATTAGAGCTGCTCTTTATGAACCATTCCCTGTGTTTGAAAAAAGATGCCTGCCATCAGAATTGAAACTGGGGACTCCCATGCTTCAGTTCCGAGGTCAGAGGGAAGGGTTGCTCTCACCTCTGTCTGTCATGATCAGAAAGGGGTATCCCTGGCTTTGTTCTGAAAGGCAGGGGAGCAGTGCCTTGCAAACTGCATGCCACCAAATTAAGAACAACATTTAAATGTGGAACTTAGCTTTAGTGTGAAGTAAAGGAACTCCACAGGGGGAACAGATTGTCCCCACATTCTTGTGATCCTCCAAAGCAGCAGGAATGGCTCTTCTGACCACAAGGTCAGCCCCTCTCTCCCCGATAGGTCTGGATGTTCCTCGGTGAGGACAAACTCTCATGGAGTTCATCCAAACATCCAGGAAAATGTGGAGGGAAGGGATACTCCACAGCTGATGCTCATATAAGTAGGATTTTTTTTTCTTACTACGAAGCATTAAGCTTTACTCTGCGGGAACCACAGAGCATCCTAAAACCTGTCTGGCAGGTTGACAGCTGCTCACCAGTATCTGTGAAGTATTCCTTCTGTCTGGATGCAGCCTTAATGTGGAGGGAGTTGGATCACTTAAAGTCTACCCCCCCCCCCTTGATGTGTGGATAGTACTCATATTTGACAACAGTATCAAAGCTATCTTTCTGGAGCAAAGGTTTGCATGGTCTGAGATCTCAGGGAGCAGACCTTTCTGCATTGTGGCCTTTTCCAATGCAAATGAGGAGGTCCATTGAGAGGTGTGCAGTGCAGACAAAACATTTCAGAGGACCATTGGGCCAATCTACCAACCCAGTGCAGAAAGGACCAAGGGCAAAAGTTTGCTTTTGAAAGATAACAAAGGTAAAGAAAACTACAAATAATCCTTACTCTTTAGTCTCTGTGTACTCGCGTCTCTCTGTTTGAATCTGGTAATGCTACTTTACATCTCTGCCTCAACTAAATGAATATCTCACCAGTTTTAATCTTCATTTTTTAAATTTTTGTTTTCTTCCACTTTGCAATTAGAACCTTGATATTAGGACTCTGGAAGGAGACCAAAGAAAAACTGTAATCAATATCCCACAGACCCAGTAAGGCAATAAGGGCTTGTCTATTCAGACAAGTAAAATGGGACAAAGGGGGAAAAAATTAAAGAATGAGCTCAACCCACTGGAAAATTACAAAGGCTGTCAAGCAGCTAAAAACCAAACGTGTGGTTCTGAATAATACTCAGACTGATGTATTAACCCTAACCTATGAATTTGCCTTGTAACAGAATCAAACATTGGTCCACTCCAGTTGGCACTGTCTGCACAGACCAGGAGCACTGATGCAAATGAAGTGGCACGTATTTACATTTTTGGTGGGATTGTGTAAAATTAAAAGAATATTGGAATAACATGCAATTAAAAATAGAGGAAATTCTTAATAAGATAATCCCCCTAACAACAGGAATATTTTCTCCTATGTTTAATCACTTAAATTTAAACACAGGAGAAAAATACTTATTAAAACACATTCTTTTTGTGGATCTATAGTGAAAAGATGGAAGGACTCTTCAAATGAACATATGTGGGTAGGATATTTCATAGATCAGATAAAATCAGAACAGTTATATGAAATAAGCCTAAGGCAGAGTGGAGTAAAAATTAAATTCTCATTGATTAACGATATCAGAGTAATTCGCAACATTGTTAATAATACTATGCAGAATCAAGATTTAAAAGATTTTATACAGTGGATCTTCTGGTGGAATAATGTTTGAGATGTTTTTCTTTTTGGAGGGAAAGAAAGAGGGCTGGATGGTATGAATTATTTAAGAAACAATTGCATATCAACAGCATACTTTTTTCTTTTTGGTATTACAACTTATTAAAATCAATAAAAATAACTTTAAAAAGAGAGAACATGTCTGTGCCAGACAGACACTACTGCCCTGAGTACCGTGGTCACACCTTCACTTTAAAACTTCTTCAGTCCATCTTCAGATCGGACCACTCATACTTTTCCATTTCTTTCCATTTTAATTGTGGAATTTCCATTCAGGAAAGTCCAAATGGTGGGTGGAAAGTCCTCAAATAAAATGGATAGGAATGAAAAGGTGTGAGAAGTCAGATCTGAAGATGGACTAAAGAAGGTTTAAAGAGAAGGTGTGACCACGACCTAAGGTGCTTTTGACCTGCTTTTTCTGATGGGTGTGAATGCAGCCTTACTCATGTAGAGCCACACACCACACATTATAAAAAGAAGAAGGGCCACAGATTCGAATAGGAAGAAAAGATGAAGAAGGGGAGTTTGTTTTCATCCTTGCTTATTAGATAATTGATCAAATTTACCTCTCCATTTGGGTGCTGGGCTTCGTGGAAATGTCTTAACTTCTTCATGATTGAGGGGAAGGGGGCGGGGAGAAAAAATTGCTGAGAATCAATTCTGGTTCTGCATGCCACAGTCAGATTAGCAGCCTGTACTCCTATAGGCATAAATACCAACCAGAGAATTCTTCATTCAGTCTGTTCACAGAATGTGGACTTCCAAATGTTAACAGGCAGATACAGTATATAACCTCTGATATCAGTGCCAAATCTGAGGTGGTTCTGCAAGCCATTCCTTGGTGTGCCACCACTGAGTGAATGCATCGTGTGTAAACTTGCCCTAAGAAATCTGACATTTTCAAAAGTGGATATTTTCCCTTCTCCATTGGTTCCCAGTATACCAGCTCATATAAGAGAAAAGGCAGATGGCGAAATCCATCTTGAGGCAAAGATTCAGACTTGATAGTCTTCTGATTATTTGCTATGATTTATTTTAGGGCTTTGGTAGCAAACAAATGGGACTTAATATCTTGTTTCATTCCCAATTGCTTATTTTAGAAAAGGAAACATACACACAAACATTCTCATACAATTTCAAAACTCAACTCGTTTGGATAGGAGTTGCTACATATACAAAGCATCTTCTCAGTGCATTTGAAAACCAGCTTTGTTTATATGGTTTTCTGCGCAACCAGTTCTGATAATATTTTAAGCCACCAACTAATACAGCTGCAGGATAAATGTTCTGTCATTTTAAATGTTACATAGCCTTCACAGAAGCACCTTTTAAAGACATCCTTTTACTGAGTGAGAGGGCTTGGCTTGTTTGTTCAGTGACAACTCTTCCATTTTGTTTTGATTGCTTTTTAAAGAGGTGGCAAAATTTATTTCTTGTTCCACAAATGATACAAGACTACACAGAAAGTCTGTTCCCTACTTAGGATCTGTTAAAACCATGTATAATGTTTCCTCTCATTTGTTTGTTCATAACTGAGCCAATAATAAATAGTTGTAGCTTTTATTTTGACCCTTTTAAGGGAGCCTCCAGATATGGATAAAAACCCATGACTTTTCTGGCATTATATTGAGACATATATATCCACGGTAGTTCCAATATAATGTTGGGATAAGGAGGTGATATCCTGAAATATGGGTATGATGGGGAAAATCCGGCAATGACACTGGACGTCTCGTCATATCTTTCTTTTACCTTGTCTGTCGTTTCTCTGCGTAATTGTTCTTCTTAAAAAATACCTGCATGTCAGGAATTGTGGGGGGGAAACAGACGGAATGGCCCTGGGCATTTTTCAAAAGGAACCACAACACAAACAGACAGCAGATGAGATAAGAGCCCGGGGTTTCCCAGGGATTGTTTCCTGCTGTCTGCAAGGAGTGGCAATTGTTGATTGTGGGATTTAAAGAAGATCTTGCATGATGTCTGAATATGGCATTAAATAAGCTTATTTCTAAGTAAAGGAAGAGTATTGCATCCTTAGGGATTACCACAACGAGCCAACCTGCGTCATTCTTCATGCAAAATAACTGCTCCCACACTTGGACAATGGGGATCTTGGTGCCTGTAGTCAACAAAGCTCCCAGATGAATGACCCTATTCTGTCCTGGTATGGATCACGCCAAATAATGCTGGCAACACAACTATGTTGATACTTTAAAGAAAGTCTGTAAACGTCCAATGTTTCTTAAGATCTGTCTTTCTAGATATGGGCCAGGAGATGCTGTCCCTGCGGATGGCAGCAGGTAGGTGGTGCTTATCAAATGTCTGGTAAGTGCCTAGAAGTATGTGTTTTGTAGCTTTCCTTAGACCAACTAGATTTAATTAGTGGCAAGTTTCAACAAGTTAGGCAGCTCCCCAAAATACAGAAGGATGGCCTCTTTGCCAAGATAGAGCTTCTGCCTACTCACCAGGCTGTAACTTTCTTTCTCTCTTTTGCACTCTGCCATCTGTTTCTGTGAGTACATCACGTTTTCTGTATAATCAGTGTTCTACCAATTAGGCTAAATTACTGTTTCATTACTGTTAAGTAGACTATTAAAATGCCATTCATGTCTCAGGCTGACAAAGCAAGCCTGCACTCTCCCATTTTCAGGGAGTTTCAACTAATTTCAGAATGTTGATGGAGGAGCTCATTTTGCTGCTTGGTAGATCCCAAGCATTTTGCACATAAAAAGATTTTAGCGTACTTAGAGACATATTTGGTTCACTCAAGACAAAAGCTCTTTCTACAGCCCCCCAATGGCAGGGAAATTGCTGTCTTGGAAGCCAAAAAAAGAAAAAAGATTCCCACCAATTCATGCTAAATTGTACCAACTAGGGTCGTAAGAGCTTAGGTAATAAAGCAACATGGAAAGTATCATGCAGGACTCATGAAGCTGTGGGACCCCAGATGGTGGCAGGATCCAAATCTCATAATCAACGCTCGCCAGCCATGCTGGTGGCAGATGACAGGAAGTGGAGTAGAACAGCATGCCTGCTTAGAAGCTCAGTTTTCTGTTTGTTTAACAGTTTACAAAGGATACTTTTAAAAAACGTGAGCTCCCATGAGTCTATGCCCAATGAGGCCTACTCAAAATCAATATCTTACTCAAACCTAAGGGCATTTCCCTCTACATTGCCTTATAGAAAAGACAACCTTTTTTGCTCGTACCCAGTCAGGATGGCTGTGCATACTCTGGAATACTCTTATTTTCACGCTGCAGCACTGCCTCCATCCTAGAACAGCTCAGAACGTATAAGGCCATCTCAATCTTCTGTAGCTGTGGAGCAGTAAAATTTGCCTCTAGTATGCTCCCGGTAAGCCCTCAGACACAGTGTTTGCACCACTTCCAGGGTGTGTGGGGGCAGGGGTGTGGCTGTGCAGTCATGCACAACATTGCAATTGCCATAGCAATGACCTGGTACCTGCTGGAAGTTCCATGGCTGTTGCTATGGTGATGCGGACAATCTGGGACAGACTGTCCACACTGCATTGGCCCATAGGTAAATTGGGGATGCTGCTAGTGCTAACGGTGTGAATGCTGGCCACTGTTACTGAACTACAGTGGGATACTATCCCACTTAAGTGCAAAAAGACCAGTAGCTGCTCCATCAAACCTGACAATTTTATTAGTTAATTTTCTGGCTTCTGAATACGCAAACTGAAATTAGTGTTGCTTTCTTTTCTTTTTTTAAGGTAGCTTTGGAAATTGCCTTAATTGCTCCTGTGGTTATCTTCCTATTCTAAGATAAATCCAGTCAATTACTACCTAATTATGCAAACTAGTAGCTTCTCCTTTAAGCATCATATGAAGTTAGCTCAGCAGGAGGCAATCTTTGTAATATGCTGTATTTCTAATGGGATGATTCTGGAGAGAGATCATCAGAAAAACGTCAGAGTATTGCCTTGGGCATTTCTTGAATATTGTTTGTTTATTGCAATTATAATATGCCTTTAGACTAGGTCCCTGTGAAACCAAAATAACAGTGAAACTGAACTGAAACAAAACAATAATTCATGATAAAATTACAAAACAATAAAACCACAACAGAGCAGCAACAGCAACCGACACCTTGAATTTATTTCCCCTGATAAGATGGGATTCTCTGGTTTAAATTGTTAACAGTTTCTTTTTTTCAATAAATCACCTTAATAATGTGCTGCATCAGAAATAAGAAAAAAACATAGTTTAGAATACTAGAGGCCTTTTCGCATTGGCCTTTCCGGAACGCGTGGAGGACAGCTCCGGACGAGGCATACGCATTGCCCGAGCGGGGCTTGCGCCGCCTCGTGTCCGGAGCTGTCCTCCACGCGTTCCGGATGCAGAGCACTTTAAAGTGCTCTGCATCCGTTCGAACGCGGACGAGCCGCCCCGGCGCGTTCCGGGAGAGAAGCGTTCGCACGCTTCTCTCCCTGACAGCCGTCGGCACGCCCCCAGGGGCCGACTTGCCGGGCCGGCGATTGCGCCGGCGCGGCGAAGCCGGTAGACGGGACCCACCGAATCGGGGTTCCCCTTTCCCGTCTGCCAGGGTCAGTGACCCTGGCAGATGGCACAGGGGAACCCCGATTCGGTGCGTCCCGTCTGTCGCCTCCGACGGCCGCCGGGACGTGGCTCCTTCCCGAGTCCGGCAGCCCCAATGGCGCTGCCGGACCCGGGAAGGAGCCACCAGCATCGGCGTCCTGTCGCCCCTTTCTGGGGTGGCAGGAGGTCGATGTTGGGCTCGCTGGGGGCGAGGAACGCCTTGGGCGGCCGGAGCGCATCGCTCCGGTCCCCCAAGGGTCCCCCCCGCCCCCATTGGGCCCATCTACGGGCTGCAGGCGCCTGGATCTAGGCGCCTGCAGCCCGCAGATGAGTCCCACCCCCCCCCAGTCCCCAAAAACCCCACCCCCAACCACCCTCCGGCCCGGATCGGGCCCATCTACGCTCTCTAGGTGCCCACAGCGGGGCACCCAGAGAGCGAAGATGTTTCCCCCCCTCCCCCAGGGCCCTGGGAGGACGCGCGTGCGAGGAATGACTTACCTCGTCGCCGTCCAGCGTCGAACTGAGGGTGGCATTGTGGGAGCGCGCAAGACGCAGCCCACCTAGCCCCCCTATCGGACAAGCAGTTCGACGCTGGACGGCGACGAGGTAAGTCGTTCCTCGCGCGCGCGTCCTCCCAGGGCCCTGGGGGAGGGGGGGAAACATCTTCGCTCTCTGGGTGCCCCGCTGTGGGCACCTAGAGAGCGTAGATGGGCCCGATCCGGGCCGGAGGGTGGTTGGGGGTGGGGGTTTTGGGGACTGGGGGTGGGTGGGACTCATCTGCGGGCTGCAGGCGCCTAGATCCAGGCGCCTGCAGCCCGTAGATGGGCCCGATGGGGGCCGGAGGGTGGGGGTTTTGGGGACTGGGGGGGGTGGGACTCATCTGCGGGCTGCAGGCGCCTAGATCCAGGCGCCTGCAGCCCGTAGATGGGCCCGATGGGGGCCGGAGGGTGGGGGTTTTGGGGACTGGGGGGGGGTGGGACTCATCTGCGGGCTGCAGGCGCCTAGATCCAGGCGCCTGCAGCCCTTAGATGGCCGCGATGGGGGCGCGGGGCGAGCCCTTGGAGATCAGAGCCAGGGGCTCTGATCTTCAAAGGGGTCCGGCCCCATAGGGGCCTTGCCCCGGGCCCCATGATGGGTGCCCGGGTGCCCGGGCATCTTCGTGCCAGCCCGTAGAGCTGGCGCGAAGCACGGGGCGGGTGGCTTGACAGCGCTGCCCGCCCCTTGGGTGCTCTCACCCAATGGGCGGGCAGCGCTGCGGCCGAATCCCCGCCCCTGGCCGGCCTTTGCCGGCCAAGACAGTTCCGGGCGCTTTTACCTTTCACACACAGACGCGCCGGAACGCATTCCGGCGCGTCTGTGTGTGAAAGGTAAAAGCGCCCGGAAGTGTCTTAAGCTGCCCGCCTGCACGCGTTCCGTTTGGAACGCGTTGCAGTACGGAAATCCCTTAGGTTTCTGTTTACAGTCCAAAATAGGGATGTGCACAAATATTCGTATTATTAGTTATTTGTATGAATTCGGCTGAATTCGAGCATTTGGCTTTGAACAGAATGTTGTCACATTCAAAGGCTGACATTTGAATTCAAATCAAATGCTTCAGAATATTCCTGTGAAGTTTTGTTACATTTGTGAACCTGGGAGGTGGGAAAGTGACCACCCCAGTCACATCTGCAACAGATCCAGAGTGGATGTGAAGTGGATTGAGAGCAGATTCAAAGTGGGTTCATGGTGGATTTGACACATTCTGAACAGATATGTAGCGGGTTACAAATGGGATTTTTATATAACATTTGTATCGAATTCGTATGGAACATTCGTATCAAAAAGAATCCTACCACATTCAAAGGGGATCTATTAGAATGAATACAACATTACTTGCATTTGATTCAATACTAAATGAATGCAAAAAATAAAAATAATGTACATCCCTAGTTCAAAATATGAAAACATTCATCACTGGAGCATCCTGTTGCAAATAGGGTAGCCAGGTATAAAGAAGGGTGAGTCTCCTGAACCGGGTGGAGGATGAGATCTCAGCAAATTTCACCTACTAAAAGTTCCTCTTTTGTGCAACTACTAAAGGCACAGGAGATCTTTCCACCTTTCCAACCTACTGTGTTAGTTCCAAAGCTGAGTCTTGGAGATTGGAACTGTTACTCTCATCTCTTGAGGGATGCTAATGGAGTTGCATTGTATCTGTCCTCAGAAAGTAGCCAAATCACCATTGTTGGCATTTATAGTGAAGGCCCAGGATGTCTCAGAACATTCAAGCACAATTTATTCAAGCAGCAGCCTACCCTACCTGGTGTACTGAGCATGTTTTGGCCCAGCATGTGTAGAGGCTTGGAAATACAGCTGAGCTGCTAAATCTTCTTGATATAAAAATCCCGGACCAAACCAGAGGCTTAATATAGAATGTTTTCTTGAAAAAAAAATCCTTAATGTCAAACGAATGTATTTAGCATACAAATTAAGTTGTGGGCTTAAAAAAAATATCACTGAGTCCCATGCACACAGCCATCTAAGAATATTATGAATAAAACATTTCAGAGAAGATGACCAATGAAAAGGATAGTGTTAAGTACAGATGACCACAGAAGCAGCAACTTATACTCTAAAGGAAGAACATCTATTTATACGTGTGTTCCTAGTAAACCATGCTGTTGTCTTTGGGCCTGGAAAACTGGAAAATATCCTCACTTTCAGAAGGAACTTAAAACAGGCTCATTCATAGACTAGATTTGATAGAAAAAAAATATTACTCCAAATAATAAGCCTTATTCTTAGATTGGCCTTGATCACATTTACTGAGAAACACTATTACCTCCGAGGATGGAAGTTCTGGGATAATGGAAATCATGCAGCAAAGTCCCTTAGAACAGTTATAAAATTAAAATCAAAATTAGCAACATATAAAAACTGCAGTATACAGAGGGCAAAATTAACTGCCTATTTAGCCAAAGGCCTGGGCAAAGGGGTATATCTTCAGTCTTCAGCAGCCTTCTGAATCTATGGGGGGAAGATACTTGAATATACACCTCACAGAAATGCAAATCAAGCAAAGTTCACTTTTTGTGCTTAAAACATTTTAAAGATGTTTTAAGAATGTCTTGATGCATTATCATTGTGACTGCCCTGAGACCTCTTGGTGAAGAAGAAGAGTTGGCTTTTCTACCCCACTTTTCTCACCCGTTTAAGGGGAATCAAAGTGGCTGACAAAGCTTTCTATTCCTTTCCTAACAACAGAACACCCTGTGAGGTTGGTGGGGCTGTGAGGGCTCAGAACGGAGCTGTGACTAGCCCAAGGTCACTGAGCTGGCTTCATGGAGGAGCATGGTATCAAACCTGGTACTGCCCGTGTAGATAGTTGCCAGTGCATTCTGCAGCACCTAGCCTTGTTCCTGGCCTGCCCAGTTTGCCAGGAACGTTCTATGCATTGCATCCTGTGGCGTGCAGTGCCTAAGCTCCCATTGTGAACACAATTTATGGAAAAATCTAAATATTATAAAAATACACCGAATATCTGAAGTACCAGATATACTGAACCAGTTTGGTCTGGTGGTTAAGTTGGACTCTTATCTGGGAATACTGGGTTTGATTCCAACCTCCCCCTTCAAGCCAGCTGGGTGACCCTGGGCTAGTCACAGCTCTCTTCTGAGCTCTCACAGCCCCACCTACCTCAGAGGGTGTCTGTTGTGGGGAGAAGAATGGAAAAGCTTTGTCATCCTCTTTGTGTCCCCTTAAGTGGGTGAGAAAAGTGGAGTAGAAAACCCAGCTCTTCTTCTTCTTCTTCTAAAGCAGTGGTTCTCAACCTGGGGGTCGGGACCCCTTTGGGGGTCGAACTACCCTTTCAGAGGGGTCGCAACGAATCTCCTGCTGCCCTTCCCTCCCACCTCCCAGCTGCTCTGACCCCATGGCTGGGGGTCTCCACAACATGAGGAACTCCATTAAGGGGTCGCGGCATTAGCAAGGTTGAGAACCACTGTTCTAAAGTCAAATCCAATGGGGCTTCTTCGACTGTGACCAGATGTAGCAAGAAAGCATCTCTTGAGCCAGTTCAGAGAAGGATGTAAGGTGGGATTATTCACAGATCAAGCTGCCCCTCCTTCTCTCATGAACATTCTATGCTAGAAGAGGTTGATTAGAGAAAGCTTGAAACCATGAGGGTCGCTCACTACTGTCTCCGAGCCACCTTAGGTCAGAGGGAAGCTTGTTCTAGGGTTATGGCATTGCTACAGAGAACATTTATTGATGAACAGTTATGCAAAATGTTTCATGCTTTTGGGATTACCAGCAAGCTACCTGAAGAAGTTATTAACCCTCCACGTGAGGCAGTCTTCATGTAGCAGTTGAATGCCAGCTCTTACCATCTTTGCCAATTGGCCACAGCGGATGGAACTTATGAAAGGTGAAATTCAGCAACATTTGGAAGGTTACAGGCTAAGTCTGTATCGAAAAAATACTGAAAGATGGAGAAAGATGACATTCTCATGAAGCTCATTATCTTCTTAGATTGCCTTCACATGTAGCAAAAAAAGAGGCTTAACAGAACCCTAGAGAAAATAGGGTGTGGCCCTCATATTCTCATCCCATCTGTTGAGTCCACTTTTTCTAGACTAAAATATTCATAAGGGACAGATTGGCATCTGAATGACCCCATCTCTGAAGGTCT
Source organism: Aspidoscelis tigris stejnegeri (assembly GCA_023333525.1). Taxonomy (NCBI): domain Eukaryota; kingdom Metazoa; phylum Chordata; class Lepidosauria; order Squamata; family Teiidae; genus Aspidoscelis; species Aspidoscelis tigris. The sequence goes on from JALMGA010000001.1 coordinate 36,193,577, forward strand.
TTAAGCTGACTCAGAAGTGCTCTTTTTTCTTTTTTCCTCTGGATGAATGCAGTCTAATCTTGTAATTTCTGTTTTTTGAGGAACTAATCTAAGTCAAAGAAACACTTCAGTTTCTTTATGTAACACACTCAATAACTTTTTGCTTCCACAATGTGCTCTCAAAAGTCACACTAAATGGCCCCTTCTAAAGCTGAACATCCTCCTTTGAGCCGGGTGAAACTGATGAGGTTTCCTTAACTGGAGCCATAAAATTCTAATAAAGTGTAATGTGTCCTGCAGGACTAAGGGGAATCCAGATGATATAGTTACAAGCTTAAAAAACACAGTTTTGGGCTCAATTAATCAGGTGCAGGTGTATGAATGACATGCACTTTATTCATTACTGAAATTCACTAGCTTAGGGGAAGCATGGCACATAGATTTAATGATTCTACTGATTTCTACATAAGAATTCAACCAGAGGGTAGATGTTTTTTCATTGCATCTAAAATGGAGCCTCCTTCTCCTTACCTCTGGCAAGCACTGAGAAGGCAAAAGACCTCCAGATGGCAAAAGGAAAATACCCGATCTTGTTTGGATCCTGAAATTACCTATCACCTTCCCTGCCAGGTGTCAGGGCACCATCCCAAGACTAGCTTGGGAACTTACCTTGACAGACACTGCTCCCACGATGGCCTTTTGCACTATCCAGGTGTCTCAATGACCTGGATGTGCACGTGCGCCTTCCATTCTATGACAGACAGGTAAGACCTTTCACTTCTTATGTAAAACTGGGTTTGGAGTTGATTTTCCAGAATAACGTTATCACAGGACATCAACCCAATACCCTGAGTCTATGTTGGGATTGCCATGGATGCACTGACAATTTGTCAATTGGCATACATGGGGATAAGCTCAGATTTTAAACCCTATCAGGTTGGGGCCCATGTTTCAGCTTTATAGAGAAGCAAAAGACAACAATTGACAATCTGTCCTGAACACACAAAGATCAGGCCATAAAACTTTTTGTTGAACATTTTGATTCAATAGGTTTAGGTGTTCTTGTGGGTAGCAAGGAAGGTCTCAGATAGTACATGAATGCTCAGTAAGGCTCTTATAGGAGTCCTGTTTTCATCTCCAAAAACAAGGCTTAGATCTGCTGTGGATAAAAGCACAGTTCAGAAGGAAGAAAGTCAAAACACCCAGCTGGAGCTTCACCCTTCCTGACTGCTCTTCATCTGTGGGCTACTGCCAGCTGATACATTATTGTCAAAGCCACACTTATGCTACTGATAACTTCAGTTGATGCTACAGCATAAACCACTTTGCTGAAATTAATCTGAGTATTTGAGTTTGTTCATTTGGATACATGGATGACAAGATGTATCAGTGGCTAATAGAATCGATGCCTAGGTACATCCTCCAGGCTGGGGAGACAGACAGGATGCCTCTAGGGCATTTGCTGGATTCGAGAGCAAGTGATGGATTGCCCTTGTCTTCTGCTTGAGATGCCCACAGGCAATTGGTGGGCCACTGTGTAGGACACAATGCTGGACTAGATGGGCTGTGGCCTGATCCAGCAGGGCTCCGTTTATTTATTTATTATTTGCATTTTTATCCCGCCCTATAACCAAGGGTCTCTCAAGACGGGTTACAACATACAAAATGAACACTTTAAAACCAATAAAATATTAAATACATTAAAACCTTGGCAGTGTCTGAATGTGGGGAGGAAAAGGCTGTTCCTTTACTTAGCCAAAGGCCAGGGTAAAGAAGTGCATCTTATGTTCTTATACTATTGATAACCTGAGCTGAGGCTACAGCATGAAACTGCTTTGCCGAAGTTACTTTTTGTATTTGAGTTAGTTCATTTAGATGTTTTCCCAATGGATGTTAAATAACACCAAAAGAGACTGGTGGCTGCTGGGCAGCTCCCACTGGAGGTCAAGCAAGGGATGTCACAAAGGACAGGGGTTCCAGTTTAGAAAAGGGGGGCAAAGGCAGTCTTGGGGAGGTAATCATCATAATTGCCAGGATGGTACCTGTAGTGCCCCAATGAAACTGTCATCTCAATCAGCATAAAGGCAAGAAAACCGTTTGTTAAACATTTCTGGTGCAGTGAATAATCCATCTGCTATCAGCTTTGATCCTTATATTTCACATTTACCCACACCATTGGGTTCTCTCTCTCTCTCTCTCTCTGTTAAATAGGTGCAGATGTGCTTGGAATCAATGTCATCTTGGGGCCCATAATAAAAAAGGTAGGATATTAAAGTTATGAAATTCATTTAAAAAATACTTTGTGGCTGATCAAGTAGATTTTAGTTTACAAAACTTTAGATGGTTTACCAAAAATGGCTGGAATTTTAAGTAACCTTAAACAGCAACACGGCTTTCCGAACAGCTTTAACTAAAGAGTTAGGAAGAGGCTGGGAGGGACGATGAAGCAACACATCAGGACTTTTCAAATCCCACAGCGCCACCTAAAGGACACGTAGGACTGATGGCTCCTTATTGTTTTCTACACAAAAATAATCTGAGTACATAAGGAAACATTTTAAGCCAGTTTTTTTCTCTCCAAAGAAATCATCCAGGGTGCGTCTTCATGGCATGTGTTATTTCGGTTTAAAGAATTCGAAATAAAAGAAACGGAACAAAGCTGTCCAGACGACTTGCAAGTTGATCCGGTTCCGATGGCAGCCTTAACGCGGGATCAATACTCGGAGTCCACATGGCAGCATTGTCCTCCTGCCCATTGCCCGCACTCTCTCCTGTGATTGGTTTTCCCTGCCAGGATCCCACCCTCCCTTCTCTTTGCGTCATGCTCCGCCGTGAATTTCCTGCCCAATCCACCCTCCCCCTTCCCAGCAGCAGCAGCAGCAGCAGCATCCATCCATCCATCCATCCATCCATCCATCCATCCATCCATCCATCCATCCTTCCGTCCGTCCATTCTGGCGCTGCAGAGAGCGGGGAGAAAGTTCCCCAGGCTGCGAAAGTTCCCGGGGGACGGGCTTTCCTTTCCGTTACACTGTAGCAAAGGAACCAGCTCACTCTCTTAAAAAATGTTGCGAATTTCCGCAATTTTAATGAAAGGAAGTAATACAGCTGAGGGGCTTTAAATATTAAAGAGGCATATGGCTGTGGTTCCTTCTTTCCTCCCTCCTTCCCTCCCCCACCATCCCCAGGCGCCCTTCTGCCGCTCATCAGCTGGGGGTAGACCCCCTCTGCTCCGGGGATTCCTGCCATCGGGGTGCCCAGCAAGCGGGCGCAGAGGGGAAGGCTCTCCATCCATCCATCCATCCATCCATCCATCCATCCATCCATCCATCCATCCATCCATCCATCCATCCATTCATCCAGGCGCTGCGGCGCTGCGGCGCTAGCGGCTTCTCCCTGGGGCTCCACCGCCGCTTTTCCCCCGCTTTGCCGCCACTTTGCCCCGCAGAGGAGGAGAGCCAAGGGGTGGACAAGAGGGCGAAGGGGGCTCCTCGCTTGCTCTCCCCCCCCCCCCGTGGCCGGGAGGGAACTCCGCCCCCCCCACCTCACAGGGACCGAAGCTGGATTAAAACCTTGGCTTGTGGTCACACCTAAGGTTTAATCTAGCTTCACTCCACCTTCAGAGTGAGAGAACACATCAGCAAAGTGACCAGTAGTTTTCTTTCCACATTATCTAGTCTAAAGGTGGATTTTCTGAGTTATTAACCCTGAAAGAAAACCAGCTTGTCAGTTTGCTGGTGTATTCTCTCACTCTGAAAGTGAACTGAAACTGGATTAAACCTTAGGTGTGACCACAGGCAGAGGCAAAGTAGCATAGAGGGGGCTCAAAGCGGTTGACATTCTGTTCTCACCCTTCAGGGAACTAAGTGGCTGACAAGCCTCCCTTAAGGGGGCTGAAAGCCACTGTTCCGAACCTTCAAAGGTCTGAAATTGCGCAAATTGCAACATTTTTAAGGTGTGAAGTGCTTAGATTGATACAGTGTTTCAGCTTTAAGGACTGGAGGTTTATAGTGGGTGTTTGAGGGTGGATTTTTTCAATGAAGGAAACCCTAAACATGACGTGCTTCTAATACGTTCAGCCATTGGTTACAGTGCGATTGGGGGGCGGGACAGCCTTAACACGGAATCTCATCCCGGAACGATACTGTCCACACAGTTAAAAAGGAAACACGTATTGACACACGATCCGGAGTGAGACCTGTTGAGATCAGGATTTATTTCTAATCGGGATAACGTCCTTTAACACGGAAATACCGTGTTAATCCGAAGTGCCGTCTGAACTGCGCGAACTCAAAACGTTTTGAATTCGAGATAACTATGCCATGAAGACGCACGCACAGAGATACTTGCTGGGATATCTGCACACCTTTGCTTCCTAAATGTCATCCTTCAGCGCTATTTAAAAGGCTTCACAAGTTTCCACCTTTTGGATTAACACAACTGAAAAAAGAAGTGGCATTTGAGCTGCCCCCTCCACCAAAGATGCCTTTTAACACAAAAATAATCTGAGTACATGAAAAAATCATTTAAAGACACTTTCAATGTTTATTTTAATTGTGCAAAATAAACCACAAAACATAGTAATTAAGGCCAGAATCACCTGAGTACACACAACTAAGCTCCTACTAACAGGCACCCTGGGGTGTAAGTGCTTTTTTGTAACATCTTCCCATTCTGGCTATGTTCACACCTTCACTTTTTTTAAAAAAAATATTTATTGATTATTAAACAACAACATATACAAATATATACAAAAGTACCATGTGCCTATACATCCAAATGAAACTATCATACATCAGATTATACTAATTACCTGTATGTATTCATAGGTCACACCTTCACTTTAAACTTTCTTCAGTCTTATCTTCAGGTCTGACTACTCATACCTTTTCATTTTATTTGTTTTATTTGTGGACTTTCCAATTAGGAAAGTCCAAATAGAGAGTGAAAACCCCACAAATAAAATGGATAGAAATAAAAAGGTGTGAGCAGCCAGAGCTGAAGATGGGCTGAAGAAAGCATAAAGTGAAGGTGTGATCATGGCTCTAGTCTACTGTTTGACTTCTGTTTGATAGACCTTTTTGCACTGGTCCTTATTCTGTTCCAGGAAGATATCTAAGGGCCTGCTGTCCACATGCCTTTTTGGGATGCCAAAATGGCACGTGGACTGTAGTCCCTTAGGCCCCTCCCTGGAATAGAATAAGCCCCAGTGTGGAAAGCGTCATAATAGGGGTCTCTGTGCCATTATAAACAGATGACGATGACGAAGATGTGTTTAATCAATGCATCACATGCACTTGGGGACCCTTGTGACAACATGCTAGCAGTCAACGCTATTTAGGAATGGGCACACTTTCCACTTCTTTCTTCCCGCCATCACTGCTGACAGTTGATCTAAACTAGCTGTTTGAAGAGAGCTCTCTTTGTCTTCCTGCTTCTCCCCTCACAGTCCCCTTGGCCAGTTCTTCTCTTGGCCTCCATTCATCTTTCAACTTAGTACCATTTCCAGATTCAAGCATTTCAAGGACAGCAGCCATTAAGGAGTGAGAATAGGGTGCCTCTTTTACATATAGGAGCCCTGTCAACTATTCCATATGGCCACTCCACCTGAAGGCCCTCAGAACTACTAGATTACCATTTGCTCTTTGCTGGAAGAAAGGAAGGAGGTTTTTTAAAAACAACAACAACAAACAAACAAACAAACAAGGGTATGCTTATCCTATGTGTGGGATTTGTTTGTTTGCATTTTTATTCCACCTTACACCTGAAGGTCTCTGAGCAGGTTACAACATATGTGAACATGCACATGCATGCAAGCAATTGCAAACACTTGCATGGTTTTTGTGTATGTATGTATATAGGAGGAAGAAATCTCCTTCTACAACTTTCCTCTTATACATAAACTTTATTTATATGATTTTATCTTTTGTAAACTTGATGTAAAATGACTAATCAATAAAGTTCATTCATTAACTTATAACATTTATAAAAAAATGTATGTGCTCGGTACTGTCTCCAATGTGCACAGCAACCTCTATTAAGAAGCTCTGAAGAAAAGAATGGAAGAAAGGGATTTTTTTTCCTAGCCAAATTACATGCCTAGTTACCTCTTCACTCTTCCCAGGTGGGTGATGGCAGCAGCCACAGGTCAACATACCTCACCTTCCTGCAACTTGTCAGAACTAAATTCCAAGACAGCTGCATCCCTGAGGTGTTCTAGAGATTTAGAAGAAGATTGATGTAGTTCAGTGATAGCTAATTGTTGGACTTCCATATGCCGTGGAACCTCAAATCCCATCCAGCTCAGCAAAGGCCACTGAATATAGGATCAGTAGCTCAGCAGTATCTTGACTGGAGTCTAGTGAGACGCGAGTTCATTTTCTTTGGAATTATAGGATGGTGGGTGCAACCTCTGGGACCCTGATCCAGACAAAACACAACTGTCAAAATCAACTACCAGTCACGGTGTGTCCCTTATGTGGGCTGTAGAGTCCTCACTGCAAGCACTGCTGTCTTGTAGGCATGTGCGTGATTCACATTTGTGTGAATGCAGCCACTTTGAATGTTCTGGTTTCAGGTTCACTTCAGATTCTCTTCAGATTCCTGCCTCTACCAGTTGTACATCCAAATCTAATTGAGACAGGCTGGCTATTTTGAATTTAAGAAAGCTTCAAATGAAGGCACAAAAGCTTTCACTTTGCATGTGAATGCCAGTCTTCGATTACAGCCAATGTTCAATTCAAATGTGAAATTCTGAACATTCGCAATTCATACAAATTATGAAGATGACAGCCATTTCTCCCTCATCCCTTCAGTCTTGGCCAAGAAGAAGAAGAGTTGGCTTTTCTACCCCACTTTTCTCACCCATTTAAGGGGACTCAAAGCAGCTGACAAAACTTTCTGTTCTTCTCCCCACAAAAGATGGGTTGTGAGAGCTCAGAAAGAGAGCTGTGACTAGCCCAAGATCACCCAGCTGGCTCAATGGAGGAGTATGGAATCAACCCCAGTATCCCCAGATAAGAGTCTGGCTCCCTGACCACTAGACCAAACCGGCTCACCACAGGTTCCTCTTACAGACCTTAAAAGTGGGGAAATGTTGCTGATTTCCCAGTCATGGTTTTAAAGAAGTGCAAAGGCCCTAAATGACTTGAGCGCCTTCTCCCATATCGACCTGCCCGCCTTTTAAGATCTGCAGGAGAGGCCCTCCTGGTTATCCCACTGCCTTCAGCGGCTAGGCGGGTGGGCACCCGGGAGAGGGCCTTTTCAGTTGTGGCCCCCAGGTTGTGGAATGGCCTCCCCTTGGAGGTGCGTCAGGCCCCTTCCCTGTTTACATTCAGGAAGGCGGTAAAGACATACCTTTTCACTCAGGCCTTTGGCTAAATGCCCTCTATGCTTCCCCCTGCAAAAACTATTGTTTTTAAACTGCTTTTGTATAATTATTATTATTATTATTATTATCATGCTGGTTTTTAAACTTTGTATAGATTTTAGCACAGTCTGATACAATTTTAATATGTTCATTTTTAACTGTTGTCAGCCGCCCAGAGACCTTTGGGTATGGGGCGGGATATAAATATAAATATAAAGAAAGAAAGAAAGAAAATTAAAAGATTTCAGAAGTTCTATAACAAACTCCATCCTTTATGCTTTTCAACAAAAGGGGGGAATCCAGCCTTTAATAAATTACTGAATTTCATTCATTGTTCCTATTTGACTAATGAGCTGGGATTTTTTATTCATGATCATTATGCTGTTTCTTTCAGAAAAAAAATCTGAATAGAATCCTTCCATCCGCCCACACTTTTTCTTTTTCTTTTCTTTTCAATAAGCATCCTGGCAGCTATGATCATTTTAGCTACTGATTCCATACATCTTCTGTCAACCAAGTCTCTTCAGTTGCCAAACACTGACAATTTGGCAGATCAAAAATCATTTTTCCCATGACTTCTTAAATGACTGACTCTGTAAAAAACAACAACAGACTTTAAATCTATAGAACTCAGTCAGCCATTGCACAAAATCTTTTTACATTTTCAGAAGTACCTGTCTTTAAATCTACTTGCTTCCTCCACCAGCTCTCTTAATTTCAATGCTGGATAGGTAAGAGGAGGATTCGACTTCCCTATTTTAATGCAGAAGTATGTGACATAAGAACATAAGAGGGTCCAGCCTCCTGTCTCACACAGTGGCCCACCAGTTCTCAAGCAGAAGACAAAGGGAAAACCTTCACCAGCTCTCAATTCCCTGAAAATGGCTTGAGAGGAATCCTGTCTATTCCTCCAACCTGGCCACAGTATCCAGGTGTCAATTCTAGTAGCCACTGATACACCTGTCCTCCATAAATTTGTCTTACCAGGCTGTTTGCTGTCAGCACCTCCTCTAGTTGTAAATTCTCTAGACTTATGACTCTCTGGATGAAAAAAAATATTTCCCCTTGTCTATTTTAACTCTCATGTCTATAGTTTCATAGAGTACGCACTGACTCTACTGTTGTGCAGCAGAGAAAATAATTTTTCCCTATCCACCTTTTCCACATTAGGCATGATTTTATATACTTTAGTCAGGCCCCCTCTTAAACACCATGTTTCATGGCCAAATAGGCCTATGTGTTGCCGACTGATTTTGAGTGTCCCAGCCCCCTGATCATTCTTCTTGCTCTTTTCTGCACTTTTTCCAGTTCCACAATATCACGAGGATGGGGCCAATGGGAGTCATGGTTCAGAAACATTTGGAGGACCGCAGTTGAACACCCTGGGAATAGCATCATCATTACCATCACCATCTTATTTGTATATCCCCTTTTCACAGTATGCTCAAGTTTACAAACAATTAATAAAAAATATAACAGCAAAACACAAGAATCAAATGTCCATATACAATATAAAATACTATAAAATACATTTAAAATGACATTATATCAAAATCCAAGAATTAAGAAATATTTCTCAAACACACATATAGATGCATAGGAAAGACAATTGTTCTCCCTGCAAGAACATTTGAAAGATTTCAGGCCAGCCATGCTCAGTCAGTTATTTTGTGTAGAGCTCTTTCTTGAAGACAGGTAGAAACAGAAGCCAGGGAAGAAACTCTGATCAGGGCCAGCAGACAGTATTCAGCTAGAAACACTGAGAAATTCCCAGTGCTATACTGCTACATTGTCATGCCACATGTCTAGCACTGAAACTAAAAAGGCTAAAGATGGAGGGCAGGAGTGTTCTTTTTTCCATCTCCAGTCCCTTGATTTCTATCTTGGGCATGTATGAATCTTCACCTTCTAACCATCCAGAATTATGGACAGATAGCAGAAGAATGAAGTGCTCTCCAACTCCAGCTCTATCACCAATCAAATCTTGTTTCTCAGCTAGCCTTGCTTAAAAATATGCTGCTTTCTCCATGACTAGCACAGAAATCCACTCAGCTGCCAAAGCAAGAACCAAAATATTTCATTCTTCAGAAGGCACTAGCAATAAATTAGACTAACAGCGAATAAAGTTTAGAACTGGCTTCTTAGAATTTTAGTGGGTCCTCCATCAACCTAGCTTAAGAGCTGCTTCACACTGACCAAAGTTTTCAGGAAGATCATACAAACATCCTTGCACATCCCTTTATTTCAATTTCTGTGGTTCCACACAATGTTTCTTGGATGGTCCCTCATTCTGCTGAAAAGTTGAACCATGATGTGGGATGTTCATGCTAGGCAATTTGGATGCACACATTGCAGGGACATTCTGCCACATTACTGTGATCTTCCTGCAAAGCTCATCAGCATGAAATCCAAACATAAGTAAGGCAAACTTTAAGTGGCAAAAACTTAAAAGCAAGGAACATAGAGGACTCAAACAATAATTAGGTCGAGCTAAAGCTATATAACACTTATGAACGCCATTAAAATAAAGCAGTATCTTTAATGGATGACTTTAATGGGCTCCTAGGATGGCCAGACCTCATCTCCTCCCAACAAGATATCCAGGAGAAGATGGCAGTACCTAAAGGCCCTGCCAAGGCGACTACACACAGTGCATGAGGAATAACACCATGGAGGAGGGCAGAATCAAAACCAGTATTCCCAGATAAAGAGTCTGGCTCCTTAACCTCTAGACAAAACTGGCTCAAAACTGACAAAACTTCCTCTTTTCAGCCGTTTCCCACCAATGAGGGCTATGAAGGCAGCATGACTTACTATCCCCACAGTATTTGGCATCCAATTTGTTTGCATAAGAGAAGATGATGATGGACTCCATAAGAACTAAATGGCATGTTTTATAGAGAAATGGCTGTCATATCATAGTGAAAAAACTAAGAGACTGTTACAATGTTCAGTTCAAAAGTCTTGGAATCTTTCTTAATTTTCGTCTCTTTTAGTATTCTGTGAGAAAGTGTATTCAAAAACCACTCCACATCTTGGGGGTCTTCAGGCCACCTCAGGTATTTCCCCCTTTGCAAGAAGACTCTGATTGGCTGATATTTCATCAGCTGATACTGTGAAAGAGATCCGGCTACCACCATAATGAGAACATCCTTTAAGTCACAAAAATACCTACTCTGAGCAAAATTAAAAGCCTCCACACACCAGCCATCTTTGAGAAACTGCTTTGTCACAACACATATTGTTTTCCTGCAGTTCCAGATGGCATCCCGAATGTTGCTGATATGATCCCCTCCTGGCAAGAAGTCTCTGTCTTCAAAGAAGAGAGCAAACCTGTTTTTGTCAGAGTACTGGGAATCGAGGTGCTTGATCAAAGAATTCTGCACCCACTCAAAGTCTTTGCTGCTATAGCATACATAAGCATCATAGCTACATGTCTTTTCATTTGACCCTGGCTGGGAATCCTTTAGGAAGCTTCTTATGATGGTTTTATACCAGATGAAACAAAATCCCCTGAAGCGATTGAAAACTACCACCACCACCAGGAACATTGTCAGAGTAACACAACTAAAAGTGAAGAGTGACAGCTGTAAAGATTCCAACACCTTGTCTTCATTGCAGTCATCAGCATTCAGTACAGAAAGGGGGACAGCAGCAAGCTCTGGGGGTCCAAAACAAAATGTTTCATTTGGCAATCCAGCAATGGTGACGTTAGTTTGGTTTAGCCACATGATTAGGTTGCTCAAGAGACAATTGCAATAAAATGTATTGTAAGTAATATCCAGATAGTCTAAGTTTGCAAAAATCTGAGGATCTGGATAAAGAAGGTGGTTTGAGGATAATTCAAGTTTCTTTAGGCTGGTAGGAAAAGCATTGTGTGAGATATAAGTCAGCAAGTTAGAAGCCAAATTAAGTCTTTCTAATGAAACCAAACCATCAAAGATACCCTCTGGAAGGAAACTAAGGTAGTTATTATTGAGATGGAGGACTTGAAGTTTTGAAAGGGCTTTGAACATATCCAAGCATAAATTTCTCTCCCATATGAGCTTTAACATATTTTCTCCAAGATCCAAATACATTAACTGATTATCTTCCGGTATGTCACTATATTTAAAACAAGAAGAGAAACGATTATTTTTCAGAAGGATATATTGCAGACCTGGATTCTGAAGAAGGTCATACAACTCCCCTAAATTGTTTAGCCTGTTACCTTCCAATTCTAGGAATGTGACATTTATTTTCTTGGTGACAGACTGTAACCGGTTATCACCTAAAAAAACACAGATGAGATTTGGGAGGGACTGGATTACTTTTAAAGCATTATCTCTGAGATCCAATGTTTGAAGCACTGGTAGGTTTTTGAATGGAGAACCACCAATCACCCCAATGTGATTATGGCGCATGTCTAAACTAAGCAGATTCCAGAGTCCATCAAAAGTGTAGTCAAAAAGCTCTCCCAGCAGATTAGATGATAGGTTTAGATACTGTAGGTTTTGAAGACCAAAAAATGCATGCTTTTCTATTTGATTTATGCGATTTTTATTAAGATCAAGTAATTTCAGATCACTGAGAAACTGATATGTGTATGAGTTAAGAGAAAAAATATAGCCCTTTGAAATGTCAAGTATGTTAAGGCCACTCTTTGCAAGACCAACAAAGGTATTGTTGTTTGGATCTGGGAGGTTATTAAAGCCAAATGATGAACCCATAGTATGAGGTGAGATCTTCAAATCTGTAAGTGGAGTTTCATAAATAGCTATACCAAATTGCTGTACTACCTGTACATTCCAGCCATTACCGCCAACATCCAAGGTATTGATCAAAATATTTTTAAAAGGATTTCCACACGTTGTCCAGTTTAGAGGATTGGTGTACAACTTGTTAGAATTTAGTATGAGCAGCTGGAAATGTTTTCCTTGAAAGCTGTTCAGATCCCCTTCACATATACTTTCAATGGAGTTCAACTTCAAGTTTAGAATGCTTAAGGATCTCATGTTGTAGAACAAAGCGTGGGGACGAAATCTTGTGATCTTATTGTAGGCAAGATCCAGATACTCCAAAGAGACCAAATCTAGAAGGTAATCTTGTTCCAGAATGGATTCATCAAGACCGTTGTAATACAGCACAAAAGTGTGAATGTTCATCAGGCCTCTGAAAGCATGAGGGTCCAATAAAAGCATTTTATTGCCACCTAAATCCAATTGCTGAAGGTTTGGGAGGTTTCTAAAAGCTTCTTTGCCGACAGTGACAGGAAAGACTAACTGTGTTCCAAGTGACAGAATTATCAGTCTCTCCAGCAAAGGGAAGGAGTTGGCATTCACTTCTTGGATGGAGTTCATATTGAGGGAGAGAAGAACAATGTCCTTAGGCACAGGTGGAACCTGAGTAAGGCTGCAATTATTGTAGTACACGAACGTACCTTTTATCAGACACCAAGGCATTGCATGTGTTTGTCTGAATAGAAAGATCATTCCAATGAAAAATATCAGGCACTGAAGAAGCATGGTGTTCTTCACCTAAAGGAAATTTGGGGTGGAGGAACAGAAAACATAGTGCTGTAATTTTCAGTGTACTAGCAAGGCCTGCCAGAAATGTGACACAAAAACTGCTCTGAGAAGTCTAGAAGTGTCAGGCTCTCCTTGACTCCTGCAGCAACTCACATGTTGGTAAGCATCATTGAAAAGGTATGGTGAACTCACCTTTTCAGGAAGCACAACTACTACCATTATCACCCTCTCTGCAGGCATGGGGCAACATTATAGTTGCATACCGCATCACCACACAGGCACAGAGAGCCTCAGCATGCATCTGCACCTGTGACATCATACGGCATGGAAGCATGATGCAGCCCTGCCCATGGAGAGGGACAGTAATGGCAATGGCTGCTCTGTGCATTATTTTTCAAAAGGATACCCAGAACAAAACTAGAACATCAGAGACCATGCTTTTGGGTTAATAGTAAACTGTACTCACTGATTCCCCCAAAACCAACAAACATGGTTTGACTAGGAATGCAAATCAGCCAAAACTGTTTTGTTAACACAATTGTATACATACAGATTTCTTCTCGTTTTATTCCAGCACAAAAAAGAATGTAAAAATCTTCTAGAAAGGAAACAAAAAGGGAATTTCAGCAAAGGCACTGGGCTCTCCTTATGCATGAGTCTAAAACCAGTGACACCTCTAGTTTCTGGAAACTGGAATCACTCTCAGTTCCTAGAAAAGCAAGTTAAAATGTCGCTGTAACCACCTGGGGATCTCATTTCCAGTTGCTGTTTTCTGAGAAATATAGAACGGAAGTGGTTTAGTTGTAATGACATTATACCTATGGAACGGGCAAAGTTTAGAGCTGGCTGTTCTATTGTGGACCAATACTTAACTCTCCAAAGGTTTTGCCTTTGCCTTCTACTTGAAAATGCCCAGAAGCAGTTGGTGGGTCACTGGATACTGGAGACTAGATGGGCTGCGGCCCAATCCACCAGGGCTCCTCTTATGTTCTTATAACACCTGGCTGGTTTTAAAAGCTGCCTTTGATACAATTTCCTGGGAGAAAATATGGACTAAATTGGAAGTTTCCACCATGGATTGTTAACTTGTATCTTTGATATACAGTAGATGTAACAGGACATCAGGCTGTTACAATGTAATGAGGTTGTCACTGGTGGTGAGGAAGCAGGAAGGAGGCAAGGCAAAGAGAGGGATAGCAGCAGCGAGAGACGCTGAGCGTTGTGTTCTCAGCCAGCCTACTTGCCCACGGCAACTTAAGGAGGATTTGCTGCAAAATAGAGAGCAGATCGGGCTATTAGAAACTCTGATTACATTTCAAATTTAGTATTTGGAAGGAGGATCAGGGAAGGAAGGAAGGAAGGAAGGAAGGAAGGCAGCATTACTTGCTTGGCCTCATGTGCTCCTGTCATTTTGTGCTGATGCTGTGCAATCTCTAGCAATGTCTATGCAGGCTTATATTAGGGGGTAGGGTTTGGTTTGCCCACCCCAATGAAGCCAGGGTATGGATGGTAAAGAGAAGGGAGGGGATTTCTCCCCTCCAAGTCCCCATAATAAGCTGGCAGTGAGAACACGAAATTTTAGAGCTCACTGCTGATTAAAAAAATTGGACTAGATTGTGCAGTGGGAACTTGGCCATTGTGTGGTTTCAGGTGCAACCTAGATCATGGTTATTGGCTCATATGTTTATATGAAATCATCTCTGTACCTTTGGCCATGGTTACACCTTTACTTTAATCCTTCTTCAGCTCGAATTCCAGCTCATTTGGTTACACCTTAAATGCCAAGCTGTTTTTTCCTCTGGATTTTCCTCCCTCTATTGGGGTTTTCCTTCACTGAGGCCAACACAGCATTAAAGTTTGAATCCCCTTTCAGGAGGGCACCATACCAGCTCCCCAGCTGCCCAGAAAACAATACCTAGGCAAGGCTTTGCTCCAAGTCTTGCCCCTCCCCATGACAGTCCTTCCTCTGCCCCGTAGTCACAATCTCCCTCCCTGCCCCCCTCTTGCCTTGACTTCCTTTCACTGTCACTGGATCTGCCTTGCCACACCTCTCTCTTGCCTTGCTTTCCTTTCCCTGTCTCTGCTGTCATCTCCGTAATCTCCCTTCAACCACCCCAATCTCCCCTTCCTGACGTGGATTAAAATGGTAAGGTGTAACCGTGGTCCTAGACATGCAGCACTAGATAATACCAAACTGGTGATGTCCAAATGGATTTAAAGTCCTCAACTGAAACATGTTAGGCAGGGAAGCCCGTATAAGGAAAATGCACGGATGTGCTGGCAAAGGTAACTAAGAGTCACAGGCGTGACTATCAACAAAGTGCTCAAGGTTGGATTGAGCAAGGTTGGATTGAGCAAGAATTGCGTAAGTCTGTGCAACACTTGCAACACAGGCTTGTGCAACACTCAGGAAGTGAGTCACCATCTATGATAAGAAAAAGGTATAAAAGTGCCTATACACTGCTGGTTAAGTGTTATTGTTGGTGATTGCTGGACGAGAGCTTGGATGGAGAAATGTATACTTGTACATGCAGCAACCTTTAAGAATAAACCTCTGCGAAGAGAGAGAACTCCTGTTTCCGTCTGTTTCTTAAACTGCGGGCAGAAGAAGGAGGGAGTTCCTGAAAAGGCTGGACAGCTCCGGAGATGCCAGCAAGTTTTCCGAGACAGGAGAGCTTGTCTTTCCAACACGGCCACGCATCTGCTGATTTAATACCAACGAGGGCTGACACCCCCCCCCAACAAAACAGGTGTCCAGGAAGTCCTTTATAGACTGCATAATTTATACTAATGTGAAGCAAAATATTGATCCCACATGCCACAGTAGAACGCCCTCAGCTGTCCCCAAACCATCTCAATGATAAGAGCCCACACAAACAGGGGAAATGACTTACTGCTGAGGACCACACAATCCTCCTCCTCACCCATTTACCCTTTTTCATGTTGCTCCAAAGAAGTTCAGAGTTGGTCAGTAAAGATTCAGAGCCAGCATACTATAGTGGTAAAGGTACAAAACTAGTGCATAAACACCTGTGGGTCTGAACTCCCAATTTCGATGGAAAGGGTGTGATTTTGGGCTACTCAAGCCTATCAGCTTAGCCCCGGTCTACCTCACAGGGTTGTCCTGAGGATAAAATGGAGGGAAGAGGAATGAAGTAATAAATGAGTAAGGCCTGGCAAGTGAGTTGTACAAGGAGTCTGTAAAGGAAATAAGCACATCTAGGGCCTTTCTGCACAGGCTCTAAAAATGGAATTAGAGCCTGTTCGGGGAGAGATTAGGACGTGGCTTCCGCAAAAGGAATGGAATTAGGGTCCTTTTGAGAATGCCACGTCTGCACGTCGGTGCGCAAAACTGGTATCTTAAACCGGTTTTATGGCCGAAATCCTACCCAGATGTAAGACCTGCAAAACCAGATCTTACATCTGGCTTTTCCCCTGAAACCATTTTGGAAGCGAATGCTTTCACAGCGGCAGGGGAAAAGCCGCAGAAAGGCCCCTAGTCCTAAAAAGAAAGGGAACTAGGGAGGAATAACACAACTGCTCTCTACAAATATGTGGAAATTTATTTCATACAGCAGAGTCTTGGCCTGCTCTTTATCATCTCAGAGTGCAGGGGTCAATCTGTGCTGCAGAAGTAGTTGTGCCTTACTGTATTAATATTTTCATTAAAATGCAAACACAGACAGAGGGCACATTCAACTACATACACTGCTTGATCTTCCTATGCGAGTCTGCTTATCCATGCTGCATTTGATCACAGTCACTGCGCTGATCCACTCAGCTGGAGTTGATGTTCACGGCTGCTTAAAGGGCCAGGTCTTTAAACCTCTCATTAACTTATGCTCCTGGGCATCTATGAATGTTAAATGTAAAATATTTTTTAAAAATGATAATCAAGTAGTGATTGGGGGGGGGGGGGGACCAGATGTTTTCTCCAGATAATGATAGATATGGACTTGGCCATAAGACAGTGAAACAAGAATGTGATGACATAATGCCTTATGGTATTACTTTCTGTATTTTCCCTGGCTTCAGTGACATACATTTTTTTAAAAAAAACTATTCAAAAGCAGTTTAGAGGTGATAGCATAAGAATATAAGTGAAGCCCTGCTGGATCAGGCCACAACCCATCTAGCTCAGCATCCTTTCTGCCACGGTGGACCATCAATTGCCTCTGGACATTCTTCACCTGCTCTTCACGCCCTGCAAATGGCCTTTAAAGCATCCTGACTGTCTCTCCAGCTTGAAGGCAGGACCCAAACATCCATTCCAACAGCCACTGATACACTTGTCCTCTGTGAATTTGTCCAACTCTTTCTTTCCAGGCTGGTTGCTGTCACTTCTTCTGGTAGTAAATTCCACAGACCAGTGACCTAGATGCAAAAATACTTCCCCTTGGAGTCCTAACTCACCTGCCCATCACCTTCATGGCCCCCTGATGGTGTGATAGACAAAATATTTTTTCTCTATTAACCTTTTCCACACCATGCATGATTTTATATACTTCAATCAAGTCACCTCTTATGCAGCAGCCAGTATCCTCGTCCCACCATTATTCCACAATAAGAGCCAGCAATGCACTTTCTGGCCTTTCATGTTGACTAAAGATGGGATTGAAACACCAGCATGTAGCAGTAGACATCTCTATGCTGCTTTTCGGTCCTTTAAAAACAACAACACATGGATTCAGCGTCAGCTGCCATTTGCCTTGTGTGGCAAGGGAAGAGAGTCACATGTATGTTTCATATCCAGAAGCAGTTGTAGATGCAAGAGTCATTCAGTGGGCAGCATCCTGCTTTCTCAGCTATGGAGAAGGGGAAAATTCAATACCTGCTCCACATGAAGTAGATTTCTAAGGATCTTTGCTGATTGGATTTCAATTCATAAGGATATCTATATTTTTCAAAGGTATGTGTCACAAAGTCAGAATGCTTTTTTTGCAAACTCACACAAACCTTCTCCGGGACAGAGACAGATGGAGGGCAACCCTGTTAGTTCTCCTAGACCTCACAGTGACTTTTGATGCCATTGACCATGGAAAGGCTATGGAGCTTGCGAGTAGGAGACAGTGCATTGTGCTGGTTCTGTTCCTATCTCCATGGCCAACCACAGAGAGTGGTAGTGGGATATTCTAGCTTGACATCCTGGGAACTCACTTGCGGGGTTTCTCGGGGGTTGATCTTGTCTGCCACGCTCTTTAATATCTATATGAAGCCACTGGGAGAGGTCATCAGGAGATCTGGAGTGAGGTGTCATCAATACGGAGATGATACCCAGCTCTATTTCTCTGTGCCATCTGAATTAGGAGAGGCAGTTGAAGTGGTTGACAGGTGTGTGGAGGTGATAATGGGTTGGATGGGGCCCAATAAATTGAAGCTGAATCCAGACAAGACAGAGGTACTGTGTGTCACAGGGTCTCTGGTCCACGTAGTTGGGAGGCACCCTGTCCTTGATGGGATTTTAATGCCCTGGAAGGGACAGGTGTGACTTTGGGGGTGCTCTTGGACTCTGCACTGACACTTGAAGCTCAGGTGGAGGCCATGGCCAAGAGTGCCAATTCCCTATTACGGCTGGTTCATCAGTTGAAGCCATTTTTGGAAAAAGATTACTTGGCCACAGTTAACACTGCTCTGGTAACCTCCAGACTTGACTACTGTAATGTGCTGTACTTGGGGCTGCCCTCGAAGACAGTTCCAAAGCTGCAGCTGGTGCAGAATGCAGCTGCTAGGTTGCTGAATGGGACACCTGGATGGATGCACACCACTCTGGTCCTAAAAGTGTTGCATTGGCTCCCAATTCACTACTGAGCTTAATTCAAGGCATTGACTTTAACTTACGAGGCCCTAAATGACCTGGGCCCCAAATATCGGAAGAAACACCTACTCCCATACTGACCTGCCCATGCCTTAAGATCTTGAGGGAAGGCCCTCTTGGTTGTACCACCACCTTCTGTAACAAAAGGGCTGGGCACCCGGGAGAGGGCCTTCTCAGTGGTGGCCCCTAGGCTATGGAATAGTCTCCCTCTTGAGGTGTGTCAATCACCACTGTACACGTTTAGGAAGGCAGTGAAGGTGCACTTCTTTGCCCTGGCCTTTGGTTAAATGGGGATACACTTTCATCTTCCCACTTGGAGACACTGTTGTTTTAATATATATTGTTATTATTTTAGTATGCTTGATTTTAAATGTTGTTACCTGGCCTGAGACGTCTGGGTATAGGGCAGGATAGAAACGCAAATAATAAAACAAAAACACTTAAATGTAGCCATTTGTGTATGCCTAGTTGTTGCACAACATGCATCTATTATAAAATGTTCCATGAGAAGCAGAGAAACTGCTATGTGTATGAAATTATAAAGGTGGACACCTCCTGGGGCATGCAATAATACAAGAAGGCAGACGCCAGTTAAATATCAGGAAAGAAAATTAAAGTTCAAGCGCAGTCCGGACAGCTACCTGCCATTGGGGAGACTTTAATTTAGATTCTTGCACAAAGTAGAAGATTGGGGTTGATGGCTACACTGACCTCTTCAGATGTCTTCATTCGAAAATAGCTTTGCAAAAGCATATACAGAATTGAACAAAGCAAAGGTGACATTGAAGAGATTTCCTTTCTATTGCCAGTTTTATTAATCCGAGAACAACTGAAATATGACCAAGCTGTGATCCAGCTTCGGTTCACTTTCAGAGTAAGGTAACATCAACAAAGTAACCAATCATTTTCTTTCCACTTTATCTAACCTAAAGGTGGATTTTCTGAATTAGATAATGCCAAAAGCAAAGAGCTTGGACCTTTCTGCACTTAGCCTTATTCTGGATTATATCCCAGAATAGAGGCCTGCTGTCCATATGATCATGAAGGCTATGACAGGCACCGAGTGAGGCCTACCATAGCCTGTATTAGGATGCAGACAACAGAGCCCTATCCCAAGATATATTCCAGAATAAGGCCAAGTGCAGAAAGGGCCCAGGTTACATTGCCAGTGTTATCTCACTCTGGAAGTGGATTAAATTAAATCTTAGGTATGAACACAGCCTTCATAAATTAAACCTATTACTTAAGAGATGGAGTAGATAACAACATAAAAAATCCCTGCTGCCCATTTAAGTCAATAGCCAATTTCTGGAGTGGTCAAATTAGTCACAGGGAAGCCCAAAGTATGAGGAACCAGCACTTAAAAAGGTTTCAGAAACAGGGCACATTTGTTTTTCTGCTGCTTTTGGCTGCTAATTGCCACACCGCTCCTGGGAGCATGGGGAAGAAGTATGCCAGGCAAGGAGCAAGAGAGCCCTTTCGGCCTCCACCTCACCTGTCTGCCTGCCCTTTCAGCTGCCACTGCCACCTCGCTGTGGTGCTGCCTCCTTGCTCAGGTGCCCACTTGCCCTTTCGGCCATCGCCACCACAGCACTCCTGGGCATGGAGAGGAGGAACGCTGGGCAGCGAGTGAGTGAGCACTGCTTGCCTGCCCGCCCCCATTCACCCCCTCTTTTGGCTGCCACGGCCATCAACTTTAAAGCAGACTTAACAAAAAACAATGGGAATGGACAGAATGCGCATTCACCTCTGTTTTTTGTTAATTCCACTTTAAAAATTCAAGTGGGATTGCGGCCATATTGTATTGGGATTTTTGGACACTAACTGCATGTTAAAGTGGAATGCATTTCAATGAATTCTGGATGATGAAGAAACTCTCATATTTAACTGATTTGATAGACCAGTGGGCAATGGAATGGTTTGTCTCCATTTCAGGTCCTCCAGAAAGCTTTAATGAAGTGTTACCCAACACAGTATGGGACTAATGTGTCACTTGTTTGGAGTCCTGGGACAACAGAAAGCTGGACTAGGTACTTTAGTTTAATCCAGAAAGGACTCTCTTATAGTTTAATACCTATAAAAGCAGCCAGCTGTGATTTTTAAAAAGTTTAGTAAGATTATAGCTGAAATAACTGGATGAAAACCAAAGGCAGCATTTTTGTACCCTTCAGCATAATTGTGTTCAAACTTAATAAGCGTAAACTGCTGTGGAACAAAATCCCTATAAGGCATCCACTAAATGTATTCTAGGGAGCGGGCTATAGGAGAGAACTGGGCCCTGGGCCAGTAATTAACAAATAGGCCAATCCCATGAATTATTGATACTGAATAACTAAATTGCTACATTCACAGTAGGAAAAGCCATCATTCTTGCACAGGCTGCTTAAAACACACACACACAAAAACCCAGTGCTGAACCAGGGCTCTTTTTTTCATAAAAGGTGTTTTTCCACTGCAGCCCTTAGATCTGGATCTAAGAAGATCCAGATCTAAGGAATGGGTACATTCCTTAATCTGGATCTAGTAGATCCGGATTAAGGGAAGCACCCAATGTGTTTCCACAGGAGGTGTAGCACCAATTAGCAATGGGTGCTAACACCTCTGCTGTGGAAACAGCTTTGCACCCATGTGGGGAATCCGGATCAACCCCCATGGGGTCGGTCCGTTACCCCAGGTGTTTCGGGCGGCGGGGGGGGGGGGCAGTCTTCGAAGTCATTTCGAAGTCTGTGCAAAATAGCTCCAGAGTGCCTTTAAAGTCTGTGCTGATCTTCAGAGTGAACTTCGAAATGACTTTGGAGTCACTTCGGAGTCACTTCGAAGTTCACTCTGAAGATCAGCACAGACTTCAAAGGCACTCCGGAGCTGTTTTGCACAGACTTTGAAATGACTTTGAAGTCAATTCAAAGTCAATTCGAAGTGGCTTTGAAGTGACTTCGGAGTCTAGGTTTAGGGGGCCCCCAATGGGTGCATCTCCTCCCCCTAGCCTCCTTCGGACCCCATTGCCTGTTTCCAGTGGAAACAGGGTCCCTTTAATCTGGATTTTCTGGCAGAAGACCCCATTGTAGACCCCATTAATGGGGTCTACTGAAAATCCAGATTAAAGGCCAAAATGTACCCATTAGACCCGGATTTCCCCCATGACTGTGGAAACAATCGGGTCCCAAATGGGTGCCGTGGTGGAAATGGGATCATCCGGCTCACACCCAAATGGGTCCTAAATGGGTGCAAAAATGGGTACTTTTTGACAGTGAAAAAACACCCAAAATCTAGAAACCTTTTATTGGTCTTTTGCAGCAATTCAGAATTCATTTTGTAGTTAGTTCTAATGGCAAAGCTAACATCAATGTGCACTGCAGACTGCAAGGTTTCTACAGAAAGTGGCTGAAGAATGGATCGAATAAATCAAACCACATTTTATTACTGGTTTTGTCATAACAGAAGAAAGGGGCTCTTCCAATGCACACCAATCCATCCATGACAAATAGATGTTTGATCTCTCAAATCCCAGTTAAGAGATGCAGGCACCTTCAGCATCTTCATTCCTGTTTGCTTGAGACAGCCACATACAAGGACTGTATACCCACATTTTGGAATAGTATTTAATTTGCCAGGCACGATCATGGTGTATGCAATACAGTCTTGGAACAAAGAACTGAAAATCGGGTCTAAGGTATATTGGCAGAAACAACTTTTGTGGCTTATCCCTTTATTCAGAAATTGAATTGCTGCTGTGAGAACTATAGCAAGCACACAGACGAGAACTGAGGCATGAGCTCAGTTCAAAATCCTTCTTGAAATGCTACTGGATACTTTCTCAGTGTGATTACCCAATTACATGAGGCCATGCCCCCGGCTAGCACACTAATGCCAAGAGGTGCTTCACTAGGTGTGTGAGAGAAGCTGTTAGAATGAAGTATCCTTCTGAAAACGGAAACTTTATCCTACTTTTTTAAAAGAAGAGAACCCATACTCTGACAAAAGATAAGGCAGTAAGAGATGCATAGTAGTAGTAGCAGCAGCAGCAGCAATCTGAAACCATAATGTCAGAATCCTAAAGACTATTACCAACAAATTTAAATTCATCAGAAGGAGAAAGATACCCAAGAAAGCACTTTGCTTATTGTATGCTCAGGAAACAGAAGGTGTACTAAAATGAAACAAAATTTCAGAGAAGCTGAAAGGAAACTTTCCACATATCTTCATGACAGAATTTGTGGCAGTTTCTCCTGCGTTTTAGCTTGTATTCTCAAGAGACTGAACTTGCTTGTATTCTCAAACAATGTGTCTGGCAAATTGAAGCAAATACTGCTGATGGGAGAGGAAATGGTAGGCCACATTAACAAATTAAACATCAACAATAGAGCAAGTCTGGATGGCACCCATCCAAATGCTATTAATGAATTCAAAGTTGAGATTATAGACCTCCTAACAAAATATGAAGTTTGTCTCTATGCTCAGCTTTTGTCACTAAGAACTGGAAGGTGGCCAATGTAGCTACAAACTAGTGTATATTTTGTGAAAAACCTTTTAGGAATTCACACATATAGTCTAGCATAAGCCAGGAACTCAGGAGTTGTGATCAGCATCAATTTTCAGTAATCCCACTGAACTTGTAATGCAGATCAGCTAAGGATAGAAATGAAGCTGATGTGTGCCGACATTATTCCTATTCAATTAGCTACTGGTTTTCGTATAGTGAATTCCCAATGCACTTACAGTTACAATCTATAAATCTGAAGTAACAGCAACTATTATGAAGGGTGGAATTTATGGAAATAGGCTGCTAAGGGGTACACAAGTGAAAAAAGGTGGGGATCACTGTGCTAGACATGTATGTATGTATGTATGTATGTATGTATGTATGTATGTATGTATGTATGTATGTATGTATGTATGTATGTATGTATGTATGAATCCGCCCGCCAAAACCCATCCATCCATCCATCCATCCATCCATCCATCCATCCATCCATCCATCCATCCATCCATCCATCCATCCATCCATCCATCCATCCATCCATCCCAGCCTGCATAAACCGATAAAAAAAGAATGACTAAAAAATGCCTGCATAGGGAGGAATGTTGTTCCCTCAGCTGAAGGCCTGGATAATGAGGTTCTTCTTCATCAGTCATCTGAATACACAGAATGAGGGTGCCTGATGCAACTCAGAGGGAAGACTGCTCCTTAACCTGGGGGCTATGACTGAGAACACATGTTCCTGCCCTCCTAACTACTGAAGGTGGTAGGACCACTAAGAGCATAGACAGGTCTATATGAGAGGAGACGTTTCTTTATATATTTGGGGCCTAAGCTGTGTAGGACCTTATAGGTTAGTGTTAATACCTTGAACTTGACTTGGTAGTAAATAGGCAGCCAGTGCAGTTCTTTTAGGACCAGCATGATGTGTGTACAGCCAGCTGTGCCGGTTAGCAGTTTGG